>CM066051.1:24115725-24820934 GCA_033557465.1 Ichthyophis bannanicus | reverse complement strand
CCTCTGTTTTACACAAGGTGTATGTAAACCCCTCTAGCGTCAGACACGTGAAGCAGCAGTGCATATGCGCACATAAGGGTCAATATCCTTGTGCTACCACTCCATCCCTCTGAGTCAATAGCGCATCTCCTGTAACCTTCCCAAACTGCGTTTATCCCTCAAACTGTGCCCCCACTTGGGCTGTCTTTCCTATACCTTCCTGTGATCTCCACTGCTGCTCTCCAGCTGTGGTTGTTGTCCCTGGGTCATGCTCCACCTCCCGTACACGATGGACATGTGTTTGCTCTCTGTGCCCAATCCTGTTGCAACGTCTGCATTACGTGGGTGTGTCAGCGCAGCCTGTGGATCCTTGTGTTTGGCCTCCACATCAAAGTACTGGACTGTGTCCTGTGCGTGTCCATGACTTATACTACTGTGAGAATGATGTCTCTTACCCCTATCCATGTGTCTACTAGAGTCTACCCTACCACATTAAAGATCCTGTGGGATATGCGTGACATGTTTGTGTCTGACGGTCGATTAATTGAGTGGTATCTCATAGACCATCCTGTGTCCCACCCACAGGCAATCGTCAGGCGCTTGACAGGATCCACAGTGCAGTGGAACAGAACACCAAGGAGCTGAGGGAGGTCCGTGGGGAGCTGCGGCAATTCCGTGAGGAGGTCCGAGCCATGCCCTTCACTCGGATGTGTGAGGCCCTGGAGGGCATGCTGGATGTCATGCGGCAAGCAGTACCGGCACCACCACCGGCACCGGAAAAGGGTTAGCACCGCGGGGGAGGGGGTTTGCCATGTGGCAGGCATGGGCGGCCACGCCGACGCTAATTGCTGTTTCCTGCAACATGTAAACCACAAATGCATATGGTTGTGCGTGTTTCATTGATCATTTGAAACACCTATGTATATAGTTTTCCCTGTTTTTGCACATCCCAATTCCTGTAAAATGTTATGAGCACACATATGAAAATTGTATTATGTTTTTGTTCAATGTAAACCATGCTGATGGTAATTAGTGCAGTAAATAAGAATGTTTTATAGATACTAAAAGAAAAAAGGAAAAGATTGCTGTGACAATAAACAGCTGTCATACACTACATGTAATGTGTGTTTCCAATGTGTGTCCATGTGGTCCCCTATGTAGTGTGCAAATGCATGTCGTGTCCCTGACTATATGACCTGCACCCAGGCCCCTTGCTGGTGGGGTGTTTTCACTGGCAGGTATTTCTTCACAGATGCAAGCATATGCCATGTGTGACGTGCACATTGTGTGTTCACTGCCCCTGGGCAGCAGCGGGGCGATTTACACAGACACCCATGTTGCAACAGGGGAAATGTTTTGAGGTTGCATGTTCAGTGTTCTGATCCATCACCGTGTCCACTCCCTCATACACCCAACATTGGTTGCATATGTGTGGCCATTGCCCCTGCCTATAACACTTATTAAATGCCTGCCCCACCACCCTAGGCATGCATGTGGCACAGGCAGACATGGGTGGCATGCATATGCTGGCTGCTGATTTATGCTTACAAATGTGTTTAACCTACGCCCATCCATGTGACATGGATGTCCCCGGGACACCCGCTACATTGCAACATCTCATGCACCACCCTGGGATCTGACACCTACACACATGATTAGCCCCCAAAACTGCATGTGGAGCCAATCGAGGTATGCTACCCATGTGTACCTGTTCTGCACATCCCTGTCCACACACATATCCCATGCTGCCATCCATAGTTTTATGCTAAGTAAGACACATGACCATTTCAAATTCCTCAACATAGGGTATATTTAAAAAAATAATATGGGGAATATGTACATTTGTGGGGAGGGGGAAAACAACCATCACCCTCCCTCCCCCCCAAACCCCACCCTCCTCCCTCCTGCCACCCCCACCCGCCCTGAACACCCTCCCCCACCCCTCCCCCCACCCCCACATGAGCCACACCCTCCCCCTGCATGCCCAGTGATGGAAGACAGGGCAGCACAGGGCACATGTGTGGACGCCTCAGGCGCCATCAATGATGCCTGTGACGCCCTTCAGGGGGTGGCTGCCGACATGGCAGATGCTCCACCTTGGCAGCCACTCTCTCAATGGCTCCCGCCAGCCACTGGTGCGAGTGCACTAAAAGGTGCACTCGCTGCTCCAGTGCATCCAGGGCCACATACAGGTTTGCCACGCATCTGCCACCACACACACACATCGTCCCTGGTGTCTGTGTGGTGGCATCTGCGTAGGACCTGTGTGAGGCCCTGGATGGTGGAGGCACCTGGTATGGCTGGCGGGAGCCCACAGTGCCCTGTGCTGCACTGTCTTCCAGGTCACTCTCCCACACCCCCTCCACCCACTCCTCCCTCCTGACTCCTCCCCACCACCCTCCACCACCTCCCCCACCCCCACATCACTCACACCCTCTCCCTCCCCTGCCTGCCCGCCAACCACCCCTTCCAAAACCCCATCAGCCCCCTCCTCCATGTCTTCATCTTCTGCCTCCTCCTCCTCCTCCGTCGTCTCCAGCACCACCACCTCCACAGCATGGGGTGTTGTGGGCCTCCGCAATACATATGCGGAGGTGGTGGGCTGCTCCTCGTTGTCATCACCATCTGTGGAAGATGACAGTCATCAGCACATTGTTATGTGTGTAACATAGCACATGTACATATGCAGGCACCACACAGGCTGCTGGCCCAATGAAACATCTGTTAGTGATCAGCCACTTCGTCAATACTCACCATCACCCTGTGACGGGCCCACACCCTGGAGGCGCTGGAGGTAGGCCCCGTGGTGGAGGCGCAACTCTCGGCCCTTCTTCCAAAGATCCTCGACCTGTGGATGTGAAAAAAATGGGTGGGGGCATTAGTGACTGTTCACCTCTGGTGGGTGGCCAACATAAACATACATCAGTGTGGCCAGGGTCTTGCTGCTCCTGCTCCACTGCTGTGTGTGTCATGTATAGCATAGTTCATCACATGTCACAGGGGATCTCCATGAGCATCAGGTAGATGTCGTCACATGTGGGTAGCGTTGGTACCAACTGAGCCTGTGTGAGAATGCTACCCAGCGTCCTATATGAAAGCCTTTGACAGCATCCCACAGTGTGTGTGTGCTGCCTTCCCCCCTGTCCAAAATGTCTCTTTCCAGTTGAGTTTACAGCTTACACAAGGAGGGAGAGAGACAGACATTGGGAAAGTGAGAGAGACAGAGAGAGAGACACAACCCGCAAGGGGAGATGGGTGGGTTGTGATTACCTCATCCTGCTGTTCAAGGAGATCACCTGTTACAGGTGATTAACTATGCTATCAACAGGTACAAGCAGAACATAGTCACACATGTGGTGAAACCGTAGATTTAGATGGCGGGAAAGGATCTCCAGAGTGGTGAGTGCCTGTGGAGGGCCTCTACTCACACCCATGGTTTTCGGGCATCCTGTGGGAGGGGCAGCTAGGAGTGTATTACGTATGGGAGAGGTTTTTCAAAGCAGCCTGACCAACCAGAGCATGCCTGTAGGAGCCTTTCTCCAAGCTTACATGGGCCGTGAAACGAGGACCAGGTAGCTGCTTTAACAAATGTTGTTAAAATGTGAAGAATGGACGTGAGCACATGAGTCTGCCATGACTCTCACATTGTGAGTGGGAACATGGGCCACCAGTGAATGGTGTTATCTAGGTTAGATAACGGGTAATACACTGAGCAATCCAGTTGGGTAGAGATCGTTGTGACACGACTGTACCCAAATGCAAGCAATCCGAGACTCTGAATAGCTGAGGGGACTTTAGCTGTTGCTGGGTCCTCTGCAGATGGGAAGCCACATCTCATTCACAGTCCAAGGTATGAAGCGTCTTCTCTGCATTTGCAGCATGCGACTGTTGAAAGACTACAGGTAACTACGACTCTTGTTTCAAATGAAAGGAAAAATCCACCTTAGGCATGATGTGTGGATGTGTCCGTAGGATTTCCTGCTCATGTTGAAACATTGTGTGGGGTGGATCAGCCACTGGAGCTTGGGATTCACTGATTCGACTTGCTGATGTGATTGCAAGACGGTATTTTACTTCCCAGGTCAGAATCTTTAAGGATGTAGTGTCTAAGGGCTCAGAGGGCGGCGGCATATGCTGCCCTGGCAACAGAGTGGGTACCCATGCCTCTGGAGGTGGGGTGAGGGCAGGTCTTGGTGGATGCAGGCCTCTCATGATCCCGGATATGAGAGGATGGGATGACATGGGTTTTCTAGTGATGGGTTCAGAAGGAGCAGCAATGCCACTTCAATGGACTCTGATTCACTCTGTTTGGAGACCATTGTTTGATGAGTAATGGCGTAAGTCAAAAACATGTTTATATACGGATGATAAAAGGGGCTCCAGGCCTTTGGTTATCACCAAATGAAATGTCACGTCCACCTGAAGGCACAGGATTGCCTTGTGGAAGGTTCCTGGAAGCACAACGGACATCATGCATTTCCTGACTGAGGGGAGGGCCAAAGCTGTTTCAGCCATCAGTAGCCAGTCTCTGGGGTGCCGAGACGAGGGGTTAGTAAGCCATACATTCCCCTCCTCCTGCGACAGTAAGTCTGGAGCTGACCCCACATACAGGGGTGAAATCTGGGTCATAGGCACAATCAGAGGGTATTACACCTGTTGTTGCCAGCGTGGGGCTATGAGGATCATGTAGCCTCTGTCCTTCAGGGGTTGCAATACGGTCTATGCAATCAAGGGAATGGGAGTTACGGCATATAGCCATTCTGGCCCCCATTTGAGGAGGTCAGCATCCCTCGCTTGATAGCTCTGAGCTGGGATTGGTGTATAGAACCAGGTAGGTTTTACATATGATGGACGTGTAAATATGTATGACTCTTGAGTTGCCCAGAGTTGCACTACTCAACAGATTTGGTACATGTTTACAGACCATTTGTGCAGGAGCACAACACAACTGAGTTTGTATGGCTAAGAGTTCTGAATGCCAGGGAGATAGACTGCCAGGAGATGGATCTGCTGCTGTCTGGCAAACACCCACAGTTGTGGAGCTTTGTTAAAAAAGGAAAACAGAGGATTTTCCTCCTTGTTTGTTCACCTAGACCAGCGATGGCGAACCTATGGCACGCGTGCCAGCTGTGGCACGCGAAGGCCTTGCAGCTGGCACGCGTGAAGGTCCGCAAAAAAAGAAAAAGCGGGCTCTGGCTGCTGCCGCGGACGCGGCAGCATGCAGTGTCCCGGGGGCCCCCCTCCCCCCGCTACGCCCCTCTGCACGGGCTTACAGATTCGCGAGGGAGACAGCGTCTCCCTCGCGTCTCTGTTAAGCCCGTAGGGGTTAATGGGAAATTTCCCATCAGCCCCTTTAGACGCGAGGGACTGATGGGAAATTTCCCATTAGCCCCTGCGGGCTTAACAAGAGACGCGAGGGAGACGCTGTCTCCCTCGCGAATCTGAAAGCCCTTGCAGAGGGGCTTAGCGGGCGGAGGGGGCCCCGCGGGACACTGCATGCTGCCGCGTCCGCGGCAGCAGCCAGAGCCCGCTTTTTCTGTTTTTAAATTTGCCGGGGGGGGGGGGTTAGGAGGGGGGGGGGGGTTAGGACTGCTAATGGGCTAGGGGGGGTTAGGACTGCTAATGGGCTGTGGGCTGATGGGGGCTGTCTGGAAATGGGGTGATGGGGGGTTAGGACTGCTAATGGGCTGGGGGGGGGTTTGGACTGCTAATGGGCTGGGGGGGGTTGGGACTGCTAATGGGGGGGGGGGGGTGAGGACTGCTAAGGGGCTAGGAGGGGGGGGGGTTAGGACTGCTAATGGGCTAGGGGGGGTTAGGACTGCTAATGGGCTGTGGGCTGATGGGGGCTGTCTGGAAATGGGGTGATGGGGGGTTAGGACTGGTAATGGGCTATGGGGGGGGTTAGGACTGCTAATGGGCTAGAGAGGGGGGCGGAAAGGACACCTAATGGGCTAGGGGGGCTTAGTACAGCTAATGGGCTAGGGGGGGTTAGGACTGCTAATGGCTAGGAGGGGGGGGTTAGGACTGCTAATGGGCTAGGAGGGGGGGGGTTAGGACTGCTAATGGGCTGGGGGGGTTAGGACTGCTAATGGGCTAGGGGAAGGGGTTAGGACTGCTAATGGGCTAGGGGGGGGGTTAGGACTGCTAATGGGCTAGGAGGGGGGGTTAGGACTGCTAATGGGCTGTGGGCTGTTGGGGGCTGTCTGGAAATGGGGTGAGGGGGGGTAGGACTGGTAATGGGCTATGGGGGGGGGGTTAGGAATGCAAAAGGGCTATAGACGGGTGTGAGGACTGCTAATGGGCTGGGGGGGGGGTTAGGACTGCTAATGGGCTGATGGGGAGGGGTTAGGACTTGAGGTGGGCTGTTGGGTGGGGTTAGGAATGGAAATGGGCTGATGGGGGGTTAACACTGGAGGTGGTCTGATGGGGTTAGGACTGGTAATGGGCGATGGGGGGTTTAGGACTGATAATGGGCTATGGGGGGGCTGGGACAAGAAATGGGCTGATGGGGAGGGGTTAGGACTTGAGGTGGGCTGATGGGGTTAGGACTGGTAATGGACTGTGGGCTGATGGGGGGGTTAGGACTGGCAATGGGCTATGGGGGCTGACTGGAAGTGGGGGGTTAGGACTGGTAATGGGTTATAGGGGGGGGGCTTAAACTGAAAATGGGGTGATGGGGGTTAGGACTGGAAGTGGGTTGATGAGGGGGGGATAGGACTGGTATTGGGTTGGGGGGCTGCTAGGACTGGAAATGGGCTGATGCAGGGACTAGAAGGGAATGGATGCTGGGTGAGGCTGGAACTAGAAGGGAGCTGGTGTTGGGGGAGGATTAGAATGGGATGGGGCTGGGAGAGTAAAATGGAGAGGGAAAAATATTTTGTGTGGGAGGGATAAAAAATCTACAATTGGCCGGGTATTGGGAGAGTAAGTGGGGATTGAGGATGGAGGGGTAAATTTTGAGTAGATGAAATAGGAATGAGGAAAGAGCCAAAGGAGAAAGATTAGTATGTTAAAGCAGATGTAGAGAGAGAATGGAAAAAAAAAAACAAGAAGACAGAAGAAAGGACAAATGGACAGCAGATGGAGAGTTAGCAGAAGACACGAAGAAACCAGAAGAAAGTGGCTGGAACAATTGCAACTGAAAAAAAATGCACAAAAGGTAGAAAAATATCTCTTTATTTTGAATTTATTAACTGGAATATGTCAGCTCTGGGAAATGTGCATCATTAATTTTTGCGCTTTGTTTAGTACAAGAGGAAATTAATATATAGTTTTATTTCTACAGTGTTGTTGTATATTCCAAGTTTGGCTTTTGGGGTTCCCAGTTTAATTATTGTCTTCCTGTTTCTAAATTGTGATTCCCTGTTTGGTGATGGTCTGTTCTGCATGTGTAACTGAGCTGAGGTATTCTGTTTATATAATTCCTATTTGACATTGCCACTTGTTCTTTCCCCAGTAGGTCATGTATTGTTGTTCTCTGAGATGTATTGGTTTAATATTTGCAGTGTTGCCTTTTGATAGGTAGAGTATGGTGCTTTGTGAGTCCTGGTAGTGCTGTTAGGATACGGCGGGTTTGCTATGGGTTCTAAATGGGCAGCGTTTGTAGTAGTTCCTAATGTGCCTGGCGGTTGGTACTGGATTATAGTAATGTAGAAACCTTTTAGTCTTTCTTTATCCATATACTCATTAAGAGGCATGTTTACTAAAAGTTAGTGTATGGTAACATTATGCAAATATTTATGCAAATGAAGCACCTTATGCAAATGGGGCTTTAATTGACGTGCTGGCACTTTGAGGAAATTCTTTGGTTTTGTGCGGCAGTTTGGGCACTCGGGCTCAAAAAGGTTAGCCATCACTGACCTAGACCATAGCTACATGAATGTCTGTGCAAAGTAGTATTCCATTGGCCTGTAGAAGGGAATGGAGGACATGAATTTCTAGGCAAATTGCTCTGAGCTCAAACAGATTGCTTTGGAACTAACTCTCCTGACAATTCCAGGTGGCTTGGGTGGAGGTGTCCAGTACATGTGCAGCCCAACCCACTTTAGAGGCATCTGTTGTTAATGGGATCTGAGGAGGGGTTTGCAGGAAAGGTGACCCCTCCATCAGTTTTTGTGCTGTCCGCCACCAGTCCAGGCACAGGGTATGGGGGTTTCCGTTTTCTGTCACATCGAAGAGACAGCCTGTGGCTTGCGTCCACTAGGAAGAGAGTGTGACCACTGGGCTGGTCTCATGTGGAGACACACGTAGGGAACCACATGCACCGTATATGCCATGTGACCCAGCAGCTGATGCATCTCTCGAGGAGAGAGGTGCGCTTGTTGTAGTGCTGACCAAACACGTTGCACAATGTGAGGACAGTGAGGCTGAGTCAGGTAGGTATTTGTCAGTCTGGTATGTAGTCTTGCACCTATGAGCTCCAGCGTTTACGTAGGAGTCAGACAAGATTCCACGAGATAGCTGACAGGGCCTACATATTGGAGTCCAAGCATTGTGTAAGTGAGAGAGGCCTGGACATGTGTTTGTGACGGTGGCTGGATGTGGCAGTAGTCCACATAGGGCCACCAGAATATTCCCCTGGTATGGACAAAACCGGCAAACACAGACATCCACTTTGTAAATAATCTGGGTGCTAATGCATGGCTGAAGGAAAAACATTTTAGGGATAGTGGTTTCCTTGATGGGGGGACCAAAGGAACCTTCGGTGTGCTTGTTGGCAGAGAAGATGTGTGAACGCATCCTTGTGATCTAAGCAACAAAGGCATATCTGCTTGTGTTGGTCAGGAAGTACATTTCCTCACAAGTTCATTGGGAATGTCATCTGTAAAAGACACTTGTTCAGTTCTCTGAGATGTCAGATGTGTCTGTGACCTCCTTCTTCCGTAGGTTTGAGGAAATTGTGGGGTGAGAAGCCAGTACCCTGTTGGGGATGAAGTACCTCTTGCATTGCTTCCTGAGGTAGACAATGTGTTACCTTTGGATTTATTTGGGGTTAGGTTCGCAAACTCATTGCCCCCACTATTGTTGGAGGCGTGTGGCTATATGGATGACGCATCTACCCTCTTCTATGATGGACACAGTCCAGGGTTGTGATGTTATCTGCCTCCACCTGTGGATGAGGTGACCTATTCTTCCTGTGATTGCGGACAGTTGCTTTCCCTGGAGGGCCAGTAAGGGCAGGTACTCCATCACAGAAGCAAAAGCTCTGTGGAGGCTGAGGCGGCTGGGTCTGCTGAGCCTGACTAGCTGTCAGCTTTCTCTGCATAGTACCTGGTTGACCCTTTCTAGCAGCTTATACTGCAGGTTTATACTGCAGGTACTGAGCATAGGACTGTCTTATCCTTTCTTTTTGTAGGGTAAGCGCTTTTCTACAGCTCTCATCTTTGCAGGATATACAACATTTTAAGTGCTTGTTAAGGTCAAATTGTTCTGCCAGCTCATAAAAAACATGTTTCACCACTACAGGGGATGTTGACCAGTTAACCTGTAACCAATGTTGCAGGTGAGAGGCTTGCAGCCAGCCAGGTGTCCTTGCCCCAATAGCAATGGCAGACTCTCTGCCTTTGCATGAAAAACACTCAGAAGCTGCCCTGTTCACAACATTTGAAATGTTCTGGGCATGCTTGACAGGTGCTTCATAGTAGTGCCCTCTGTGATGTGCGAGATGTGGACATAACAGTTGTAGATCTTGTTTGAACTCTGTCAGGAACATTTCCATGTACATGACATAGGCACCTGTCCTGTCTGACAGCTTGAATGTATGGACAACACAGCGACCAAAGGCAACTAAAGCCTTACACTTCCTACCAGGAGGTTTGGTGGCATGTTGTTTGTAACGTTTAATTTTCCTCTAGCACACTCGACCATGATGGAGTAATCAGGGAGGTGTCCTTACTGCAGACCAGGTGACGGAGGCACATGTGGAAATGTGGAGAGGTGGTAAGAGGAATCATGCACATTCTCAAAAGGGGATTCTGTAAGATCTGCTGTAGTGGCAGGATGTCTGCCCCCTATAGACTTTGTTGATATTGGTGAATCTCTGTCTCTCGTGGCCTGTGCTCACATTGTGTTACTAATGAAATGGAGAGGCCCACAACTACATGTGTGTGGAGATCCAGGAAGGTCATATCTTTCGTAGTGGAAATTCTCCTCTTGGGAGAGGCAGGCTTGTCCTGGAGAGGTACATCATTACCCTCTGAGCTGTCACAGTCATCAGACCCCTCAGGAGATTGGAGGTATGCTCTCTATGGAGGCTCAGGTAAAGTGAGGTCTTGGTACCAATTGGCCACAGTATCGTAGTGACATGGTACCTGTGTGTGGATACCAGTACTCATCAGCACCTATGGTGCATTTGCCAATGCCTGACATGCAATAGCTGCACACACCGTTGTTGCACTTTGCAGGGTCTGTGGTGGAACCAGGGTCCTGGATGCCACATGGTGAGCTGCCAGATTGCGTTCAATGTCCACGATCCTCTGGTCAAACAACACTGACGATGTCTGTGTATGATTACTGGCCAAAGCCAGGACCCCAAAGCATGGAACAAGGTTGTTGGACCAGGATGAGGCCTCCAGAACATCATGGAATCCCATAGTGGCTTTGGGGGTTAGGGACTCCCGCTGGGGTTGTTTGCCCAGAGCGTGCTCCTCAAGGGCAATGCCAGTGTCAGTCCAATATTCGAGGGGGATGTACCCTTTCAGGAATGAACAGATTTGTGTTTGGTTACCTGAGATCCACGGGAGGAAGGGGATGCCCTTGACGACATGTCTGGGCCCGAGCCCACGTTGGTGGGGAAGAGGGTACCGAGGTTGGCTGCTATGTCCAGCCAGCCACTCTTGGCTAACATCCCACAGGCCATACATTCAGACATTTATTGATCTAGCCATTAGCATTTGCAATACCAATCATGGTTGTCAGCGACTGAGAAGGTACCTCCACATTATCAACATATGTTCTGCAGCCCTGGAGTGCTTTTCCATGATTGATGTGGCATTAGGGCCTAATGGCAACCCGGGGGGAGTCCTACAAAGTGGATGTTTGCTCTTTTGTTGCAAAGGTTTCATTGTGTGGGTGAATTTGACCTTTTAGAATTTTTAATTTGTAGAATATTGGTAACAATACAGAGAAACAGGCAGACAGTGCCACAGGAGTATCACTACAATAGCTGTTTTTCTGCAATGCCAGGTTCAATGACCTGCTAGATCTGTGGGAAGCAATTAACTGGAGAAAGCCATTTTGGAAAGGCAAGATGATCGCACACAGGTGCTGTGGGTTGCTTACAATAGCTTTCCTATTGAACACTGCAGACTGTTTGCACGCAGGCTCTGTCGGTACTAATGAGACCCACATGTAAGGACTACTTCCTGCTTGTTTCAGGCCATTTTCTGTTCCCAGTGCCACCTGCATACGTAGCTGTGTCTCTGGACATGTGTGCAGTGACACCTATCTGCAGTGTGCCTGGCACCCTGAACACATCATTGCACTACCCTGTAGTCCCCTTGCATGACATTGCATGACTATGCCACATTTTGATTGGCAATGATAGTGTCCATGCTAATCCCCCTAATCCCGTAAGTGGGCTGTTGAACACATTTGTGTTGTAATGATCTACGCACATCCTGGGACCCAACCCCAATGGCAACATGATATCCTACCAATTGTCGGTGCTGTGTCCCTACATGGAACATTGTGTGGGTGGCCCTATTTGCTGTATCAGGGGCCACTACCATGACATTTGGGTTTCTACAGGGCCCAGGATAGCAATACTGGACCCAATATAAGCATTGTGTAACGTGTCTCTCATGGGGAACCTGCTAGCTATTTACAACCTAGTTTTGACACTGTTGCAGAGAGCATACTGTGCGTGAAAGACGAGGAATTGACACAGTATGGGCTATCTTATGTTGTTATGTTCCTATGACCTGGGCCTTGTATGCTGACAGCAGGTGTGGTTGGCAACACCATGGACAGGGGTCAAACCACCAGAATAGGCTATTGCCACCTGTGCTCATGTGGGGGTTTCTGTCTGTGCTGTCCAACCACAACAGGTGAATGTATCCTTACAACAACATCAGTGATGTTCATCTGCCGCAAGCTTTTGGATTTGTAGCAGGTGGGAAGATGTGTAACCTAACTCAGCATAAGGTTATGGGGACATGGCTCTGTTACAGGCCTTTGTTATCACATCTCATAGCTCATGGGGGTGGGGTGCTTTTGCATACATCGACATCTGCACCTAGCATATCATCTGGATACATCAAAGACATGTGTGTTGAGATGGTGACCTCACAGACTATGGGAGACGTGCAACCTACCTGCCATAACCTACCACAATATCTTAATGACATACCCACAATTGCAATCCGGGCTCTGGACCCCTGGGGGTTGGGTGTCCTAGCACAAATCATCAGCTGCATACACCTTAGCCAAAGGGTGACTGACAGGACACCTTACGCAGGTCACAGGACTCCTGGGGATAGGGAGAATGTTTTGAACTGTTTAGGCACATACAACCATATCACCAGGGTGACTGATAGCCCACTCTGATGGGCTCTCTGGACTCCTGGGGATAGGGAGGATGTATTAAACTGCTTATGCACACAGAACCATATCACCAGGGTGACTGATAGCCCACTCTGATGGGCTATCTGGACCCCTGGGGATAGGGAGGCTAAATTGAACTGTTTAAGCACACACAAACACGTGACCAGGGTGACTGATAGCCCACTGTGATGGGCTCTCTGGACTCCTGGGGATGGGAAGGCTGTATTGAACTTTTAAAGCACACAGAACAATATCACCAGGGTGACTGATAGCCCACTCTGATGGGCTTTCATGACCCCTGGGGATAGGGAGGATATATTAAACTGTTTAAGCACACACAACCATATCCCCAGGGTGAGTGATAGCCCACTCTGATGGGCTATCTGGACCTTTGGGGATAGGGAGGCTAAATTGAACTGCTTAAGCACACACAAACACATGACCAGGGTGACTGATAGCCCACTGTGATGGGCTCTCAGGACCACTGGGGATAGGGAGGATGTACTAAACTGCTTAAGCACACACAACCATATCACCAGGGTGACTGACAGCCCACTCTGATGGGCTTTCATGACCCATGGGGATAGGGAGGATGAATTAAACTGCTTAAGCAAACATAACCATATCACCAGGGTGACTGACAGCCCACTCTGATGGGCTTTCATGACCCATGGGGATAGGGAGGATGAATTAAACTGCTTAAGCACACACAACCATATCACCAGGGTGACTGATAGCCCACTGTGATGGGCTCTCTGGACCCCTGGGGATAGGGAGGATGAATTAAACTGCTTAAGCACACACAAACATATCACCAGGGTGACTGACAGTCCACTCTGATGGGCTCTCTGGACTCCTGGGGATGGGAAGGCTGTATTGAACTTTTAAAGCACACAGAACCACATCACCAGGGTGACTGATAGCCCACTCTGATGGGCTTTCATGACCCCTGGGGATAGGGAGGATGTATTAAACTGTTTAAGCACACACAACCATATTACCAGGGTGACTGATAGCCCACTGTGATGGGCTCTCTGGACCCCTGGGGATAGGGAGGATGAATTAAACTGCTTAAGCACACACAAACATATCACCAGGGTGACTGACAGCCCACTCTGATGGGCTCTCTGGACCCCTGGGGATAGGGAGGATGAATTAAACTGCTTAAGCACACACAACCATATCACCAGGGTGACTGACAGCCCACTCAGATGGGCTTTCATGACCAATGGGGATAGGGAGGATGAATTGAACTGCTTAAGCACACACAACCATATCACCAGGGTGACTGACAGCCCACTCAGATGGGCTTTCATGACCAATGGGGATAGGGAGGATGAATTGAACTGCTTAAGCACACACAACCATATCACCAGGGTGACTGATGGCCCACTCTGATGGCCTATCTGGACCCCTGGGGATAGGGAGGCTAAATTGAACTGCTTAAGCACACACAACCATATCACCAGGGTGACTGACAGCCCACTCTGATGGGCTTTCATGACCCATGACGATAGGGAGGATGAATTAAACTGCTTAAGCACACACAACCATATCACCAGGGTGACTGATAGCCCACTCTGATGGGCTCTCAAAACCCCTGGGGATAGGGCAGATGTATTAAACTGTTTAGGCACAAAACCCCATATCACCAGGGTGACTGAAACCGCACTTTGATGGGCTCTCAGGACTCCTGGGGATAGGGGGGTGTATTGAACAACATTGGCACAGAAACCCATATCACCAGGGTGACTGATATACCACTTATGCCACTTTTCACAAACCCTTGTGGTGGTCAAAATGTGCTCCCCTGCAGGTACAGATCCCACAATAGCCGCATGATGTTTTGAAGAGCCGCTTAAGCAGATCTATGGGCTAGCTGTATACAGTATGTTGTGGCACATCAACAGCAGCAGCTGCCATGTCACCAGGATAGCATCAGGACCTCTGTTACCATGTCCATCGCCTCCTGGGTACAGGGCAAACCACTCAGATGTGATACAAAGACAATATGGAATGTAGGTTCAACTGCTACACATTACTGAGACAGACTACCTAAACACAGCAGCATGAACAGCTGCAATCAACACTGGCTGTGTATATGAATCTACTGACCTGTCCCCATACACTTACCTCCCGTTGGAATTCAGCCACACGATTAAAACGGCGTTGGACACGTTCCCAGGCCCTTCGGACTTTGGCCATGTCCCTGCACCTGGTGGCCCCTGGGAACAGCTTGTGCTGCCTGCCAGCGATTAGCTGAGGCAGGTGGCGGAGCTCGCGGGGAGTGAAAGCAGGCTTTCTAATCCGGCGCGACATTTTGATGGATGACCACATGATCGCACACACGCTCTGTCATTCATGCGCATGCGCCCCGCAACTGGCGCAGCTGAGCGACGTATTCCGTGCAAATGCGCCCCGCAACTGGCACAGCTGAGCGATGTATTTCGTGCAAATGCGCCCCGCAACTGGCGCAGCTGAGCGACGTATTTCATGCAAATGTGCCCCGCAACTGGCGCAGCTGAGCAACGTATTTTGTGCAAGTGCGCCCCGCAAACACACGATCAGTTTGGCGACCCTATTGTGCACATGCACGCCGCAACTTGCATATACACTGCTGTGTGTCACATATTTAAGACATAAAAATTTTTTTACAACTTCTCGTGTTTACACACTTGGGACTCAAACTTATCAACACTTCCACAATGGTTCTTAGGGCTTTGTATGATGCGATGTGCTATGACTTTCACATTGCATTGACTGCCAATACAGTTACAACAAGGGGTCAGGAGAGCCCATCAGAGTGGGCTATCAGTCACCCTGATGATATGGTTGTGTGTGGCTAAACAGTTTAATACATCCTCCATATCCCCAGGTGTCCTGAGAGACCCTCTGAGTGGGCTATCAGTCACCCTGGTGATATGTTTGTGTGTGCTTAAACACTTTAATACATCCTCCCTATCACCAGGGGTCCTAAGAGCCCATCACAGTGGCCTATCAGTCACCCTGGTGATATGGTTATGTGTGCTTAAACAGTTTAATACATCCTCCATATCCCCAGGGGTCCTGAGAGACCCTCTGAGTGGGCTATCAGTCACCCTGGTGATATGGTTCTGTGTGCCTAAACAGTTCAAAACATCCTCCCTATCCCCATGGGTCATGAAAGCCCATGGGGCGCGGGGCAGGGCGGGGGGGCGGGGGGCGGGGCGGGGGCGGGGGCGGGGCAGGGGGCGGGGGCGCGGGGCGCGGGGGGCGGGCAGGCTGTTTAGACCCATAGACTGATTCTGTGGTAAAACCCAAACTGCCCTCTAGAACTCTGGATCTACCACCAACAGATCCACATTACTGCAATGGTGCTGCTGGAGGAGACTATCAACCTAAGTCCAGCTGGGGGACAGACAACATACAGGGCAGTCCATGCAGTTCTGTGCACATCCATAAGGTGATAGCAGACAGACGGCAGGCCTGGAACTGCTCAACTGCCCACCATCACTATCTGACATTCTCTAGCAGCAAACACAGTGAAGCTTCAGCCACTGCACCCTGCAAGGTGTTCCAGCCTTACACAAACTAACTGCAACCAGTCTGCTAGCTAGTCCATAGTGCATATTACTGGAGGAAATGTGTGCACCCAAAACTGGGATGTCTGCACACCCACCAAGCGGATAGGTTAGTGATTGGGCCCAAAAAGGCAACCCATAGATATCACTAGAAAGAGATGCTGTTGGCACTATGGGAGACCTAGCCATGCCATGGTCACTGCTCAGTCAGGGTGAGAGTGACCTTCCAGGAGGACATGCAGGGCCCACTCTGTCCGTGCTGCTGATGGCTGCCCACTACAATGTCCGAGCCATTGCCCTATGCCCTGTGCTCATGCACCATGGCCAGGCAACCCTGTCGGAGGTATACCCACAGTACCTTGCTCTTCATTATGCACATTGGCACGCTAACACTTGACACAGTGCACACAGTGTGAGCTGAGTAAGGTGTTGCAAACAGCACACACTGGATGGACAGACACAAAATCCCACACCTATGCCATCAATGTGCTACTATAGATATTTTTTAAAGTCTAGGCCAACTCAACAGTCCTGGACACAGTGCAGGCATGGCTATGGTATGCAATACTGTTGGGGTCACTTCCCAGGGTGGAGAACACTGTCAGACACCAGACCTGAGACACACTCCACAGACATCAGAAATATTGGTAAGATACAGCTCAATGAGCATATTGTGCTTAACGTAGGAATTGATATCTGCCAGTAATCATAGCAACATTTTGATATATGTGTAGCGTATTTCCAGGTTTAGGGTGGCAATGCTAAGGTGTGCACGTACTAGTATTGTGAGATGTACGCAAGGCCCGATATCATGCCTGTCCAAAAGGCTTTGGGTAATGGAGCCTGTGGGTGTGTTTATTTCTGCTCCTGTTGGCCGCTGCTCTCGGGCAGAGGTCCCCAACTCCAGTCCTGGTGGGCCATACACTGTTCATGTTTTCCTGCTGTTCCTAATGAATATGCATGAGATGTATGTTCAATGTAAATAGTTGATTTCTATTGTTCTATGTACAATGTTCAATGTAAATAGTTGATTTCTATTGTTCTATGTAAAATGTATACAAACTGTGTACAAGACTGTTAACCTGTTATATGTAAACCGCCCTTGATCTCTGGAAGGGGCGGTATAAAAGAAATAGTTAAATAAATAAAATAAATAAATAAATAAATGAGATACATCTGCATACCATAGGGCCGGCGCATGGAAATTGAACAAAGGCATCTTTATTAGAAACAACATAAAACGTGAATGATTTGTGGCCCTCCAGGACTGCATTTGGGGGAATCTGCTCTAGGTAATGCGCATGTTTCTGATGTCTGTGCTCTTTCGGGTAAAATATAGATGTATTGGCCATGTTTGGGTTATCTGCACTAAAGGTTCTGGCTGTATTACAACATTTGTCTGGTGTGTAAAATGTGGGGACTGGGTTGGCAGGCTCGACACCTGGGATTTGAACCTGTGACCTTCTGCTCCTGAAGGCACTGGCTGTGTGTGCTGCACCACCGTCTTACCACAGAAGCAGTACATTCCCAGGGGAATCCATGGCTGTATGTCAGACTGGCCCTGTCTGTTGCAGTGCACGGCACCCACGTGAAGAGGTCTAGGCCATGGTGTGCTGTGGACAGCTGCCACTGCCCCCTCCGCCACCAGTACCCCTCCGCCACCATGCTAACATGTCCTTATATTGGAGACAGCATAACACGTGAATGATTTGTAGCCTTCCAGAACTGCATTCGGGGGACTGTGCTGTACTTAACACACATGTTTATGTGGTGTGTGGTGTTAAAGGTAAAATATAAACATTTCACCCACGCTTTTGTTCTCAGCAGCAAAGGTTCAATCTTTACTACCAGGTTTTTTAAGGGGGAAAATTAAGGGGACTAGGTTGGCAGGAGCCACAGCCAAGATTTGAACCTGTGATCTTCTGTTCTTGCACACACTGTCTGATATGCTGCATTCCCTGGGGAGTCCATGACTGTACATCTGACACGGCCTGTTGGTTGCAGTGCACCGCACCCACCTGGATAGGGCTAGGTCATGGTCTGCTGTGGGCACCATCCGCTGCCACCTCCACCATCAGTACCGCTCCTTCCTTAGATTGGAGACAGCATAAACCCTCATGGATTTGTGGCCCTCACGGACTGCATTTGGGGGATTCTGCCATAGGTAATGCACATTTCTATGGTGTTTGTGCTGTGTAGGGTAAAATAGAGGTTTTTGACCCATGCTTATGTTCTCAGCAATAATGGTTCAGTCTTTACTACCATGTTTTCTTCATGGATAAAATAAGGGGACTGGGTTTGCAGGAGCCCCAGCTGGGATTTGAACCTGTGACCTTCTGGTCTTAAAGGCACTGGCTGTGTCCGTTGCACCACCATCTTATCTCAAAAGCAGGGCATTCCCTGGGGAGTCCATGGCTGTTTGTCAAACAGCACCTGTCTGTTGGGGTGCACTGCACCCAAGTAAAGGGGGCTAGGCCACCGTCTGCTGTGGGCAGCAGGCACTGCCCCCTCCACCAACGGTACCCCTCTGCCACCATGCTGACATGGCCTTATATTGGAGACGGCATCACAGCTGAGTGATATGTGGCCCTCCAGGACTGCATTTAGGGGACTGTGGTCTAGGTAATGCACATGTTTCAGATGTCTGTGCTCTGAAGGGTCAAATAGAGGTGTTTGGACCATGCTTATGTTCTCTGCAATAAAGGTCGGCCTTTACTATCACAGTTTAGTGGTAGGTAAAATATTGGGATTGGGTTTGCATGAGCCCCAGCTGGGAATTGAACTGCTGACCTTTGGCTCCTGAACACACTGTCTGTGTTCACTGCACCACACTGTGGCCACAAAGACAGGGCAGTCTCTGGAGATAGGAAACCTGGCCAAAGGAGTCATAAACCCTGCTCTGCACAATTTCACTGTGGGATCATTCACCTTGTATGGGGATGGAGCGTACACCCTTCTAAAATTCATATTTCTTTTTTGGGGCTTTCTTGGGAGTGATTTTTGATGTTTTCCATGACTATCACTGTTGCCCAGCTGGATTATAATTTTGTAGAATTTTGTTGTGGTCATTTTCAGTTTTTATTTGCTGTTTTGTTCTGTGCACATGTATCACACTGCTCACGTTTTGTAGGTTTCCCTGTTTTTCCTGTCCATTGCTGACAGAAATGGTTTCTCTTCCCTTTAAATCGGCTCTAATGCGAGGTTTTCACTCGCGGTATTTTTTTAGTTCAATTTCAGCCCCGTTCCTGTGCGGGGAGCCTCTCCCCTCCCACTCTCCACCCATTGACCCCGTCCCCCCGCCCCTCGGGAGCCTTCCTCTGCCCTCGGAATGCCTTTCCACGCCTCTATCGCACTTCAGCGCGCCGCGCACTTGTGTGGGCCCGTTAGTGCAGCACGCACGTGTGCGGGGCCCAAAAACGCACTATTTGCATGCGCTAAGGTACCTTAGCGCACGCTCAAGTGCGTCCCGCACAATTGCGTGGTTTAGTAAACATACCCCTTAGTCTTCCTAAAGTCTAAAGTCTTCCTAAAGTCACCTTTGAATGGATTCTAACAGCCCTAGTCCTAATACTGAACCATACCGTCTGGTGATCACTGTATGCAAAATGATCTCTCACTACAACATCAGAAACACTTTCACCATTGGTAAGCACCAAGTCCAGTATGGCCCCTTCACGTGTGGGGTCTGTTACCAATTGCCTGAATAGTTCTCCCTGTAGAGAATCCAGGATCTCCTTACTTCTAGATGATATTGCAGCAGGAATGTGCCAATCAACATCTGGCATATTGAAATCTGTGGGCCCAATATAGAAAAGGTGCTGAATATATGTATCTTTTTTAAATGTCACAGCCAGCGATCATCAGTGACTCTGAATATTGACATTGTTTTTCATGTGGTTCATACTGAGGAGAGAAAGCGTGTAACTATAGCCACAGGAAAGTGGGCAAAAAGTGGACGGGCAAAAAGGTCATTATGTGGCTTAACATTCTGAGGGCAATTGTTAGGTGGAAGCAGCCTGCTACCTCTTTAGCCACTATGGTAAAACCTGCTGTCAAGAGACAAATTTTCTTTGTATGAGACTTTTCAGTGTAAAACCAATTAAAGTAACAGGAACTGCTGGGGGTGGGGGAAGAGAAAGGGCAGGGGACAAGGGAGAAGCAGGAGCAGTAGCCAGAGGCACAGGGGCAGCTGAGGGAGTCAAAATGGACAGGAGAGAAAAGCAAAGTCAAGGTCAATCAGTGTATTCAATTCCTCAGAAAAAGAAAACAAAGCACAGTGGGATTCAGGATAATACTGAAAGGCCAAAAATAAGTTAGTTGCAAGACAGCATGAAACTACAGCCTGAATATTGTCAAATGGATAGTTTCTGCTGCAAAGGAATATAATTAATATGGTGTGTAATTAAAGCTAGGCTAGGCCCAAGGAACAAGTACTAATTAACTGCTTTTTCTGCCTGAGCGCACCTGGTGTCTGTTTTGTTTCATTTCTTTTTCGGTCTTTTCCTCCTGTGGCTTGTTTTCTTCTCTGCAGCTTGAGGCCAAGCTAGGCCTGGTCATTAGCCAAGGGTCACTGTCCCTCATTGCTTGTTTGCCTGCTTGCATTAGCTTCTGTTGAATTACTCACAGGCCCTGTGCGCTGACAGCTATCTGTCAATGTTCAATGTGCAGTTAGGTGAAGTGAAAGAACAGTTTTAAAGTCGCTTATACAGGTACACCGGCCTGGGTGAAAACTGACCTTACTCAACACAGCTAAAAGTACTTGCTGATGTCTATGAAATACTATCTTTTAGCCCAGAGAGGGCGAGGAGGTGGGGAGAAGGATCTTAAAATTGCCACATAACCCAGGCCAATCAGTCTTGGTTTTGTCCCATTGCACGGCGGAACTGGTATTCCTGATTTTCTTATAGAACGTTAATAAGCATGTAAGGCGATATCTTTTTATTAGACTAACAATACATTTTTGACTAGCTTTCTAAGGTTAAAACATTCTTCCTGGGGTCGAGACAGTATCACCTTACATTCTTTTTAGGTGCATTTTGCCGTAGCTTAGCACCTATTGTTGGTAAATGGCCCTTGTCTGTCTCTCTGTGCAAACAGATGCCTATGCCCCTCCTCCCAACACACACAGAAGGATGAAGAGCTGTCAGGATTCCTGACAGCCCCCCAGCATGAAGGGCAAGGTTGCAGCCAGAAATTGCCAGTGGAAGTCCTCCACTCCCACCAATCTGAATAGCGAGTGTGCAGCTCAACTGCCTGAGAGCAGCATCGCCCCTTCTTTCCCCTTCCCCTGACTTCCTGCATAATTTCTCCTGCCCTATCCCTCTCTGTGGTGTCCAGCTTCAGCCTCCCGATGTGCTTCCTTTCCCCTGCCGCTGGGTTCCTCCCTCCCTCCCTCCTCCTCCTGAGTCGTTCTGCACCTAAAGGAAATTCAGTGTGTAGCTGGGCCTTAGAGCACTTGCATGAGCTCTAGGATTGTCCCGTCCTGCAGTCTCTGACAGGATGTTTACATCGGAGGATGTGGACGCAGCAGGCCTTGGGCACACCCAAGTGCTCTAAGGCACAGTGCCATGCTGAGTTTACTTTACCCGCAGTGTTGCCCAAGAGAAGAGGGAGGATTCCAGCGGCAGGGGTAAGGGCAGCAAGAGGAGGGGTGGGGGAGAGGGGTGGGATGCACAATGTTGGACACTGCAGGAGGTTGGGGGTGTGATGCTGTACACTTCAGGGGAGGACAGGGGAGGAGAAATGCTGGACACTGGAGGGGGTCAGGAAAAGCAAAGCGAGATGCTTGATTCACACACACTGCACTAACAAATACCACACAGACAGGGCGATGCAGAAAGCCAGTGCTAGACCCACGCTGCATTGATTTTTTTTCCACATTCTTGACAGCGCATACATTTTAATGTGCGATGCAGGAAGGTTAGGGTGTGCAAATGCCCGCCGCAGTAACTGTGCACATGCAAATGAGCCACCACAGCATTAAACTAGTAGAGCAAGCCAAACACGTGTGCACAGAAGTCTGCACTAGTTTGACACTCTCTCCAGGCACTGCATGGATAATTCGCATATCAGCCCTGACAGTATTTTGATGGCATCAGGGACGTTTGCGGCATCAGGAAAAGTCCCCGATGCCATCAAAATATTGTTGGGGCTGTACCCAACAAAAGAGAATCCCTGGTGACCCAGCCACCCTGATCCCCCCACCCAACAGTATTCTGATGGCATTGGGGACAATCATGGCATCGCAAAAAGTCCCCGATGTCATCAAAACACTGCTGGGGGCCAGTACCCTGACAAATTGTAATTATCTGGTGGTCCTGCGGCCCCTCTATCCCCAACCCCCCACTAAGAAAAAGACCTGGTGGTCTCAGCCCCTGAAACCCCAAACCACCACCCAAAGTAAAAGTGAAATCACCCCCAATCAAACAAAAACAAATAAAGTAAAATTACCTGGTGGTCTAGCGGTCCTCAAGCCCCCCACCCCAAAATCCAAAGTAAAAGTGGGGCTGAATTTCGGCAAAAAAATACCGCGAGTGAAAACCTCGCGTTAGAGCCGATTTAAAGGGAAGAGAAACCATTTCCGTCAGCAATGTACAGCAAAACCGGGGAAACCTGCAAAACGTGAGCTGTGTGATACATGTGCACAGAACAAAATAGCAAATATATATTGAAAATGACCACAACAAATTCCAAAAAAATTATGATACAGCTGGGCAACACTGATATTAATGGGCAACCATAAAAAACACTCCCAGGAAAGCTCCAAAAAAAGGAAATGAATTTTGGAAGGGTCTATGCTCCGTAGACCCTTTCAAAAAGCATTTCATTTTATTGCAGCTTTCCTGGCAGTGTTTTTTATGATTGCCCAGTGTTATCACTGTTGCCCAGTTTGGACATGGGTTTGTGCCCCTTTTTACGAGCTCATTTCTGAGGCTTATTTGCACTTTTGTCCCCGTACATGGTAAATAAGCCCACAGTAAAATTGTGCAGAGCAGGGTTTCTGACTCGTCCAGCCAGGATCCCTATCTCCAGGGACTGCACTGTTTTTGTGGCCACAGTGTGGTGTAATGGACACAGCCAGTGCCTGGAAGACCAGAGGGTGAAAGGTTCAAATCCCAGCTGGGGCTCCTGCCAACCAAAACCCCCATAGTTTTAACCACCACTAAACAGTGTTAGTAAGGACCTTCCTGTATTGCAGAGAACATAAGCATGGTTCAAACAACCATATTTTACCCTACACTGCACACAAACCATAACAATGGGCAGTACCTACAGCCGAGTCCTCCAAATTCAGTCCTGGAGTGCCACAACTCAATCAGGTCATATGCTTTTGCCCAGATAAGGACATGTCTGCATGTTGGCGGAAGGGTACAGGTGGTGGAGGGGCCAGTGGCTGCAGGTCACAGCACACAGTGGCCTAGGCCTGTGCAGGCTGGCACCGTCCACCGCAACAGACAGGCTCTGTTGGATGTACAGTCATGGACCCCCCAGGGAACACAACACATCTGTGGCAAAATGGTGGTGCAGTGCACACAGATAGTGTGTGCAGAAACAGAAGGTCACAGGTTCAAAGCCCAGCTGGGGCTACTGCCAATCTAGTCCACATATTTTTCCTACAACTAAACCATGATAGTAAGGACAAACCTTTATTGCTGAAAACATATGCATGGTTCATATCCCTATATATTACCACACCAAACACAGACACCATAAACAGCCGCATTACCTAGAGCAGAGTCTCCCAAATGCAGTCCTGGAGGGCCCCACACCATTCAGGATCCATGCTGCCTCTAATAAAGATGCCTGTGCTGCATATCTATGCACCACCCCCATGGTATGCTGATGTAGCTCATGCATATTTATGAGGGACAGCATGAAAACACGAACAGTGTTTGGAACACCAGGACTGGAGTTGGGACACTCTGCCGTAAAGCAGCAGCCAACAAGGCCAGACACCCCCCCCCCCCCCACAGGCCCCATTGGCCAATGCCTCATGGAGAGGCAGGACATTGGGCCCTGCCTGTATCTCCCAATACTAGCAGTTGCATACCTTAGCACTGCCACCCTACACCTGGGTATATGGTACACAGCTAGCAAACGTTGCCCATGATAACTGGCAGATATCAATTCCTACGTTAAGCACATTTTGCTCATTGATCTCCACCTCTGCGGTGTGCGCTGCAGGTCTGGTCTCTGACAGTGTTTACCACCCTGGGGAGTGACCCCCAACATTATTGCGTACCATATCCATGCCTGTACTGTTCCAGGACTGGTGTGGTGGGTATGGCTGCTGGACTCCTCTATAGTAGCACAATGCTGGCATAGGTGTGCGGGTGGCTGGCTGTCTATCCAGTGTGTGGTGGCTGCAAACACCTTCCACAGTCCACACTGCCAGCAATGTCGCCAGTATTGGGCTGCCAATGTGCATAATGAGGAGCAAGGTACCATGGGTATAGGCCGGACAGGGTGGCCTGGCCAGGGTGCATCTGCACAGGGCATAGGGCACTGACTGGGACATTTTAGTGGCCGGCCACCACCTACACAGACAGGGTGACCTCAGTATGTCCTGCTGAGAGATCACTCTCACCCTGACTGTGCAGTGACCACAGCATGGCTAGGCACCCCCATAGTGCTATATAGTATTTCTCTCATGTGATAGATATGGGTTTCCTTTTGGGGCCCAGTCACTGATTTATCTTCTTGCTGTGTATGCTGACATCCCAGTTCTGGGTGCATGCATCTCCACTGGGAACATGCACTATGGACTAACTAGCACACTGTTTGTAGCTGGCATGTGTCTTGATGGAGCAGTGTCTGAGGACTTGCTGCAGGAGAATATCAGATAGTGTTGGGGTGCAGCTTACCATATCCAGGCCTATTGTCTGTCTGCTATTGTGTTATGGATATGTACAGAGCTGCATTGACTGCCCTGTGGGGGTGTATGTCCCTCAGCAGGACTGGGGTTGATGATCCCCTCTACTGCCACCTTTGCAGGGAGGTAGAGGGTGGATGTATTGATGGGTGACCCTGTTTGCCACCCTTGACCCTGGAGGAGAGGGGGTGGTGGTGGTGCATGGCCCTCCTTGGGGGCTACACCTGACTGAAACAGACAGAGATATACAAGGTGTTTGTGCAGAAACTATGTATCTGAAACATTAACACTGCTTTGGACCTCCGGCAAAGCCTCTGTCAGCTATGGAAGGTGTTGTGGACCTGGTCCTGGGTGCCTCATCGCACACTCAGGGTGAGCACAGTACCCGCACAATGTGATGGTGTGTAGCTACTCTGTGCTAGTACAACACACGGTCAGTACCGCCTACCATGCCGAGGTGCTGTGGGGGTGCATTTCCCATCTTGTGTTCATCTGTGGACAGCTGATTTGCATGTGCAGTGCATCATGGGTACGGGTGGCCTAACCCTATCCTGGTGGCTGCAGCAGACTGTCTGTGTGGTGACGTGCAGGCTCTCTGCAGCCAGCCAGGGCCTTGTTAGTAGTTATAGAGCTGTAGCCCAATGGTTGTATCACTGCCTGTTGAAGCCAGAGGTCATGGGTTCAAACCCACAGTGGGGTTATTTGATAGGGTTGGCCAAAGCATTATCTTTCTTTAAATGTGCATTTTTGATTCCAGCAAAAACACCCTCAGCGTACTGTACCCATAAGGTGCCTCTGAGGGCGCTTTATAGGGCGCCCTATAGGGCACCTTATGTTTCCCGTCCATATAAGGTGCACTATACATTATCCTGTGATGCAACTTATAGGGTGCCCTATAGGGGACATTTTAGGGTGCCGTGGCGGACAGTGCACTTTAAAATGTGCCTTATAGGACGCCTTATGTGGACACGCTTTGAGAGTGCATTTGCTATTAATGATAATTAAAATAAAGATAAAATGCCTCCTAAAGCAATCTTCCCCATAATACACATTGCTTCAGCCAGCTTTGTTCATTGGGCACTGTGGGGGATTGAACCCCTAATCCCTGCACCATTGGTCAGTGTCTTAACCATTGTGCTGTGGCTCTGTTCATGTGCTTGCACATTTGCACGCCGCCTTATGCCTCCCAATATTAGAAAAGCCTCCTAAATCATTAGCAAGCCACCCTATGCCGCCCCATATTAGACTGGCTCCTAAAGTAACACCTCAGCCAGCCTTGTTCATTGGACAATGTGGGGGATTGAACCCCTGATCCCTGCACCATTGTTACGTGCCTTAACCATTGTGCTGTGGCTCTGCTCTTCTGTTTGTTCATCAGCGCGCCGCCTTATGCCGCCCAGTATTAGACTGCCTCCAAAACATTGGCCCGCTGCTTTATGCCACCCATTATTAATATGCCTCCAAAAACATTAGCGTGCCGCCTTATGCTGCCCATTATTTCACTGCCTTATAAATTAATGCCTCAGCCAGCTGTCTTTATTGGGCTTTGTGGGGGATTGAACCCCTGCTTCTTGCACCATTGGTATGTGCCTTAACCATTGGGCTGTGGCTCTGCTCTTCTGCTTACCCATCAGCATGACACATATGCCTTCCACGCAGCTGTCTAATGCGCTAAGGTGCGGGGCGCACAAGGGCGCTGCGCACCTTAGCGCATATGTAAATTCCGGCGTTTCTTCTTCAGCGGGGAACGCCCACTCCTTTTATGGCACCCGCACACTACCAGGGCCTGCACTTTACCTGGGTTTTAGTAAACATGCCCCAAAGAAGCTGTATGCAGTATTCCTACTCCAACCACCAGGAGGCAAGTGAGAGCCTTCTGGGGTGCCGCAGAGTACTGTCGTATATGGATCCCCAACTTTGCTCTAATTGCAAAACCACTATATCAAGCCATCAAAGGATTGGAACAATCTCCATTAGAATGGGGACCTGAACAAGAAACAGCATACAAGACTCTGAAGACAGCCCTGATGACATCACCAGCCCTTGGACTACCAGATGTACAGAAGCCATTTCGTCTATATGTTCATGAGTCACAAGGAAATGCCTTGGGAGTGTTGACTCAGCCACTTGGATCTTGGCAGTGACCTGTAGCGTATCTAAGCAATTGGACATTATTGCAAAAGGATGGCCACCTTGTCTGAGAGCCATCGCAGCTACAGCACTTCTAGTAACTGAAGCAGACAAGCTCACTCTAGGACAAAATCTCTGTGTAATAGTGCCACATTCTGTTCAAACCCTCATGGACCACAAAGGAAATTACTGGTTCACCAACTCATGAATGCTAAAGTACCAGAGCATGTTGTGTGAAAATCCTCAATTGCAATTGATGGTCAGTCAGGCCTTGAACCCAGCTACACTGTTACCAATTGGAACTGACCCTCCTGATCATGACTGCATAGAAGTCATGGATACTGTATTCCCAAGTCGACCAGACTTGACAGATGTACCTTTTGAAGATCCAGAACAAACTTTCTTCGTGGATGGAAGCAGTCTTGTAGTCAATGGACATTGTTGTGCTGGATATGCAGTAGTAACTCTGGATCTTGTAATTGAATCATCAGCCCTAGTCTCAGGAACATCAGCACAGAAAGCAGAATTTATAGCACTCACAAGAGCACTATTACTGGGAAAAGGATTCTGTATAAATGTATACACAGATTCTAAGTATTGTCACACTGCAGCGCCCTCTGGCGTAGGTATAGGCAGTTGCCTATGAGGGTTTAGCATGTGGGGCAAAGAGGAAAGCAAATTTATATACCTAAGTGCTGCTGTCTGGTGTCCATTGTAGTTGTGGGCCAAGTAACAGAGCGAAGGCCTTCTGTGAGTTCCAATAATAACTTTATTTCCACACACAGGAATTTGGAGCACTATGTCCCCAGGCACAAACAAAAAGTAGTGGTACTCAATTGTGTCAAATAAAAAGTCCATGAAAATCCTGATGCTTCTCAGGTACAATTCAAAGTACAAAGTTCAGCAATTAACTTCCATTAGCTTCCAATACAAGCCTTGATTTCTTCCATTAAACATTGCACTAGTATGCTCTCTTTAAACATAGGACATTCTCCAGCGTTGAGCTTTACTTCACAGGTGCAATAATTACATCTGAGTTTCCCACGGCAGAAGGCTGCCTTTCTCAATGAAACTCAGATTCATTCAAATAGGCTTCTCAGCACTTCACATATAAGCTTTTGATACAGCTTCTCTCCTCTTATAGGATTCACTTAATGTAACTTCAATCCTTATAACAGATCCCACATTCCATAGGCGAATCACTGCTAACTGATGAAGGTGGATCAATTAACATCTCTTCTGGGTCTGATATATCTTTGAGGCTTTGGTTAAGAGAGTCTACAGACTGCCATTGCTTAATTAAATCCTTAAGCTGTCTTCTTTTGTTCTCCTTAACATATCTAGGCACATGTACAGGCTCTAAGTTATCCGCACTTTTTAAAAGCTTATAAAAAGGGCTCACCTGATTTCTGGTACGCCTAGACTGTGTTCTCTGGCAGGGAGGTAAACATTTCCTGTGATACTGTTTCACTAAATCTTGTATTACAGCGTCTTCGGCAGAGCCTAGCTCCTGCCCGTGTCTGTGCTGCTTGTAATTAAGAGCATGCTGATAAGCACCTGGGCTGCACTCAGAGCTAGAGCTTCTATAACGTTGTCTGTGACAAGCAACTTTCTTTAGCTTACTGAAAGGGATCTTCTCTCTGCCCAATCTTTCATTCCTGAGAGAAGATTCCTGAGAGATATTTCTCTCCCTTACAGGCAAGGTATCTGACCTTCTCCCCTGGAGTTTTAAATAGTCTCTGACCTGCTTTCCTTGGCTAATGAGCTCCAAGTAGTTCCTCCTGGGAAGGTTCCTGTGAGGCTTGAGCTCTCTCCTTGGCTCCCTTTGCCTCTGCTTCCCAGACTCTCTCTTGGTCTCTGCAGACTTTCTCTCGGACTCTCTCCTGGTCCCAGTCCTGCTCTCGGACTTGTTTCTGTTCTCCGGTCTGTTCTCGTACTCCCTCTCCTTCTTTCTCCTCTGCAACTCTTTCTTCCTACTGGCAGTGGCTTCCTGGTTAAGTGAAGCAAGCTGCCCTATCGGGTGTGACTCCGCCCCTTTTCCTCCCACGTCAGCTCCCTGGGTTTGCTTCAAACTAGGGTGTGGCTCTCTTTCCACTTTCCTGGGTAGCACAGCTTTCAGGGCTGTATCATTAACCCCTTCCTGCCCAGTTTCACTGACAGCTTCTGAAGAGAAAAAGTGTTTTAAACCTTCATTTTCAGGTTCTGCAACCTCTGCATTGTCACATAACCCCCCATTTAAGATATTCCGGGCTGTCTGGACCTGTCCAGAACAGCAAGAAATCTTACTCCGATAACTGTAGCTAGCAAAACTATCCTCTTTTATGGCTAACCGAGCTAAAACTACTCGCTCGTGCCACGGTCGTAGAACATTTATATGGAAATTTTGTTGTTTCCCTTTCCTAGTCTCTACGGTGTATGTGTTTGGACCCACCTGTTTGATGACCCGACAGGGTCCTTTCCAGGCGCTCTCAAACTCTGGGCCATGACCGGGCACCATTACCATGACCTTTTCTCCAATGTCTAAATGACGCGGTAGGGTACTATGGTCATAATCTTTTCTTGGACGCCCCTGACTGGTGGTCATATTTTCGCCCTTTAAGTCCTCTAAGAACTGAGGTATCTCCTCTATTACCTGCGATGTGCGTTGCCACCGCCCCTTTAAGTCCTTTACAAACTGGGGTATCTCTACTCTTTCCCGCAGAACTCTCTGCTGATGTGAAGAGATTTCTTCCTCTACCTCGGGTAGTGCCTGGGCTTCCTTGTCAACCAACTGAGGGACAAAGTCCTCTTTGGCCAGTTCCCCCCTACTAGTGGCTGTTAGACCTGTCCTCATAGACAGTCCTATGGCTCCAGACCCACCTAATCCCTCTAAGGTAGTACTTAGTTCGGTAACCTCCTCTATAAGTGGGAAGCCAACTCTCTCCATGATGAGCTGCGCTATTCTATCCCCTAGGGTTACTTTATAATCTTTTCTGGAACAATTTATCAGTAAGACTTTTACAGGTCCCCTAAAGTCTGGGTCTATTACCCCTGCACCTACATCTATGCATTCCTTGACCGCTAGACCTGATCGCGGAGCGATCCGACCATAGCAACCGGGTGGTATTTCAAGCTGTATACCGGTTTCTACTAAGGCTCGACCTTGGCGTGGTATAATAGTGTCCTCCGCACTATATATGTCAAAGCCTGCAGCTTGCTCTGATGCTCTCTTGGGGATCCTAGCATTAGGTGTAAGCTTACAACATTTTAGGATGAACTTTCCCTTACTTGGAGGGTCCTGGATAGGGGCTCTCTCCCTATCTGGCTTCTCTCGGGGTTTCTCAAATAACGGGGCTGGTACCATCCCTAGCCTGGATTTACCCCTTGGAGATGATGTTGTGTATCTTTCTTTTTCCTGCCTCCATCCTGGTTCCTTTCTTACTTTATTAGAGTCAGGGACTTTGGCTTCTGCTGTGGCACCTAGTCCTTTAACTAGGCCATTTTTAAATTGAGGCCAATCCCTACCTAAAATCATGGGGTGTGGTAACTTAGGCACTACTGCTACTAAGATATTCTTTCTCAAGCCTAGCCCTTCCACGGTTACTGTGTGCAAAGGATATGACGATGACGCGCCATGCACACATCGAATTCTTATGCTATCCCTTGGATGAATTCTTATCTTATCCTCCGGGTATTTTCTTATTTTATCTTCAGGATACCTTCTTATCTTTTTTTTTTTTTATTTATATGTTTTTATTAGCAACTTTTCATATACAGTATCAACTTTTCCATGTACATTTCTATCAACCATGACACAAACCTCCGACTCTACTCCCCCATATACATTACTAACAGCCTAACAACTTTTTAACATACAACAAACCATTCCTATCCTTGCGCATACCTTAGTGCTAAGTATCACCCTGCCCAGGAGTCGGCAACTTGATTGATCACTTTCAGCTTATGCAAAATCATGTTATCCTGGCCCTTTCTGCTATCCCTCACGCCCCTTAAATTAATAAGGTTAGCTCCACCCCAACCCCCTACTCCCCCCCCCACCCCCTCCCCCTAACCCTCCAACCTCCCCCCCTCCCTCCTGTAGCCATCTCCAAACCCCCGCCCACCTCTTTTCAACTTGGTCCCCTCTTCCCCCCCTCTCCCCCGTCATTTTATACATTGCATATAGAAAAGACACTCTTCCTGCAAAACTAGTCATGGAAGGCAAATTCGGTCTCTTCCAGTACCATGCTATTTCACTCCTTGCCGCTGTCACACAGTACCAAATGATTCTCCAGTCCCCTTCCCACCTCGCATCGGGTTTATGCAGGAGACACATCGCAGGGCCTAGCACAATACGTTCCCCCACTATTTTATTAATGCACTCTCCTATTTTGCGCCAATATTCTCTCACTACTGGGCACGTCCACCATATATGTAACCACGAGCCATGCTCTCCACACATCCGCCAGCACTCAGCCGTCTGACGCACTCCAGCCCTGAACAATCTTTCCGGTGTGAGGTACCAGCGTGTTAGCACCTTATAGGCATTCTCACGTAGTGATGTGGCAATAGAAAATCTAGCTATGCCCATTACTAGCTCCTCCCACTCTTCCACCCCCCACACTACCCCTAAATCCTTTTCCCACTCTTCCATATACTTCAACTTCCTTCCCCCACTGGCAACCAATCCTCTATAAATCCTAGAGAGCATCCCTTGTTGTCCCATGGAGCCTAAACAAGCCCCCTCAAACCACTCTCCTCCCCCCCTTCCGCACTGCTCCCTCCCCTTTTTTCCGAATCACCGAACACATCTGCAGATATGCAAACCGATCCGACTCCTCTAAGCGGTATAAATCACGCATTCCTTCAAATTCTCTGCACTGTGTCCCAATCACCAGTTGGGAAGCCTGAATCAGGCCCCGCGCCGCCCATTTCCGGAGTATTACCGCCTTCGGGCCTATGCCTGCCGCACAACAGGCCTGCAAGGACATGGTGGGAGACCATTTCTTTTCTCCCACCATCTGCCGTCGATGCCTTCTCCACACCTGTAATGTATGGCGTACTAGCGGATGCTGACCCCTGTCGCCTCCCCCCTCCCATACTATCCGTTCTAATTCCCCTGGGTGGTACTCGTCCACCTCCATTCTTACCCACTGCTTATATGGTTCCCGCAGCCACGCATATACTGCTCGCAATTGCGCTGCCGCATAGTACAAACTGAAGTTGGGAGTCCCCATCCCCCCCTCTCTTACCGGAACCTGCATCGTTCTGGCCGCCACCCTTGGCCTTCTTCCCCCCCAGATAAATCTCTCTACTTGTTGCTGAACCCGCCGTAGCGCTCTTCGAGGTATCGGTATAGGCAACACCTGGAAGAGGAATAAAAACTGGGGGAGAAGCATCATCTTCACTGACGCCATCCTCCCAAACCACGAGTAATACCCTCGACTCCAGCCCTGTAAGCGCGCCTCCACCTGCCCTACCGGTTTATGATAGTTCAACGCATATGAATCTTCCAAATTCCGCCCCAGGTGTACCCCAAGATAGCGAATCGACGTCTGCGCCCATTTAAATGGGAAATCCCGCTGCCACGGCCGCTGCTCCCCCTCCTCCCCTACTACTCTTAATATTTCCGATTTCCCCCAATTAATCCGAAAACCCGCCTTCTCGCCGTATATCTGTATCTCACTCATCACTGCTTGAAGCGTATCTCTGGGGTTCGTAATAGTCAATAAGATGTCATCTGCGAATAGGGAGAGTTTGTATTCCTGACCTCCCACCCTTACCCCCGCCACCACAGGATTGGCCCTTAGTCTTGCCGCTAAGGGCTCGAGGGAGAGAGCGCAAATAATAAGGGAGATAACGGGCAGCCCTGCCTAGTTCCCCGTTCTAATGGAAAGAACTCGGAATAGCCTCCATTTACCCGTACACATGCTTTTGGGCTATGATATAGAGCTTCTATCCATTGCACAAACCCAGGTCCAAACCCCAATTGTCCCAATACGGAGTATAAAAATGACCAAGACACTTGGTCAAAGGCCTTTTCAGCATCCAAGGAGACCAGCAAAGTCTCCCTCCCCTTCTTTTGGGCCGACCAAATCACGTTCAGCACTTTCCGTATGTTATCTGCCACCTGTCGGCCTGGCACAAACCCCGCCTGATCGGCATGCACCAATTTCCCCAAATACTTATTAAGTCTAGTAGCCAGTACTTTAGCCATCAACTTTGCATCGACGTTTAATAAAGAAATGGGTCGGTATGACGCACACTCCTGAGGATCTTTCCCTTCCTTATGGATAAGGGTAATGCCAGCCCAACCCATGGTCTCCGCCAATCTCTCCCCCCTGTGTGGGCCATTAAACACCATAGTTAACGGTTGCACTATTTGGCCACTAAACTGTTTATAAAAGCGCGCCGTTAGGCCGTCGAGCCCTGGGGCTTTGCCGGCCTTTAACCCCTTAATGGCCTGCAGGACTTCCTCCGGGTTGATCTCCCTATCGAGCCCTTCCTGCTCCTCCGCCGTCAATACCGGGAGCCCCGCTCCTTTCACATACTCCAAAGTATCTTCCCGCGCTCCCGTTTCTCGCGCCTTATATAAATTGCTGTAGTAGGCCACAAATTCCTCTCTGATACGCCGAACATCTCGCACCCCTTCCCCCCCGCTCCTAATCTGAGAGATCCTATTCCACTCCCTTCTCTTCTGCAGTTGTCTCGCAAGATATTTCCCCACTTTATTGCCCCCTTCAAAAAACCTCTGCTTCATCAACTGTAGGCGGAACTGTATCTGTTCGGCCTCTATTGCATTAACTTTGGCTCTGAGTTCCAAGACTGTCCCTCTATGCCGTCCTCCCCCCTCTTGCATAGCCCTCTCTTCCGCCTCGCGTAGTTGCTGCCGCAGCTGCTCCTCACGTTCCACCCTCTCCCTCTTAATGCGTGCCCCCCACTTGATGAACACCCCCCTTACCACCGCTTTAAAGGCATCCCAGAGCACTCCCTCTTTAACCTCTCCTCCCCCATTCTGCCCAAAATACTCTGGAATTAGACTCCGTAATTCAGTTACCACCCTCGCATCCTCCAACAGGCTCTCATTCAATTTCCAAAATTGCCGTCCCTTATCTTCCCCTGCCACCCGCACCTGTAGCACCACTGGGGCGTGGTCGGACCAAGTAATCGGTTCTATGTCCCCTCCCGTAATCCTCCCCGCTAGCTCCTTCCCTACCCAGATTGTATCTAATCTTGAGTACGACCCATGTACTGCTGAGTAGAAAGTGAATTGCCTGCGGCCTGGATTAAGCATCCGCCACCCATCAATCAATCCATTCTCTTGTACAAATCTCCGATAATACTTCCTATCCGTCCCCCTCCCTACTCGGTGGCCCGTCGTGTCTCTCCCCACCTCCCAGGCCAAATTAAAGTCCCCCCCACAAATCAGCACCCCCGCCCCCATCACTGCTACCTGCTCACTCAGATCTTTCCAGAACTCCGTTTGCGCTCCCGTAGGGGCATACACATTCACCATACAAAACCATTCCGTCCCCTGCTTCACTCGCAGCAAAAGATATCGTCCCCCTTTATCCCGAGATATCACCTGGACCTCAGTTTGCACTTCCCCCTTAATGAGGATCGCTACCCCGCCTTTCCTCTTCTCTTTAAGATTAGAGGCGAAGAGGCGATGCCTATACCCTCTGGGTTGCACCAACGCCTCGTGCCGTTTCTGCAAATGTGTCTCCTGCAACAATACTATATCAGCATTATGCCTTATTAATTCTTTATCCAATTTCTGTCTTTTCCAGGGCGAATTTAATCCTTTAACATTCAATGTTAGTATCTTCAATTCCCCTCCTGCACCCGTTCCCCCCCTTCCAGCCTGCTGATTTTGTCCCTTCCCCCCTCCCCCCTTCCCCCCCCCTCCACCCCCCCTTTCCCCCCATCTTCCTCCTCCTCCATTCCCCCCTCCCCCCACCCCCCCTCTCAGAATTCTCCGCTGCGGAGACTTAACTTCCATAACAGCGACCCCTTCCACCTCACCACCAAATCTTCCCCCATAGACCCCTTCCCCCTTCTCCCCTTACTCATCCCGCTCACCCCACTAACCCTTCTCCCTCCTCTCCCCCCACCTATCCCCACCCCTCTATGCTCCTCCCTTCCCCCCCTATTCATTACCTACCTCTCCCTCCCTTCTCCCTGTGGCCCATTATCCTATCCTCTCCCTCCCCCTAAGCCTGTCAACCAACATATTGAAAGATATCAGTCCTGAGTTGGAACATCACCGCTCAGCCAGTCTCTTGCTCGGAAGTCGGACTCCTGTGACCCCCTTTAGACGTCCGGGCCAATCTCCTACCGCTCGCCCTCTGCCATTTCGCTCTCTCCGACTTTCCTGGTCCGGATTCCGGGCGCGGAGAAGAAGCGGTGTTGTCTGACATCTCCGGTAACTGTTCTGCTCCCAGCTCTCTCAAAGCTTTCCAAGCCTCCACGCTGGACCGTACCGTCCGCGATCTCCCTTTCACCGTGATCAATAATCCAAATGGAAACAGCCACTTATATCGCAGGTCTGCTCTCCGCAAGTAGGCGGTTACTTCTCTAATCTCCCTCCTGCGTTGCAGCGTTCCCTGGGACAGGTCTTGATATAACTCCACTTTATGTCCCTCCCATTGAAAGCTCTTCAGTTTGCGGTTGGCTCCGAGCAGAAGTTCCTTACTTTTGTAGGAGCTCAGGCATACTACTATGTCTCTTGGTCTATTGTCTCGAATGGGCCCCAGGCCTCTATGTGCTCGTTCTATGTTCGGGTGGTGAGCCTCCGCTTCCTTTCCATAGCCAGCTTCCTCCAGGAGCCTTTGGAATATTTTATAGGCCACCTCCTCACTATTCTTGTACGTTAGCTCTTCCGGCACTCCTCGCACTCGGAGATTGCATCTCCGTGAGCGATCTTCGAGATCCTCTGCTTTGGCTTTAAAGGTCTCTTGTGCTGTCTGCAGTTCCTCCCATCCCTGCTGGAGCTGCGTCAGTGTCTCTCCTTGACTGTCTAGCCTTGTTTCAGCTTCTTCCACCCGTTCGCCCAGCTCCAGGATGTCTTGGCGCATCGTCCGCACGGCCTCCATGATCTCATTTTTCACCCCACACATCTCCACCTTCAGTTCGTCTCTTAACTCAAGAAGCCACTGCTTTATCTGTTCCGCTGCAGTCCAGGCCTCCTCTCCACCCTCACTCGCTCCCGGGCTGTGTGGGGCTTCCTTCTCCGGTTTGCCGGTTTTCTCTCCTTCCTTCCCTCCTTTAGACGTAGCATAGGGGGACCGGAACTCAGCTAGTTTCTTTTTCATCAGGCCCTCTTTTTTGGCACTTATTTTCTCCATAAGAGGTCTACTGCCGATGTCCCCTGCCGGCTGCCTGGTCCGCACTCTGGGCTCCCCTCCTTTCTTTTGCTCTGGGATGCAGGGGTTGGCTATATGTCACACCCGGACCTCCACAATGGCTGCTGCCCTTGCCCAATAATTTCTGTCTTTTAAGAAGCCTCCCGGAGGGCCCACTTCAGCTGCTCACCTGACTGAGGCCTCTTCTCCCTCTGCTTTCTGCTGCCGGCAGTCTGCGGCCTGTCAAAAGTTTTTACCGCTGTGCTGCCCCCACCACGTGTCCGACTGTGTTCCTCCTGCAGGGCTAGGCACCACCGCGCTGTGCGGGAAGTTGTAAGGTTAGCCTTCCTGCCCCGCTCTCCGTCTACAGCTGGCTTCTCTCAGCCCGGCGTGGTCCTCTGCTCCGGCCGCTCTCTCTGCCCTCCTCCCGGCGACCTGCACACACTCTTGGTCTGCTCTCCTCTGTCAGGCCGCACTTCCCACGCGGCGCTGGTCTGCCGCTTCGGTCAGCGCACTGCTCCCAATTTCTCTCTCGCCGATCAACAGTGGGGCCGGGCAGCTCTCCCTTAGCCGTGCCCGCTCTCCTTACCGCCCAAAATTATGCCCGTGGGGGCTTTTCCTGCTTTCTTTAGCGCAGTGGTGGCGGAGCTCCCGCGCTACGCCGCCATTCGGGTGGATGACGTCACCCAGGATACCTTCTTATCTTATCTTCAGGGTACCTTATAAATTCTCCACCCTGAGCCTTTATCTCCTCCCATAGGGCTTTGGAAACCATTGACTGGTCTGTGCCCGAATCTAAAAGGGCATGGACCTGGATATTGTTGACCCATACCGTTAGTAAAAATCCCTCCCCAACCTCCTTGGACTGGGTGGTTACTAACACTAGTTTATCCCTGCAATTTTTCTTCAGATGACCTTTCCGGCCACATGCAAAGCATTTTCGCTCATCCCAGGCAGGTTTTTGCCAAGGTTTCTTAGGCAAAAACTCATTTACCTTGCACCTCTCCCTCATTCCTGACATTCCCAAGATTGCTGTATCCGGAACACTCATCTTCTTTTGACCGATGGCTTTTGCCTCTAAGAAGCGGTCAGCAAGCAAGATGGCGTCTTTCGTGTTCCTACAATCTTGTAGAATAAGGAAGGATTGTATTTCATCTGGTAATGCTTCTACAAATTGCTCTAACACAATGTCATCCAATATCGTCTCAATGCTCTTTCCCTCTGGAGACAACCATTTATAAACCAATGTTCTGACTCTATGGCATAAGGCCTGTGGTGTTTCGCCCGGGGTTAACTTGCACCCTCGCAAACGACGGCGATATACCACGGGAGTTAAGCCTAGTCTCTCCTTAATGGTTTTAACCACTGCGTCATAGTTGTTGGCCTGGTCATTAGGCATAGCCCGGTAGGCTGCGAGAGCCTCGCCTGTTAATGCTGCAGCTAGCCTGATGACCCACTGCTCCTTCGGCCAACCGCTCATGAGCGCGATGCTTTCGAAAACTTCTAGGTAATCATCAACATTTTCATCCTTAGACATTTGACCTAGTGAAAATATACCCTGTCCCACAGTTCCCAGTCCCGCTACAGCTCCTAGCGAACTGGACATAGTCTCTAACACTTGCGCTGTTTGCTTCTGCTCTCCGATGTATGATCCCAGCAGATCCAACAGCGGCTTCTGTTGCGCACGAATCATCTCAGCCATCCTCTCCTGGGCTTGCGCTGACATCGCCTGCTGCTGCTGAAACCTCTCAGCAACCCAGCTCATTAGCTGTGCTGGCTCCATCCTGCCGTATTACTGCAAGAAACAAAGAACAACACCAAGTGCGATACACACACAATTGTATCCCCTCAGCTTCCAGTCCAACCCTGCAATCTTACCACCCCCTTGCAGCAGTATCCCAGTTAACCCGCTTAGCTACTGGTTACCTGCCACAAGTGGAGTGTCTCGCTCATCAGCTATGCGGTATCCCTGGTACAGGTACTCCTTTCCGCCTCCGCCGATGCTCCACTCCGGTAGGTAGACTTGCACTCTGGTAAGCTCTTCCTGGATACTTGTGTTGACCAAATTCTTTTTTCTTCTTTTTTTTTTTTTTTTTCCAAACTTTCAAAACTGCTCCTTCTTCAGGACTTTACTGGCAGCGTTGGTATGCCACTCTTCCTCTGTGTGAGGCCCGTAGTTCAAAAATCCGTACAACTACGCCAGTTTCCTTCCCTGTCACACTGCAGCACCCTCTGGCGTAGGTATAGGCAGTTGCCTATGAGGGTTTAGCATGTGGGGCAAAGAGGAAAGCAAATTTATATACCTAAGTGCTGCTGTCTGGTGTCCATTGTAGTTGTGGGCCAAGTAACAGAGCGAAGGCCTTCTGTGAGTTCCAATAATAACTTTATTTCCACACACAGGAATTTGGAGCACTACGTCCCCAGGCACAAACAAAAAGTAGTGGTACTCAATTGTGTCAAATAAAAAGTCCATGAAAATCCTGATGCTTCTCAGGTACAATTCAAAGTACAAAGTTCAGCAATTAACTTCCATTAGCTTCCAATACAAGCCTTGATTTCTTCCATTAAACATTGCACTAGTATGCTCTCTTTAAACATAGGACATTCTCCAGCGTTGAGCTTTACTTCACAGGTGCAATAATTACATCTGAGTTTCCCACGGCAGAAGGCTGCCTTTCTCAATGAAACTCAGATTCATTCAAATAGGCTTCTCAGCACTTCACATATAAGCTTTTGATACAGCTTCTCTCTTCTTATAGGTTTCACTTAATGTAACTTCAATCCTTATAACAGATCCCACATTCCATAGGCGAATCACTGCTAACTGATGAAAGTGGATCAATTAACATCTCTTCTGGGTCTGATATATCTTTGAGGCTTTGGTTAAGAGAGTCTACAGACTGCCATTGCTTAATTAAATCCTTAAGCTGTCTTCTTTTGTTCTCCTTAACATACCTAGGCACATGTACAGGCTCTAAGTTATCCGCACTTTTTAAAAGCTTATAAAAAGGGCTCACCTGATTTCTGGTACGCCTAGACTGTGTTCTCTGGCAGGGAGGTAAACATTTCCTGTGATACTGTTTCACTAAATCTTGTATTACAGCATCTTCGGCAGAGCCTAGCTCCTGCCCGTGTCTGTGCTGCTTGTAATTAAGAGCATGCTGATAAGCACCTAGGCTGCACTCAGAGCTAGAGCTTCTATAACGTTGTCTGTGACAAGCAACTTTCTTTAGCTTACTGAAAGGGATCTTCTCTCTGCCCAATCTTTCATTCCTGAGAGAAGATTCCTGAGAGCTATTTCTCTCCCTTACAGGCAAGGTATCTGACCTTCTCCCCTGGAGTTTTAAATAGTCTCTGACCTGCTTTCCTTGGCTAATGAGCTCCAAGTAGTTCCTCCTGGGAAGGTTCCTGTGAGGCTTGAGCTCTCTCCTTGGCTCCCTTTGCCTCTGCTTCCCAGACTCTCTCTTGGTCTCTGCAGACTTTCTCTCGGACTCTCTCCTGGTCCCAGTCCTGCTCTCGGACTTGTTTCTGTTCTCCGGTCTGTTCTCGTACTCCCTCTCCTTCTTTCTCCTCTGCAACTCTTTCTTCCTACTGGCAGTGGCTTCCTGGTTAAGTGAAGCAAGCTGCCCTATCGGGTGTGACTCCGCCCCTTTTCCTCCCACGTCAGCTCCCTGGGTTTGCTTCAAGCTAGGGTGTGGCTCTCTTTCCACTTTCCTGGGTAGCACAGCTTTCAGGGCTGTATCATTAACCCCTTCCTGCCCAGTTTCACTGACAGCTTCTGAAGAGAAAAAGTGTTTTAAACCTTCATTTTCAGGTTCTGCAACCTCTGCATTGTCACAGTATGCATTCACAACATTGCATGCTCATGGAGCCTTGTACAGAGAACGGGGATTGATAACTTCAGGAGGAAAATCTAACAAATATGGCCCAGAGATATTGACATTGTTAGATGCTGTATGGGCCCCCGAGCAAGTTGCAGTTATGCACTGTCGAGGACATCAAGCAGGAAAAGGAGAAATTGCACAAGGGAACAGATTTGCAGATGCCTCTGCTCGTAAAGCTACCATTACCGGACAGACTAACTCAGAATACTACAATTCAAGCAGTTCTATTTCCTGTACCTCTTAATTCATGGGATCCCCGATATACTACAAAAGAATTGGACTATTATTGTGAACAAGAAGGGGGAGTACTCAGAAATGGATGGATAGAACTTCCACCACAGGAGGGAAGTCAACCTCCTGGACAAATAGTGATTCCTGAAGCATTAAGTTTAGCCTTTGTTCAAGCATTTCATCAAGCAACACATTATGGAAAAACTGCAATGACAAAAGCTTTGAAACCTCATTTTTATATTTCTTTGTTGGGACCTTTGACAGCTTCAAAAGCTCATCAATGTAAAACAAGACAACAAGAAACAAGAAAGAAAACAACAGCGCCGACAACACCACAACAGAACACAACAAGAAGCAGACCGAGGCGCAGGATGTCAGAACCGCAAGTAGACCCTCCACAAGAGCTTCACAACAAACCAGCATGATCACAACACTGTTTCTACCAATAAGCCTCCTCCTCACACATTTCCTACCCCTAAACTCTCACTTCCACTACACACACCCTAATTCAAAATGGCACCCTCCAACCACCTGGTCACCCATAGAACCTCAGTGCATTCATTCTGCCACACCTAGCACACCAATGAAAAATGGTACCACATTAAAATGGTTCCAATCATACCTAACTGACAGGCAGATACAGGTCAAGGTAGGACACAACACATCTCAACCCATAAAAGTCCTCCAAGGAGTACCTCAAGGATCCGCCCTCTCAGCACTTCTGTTCAACATATACATACAGCCAATTTGTGACATCCTGAAAGCAAACAGCATTCAATACACCATCTATGCGGATGACATCATGATTTACACGCCTATCTCAATTGACAACCCAGACTACTCTAAAATAACAGACTGCCTAACACAAATGACAAGATGGTGTAAAGAAAACAACCTCGCCATCAACTACAGCAAGACAGAGGCACTAATAATCACCCGCAACCCAGACTTCATCCACCCACCGGACATCAGAGTACAGAACACAACCATACCATTGAAATCAGAAGTAAAATACCTTGGAGTGACCCTGGACAATGAACTAAATCTCAAGACACACGTAAGCAAGACAATCCAAAATGTATACTACAGGATAAGAATCATCAGAAGACTCAAACCCCTCCTCACCACAGAACACTTCCGTAGCGTATGCCAAGCTCTAATTACTCCACTACTGGACTTCTGTAACCCCATCTACCTTGGGCTAACAAAACAAACACTCAAACCACTACAACTAGCTCAAAACACTGCAGCCCGCATAATAGTTGGCTCAACAAGACATGAACATATTACTCCTGTTCTGAAAGACCTACACTGGCTTCCAATCAGTTCTCGCATCAAATACAAAACAATCATAAACATATTCAAAATCAAACACCACACTTCAGCCAACAGCCTGCACACCCTCATACAACCAGACACCAGCACGCGCCCAAGAAGAAAAGGGACTGCCAACAGAGTAAACACCCCGAACGACTTCAGAAAAACCCACAAGGACACCACTGAGAGAGCCCTCTCCCTGGCTGCCCCAACAATATGGAACTCCCTCCCGGACGAACTGAGATCGACAGATGACGTCAAAGACTTTCGCAAACAGCTGAAGACAACGCTGTTCATAGAACACTACGGACATGTTACTTAATCATACCAACAAGAGCCATCTCCTTCCCCCCCCCAACCGTGATAAGAAATTATTCAACGGCACATGATATATATTAAACCCTAATTACATAGAACAATGTATTATAGCTCACAATGTACATAGTATAGAACAATGTATCATAGCTCATGCTGTACTATAGCTCACAATGTACCTAGTTAAACCTAATCTGTTACACTACCCTCTTACACGCAATTCATGTCATTTATCACTGCACGAAATACCCCTACCACTAATATTGATTGTATTGCTGTGACACCGCCTTGATTGAATGATAAGGCGGTATAGAAATACCGTTAAATAAATAAATAAAATAAATAAATAAATAAAACATGTGCCAAGAACAATGCCAAGCAAGGTCCTAATCTACCAATAAGAATTCAATCAACAGGAGTTACTCCCATGAGTAATTTTCAAGTAGACTTTACTGAAATGCCAAAAGCAAATGGATATCGTTACTTGCTTGTTCAAGTGTGTACCTACTCTAGGTGGGTAGAAACGTTTCCCACCAGGACTGAGAAAGCCAGAGAGGTCACTAAAGTCCTACTTCGTGAAATTGTTCCAAGATTTGGAATACCATTAGTCATAGGGTCAGATAATGGGCCATCATTTATATCCCAAGTAACTCAACAGTTAGCTAAAGCTCTACAGATACAATGGAAGTTACACACAGCATACAGACCTCAGAGTTCAGGGAAAGTAGAGCGTATGAATAGAACTCTGAAATCTCAATTGTCCAAACTTTGTCAGGAAACACATTTAAAATAGCCACAGGTACTTCCAATAGCTCTTTTAAGAATACGCTCAGCACCTACTACGTCATTAGGACTTTCTCCCTATGAGATTTTGTATGATAGACCTTCACCTATTGTCAAAGGGATCAAAGGGGATATGAAGCAGATAGTATCTGAAATTACTAGACAAGAACTATTGGTTTTAAGTTCTGTTTTGCAGAGTCTTCATACGTGGATACGAGATCAGCTACCCATCAACTTGACTGAACCGCTGCATCCTTTCAAGCCTGGAGTCACGGTGTGAATCAAAGAGTGGAGAAAGACACCATTGGCACCGCATTGGAAAGGACCTTATGTTGTCATCTTGTTAACCCCAACAGCAGTTAAAGTTGCAGAACTCGAACCCTGGATTCATCACAGCAGAGTGAAATCAGCAGCAGCTCCAGAGCCAGACCAGTGGACATCAGAATATGATCCAGAAGTTCCATTGCAGCTAAATTTGCGAAGACAAGCAAATTGAAAAAGTCAGGAAATTTAAAAAAAAGAGACTGTGCTAATATAGAATTCCTGAATCCCAAGAGACTATTTGTTTATTCTGAAGAGATTATCATCAACAGAAAGGGACTGTAATATGGAATATATTATTTGAAAATCTTTGTGCCATTTTGATCAAGGACAGTGCAAACTAAAAGGACTGTTGTGTCTATTGAAAAACGTTGGAATCTACAGCTCTACACACCTACCAATGAAATTGGTAAGGTCATGTATAGCAGAAGCTTGAGGATCTACAATCAACACTACACCTGTTGCATGCTACTGAGAGCAAAACAGGTCAACGTAAAGTAAAGAAGAAGAAGACTTCGTGGTCAAGAATTATCAACAGTTGCACTGGTTTTTCAAAGACTTGCACTAATTCGTCAGAGACTTTTCATCATGATTCTCTACTGTTTCATCTTGATAGCAGCCTTGAGATGCTTTGAACTAACTTTTGCCTTGCCACCTTGTGCTGCATGCATAACTACTACTCGTACTGGAGAAAAGATTACACAGACTTTGCTTTATCATACCTACTATACTTGTACAGGTATAGTGAGTCAATGCATATATAATGGCACGGAACTGAACATTTGCACAAAAGGAAAGAACAGAACTTGTTTTCACCCACGACAGAATCCATCCTATTATGTGCTAAAAATACGATGGAATGATGAAGATGGAGCTCTCTTAAATGCTACTCAACAACTTGAAGACCCTACAAAACCTGCAGCTCTATACTTTGATGCTTGCGATGCCATAAACAGAAACTATAATCAGAAATGTGGGACTTGGGAGAGAAATTATTATGTTGGTAATTGCAGCACTAGTAGTAATAACATGTTTAATACTGCCATGCATTTTTCCCCTCTGCCTACGTAATATATCTACAATCATTGAGAATATTGTAGAAAGAAAGACAACTGCTAAGCTTCTAGCTATAAGACGGTATCAGCATATACCACATAACATGGCAACAACTCAAGTATAAGTGATTTGTTTCTCACCCATCTTAACATTCTGGGTGAGAATAATCAAAGGGAGGAATGTGGTAGCCAAGACCTATAGACTAGGCCATAAGCCTGAACTTGAAAAATGACAGGCCTCAGAATTCAGTAGTGCTGAGACATAAAATTAAAAAGACAGAATTGAATATTACTTAAGAATGAAATGCTGCTATTGCAAAGTTTGCACAAAGTGAATACAATGCCTGTATGTTAAATCGTTACTCCAGAATTGTTACTTACACATTTTAGGAGCTAGATATGACCTTGATGTAGAGAAGTAACCAGGTTTGAACCAAACCATTGTTCAGCTAGCTGGAGAAAGTAGAGCAAAGGGCATAGACCCTGATTGGTCAAATTCAGGGAAATGTCAGACCAATAGAAAGTTTGTAGAAATTAGCATGAGACCAATGGAAAGTTTTCATGTATCAAGCTAGAAAAGCGGTATAAAAAGTTATGTTTCTATGAAGAGCTCCGCTCAGTTACTTTACAGCTTTGACTGACTGAGCCTGTGCACATTAAACTGGTTTGGACCCTGTAAATTGACTCCTGGATTTATTCATTGACTGCAGTTTGCCGCTACACCTTCACAAGTTAAAGTAGATTTCACAGGGATTTAAAACTAAATGGCAAATACACCATCTCTGCTCAGATTCTCGACAAATAAAAATATTTGACTCACTAACAAATCAAAATTTATGTTTTCATCTGATTTTGTAACTACTTTTAAACTCACAGCAATAGCAGTTTCTGACAAATCACAGCTGTGCTGGCCAGAGTACCTCCAAGAGCTTCCAAATACTCTTTTTCTTCTCAAACTCTACTAAAGTACTTCACTTTAAACTGAAAATTCACTTCAGGTAATAACACAATACATACAAACGCCCTCCCAGGTCCTTTCCTCAGCCTCCACTGCCAGAGAGCAGAACAGGCTACCACCTTCTTAAGGATACTTCCACCGCTACATACCAAGTAGATCCTTAGCAACCAGATTTTTGAACCCTAAGACTTCAAACCCTCCACTTCAAATTATTTTTCCCTAAAAGCATGGTTCACAATTAAATTTTCCATGACCTTATCTTACCTCACTAGGGCAGTTAAGACAAAACCACCTTATTGCATCACATCTAGCTTATTCCCGCCTAAGACAGGGTCACTTTACAGAGATCCCGACACCATTTCTATGGCTTTTGCAATGCAGTTTAATGAATCCGGAACTTGTTTTTAATATATGATTAAACTTGAGAGCTCTTTAACTCAGGTGAAAAACAGAATAAGAATAAAGCCCAGTGCCTCTCCTCCTTATGTTTCCTCTGTAGTTTCCTTGCCAAGTAAAAATAGTGTGATAACCCTGAAACTACTTCTCTGCAAACTACAAGTATGTCAGAGCCTGAATTTAATTCCTTAATTGCAGATAATAAAAAGCACTAGAGGAGCAGGTTAGCTCTGAAAAAAAAGAGAAGCCCCTCCCACTCTGCAAATTCCAAAGCAGAGAGCTGTAAATTCTCTCCACTGACTGCTGTCCAAAGTTGAGGTTTAAAACTTTTTTTCCCGGTCCTCTGACAGAGGTCGCTTTTCCATACAGAAGAGGAAAAGTCCTGTACATTCAAGGTTTAAATGCAATTTGCCCAAGGGCATTTTTTTTTCTTTTCTGAACACTAGAGGTGTTTTCAATTGCAAGGAATAAGAACTGTTCACCATCATGCCTTTTCTTCTTTGTTCATAGGTTCCCGGGAAGAAATTAATTTGTTTAAAATTAACTAACTTTGTTTTCTCTTACAGCTTTGAAGTGCAAGGCTTTGGTTAATTACTTTGCATTTTAAGCTCATTGCTGAAAAAAAAAAGTTTCATTTCATGATTGTCGACTGAGGAACAGAACAGTAACACCTTAAGATTAGTCCTGGTTGGGTTGTTTCACTGTTAGGTTTTAAGGTAATTTCACCTAAACTAAAAAAAACCTAAAACTTTGTAAAAAACTAAACTGTCTTGCCTTTGACTCTGTTCAACATAAAAAAACAAAACAAAACAAAAACCTGCCCCAGGTGCGATAGACTGAAAGTTTCTCCCTTTGAACTGTTATATGGAAGATCACCTACTTTTTATGCTGCTGATTCTCACATTTCATCTTTTATATTTCTTAGCAGCAGAGGCAGCTCTCTTCCCTCCACAGGTATGCTCAGCAGTTCCAGCCCCTTCTGCTAGTTGTCTCAGCTCATTTCTTTCAACCCGGAGACTGGATCCTGGTAAAGACATACCACCAGCACACGCTACAAACCCCTTTTTCAGTATGGGACCGTTCCAAGTTCTTCTGACAAAACTGTTTGCAGTGAAGGTGGCTGCTAAAGGATCCTGGAACTAATTACAATGATCAATGATCAACTATTTACATGTGTATGTGTATAGAGCTACAATTGGTTGTATTATGGGTTTGAGGGAGCATGGGCGGTAAGGTAGATGTAAGGGTTAGGTATTATTTATTTATTTATTTATTTATTTAACTATTTCTTTTATACCGCCCCTTCCAGAGACAAAACCAGGTATTAGGGTGGTAGGGAAAAATGTTCAAGGGAGAGGTGGGTTTTTAACTTCTTTCGAAATTCAGAGTGATTCACACAGTTACGCAGTTCATGAGGAAGGGTATTCCATAGGGATGGAGCATAGAGGGAGAAGGCCTTGTTGATAGTACATTGTTTGCGGTGCCTTTTATTTGTTGGTATGGTCAGTAGGTTTTTGGTAGAGGAACAGTGTGTTCTTGTGTTGTTGGAGAAGGCAAGGAGTGGAGAGAGACATGGAGCTGACTCCTTTAGGATAATTTTGTGTATAAGAGTGAGAACTTTGAATTTAGCTTGGTGTTGAATTGGGAGCCAGAGGAGATCATAGAGGACTGGTGTAATATGGGATCATCTGGGTGTGTTGGTTATGAGCCGCGCTAATGTATTCTGGGCTAGTTGGAATGGTAGGATGGTGTTCTTGGGGAGGCCATGATAGATCAGATTACAGTAGTCAAGCAAAGGGGTTGTGAGGGCCTGACAGACTGTGCGAAAGGAGTCAGGGCTTAAGAGAGGTTTGAGGTTCCTGAGAGTACGTAGCTTTGCGTATACTGTATTGGTTGTTCTCTTTATTTGATCGGAGAAGGAGAGGTTCTGATCAAGGATGATTCCAAGATATTTCACTTGGTTTTTTATAATGAGTGTGAGATCGCCAAAGGTGAGGGTTGGAGGCACTGTTCCCTCTAAGCTGTGCGCGTGTGCGCGCGCACACATCTCGCCGAGCGAGCACACATACTTTACAACAGAGCGCACAAAAATTGCAGTTCTGATTCTGATAGAAAACAACACAGACGTCTTAAAATTTAAAAGTTGTTGTGTGTTTACACTTTTCACAAGTTCTACAATATTTTCTAGTGCAATCAATGTGGTGTACATACTGTATTCTGATGTGTAGTCAAATTTTAAAGTATTTAACTCCGAGTGTCGTTATGTGGCGCAGAAAAATTTAACCTTCCTTCAAAAGCTGCACAGCTGATATTTTATGCGCACACAGCCTACAGAAAATTAGAGGGAACATTGGTTGGAGGAGGGGTGTAGGAGGGATTGGAAAATACTTGAAGAACCTCAGTTTTAGCTTGGTTAATTAGTAAGTTGTGCTGGGAGAGCCAAGCTTTGAGGCTGATTAGACATTCATTTAGTTTAGTAAAATTAGGGTTAGTGAGGTTAATAGGGTGAAGCACATCATGTCATCTGCGTATAATTGGTATTGAATGCCATAGTTTTGAAAAGGTTTGCAGACAGGTTGGAGGAAGATATTGAAAAGTAACGCGGATAGGCTAGAACCTTGGGGGACACTTTGTTTTAGTGTGAATGGGAGGGAGGTATCACTTCCAATACGGACCTGTTGGGTTCTGGAGTCTAAGTAGGATTGGAACCATTTTAGAGTTGTGCCTCTCAGTCCTATTTCATGAAGTCTGATTAGGAGTTGATAGTGGGGGAGAGAGTCAAAGGCGGCGGATAAGTCAAGGAAAATAAGTAGGCATCCTTGGGCGGGGTTCTGGGTGTGTAAGTACAAGGAATCTAGTAAGGAGGTAAGGAGGGTTTCAACTCCGTGATTCTTTTTGAAACCATGCTGGAATAAGTCAAGGGGAGAGTGGTCATCAATGTAGTTCTGGAGTTGGGTTTGGACAAGTTTCTCGGTTATCTTTGCTAGGAAAGGGATACTAGAGATGGGTCTATAGGAGGAAGGGGAGGTGGGATCTAGTTTAGCTCCTTTTAGGATTGGGTGGATAGAGGCACATTTAAGTGGGAGTGGTACAGAACCAGTCTGGAGGGAGGTCTGTACAATATTCAGAATGTGGGGGCTGAAGGAACTTCTGGTAGACTTGATCCAGGGGACAGGACAAGGGTCAAGGGCAGAGGTTGAAGCATTCAAATCTTTAATAACATCAGATACATTATCTAAAGTAATGGGATGAAACTCATTCCATGAGTTTGAGAAGGTTACATCATGTGGTTGGGTGATGTGGTCAGGAGTGAGTTGGGAGTTATTGGTTGATAAAGGTGGGAGGAATTTAGAGGTCAGATGGTTAGCTATAGTCTGCGCAGATATTTTTGGTGGCTGGTCATGTTGTAAGGGCTCGTTTATTAGGGATTTGGTGATGGAGAAGAGCTCTCTTGGTTTATTAAGCGCTCATTGGATAATATTTTTGTTGTATTCTCTTTTGTGGGTGAGGGTTTCTGAGCAGTAGGTTTGAAGTTTGGCTGTGTAAGCAACATGTACATTGGAGTCTTGAGTGCGTCTCCATTTACGTTCAAGGCGTTTAAGCTCCCTTTTGAGGTTTCTCAGGTTTGTGGAGAACCATGGGGTTCTTCTACGGTGTTTTTGATGAAATTGCTTTGGTGGAAGTAGGGAGGCTGCAGATAGGATTTCATTCCATTTAGAGATGATGGACTCTTGGTTCAGGTTTTTGTTATTTAGTAAGTCAAGTGATGGGATTGTTTGCCCCAGGAAATTGGCTGCATTGAATTGTTTGAATTTACGGGTGTGTTGGAGATGCGTGTGTGGTTGACTGTTGTGGGTGGAGTAGGGGACGGTGAAGAGGATGAGAGCATGATCAGACCAAGGTATGGGTTGGATAGTGTGTAAGACCTGATCATTAAAGAGGGGGTGTTGTGGGAAAAATATTAAGTCAAGGATATTTCCTTTATAATGTGTAGGGTGCTGTAGTATTTGGGTGAAGTGAAGAGTCTTCATTGTTTGGAGGAAGGATGAGGATTGTATTGAAGAAGTAGAGTGTAAGTTTAGGTCTCCTAAGATAATTAGAGGGTGTGAGGGAAGTTGGGGTGAGCAGGCTGTATCTAGGATCGTGGAGAGATCAGATGAGTCAGCCTGAGGAGCACGGTATAGAAGGTGCAAAGAAAGTTTGGAGTTGGAGACAGTAATGGAGTCCATGCCTGTGGTGGAAGTGGATTCAACAGTAGAGAGCTGCAAGTTGGATCTAGAAATAATAGCTACACCTCCTCCTCTTCCATGTAATCTGTTACATATATTGATTGAGTATGTTTTGGGGCATAGTTGGTTTACTAGAACCAAGTCAGAGTCTTGGAACCAGGTTTCGGTGAGGCAGAGTATATCAAGGTTGTAATCAGTAATAAGGTCAGCTAGTAAAGGGCTTTTATTTCTGGCTGAACGAGCATTGAGTAGGGCGCATTTGAGGGGGGATGGGGGGGATAGAGGGAGAGTATGGTTTTAGGCTAGGGTTTATAGTAATGGTTTTGAGTTTGCATGAACAGTGGTGGGGGTTATAGTGGGCATGGGAGAGGTGTGGTAGGGTAAATAGCTGCCTGGGAGAGTAGATTATTGGAATGGCTACGCTATGGGTTAGAGTGAGCGCATAAGGGAAGACAAGCAGAAGGAGGTAAAGTAAACTGAGGGCAGACCTCAGTGTGAATAAGTAAGATTTAGGAGGAGCCATTTTGGGAAGGAATAGGAATAAGGTGGCAATATAAAGTATGGGGTAAGAGAGAGAGTGAGAGCGGGGGTGAGAGGCGGAGACAGTGGAAAAGCTGGATCCAGAGACGGTTGAGAGGGGATTATAAGGAGCAGTGGATATTACAGGAGGTTGAATACCTTTGTAAATTGGCAAGAGTAGATACTTTTGTAACATAAATAGATACAATTGCAACTGTATGAAGTTAGATACACTTGTGGCACAGGTTGTGAGAGTATAACATTGTGCAGAAGTATATTTTGAAATGAGGAGAACTAGATACTTTCGTGGTACAAGTTGAGACAGAATAACATTAAGTGGTTATATATTTTGAGAAGAAGAATTGCAATTTAGTTTGGAACAATCGGCAACAATGAGTGTAAACAGAAGCAGGGTGAACAGAGATGCTTACGTTTGAAGCTGGAAAGAGGCTGATAGGTTTAGTTCGAGGTGATGGGTGTGTATGAACCAACTCTGGGCTAGCCCTGACTATTTGGCAGCTTAAGTAAACCTTTAGCCTTATGTTCCCCCCAATCCAAGATTTTGATAATTAATCCTCATCCCAACACTACCTCTCCCAGAACAATCCTGTAAAAATGCCTAATTTGACATAATTCTTCTATATATTAAACTTTGCTTTGCTATGTATGTGTGTGCCTGCAATCCCTGCAAGTAAGAGAATGTGCAGACAGCTCTTTGAGGCCATCTGGCCATCAGCATCTATTGTTTCGCTTTGATGGCTGCTGTTCTTAGCCAGCCTTCAGAAACTGCTGCCCGAGGCAAGGGGGAAAGGTAACGAAACAAGGAGATCAGGTGAGTCAAGATCCAAAAGCAGCAGCGAAGAAGAGGTGAGTTTTCAACCTGGATTTGAAAAGGGTCAGAGAAGGTGCCTGGCGTACAGACACAGGTAGTTTGTTCCAGGTATAAGGTGCAGCAAGGTGAAAGGAGCGAAGTCTGGAGTTAGCAATAGAAGAGAAGGGCACAGATAGAAGCAATTTGGCAGAAGAGCAGAGTTCCCGAGGGGGGTGTAAAGAGAGATAAGAGAAGAAAGGTAGTGAGGAGCTGCAGACTGAATGCATTTATAGGTCAGCAGGAGAAGTTTGAACTGGATGCAGAAATGGATAGGGAGCCAATGAAGTGACTTGAGAAGAGGGGTAATATGGGCATGATGAGGCTGGCGGAAGATTAGTCATGCAGCAGAGTGTTGAACAAATTGAAGGGGAGAGAGATGATTCAAAGGGAGACCTGCAAGGAGTAGGTTACAGTAGTCAAGATGAGAGGTGATTAAGGAGTGGATAAATGTCTTAGTAGTGTGTTCAGAAAGGAATGGGCAGATTTTGTTGATGTTATAGAAAAAGAAACGGCAGGTCTTAGCTATCAGATGGATGTGTGTGGAGGAGAGAGGAGTCAAAGACAACTGCACGGTTGCGAGCCGAGGAAACAGGAAGGAGTAGAGAGTTATCCACAGAGGCCGAGAAAGAAGGAGGAGGAGAGGAGGTTTTAGGGGGAAAGCTAAGAAGCACAGTCTTGGCCATGTTCAATTTCAAATGGCAGTGAGACATACAAGCAGCAATGTCAGAAAGGCAGGCAGAGATCCGGGTCTGGATTGAGGGAGAGATTTCAGGTGTAGAGAGGTAGATCTGAGAGTCATCAGCATAAAGATGGTACTGAAAGCAATGGGAAGAGATGAGCACACCAAGGGACTGGGTATAGAGGGAGAAAAGGAGTGGACCCAAGACAGATCCTTGGGATACACCAACTGGGAGTGGGATAGCAGAGGAAGAGGAGCCACCAGAACACACACTGACAGAGTGATGGGAGAGATAGGAGGAGAAACAGGATAATACAGAATCCTTAAAACCAAGTGAGGATAAGGCATCAAGGAGAAGATTATGGTCAACAGTATCAAAAGCATCAGAGAGGTCAAGAAGGATGATGACAGAATAAAGGCCCTTGGATTTTGCCAGGAACAAGTCAATGGAGACTTTGACAAGAGCCATTTCAGTAGAGTGCAAAGGAGAAAAGCCAGATTGTAAAGGATCCAGGAGGGCATGAGTGGAGAGGAAGGCAAGGCAGTGGCAGTGAACTGCGTGTTCAAGTAGTTTAGAAATAAAGGGGAGGAGGGAGATGGGGTGATAATTAAAAGGACAGGTAGGATCAAGTGAAGGTTTCTTGAGGAGAGGTGTAACTACAGCATGCTTGAAGGTTGCAGGGACAGTTGCAGTGGAGAGAGATAGGTTGAGAATATGAGAGATGGAAAGGAGAACAGTGGAGGAGATGGGGCTTAGGAGATGGGCGGGGATAGGATCAGAGAAACAGGTGGTGAATTTGGAGGAAGAAAGAAGGTGTGCAGTTTCCTCTTCAGAGATCACATGAAAGGAAGAGAGGGTTGCAGAGATAGAGGGGGAAAGTTGGGAGTGAAGCGAGGGAGGAGGGGAAGTAGCTGACTTTGTGGGGAATTGGAGGGTGATCTTGTGGATTTTGTCATGGAAATAGCTAGGGTTTGGGCAGAAAGAGAGAGAGGGGTCAGAGGTGGAGGCACTTTGAGGAGAGAGCTGAGAGTAGAAAAGAAATGGCGAGGGTCAACGGCAAGAGAGTTACTCAGATGGACATAATAGTTTTATTTGACAAGAGCTATGGCTGACTGGAAAGAGACAAGCATGAATTTGAAGTGAAGAAAGTCTGCAAGGGAACAGGATTTAAGCCAAGCATGTTCAGCAGAATGGGTACAGGAACGTAGACAGCGGGTAGTGGATGAAAGCCAGGGCTTGGGTGCCATACGCCTCACAGGATATGGCATGGGCAGAGTGAGATCATCCAGAGCAGAGGAGAGTGCAGTGTTATAGGAAGCTACTGCCTCTTCAATAGACTTAGATGACATAGTGGAGGAAAGAGATGAAGAAACAGTGGAAGAGAGAACCAAAGGATCAATAGCATGAAGATTTCTAAATAGGTTGGAGGAAACAGGACGAGGTAGAGGTGGCAGGTGATGAAGAGTGAAGCTTAAAAGGTGATGGTCAGATAAGGAAAGAACTGTGCTACAGAGGTTTGAGGGTAAACAACTAGAAAAAAATACCAGGTCAAGGCAGTGGCCATGCTGGTGAGTGGGGGCAGTAGAACAAAGCCGGAGGTCAAACGAGGAAGTAAGGGAGAGGAGCTTTAAAGCATAAGGATCAGAGGGACTATAAGCATGAATGTTAAAATCCCCGAGAATAAGAGTGGTGGAAGAGGAATCCAGAAAGAAGGAAAGTCATGAGTCAAAGTCAGTGAGAAAGGTTGAAATAGACTTGTCAGGAGGTCGATAAATAACAGCTACCCGGTGAGGTAGTGGAGTGAAGAGGTGGATGGAGTGAACTTCAAAAGAGGGAAAGGAGTGAGAATGAGGCAGCAGAAGGGGTTGGAATTGGCAAGAGGGAGAAAGTAGACGCTCAACACCACCACCATGGCCAGTGTTATGAGGCATGTGGGAGAACTGATAGCCCCCATGACAGAGAGCAGTGACAGATGCAATATCTTCTGGGAGGAGCCAGGTCTCAGTTAGAACAAGAAGATGGAGAGCATTAGAGATAAAGAGATCATGAGTAAAACCAAGTTTATTAGAGATGGAGTGTGTGTTCTACAAGGAACTTGAGAAAAGGAGAGCGGAAGGGGAAAGGAGAGGGATATGAATAAGATTAGAGGTGTTGCGTGAAGATCTCTTCTCAGAGTGTGACAGAAGTCTAGAGGGGCCAGGTTTGGGGTTGATATCTCTAGATGAGAGAAGGAAAAGGAGTAGCAGAGTACGGGGCAGAGAGGAGACAGTACAACAGAAACGAGGATGAGGTTGCCTTAGAGAGAGAGGAGATGATTGAATAAGAGGGAGAAAGTGGTGAAACTCAAGAGCTGATGATAGGGTAGAAGACAGAATGGAGGGGGAAGTGAGGATGGTAAAGGGGAGATAAGGAGGGAAGGAGTCACGGTGCTGGTAGGAGGGGAGACAGGAAGACAATGTGATGAGGAGCCATAGAAGGGGAATAGAGAGGAGAACAAAGGCCAGAGGCTATAGAAGATGGGAGGGAGCCAAAAAGGATTAGGTGCACCTGTGCGTAAGTGAGGCAATGAGCAGATGACAGCTATAAGAGACTGAGAGCCACAGGGTGGGTGGGTAGAGGGGAGGGAGTGGGGTATAAGTTCTTCAGCTGAGAAAAGCTGAACAAAAGTGCAAAATAAAGGGGGCAGTGAGGTAAGGGAGCACACTAACAATGCCAAATAAATAAATATGTGGAGAGAGACAGACAGATAGAACTCACAGAAAGCCAGCAAATTCACTCACAAGAGGTGAAATAGTTATCTCCAAGTTATAATGCCCTGTTCAATGTAATTTCAGTTTGTTCAATGTAAACTGCACTGATGCAGAATAGCGCGGTATATAAGAGAATGTAAATAAAATAAATAAATAAATTTGCCTTTCCAGCAGAGCTTTTAGGAGAGGCACTGCTCTTCCGAAAGGCAGAGAGGCAAACAGAGCTAAGGACACTTGGAAGACAGAAAAAGGGGCTAAACAATACGTCAGCATGGTGGAGGGGTTAGTCACTCAGGTCGACTAAGAGCAGAGACAGGAAAAACAGCTGGGGCTGTGCAATACTTGCAGTTGCTGTAGACGTGTGTGGTCACTGCTGGGCCTGAGTCGTGTGTCTTACTGCTGCCGCTGCCAGGGCCAGAGATAGTGCTGGTGCTGCATGTTCAGCTCTGCCTGCCTCAGCACTCTAAGCCCTTGCCACCCTCTTCCAGCCTCTGCCCTGTGCAAGCGCACTGCGTGTCCAGTGGGTCCTGGCTTGGGTAGAGAGGGAGGAGAGAAGCCAAGGCTGGCAGTCAGCGGAAAACTGGCCCCTCATTGGCCGGATTTACCATTCTGCTGACCACCGGCCTGTAACTTTTAAAGCTTGCAGAGCTGGCCTAAAACCAGCCAGTTGGCAACCCTACACCTAGCCAATCAGGTTTTCAAGATAACCTCAATGAATATGCATGAGAGAGACACATGCAGGGTCTCCATTGTATGCAAATCTCTAATGTCTATTCATAGTGGTTATCCTGATAAAACCTGACTGGCTGGATGTATCCCTAAGACTGGGTTGAAAACCTTTGCCTTATGGATATCCTGAAAACCACTGTTCTGGTTTCTAGAACTTGTTAGCTGCAGAAACTGTTTAGTACCTTGTATTTGGCATTTTTAAGGGAGGATTTCTACAATAAATTCTTGTCCATGTGACCTTATGGTACTATCTGTTCCCAAGTCCATTAAAATGGGTTGATCCAGTTCTGGTCTTGCTCAACTGCATGCAAAAGATATGTCATACTGGGTCAGACCAAAATCCTTCAAGCCCAGTATCCTGTTTCCAATAGTGGCCAATCCAGGTCATAAGTTCCAGTCAGGTTCCCAAATAGTTACACTGTTTCCACATTGCTTGTTCTGGGGTAAGCGGTGTATTTCTCTGGTCCTCTTTAATAATGGTTTATGGACTTTTCCTCCAGGAATTTTTCCAAACTTTTTAAAAATTCAGTACACTAACAGCTTTTACTACATCTTTAGGTAATGATTGCTAGAGTTAATTATGCGTTGAGTAAAAAAATATATATTTTCTCCTATTAGTCTTAAATGGTCTACATTGTAGCTTCCATTGTGTGTCTCCTGGTTTTTCTACTTTTTGAAGGAGTAAACAACTGATCTACTTACCTGTTCTTATTCATTAGTTTATTAGACCTCTATCATAACTCCCCTCAGTCATCTCTTTTCCAAGTTGAAGAGCCCTAACCTTTTAAGCCTTTTCTCAGAGGGGTATCCTTCGATCCCCTTTTCCATTTTGGTGGCTCTTCTTTGTACAGTTCTGATTTCCAGTGATCTCCTTAAGACAGGGCTTCACAAGACTTTGGCTGGGAGAGAAGAGCAGCCGTAAATGGCATGCAAGGCACAGCAGAAAGCCAGCTTAATGGTAAGTTAGCCACACTGCCTCCATGGGCCTGGCCAGGGGTGGGGTGTGAGGTGCATCGTGCTCAGGCAGGGCCCTCCAGTGGCAAGGGGCTGGGAACATCACTGCACATGAGGACTGTGTTTCAAGCACTGATCATGGCACAATTTACTATGTCTAAGTTGCACAGACATCTTTTTTTGTTGTATATCTTTGAACATAAGATTAAAATATTATGATGATATACAGTGGTAATACTTCCAATTATTTCTCAAGATATTGTACACAACACACCTAAAATGCAAGGGCGCCGATAATGTTGACCACAACTGTAAGAGAAGACAGAGGATGCACAAACCAGATACTGGGACCAAGGCAATTAGAAAAATAAAATAGCTATATGACAAATATAAAAAACTGATTTTCAGTTTAATGACTAGACTATGTCAGTTTTGTGATTTTATATATGTGATCTTTATATTTTGCACAGTACACGGGGAATGCATCACTGTTTCTATTATTTTGCACTGCATGCAGAGTCTGGCTTGTTGGGGTATCAATTTAATTTTGTCTACATACTGTATTTCTACTTTGAGTTTGTTATAATTTGTTCTCTATTTGGTGAGGGTCTAACTTTCTTCTCCCTATGTGGCTAAGACCATATGTTCTGTTAGCTGGAGTGTCTCTTTGTTAAGTTGTTGTTAAGTGCCATCTAGTTGGTGTCAACTCATGGTGACTCTCTGGATAGTTGTGCTAAATTGTGTTCCGTCTTCAGTCAGGCGGCTCATTGTTGATAGACTGGCACCCGTAGCTGCTGTTATTGTATCAATCCATCTCATTGCTGGCCTTACACTTTATTCATTAATAATTTTTGAACGAATTTTGATTTACACTCTTCTGCAAAAAGGTCACTGATGTGAACAAGGATATAAGTCCACTAGACGTTTAGTTGAGTCTATTGGCTTCCTATTAGAACTGAGACCTTTACTTGCTATAAAATACATCTCTAATAAGAAACATTGCTTTTGAAGAGTGTATAACCATGCTGAGACATTTGTATGTCACTCTTTAGTTACAATTTCAGCTTTCAAGTTGTAATGCGGAGGTTTTTTCAGTTTTAATGGTATATCCCTCCAGCAAAAAAAGACCACTACGTCAGTTGTAATCACCTTCCGTTTCTTGCCAAAATTCTTGAGAAGACTGTTTTCATCCAACTCTCACATCATCTTAACTCCACAAACTTCCTTCGCCCCCGTCAATCCATCTTTCATCAGGATCATAGTGCTGAAACAGTCTTCTTAGCATTTCTTAATGAACTTCATTCCTCACACGACAGGGGTGATATTTTGGTGGCGGTCTCTCTGGATCTCTTGGCAGCTTTTGACCTTGTTGATCACTCAATTCTTTTTTCACGTCTCTGAGATGCTGGTCTTTGGGGCTCTGTTTATCATTGGTTCTACTCCTTTCTTTCCTCCTGATCCTTCTCAGTGATCTCATCCGCTAGTTCTCACTCTTTCTCAGACCCAGTCCCTCTTCTCTGTGGTGTCCCTCAAGGTTCGGTACTAGCTCCCCTTTTGTTTAATCTATTCTTGGCACCACTTGCTCTTCTTATTCAGAAGTCCAGACTATCAACTTTTCATTACGCTGCTTATACTATCATACTCCATCACACTAGCCCCCTGCAGCCTGATCTGTTCCCTCCTAATTCCTGAATTCCCTAGTAGCAGACTGGCTAACTACTAATTGTCTCCATCTCAATTTGGCTAAAACATCATTTATCTGGTTCACTTATGGAAGCCCTTGTCCTTCAATAGCTCCAATTCTTGGTAATTCTCCTATTCCTATAGTATCCTCTTTCCAGTATTTAAGGGTTCTTTTGGATTCAGACCTAACTCTCAGGGATCACGTCTCTCAGCTTACTAAGAAGTCCTATTACTTTCTTCGTCAGATCAGATCAATCCATCCATTTCTTTCATCTTCAGCCTTAACCACCCTTACACTGTCCATAGTCACCTCTCGTCTTGATTTTTGTAACTCAGTACTTGCTGGTATCACTCACATTCAACTTCATCGGCTTCAGCTTATACAGAATACAGCAGCCCAGATTACACTGGACAACAAATTTTTACAAAAGTCATGTTACTAAAATAAAGATAGTAATTTCTTAACAATTTTTATATGCTGAACACGAATATGACAGTGAAATTGCAAAGTTTGCTCTAGGTTTTTTTGTAATCTACAAGAATTAATGTTTACATCACAAAATGCATGTCAATAGTAAATATAATATGCTTTCGGTTAATACCTGTAAAAAATCAAGTCATAGACTACTTCTTAGATTTTTTTGCCTGTCTCTTGTACAGCTGTTCGGGAGCTTCTCTGGGGAGTGTCCAGCAGTAGTCAGCCAGCATTGTAGTGGACCATTTTCCCTGTATCTTTGCTCCATCGTTGCGATATCCTGGTGAAAACGTTTGCCCTGTTCATCACTAACCAAACCACAGTTGTCAGGAAAGAAATTGAGATGGGAATCAAGGAAATGGATCTTTAGAGATATATTGCAGCCAAGTTTCTGATACTGCATCAGCATGTCTTCTACTAGTTCCTTGTAGTTTTCTGCCCTAACATTCCCGAGAAAGTTTGTTGACACTAGGCAAAAAGCATTCATGCTTGTTTTGCATCACCCTGCAGCAAGTTGTTGAACCAGTCATCTTAGAAGAGCTCTCGAATCTGAGGACCCACAAAAACTCCCTCTTTAATCTTTGTTTCACTGAGTTGAGGGAATTTTTCATGCAGGTACCGGAAAGCTGGCGAAGTGCGGTCCATGGCTTTCACAAAGTTTTTCATCAAACCTAGTTTGATGTGAAGGGGTGGTAGCAGGATTTTGTGAACCTCAACCAGAGCTGGGTGCTGGATATTCTTCTCTCCAACTGTTACATTTTGTCTGCGATTCCATTCCTTCCGCAAGTAGTGCCAATCCCTTGCTCGGCTATCCCACTCACATAAGAAACACATGTATTTTATTTATCCCTGCTGTAGTCCCATTAAAAGGGCAACTACCTTCAAGTCACCACAGAGGTGCCAGCTGTACTTGTTATAGTTAATGGAAGTCAGTAGATGCTTTAAGTTATCGTATGTCTCTTTCATGTGGACAGCATGCGCTACTGGAATAGATGGAAGACGGTTTCCATTGTTCAAAAGAACAGCCTTCAGACTCAGTTTCGAAGAGTCTATAAATAGTCTCCAGTCTTGTGAGTCATGAGTGATTTTTAAGGCATTCATGAGGCTTTCAGTATTGGAACACAATGCTAGATTACTTTCTTTTCCGACTGCGTACTGTATAGTACACGGCTGACGTCAGATGGCTTCAGCAGCCGTCTGGCAGTAGTATTGCATTGCATCAGAAAATGATGCAATCAACTCTGGATGATGTGTGCATGCTGGTATTATGCAATGTGAGGCAATATTACATCATTCAAGGCTTATTTGGGATGTTGTTGATGTCCTACTGGATAAATTTACACGGTGAAACGTCAAAAATGAACTACATGCAATATCTTCAAAACAAGAGCCAATAATTTTTTTTAATGTTATATTCGTGTTCAGCTCACCAAGATACTACAGATTAGGGCCTTTTAAAGTCAGTAATGATTTCAATGTTAACCAATGTTATTACACATTCTTCACTTAGAGACCATGTTACCCCTCTTTTTATTCACCTTCACTGGCTCCTCATTGATTTTCACATTTGCTGTAATATTCTCATTTTGGTATATCAGGTCATCAATACTCATACTCTACAGTACTTAGCTGACCCCCTCCATTTTCATGTCCCTTCCTGCAGCCTTTGTTCAGCCCATGTAAACTGTCTCCATCTTCCTTCACCATCATGTGCTCATCTGCAGTCCACCCGTACATCAGCCTTCTTTTTCCTCGGTCCAGCCCTCTGGAACTCTTTGCCCACCCCACTCAAATTAGAACATAGCTACTCCAATTTCAAGTCCTTGCTCAAAACATACCTCTTCTCTGCTGCCCAGACTCAGCTCCATGACCTGGTTATGTATACTGATTTCTCTTCTGTGTCTTGTCTGAATGCTTGTTGGTCTTTTCTTTTCTGTCACATATTGTAGTTTCCTTTCCTTTTCTGGCTTTGAGCCTTACTTTGGATTTTTATTTTGATTGTACACCACCCTGATGTCATAAAGGGAGGTATATCAAGAAACAATAAACATAAACACATAAACATAGCACAAGATGGCAAAAAGAAAAAAAAAAAAAAAACAATTCCACGGGGAGGAGGAAGGGTTGTGAGGACTGATTCTTGCTGTCCCCAGAGAACACCTGTTACAGGTGTGTAAGTACGCTTTCTCCGGGAACAGCATAAGAACATAATTTTAATTTTAACGAAGATGAAAAAAGATCCACTTAGTAAAAACTGAGCATCATTACATAATGGTCTAAACATAAAGACCCATGGATGCAACTTTAGGAATCTGGGTCAGAGTGTCAAGGGATGAATGCTGTTTGGAATGGTCGACTTCGCATGACTTGGTAACTAGGGAAGGGGGTGATCTGGTGGGGGGAATAAGTTTTAAAAAATTGCTATTTGTTGTCATAGAGGCTATGATGAATCTGTTTTCAGTTGTATTTGGTGATTGTCTAATGTAATTGTCCTGTTGTTTCAATAAACAGTTTTGAACATTAAAAAAAAACCACATACAATGTAAAATTATCATAGAGTGCTAAAAGGGATTGCAACGCAAGAACAAAATACACAGTGCTAAAAAACCTTTGTTAAACCCCAAATGTTTCCATTCCCTGGATCAAGAGGGCTCCTAAAAAACATAAATGATGAATGGTAAGTACAGTATATAAAAGAAATTGAATAATGAAAAATGGTAAAAATGAATAAATACCAATATAAAACACATCTATGTAAAACGCATTTAAGAACGGACACCAACAAACTCATCGGCCATAAATCCAAAAACGGATAGAAAATAAAATAGATCAGACTAAATATAAGAGGTCCAACAATAATTTGAGACCATATAAAACTAAATCTGACATAAAAAAATAATAAAATAATTATTAAAAGGAGAAGTGGGAGGGGGAGGAGGAAAGAGGAGAGGAAGGAAGGGAAGAGGAGAGGGAAAAGAAAGGAAATGGGAAAAAGATAAATAAGAAATACAAATGAGAGAAAAAGAATCTTATAAAATAATAAATAGAATAATACAAATTACTCTCATAAGAAAAGGGAAAATCCTGGTCAGCACAAGCCATTGGGTATCATGTGTTAGCTCATAAATGTATCTCTGTTCCAGCCGCAGGAGACTCCTCTCAATATTACCCCCTCTCCAATGTGCTCTGACAACTCTGATCACCACAAATTTGAGGTCTGAGATAGTGTGATAGGCTTCGCTTTAAGCAACTGTGGTGCTCTATCATGCAGTTGGTCTTTCCAACAAATAAGAGACTGTATTGGCAAAAATCAAGTAAATTACATGAGTGGTTTCACAATTGAAATAGTCCACAAAATATGTCTTCTGTTTTGATGTAGGATGAATAAATTGGTCTTTTATGACTAATTATGTGACTTTGATTACTATTATATTCATTTTCCTTTTACAATACCATTATGTGGCTACATATTACCTGATTAGAAATGATACGAGGGGACACGGGATGAGGGTGAAGGGGGATAGATTCAGAAGTGATATGCGGAAATATTTCTTTACGGAAAGAGTGGTGGATCCGTGGAATAGTCTCCCAGTGGAGGTAGTAGAGATGAGGACAGTATCTGAATTCTATGTTAAAGGAAATCAGATAAAACCAATTGTCTTATTTATATATAGCTCCATTTTTAAGTTACGTTCTTTTAGATTCATGTTTTTATTGTTTATGTTTGTATATGACTAGCTTTATTATTCATTTTATTTACTATCATTTTTTGTACTTTATTTGTATATGATATATTCATTAGTTATTAATGTTATTATTATTGTTCCCTTTGAGGTGACCCCTGATGAAGGCACTGCTGAAACGCAGCCATGTTGGGGTGTGTTACTAAGACCATTGTTTTACTTTCTCGCCTTCTTGTGCTGCCTGGTTTTTAGTGAGATAGACGTGTGTTTTGCTGTGTAATTGTTAGCAGTAGCCATGATGGAGGGCACAGGAGAACAAAGGCAGGAAGAAAAAAGAGGTATATAATATATTCCCTATACTTTCAAAACACAAGCCCTGCCAAGCTAGTCAGCATGGGCTTTCAAGGCCCGCACTAGCAGGCCACAGTGAGAATGCCCATGCCCTACTCAAGCAGCATGGATTTTTTAGCACAGAACACCATGCTTCAGGGAGACCCTGTTTGAACAGTTGCAGCATGGAGAGGTTGGAGGAGAAGATGATTCAAACTTATTTTAACCCTTCTGATATCAGTCAAAGGCCCTGATAAGATTGTGTTGCTGTGATGCACACAACCATTGGGCATGCAGCTGTGTGCATGCTCTAAGAGGTGTGTTGGGGCAGTTTCTCCAAATGGGTTCGTTTTGTGCATAGCATGAACCTCACTTCTAAGTCAGGGCATGGGGAGTATGATCTCAGTCTCTCAAATTTACTGTTAAGGCTTGGCTTAGTGCTTGCATCGTGCCGAAGAGCGCCTCCTGCTGGAGTTTGTAAGATGTAACACGTATGGTAGTTTGTCAAGCTGCGCTTGGAAATTCTCCTTTATCAAGCCTGTGGCACTCAACACGATGGAAAATATTTCTGTATCTTTCTGCCACGTTTTCTGGGTCAACTGACACCTCTATTAAGCTGTTCTGGTGTTTTTCTCTTTAACCACTATATCGGACTTCATCACTTTTATCTGGCATCCAGCATTTTATCGGTCAGAATGGGAATATCCTAGGTGATCATAACCTCCTCATTCTCTGTAATTCCCTTAGGGTCATGATCCCAGTGCTTTTTGGGCACAGTTATTTTGTAGTGCTTACAGAGTTTCCAGTTGATGAGCCGCGCTACTTTATTATGTCTTTCTGTATAGAAATTTTCTGCCATCAGAATTTCACAGCTATCTATGAGGTGAGTCACCATTTCCAGGTCTTTCTTACAGAGTTGACATATCTCTGTGTTGCCAGTTTTTTCAATGCTCGCTGTAAACCATCTCATCCGTAAGCCGCTTTCCTATGCTGCAGCCATCAATCTCTCGCTCTTCGGTTTCAGTTCACCACTTCTTTATTTTTATTATCATTTGATATACTGCTCTAGGCAGCAAGGCATCAGAGCAGTTTACAATAATCTGAAAAAAAGAGAGAGAAAAAAGAAAGGAACGCCAATTATAGACAGGACAGATTAGGAAAGAAGGAACACAGAAAAAGATGGGAAGGCTAGGCAGAGGGCAAAGGGAAAACTAAACTCAAGGGGAGGCAGGCAGGCTAGAGGGGAAATTAATCAGGGGAGGGGGAAAGGAGATCATAAGCAAGCTGAAACAGATGGGCTTTGAGTAGGGATTCATGTGTTTGTTCTTGATCGACAAAGGGTTCCTGGAGTAACACTGTATTTCCCACCATATTTGTGCATCAGCCACTTGTTTTTCCTTGTTTGTTGATCTAATTCCTTGAAGAGTTTTTTTCTCTTGTGTCATAAGGGGCAGGACACCTTTGGAGCCCCTTAGGCTCCTCGCTGCTTCTCTGGTGCTCCTATCTTGTGGTCTTATTGATGCCATCCAAGGGTAAAAGGAAAAGGGATTCTATTGGGAACATTTTGGCTATTGGCCCAGTGGAAAAGCACCTTAAGGCTATGGAAGAGTGCCAGTCACCAGGTACTGTACTCCCTACTTCACCTCCTGAAGGAGCGACATGGAGCTCCCCAGAGCGCCCGCCGCTTCCCCCACCTACTAAGATGCCATCTGTCTCCATTGATTTCTTGCCAGTTAGCTCTTTAAAGCAGTTTCTCGGATCCCACCCTCCACAGATGCTTGGGAGGTGCCCGATTCTCAGGTCTCCCTTGCTGATATATGGAGGGTTGTGATCTGCAGAGAGAGAAATCCTGTATCTACAGTTTCCCAACTTTGCCAGTTCTCCCAAGAAACTGTGGAATATTGGGGAGAGGATGGAGGTTTTCTAAACCACTATCTACGGCTGAAACTCATTGTTTTTCCTTGCGATCAGTTTCGGCGATTAAGGATAGTTTCATTATTCATCAAAAATTAGAATCTCTTGAAAATGTAGCGAGATAAAAAAAAAAGAGGATTTTGAACTTTCCTGTGCACATTTGCTTTCTTCTGAAATTTTGTTAAGAAAATACCTCTAAGAATTTCTTGCGGGGGGTGCTCGTGAGCCAGAGCAAGATGGCCACGAGTTAAGGGAGCTCTCTACCCCTGCGTTCCATTCTGGGGAATAGCCCTCATAGAATGCTCTCAGACAGGCTGCCAAACGATGCAGTCAAGATTCTTATGGGCTGCTTGTTTAATATATCCTTTTAATTTGGTAGCTTACCATCTTTGGCTGCCTCAGCATGGTTTCCTCCCTGCCTCTTCTCGACAAGATGGAGCGGCCTGAATCCGTTGTCGTTCTGACAGCAGCGCGACTTTTCTTTTCCACTGCTTAAAGCCTCTCTATTGCTGAAGTTCCCCTGCAGCTTACCTGCGCCTGCATTTCAGCGCAGCTCAGTGGATGAGGGGTGATCCCACTGATAAGAGTGCCTGTCTCATGGTGCCGGCATCTCCTCTTAACACCGCAAGTGCCGGTAAGCAGATTACATCTTTTTGTCCTTTTGAACTCCGCAGTTAGTACCGGATCTCAAAAGTGGCTGTGCGCCAGTTTGAAGAATCGTGAGCCGAGCCTTTCCTAGGCATTTTTGAAGGTTGGAATGCATATTGGAGCGCAGGAGGGGAGAGACGGTTTGGCAGGAAGGGCTGTGGAATGCATGTCTGACACACGCTGCCTAGAGAGATCGCGATCAGCTACTCCTCCCTCCCTCAGGCATCTACAGCCCCTTTTCCTTAATGCGAAGAAGCTAAGTACTGACCCCCACCACTCTCAGCTCAGTATTGGGGCACCTCTGACTTTAAGTATTATTACCAGTGATTTTTCCCTGTTTGTGAGTAAGCCTCCTCACAGTGAATCACAACTTAGGCAAGAGTTCTCTCTTTGGACTGAAAGAGGGAAAAGGACAAGAGGAAGAGGGGGAAAAGAGAGAGCAAGAGAGGGGAGAAGAAGAGCAAGGGCAAAAGGGGGGAGGGAAGAAAAAAAATAGTTACATCAGCAAGTCAACCACATAATGATATAATCAACTGTTCTGAAAAGAGGAAATGTGAAGTGATTTGCCTTTTTCCTATTTTACTGCTGGTCCTTTTGGTGGGCTTGGAGCTCCATCTTGTGGCTGCTGGAAGTACTTTCAGAGTTTCTCTCATTGATCCTATCTGACTTTTTCCAAAATGGCTAGTGTGAAATCATACGCCGCTGCCCTCTCTATGTATGCAAGATCAACTGACTCTGAACCTGGGTATCTCTTTCTGATGCAGAAAGAAGGTCTATCCCCCAGTTAGTTGGGGAGTCTGGGACGTCATCCTTAGTGACAGAATCCGATCTCATGGAAATCCTGCAGGAGCTGAGGCTCTTCAGATTGGACTTTACTAAGGCGGTGAGTGATATCTGGTCAGACCTTAAAGCTCTGGATGATAGGATTACACAGCATGAGATCAATATAGCTGACCAGATCGACTCTATTACTGTGTTCCAATCTAAATTTAAGAAACTTAAAATGGAGTGGAGGAGTGGCCTAGTGGTTGGGGCAAGGTACTTCAGGCAGGAAGGTCAGGGGTTCAAATCCCACTAGAGGACAGCAACCTTAGGCCAGAAGGACTGGGATTTCTAGTCCCACAGGTGCTCCTTGTGGTCTTGGGCAAGCCATTTAACCCTCCATAGCTCATGTCCCTGTAAAATAGTTATCTCCAAATTATAATGCCCTGTTCAATGTAATTTCAGTTTGTTCAATGTAAACTGCACTGATGCAGAATAGCGTGGTATATAAGAGAATGTAAAAAAATAAATAAACTTGATCAACTTACAAAAGAATTAAAAGAATGCCAGGACGATCTGGAAAACCAGCAAAGAAGAAATAACACAAGAGGTTTTGGCCTGCCAGAGCAACAGGGGGATCAAGAGAACACCAGTACAATTATCCAAGACCTGTTTGCCTTTTGCGTTCCTGGTGCTCCCAGTCCAGTTAGACTCGAGCGTGCACATCGAAGCCCTGGGACCAGGAGAAGTGCTAACCTGCAGCGTCACCTGATCATTGCATGCTTCAGTTTTTTTTTAGGACAAAGTGGCACTACTGTGCAGCTTACAGGGTAAGAGATTCTTTGTTCTCAACGGCCACAAGATTCAGGTCTTCCTAGATCGCTCTCAATACACTGGAATGCCGCAAAAGCTTCTGACCCCTCACAGAGGTCCTCCAAAAGTGCACGGTGCTCTACCACTGGGGATTTCCATTTGCTTTGATTTTTGAATAGAACAATGTAAAGCACCGCATGACCGAACTATCTGAGTGCATGGAGCTTCTAGACACTTTACAACATGGAGATCGCCTTCTTCGACAATAGAATGCAAATGGAGATTGGGAAGTCTCTACTCCCAAGCGGCGCAAGGTTCCAGATTCCAGGTGATCCTCCTGCACTGATCAAGATGTTCCTACACTCCAAGGAATGGATACTTCAGCTCCACCTTGAGTGGATTATGTTCTGGATACTCTTGGAGAACTGTGATTTACTGGTGTCTGTTTCTTCACTTACTTGCCTCCTTCATGTAAGGCCTTTAATTTGAGTTGTGAAGGAGGGTGGAGTCCAGGTACGGGGGACAGTCCGTTTGGTATGGGATAGCTTTTCATCCAGCTACCAGGAGGGAGGGGAGGAGAAGGGTGGGGGGTGAGAGGTGACTTGTGGGCGTAAAGGATGGGTGACTATAGGAAGGGCTGTGAAGGTCACTGGGTCATAATGGGACGTGGTGAGGAGAGTGGTGGGTAGGTTTAGGTTATAACTTAGTGCCCTCCTTTTGGACATCTCTGATGTCTGTGATTTGCTGGGATTTCTTCAACTTGTTTGCATCCTGTGACTTTAGGATGGGTGGGAGGGGTAGGAATGACAGATGGGGGGATGAGGTGGGGCTTTCGGGGGGGGAGGGGGGCAGGGGGAGGGCATAGGTGGAGATGACAGGTGGGGGATTCGTAGAGAGGGTGGAACACCAAATTGGCAGGGGCGGGATCACAGGGGAGTGCAGTTGCTTACTCTTAATGAATGTGGCAGTTTGCGGAAGCCTAACTGGGGAATCACTTCTCTCAGTCTCCCCAGCTTTTAGTTTAGTAGCTTTAGCCAAAATCTTTGTAGCCTCATGGTTAAGTTAATTTCATGGAATATTAGAGGGCTCAATAGCCCGGTGAAAAGGCAGAGAGTTCTAGATCAGCTTGGTAGAGAGCGGGCAGATATAGGGGCATGTTTACTAAACACCGTTGCTGTGCGGGTTCCCGTTAGTATGCTGGTGCCATATAAGGAGTGGGCGGGCCAGGCAGAAAAAAGAAAAAAACCGGACCGTACGTGTGTGCGTCGCGCTAATGTGCGGGGCCCACATTAGCGCGTGGGAAGGCTAAGTGGGGCGCTGCTGCATCACCAAACAACAGAGCTGTAGTACAACGGTGAAGACACTGACCTATGGTGCAGGGGCCAGGGGTTCAAACCCCCATTGCACTCAATGAAAAAGACCAGCTGAGACATCAACTTTTATGGGCAAAAGTGGTGTAGGAGGTATATTGATTATGGGCGGCAGAAGGCGGCGCACTCTTTTTTATACGGCATGAGGCGGCGCACTGTTCATTGTGGGCGGCAGATGGCGGCGCGCTGATAAAATGGGGCAACAGAAGGCGGCGAGCCTGTGGGCAGAAGGCGTCGCGCTGATGTGTGAGGGGGCAGCCCAATAGTGGGAGGGATAAGTGGCGCGCTGATGTGCAAATAGCAGGAATGGAGCCATAGCACAATGGTTAAGACACTGACCACTTGTGCAGGCATCATGGGTTCAATTCCCCACAGTGCCCATTGAAGACAGCTGGCTGAGGCATTATTTTAAGGGGCATGCCCATGTTGGGCGGCATAAGGCGGCGCGCTGTTAATGTTACGCGGCAGAAGGCGGCGCACTGCTAATTTTGTGCGCCACAAGACGGCGCGCCAATGGCTACAAGGCTGCGCGCTGCTGCTCAAGCACAGGAACAGAGCCACAGCACAATGGTTGTGACACTGACCAATGGTGCAGGGACCAGGGGTTCAATCCCTCACAATGCCCATTGAAAAAGACTAGCAGAGGCAGTATGTTTTATGTTGTGGAGTGCTGTAGGAGGCCCACTAATTTTATTTTGTGATAACAACTAGAAAACGCACGCTCACAGCATGTTAACATAAGGCAGGCAGCCCATAAGGCACATGTGACAGTGCACCGTCCGCCAAGGCACCCTAGAATGTCCCCTATAGGGCAGCATGTATGTTGTGACACAGGATAATGTATAGTGCACCCTATATGGATGGCAACCATAAAGTGCCGTATACGGCGCCCCATAAAGCGCCCTCAGAGGCACCTTATGGGTACAGTACGCTCAGGGTGTTATTGCTGGCAGCAACATATGTACAGTAAATTAAAAAGATGCTGTGGACACCCCTATCACAGAACCCCACTGTGGGTTTGAACCCATGACCTCTGGCTGCACAGGGAGTGATGTAACCATTGGGCTACAACTCCATAGCTGTAAGCAAGCCCCTGGCTGGCTGCAGATAGCCTGCACGTCACCTCACAGACAGTCTGCCGGTGTAAACAGGATAGGGTTAGGCCACACGTACCCATGATGCACTGCACATGCAAATTAGCTGTCCACAGATGGACACAAGATGGGTAATGCACCCCCACAGCACCTCGGCCCTGTTGGGGGGAGTGACCGGGTGCACCCACACAGCACCTCGGCCTGGTAGGGGGCACTGACCGGGTGTTTTACTGGCACAGAGTAGCTACACACCGTTACATCGTGCGGGTTCTGTGCTCACCCTGAGTGTGCAATGAGGCGCCCAGGACCAGGTCCACAACACCTTCCATGGCTGATGGAGGCCAAGCAGGAGTTTCAAAGCAGTGTTAATGTGTAAGATAGCTAGTTTCTGCACAAGCACCATGGATATCTCAGCCAGGCTCAGCATCCCCTGGGAACCCCCACCAGGTCCCCCATCAAGAGATCCACACCATACCTCCCTGCAAAGGTGGCAGTAGAGGGCAACATCAACCCCAGTCCTGCTGAGGAATGAACACCACCCCCACCCCACCACAACACAATAGCAGACAGACATAGGACCAGAATAAGGTAAGCTGCACCCCACCACCAGATATTCCCCTGCAGCAAGCCAACAGCCACTGCACCCTGCAAGCCATTCCAGCAAGACACACACCAGCTACAAACAGTCTGCTGGTTAGTCCATAGTGCATGTTCCCAATGGAGACACATGCACCCAGAACTGGTCTGCCAGCATACACAGCAAGCAGATAAATCAGTGACTGGGCCCCAAATAGAAACCCATATCTATCACATGAGAGAAATACTGTATAGCACTATGGGGGTGCCTAGCCATGCTGTGCTCACTGCACAGTCAGGGTGAGCATGATCTCCCAGAAGGACATGCTTTGGCCACCCTGTCTGTGTAGGTGGTGGCCGGACACTACAATGTCCCTGCCAGTGCCCTATGCCCGGTGCAGATGCATCCTGGCCAGGCTACCCTGTCCTGGCTATACCCATGGTACCTTGCACCTCATTATGCACATTGGCAGGCCAATACTGGCAACAGTGCTGGCAGTGTGGGCTGTGGAAGGGGCTTGCAGCCAACACCCACTGTATAGCCAGACACACACTTCCACACCTATGCCATCATGGTGCTACTATTGAGGAAGTAATTAGCCTTGCCCACCAAACCGGTCCTGAGCACGGCAAGGCATGGATATGGTACGCAGTACAGCTGGGGGTCACTCCCCAGGGTGGTAAACACCGTCAGAGGCCAGGCCTGGAGCACGCACCGCAAACACCTAACAGATTGTTTGGATGGGGTCAACTAGCAGTATGTGCGTAACGTATGGATATCTAGCTGCCTGTGCTCCTAGCAAACGTCTCAGAGCTGTGTACCGTATACCTCAGGTGTAGGGTGACATTGGTAAGTTATGCAAGTGCTAGTTTTGGGAGATGCATGCAGGGTCCAATGGTCTGCCTCTCCAGGAGACATTGGCCAATGAGGCCTGTGGGTGTGGGTGTGTCTGCCCTTGATGGCTGCTGCTTTATGGCACAGATTCCCAACTCCAGTCCAGGTTTGCATCACACTGTTCTGGTTTTCCTGCTGTCCCTCATGGATATGCATGAGCTACATCTACATACCATGGGTGTGGTGCATAGATATACAGCACAGGCATTTGTATGAGTGGCATCATGGAACCTGACTGGTGTGAGCCCCACCAGGACTGCATTTGGGTGATTCTGCTATGGGTACTGGCCCTGTTCATGGTGTCTTTGCTCAGTGGGGTAAAAGATAGACGTATTGCCATTGCATATGTCCTCGCCAGGAAAGGTGTGCCCTTACTATCACTGTTTACTTGGGGGAAAAATATGTGGGCAAGATTGGCAGTTGCCCCAGTTGGGCTTTGAACCTGTGATCTTCTGCTCTTGCATGCAGTGTCTGTGTGCACTGCACCACTGTGTAGCCACAGATTGGGTGGATTCCCTGGCATGTCCATGACTGTGGATCCGGCAGGACCTGTCTGTTGCAGTCTGTTGCAGTGGACGGTGGCAGCCTGCACATGGCTAGGCCTCTGTCTTCTGTCGCTAGCAGCCACTGCCCCCTGCACCACATGTACTCGTCCGCCAACATGCTGGCATGAGCTCCTCCCATAAAAAGCAGGTGACCTGATTGGAATGTGGCAGTACGGGACTGCATTTGGGGTACTTGGCTGTGGGTAATGCCCATTGTTGTGGTGTGTGTGCGTTGTTGGGTAAAATATGGGTGTTTTCCCCATGCTTATGTCCCCTGCAATACAGGGGTGTCTGCGCTATCTGTGTTTAGTGGTGGGTAAAATATAGGGACTGGGCTGGCAAGTGCCCCAGCTGGGCTTTGAACCTCTGACCCTCTGGTCCTAGAAGTACTGACTCTGTCTGCTGCACCACACTATGGCCACAGAGACAGTACAGCCCCTGGAGGTAGTAAGCCTGGCAGGATGGAGTCACAAACCCTGCTCTACGCAATTTTACTGTGGGCATATGCACCCTGTCTGGTGACAAACGTGCACATAAACCACGGAAATGACCACGGGAACTGGGGGAAACAATATCACCACGCTGGGCAACAGTGATATTAATGGGCAACCATAGCAAACACTCCCAGGACAGCTCCACAACAGGAAATGTTTGGAAGAGTCTCCGCTCCGTAAACCCTTCCAAAATTCATTTCTTTTTTCTGGAGCTTTGATGGGTGTGTTTTCTGTATTTTCCCATCACTATAACTGTTCCCCAGCTGAATTACTATTTTTAATAGTTCTGTTGTGGTCATTTCCTATTTTTATGTGCACTTTTGTGCTGTGCACATGTATCACACTGCTCACGTTTTGCTGGTTTCCCTAGTTTTCCTGTACATTGCTGACGGACATGGTTTCTCTTTCCTTTAAATGCTTTCTACCGCGAGTGTTTCACTCGCGGTAGTTTTTACATGCAAATTCGGGCCCAATACTGTGCGGGGACCCTCTCCCCTCCCACTCTCCACCCATTGACCCCGTCCCTCCGCCCCTCCGGAGCCTTCCTCCGCCCTCCTTTAGCCGTTCCACGCCTCTATCCGACATTTGCGGGCCCGCACTTGTACGGGGCCCGTTAGTGTGCCGCGTACCTGTGTGAGGGTGACACGCACGTGTGCGGGGCGTTTAAACGCGTTTATGCGCGTTTCAGTGGCGCATTGCCGTGCGCTATTTTGCGGCGCGCAAATTTGCGGACTTTAGTAAACATGCCTGCTTTGGGAGGCGGGTAAGGTGGTATTGAGGGGACAGGCTAGTTTTTTAACCACTGCATTCAACTGGCAGAAAGCGGAAAAGCCGAGGGACTTAAAAGCACAGATAACATTATAGAAAGACAACATAGGCGTAGGCCTACCTCTAAGCTTTGGCGACAGCTTACTGCACTGCGGGGAGAGCTGACAGCCCTCGAAATGGAGGAGATTGCTTCTCAGCTGTTGCATATGCGTCGTCATTTTTATGAACACGGGAATAAAGCAGGCATGCTACTTCTCTGGCAGCTAAAGCGTCAACGGTTGAATCGCCGGATTGCCACAATTTCCAATGAACAGGGGCGGAGGCTCCACAGATAGATAGATATTGCCCAACATTTTTCTTGTTTCTATAAAAACCTTTATACTTCACAACTCTCTGCAGATTCTGCGGACATTCATCGCTGGCTTGCAGAAGTGACTTTGCCTTAGCTATCCATCGATACGCGAGAGGCTCTCGACAGACAAATTACACTTGTAGAGGTACAGTTGGTTATTAAGCACCTAAAGAACACAAAGGCTTCAGATCCGGGCTTCTTCCCGGCAGAATTTTATAAAACATTCTCAGATCTCTTAGCCCCTGTGTTGGTATGGGTGTTTAATGATATCTTGCTTCAGCAGTGACTGCCTGATTCCATGTACCAGGCTCTGGTTACAGTGCTACCTAAGGAGGGTGAAGACCCGTTAGTTTGCAGTAGCTACAGGTCCATCTCCTTGCTTAACTTAAGTGTCTATTACTAGCGGCACAATCTGTGATTAGCCGCTATTGGAAACAAAGCGCTGTCCATTCTCGTAAGGAGTGGATGGTAAAAGTGTGGGATATATATAAAATGGGAAAGCTAACCCCTGATCTAAGGGGCAAACCAGATAAATTGGTGCACCTCTGGGCTCAATTTTTGTCACTTTGAAACTAGGCACTAGGTAGCTTTACAGATGTTAGGATATCGATATCTTGTTATACTTTCTGGTTTGGACTCTTCTCTTCTAATTTAAGCCTTAGCAGTACTGTCACATTCCTGTGATCCCTACACAATGGCTCTCCTTGTTGAAAGATGGGTTATTCATCTCTGCAGAAACTCTGCTTTCTCCATCTGTGTTGGGTTGAGAAGCTCGAGGGGGGGGGGGGGAGACAGCAGGGAGGGTGGGAGAGGGGTGGGTATAAGGGAAATCAGATTGATTCTAGTAGCGATGTGGTTTGCCTCCCCTGTGGAGTCATATTCTTGGAAGAGAGGGAGCAAGATATCTTTTACTTCAGGGCTTTCATTATTTGCTTCCAATCCTAATAGATGATTGCTGTTTTTCCTGTTGGGGCCGGCCCGTCCATTGAGCAAGAATGCACAGGGCCCTGCGTTTCAGGGGGCCCCACACAAACAACATTCTTTTTAATAGCCCATGTAAATTTAAAAAAAAAACTGGCTGCTGCTGCTACCGTGGCAGCGGCAGAATCAAGTGTCCCGTGGCCCCCCTGCCTGCCCAGCAGATCCCTCTGTGAATCAGTCCCCTCGGCGCCAGCTTTCAGAAATGCAAAGGGAGAGTTTCCCTCTTGTGGCTTTCTTAAGCCCCTGTTTCCCATCAGCACCGGCGGGCTTAACAGAACCACGAGAGAGAAACTCTCCCTTCGTGGCTCTGAAAGCCGGCGCCAAGGGGACTGATTCATGGAGGGCTCTGCCGGGCAGGCAGGGGGGACACGGGTCACTAGATTCTGCCACTGCCACAGCGGCAGCAGCCAGATTTTTTTTTTTTTAAATTTTCCCTGGGCTGATGGGAGGCGGGGGAGTTAGGACTGGTAATGGGCTATGGGCTGTTGGGGGCGTTAGGACTGGTAATGGGCTATGGGAGGGGGCTAATACTGAAAATGGGGTGATGGGGGTTAGGACTGGAAGTGGACTGATGGGGGGTTAGGACTGGAGGTGGGCTGATGGGGGGTTAGGACTGGTAATGGGCTATGGGGGGGGATAAGACTGGAAATGGGCTGATGGGGGCGTTAGGACTAGAAGTGGGCTGATGGGGGATTAGGACTGGAAATGGGCTGATGGGGAGAGTTAGTACTGGAGGTGGGCTGATGGGGAGGGTTAGGACTGGTAATGGGCTATGGGGGGCTAGGACTGGAAATGGGGTGATGAAGGGGTTAGGACTGGTAATGGGCTATGGGGTGGCTAGGACTGGTAATGTGCTGGGGGGTTGCGAGGACTGGAAATGGGCTGAGTGGAAGAGGGACTTGAACTGCAAATAGCTGATGGGGATGGGGTCTTGGAATGGAAATGGGGTGTGAGGGGAGGGAGCTAGGACAGGAAATGGGTTTATGGAGAGGCTAGACTAGGACTGGAAATGGGCTGTTGGGGGTGCTAAGATTGGAAATGGGCTGTGGTGGGAGCTTGGATGGAAATGGACTCATGGAGGGACTAGAACTGGAAGTAGGCTCATGGGGGGCTTGGCTTGGAAATGGGCTGAGTGGAGGGGAGCTAGGATTTGACATGGGCTGATGGTGGGGCTAGGAAATGACTAGAAATGGGCTGATGGGGGGCTGGGATTGAAAATGAGCTGATGGAGGGACTTGGATAGGACTGGAAATGGATGGGGGAGCTAGGACTGGAAATGGGCTGATGCGGTGACTAGAAGGGAGTGGATGCTGGGTGGGGCTGGAACTAGAAGGGAGCTGATGTTGAGGGAGGATTAGAATGGGATGGGGCTGGGAAAGTGAAATGGAGAGGGAAAAATATTTTCTGTGGGAGGGAAGAAAAATCTACAATTGGCCAGGTATTAGGAGAGTAAGTGGGGATTGAGGATGGAGGGGTAAAATTTGAGTGGATGAAATAGGAATGAGGAAAGAGCAAAAGGAGAAATATTAGTATGTTAAAGCAGATGTAGAGAGAGAATGGAAAAAATTAGAAGAGAGAAGAAACGACAAATGAACAGCAGACGATGGAGAGTTAGCAGAAGACACAAAGAAATCAGAAGAAAGTGGCTGGAGCAATTGCAACTGAAAAAAAAATGCACAAAAGGTAGAAAAATATCTCTTTATTTTGAATTTATTTACTGGAATATGTCAGCTCTGGGAAATGTGCATCATTAGCGTCAACGCTTTGTTTAGTACAAGAGGAAATTAATTAATAGTTTTATTTCTACAGTGTTGTTGTACATTCCAAGTTTGGCTTTTGGGGTTCCCAGTTTAATTATTGTCTTCCTGTTTCTAAATTGTGATTCCTTGTTTGGTGATGGTCTGTGGTCTATGGTCTATGTAATCAAACTCTGGAATTTGTTACCAGAGGATGTAGTAAAGGCTGTTAGTGTAGCTGGGTTTAAAAAAGGTTTGGACAAGTTCCTGGAGGAAAGTTCCATAAACCATTATTAAGAAGGGACCCAGGATATCAATGCTTGACCCAGTACAAGCATTGTGGAACCTGTGTCTTTTGGGGAAACTGCTAGGTGTGTATGACCTAGATTGGCCACTGTTGGAAACAGGATACTGGGCTTGATGGACCTTGGTCAGGGCCGGATTTAGCTATACGCCATGTACGCCATGGCGTAGGGCCCACAGCTGCAAAGGGCCCACAAAAATTGAAGTAGTTACGCTTTTTTTTAAAATAAAATAAAAAAAAACCTGCTGGCTGCCGCCGCGGGGCCCCCTCTGCTGCCGCGGCAGCATGGACTGACCCGCGGGGGCCCCCTCTGTAAGCTCGGTCCCTCCCTCCGTGCCTCCGTGTCTCCCTCCGTGCAGGCTGTTAGAGACGCGAAGGCAGACTGTCTCCTTCTGCCTTCCCGTCTCTGTTAAGCCCGCAGGGCTGATGGGAAATTTCCCATCAGCCCCTGCGGGCTTAACAGAGACGCGAAGGAGACAGTCTGCCTTCGCGTCTCTAACAGCCTGCACGGAGGGAGACACGGAGGCACGGAGGGAGGGACCGAGCTTACAGAGGGGGCCCCCGCGGGTCAGTCCATGCTGCCGCGGCAGCAGAGGGGGGCCCCGCGGCGGCAGCCAGCAGGTTTTGTTTTTAAAATAAATTTTACTTTAGGCCGGGGGAGGGGGAGGGGGAGGGGGTAGGACTGGTAATTGGGGGGGCTGGGACTGGGGCTGGAAATGGGTTGGGACTGGGACTGGAAATGGGCTGGGACTGGGACTGGAAATGGGTTGGGGGGATTAAGGCTGGAGGTGGGCTGATGAGGAGGACTGGTAATGGGCTGTGGGCTGTTGGGGGGGGGGTTAGAACTGGTAATGGGCTTTGGGGGGGTTAAGACTGGTAATGGGCTGTGGGCTGATGGGGGCTGTCTGGTAATGGGCTATGGGGGGGGCTAGGACTGGAAATGGGCTGGGGGGGGTTAAGAATGTAGTTGGCATGATGGGGTTAGGACTGGTAATGGGCTGTTGGGGGGGGTTAGAACTGGTAATGGGTTTTGGGGGGTTTAGACTGGTAATGGGCTGTGGGCTGATGGGGGCTGTCTGGTAATGGGCTATGGGGGGGCTAGGACTGGAAATGGGCTGGGGGGTTAAGACTGGAGGTGGGCTGATGGGGTTATGACTGATAATGGGCTGTTGGGGGGGTTTAGAACTGGTAATGGGCTTTGGGGGGGGTTAAGACTGGTAATGGGCTGTGGGCTGATGGGGGCTGTCTGGTAATGGGCTATGGGGGGGGTTAGGACTGGAAATGGGCTGGGGGGGGGGTTAAGACTGGAGGTGGGCTGATGGGGTTAGGACTGGTAATGGGCTGTGGGCTGATGGGGGCTGACTGGAAATGGGTTGATGGGGTTAGGACTGGAAGTGGGCTGATGGGGGGTTAGGACTGGTAATGGGTTATAGGGGGGGCTTAAACTGAAAATGGGGTGATGGGGGGTTAGGACTGGTATTGGGTTGGGGGGTTGCTAGGACTGGAAATTGGCTGATGGGTGGCTAGGACTGGAAATGGGCTGATGCAGGGACTAGAAGGGAATGGATGCTGGGTGAGGCTGGAACTAGAAGGGAGCTGATGTTGGGGGAGGATTAGAATGGGATGGGGCTGGAAGAGTAAAATGGAGAAGGGAAAAATATTTTGTGTGGGAGGGATAAAAAAATCTACAATTGGCCGGGTATTGGGAGAGTAAGTGGGGATTGAGGATGGAGGGGTAAAATTTGACTGGATGAAATAGGAATGAGGAAAGAGCAAAAGGAGAAAGATTAGTATGTTAAAGCAGATGTAGAGAGAGAATGGAAAAAAACTAGAAGAGAGAAGAAAGGACAAATGGACAGCAGACGATGGAGAGTTAGCAGAAGACATGAAGAAACCAGAAGAAAGTGGCTGGAGCAATTGCAGCTGAAAAAAATGCACAAAAGGTAGAAAAATATCTCTTTATTTTGAATTTATTAATTGGAATATGTCAGCTCTGGTAAATGTGCATCATTAACGTCTGCGCTTTGTTTAGTACAAGAGCAAATTAATGTATAGTTTTATTTCTACAGTGTTGTACATTCCAAGTTTGGCTTTTGGGATTCCCAGTTTAATTATTGTCTTCCTGTTTCTAAAATGTGATTACTTGTTTGGTGATGGTCTATGTTCTGCATGTGTAACTGAGCTGAGGTGTTCTGTTTATATAATTCCTATTTGACATTGCCACTTGTTCTCTTTCCCCAGTAGGTCATGTATTGTTGTTCTCTGAAATGTATTGGTTTAATATTTGCAGTGTTGCCTTTTGATTGGTAGAGTATGGTGCTTTGTGAGTCCTGGTAGTGCTGTTAGGATACGGCGGGTTTGCTATGGGTTCTAAATGGGCAGCGTTTGTAGTAGTTCCTAATGTGTCTGGCAGTTGGCACTGGATTATAGTAATGTAGAAATCTTTTAGTCTTTCTTTATCCATACACTCATTAAGAGGCACGTTTACTAAAAGTTAGTATATGGTAACATTATGCAAATATTTATGCAAATGAGGCCCCTTATGCAAATGAGGCCCACACCCCCCTTGGGCCGCCCCTGCTGGGGGCCCACAATTTTTGTTGGCATAGGGCCTCACTCAAGGTAAATCCGGCCCTGACCTTGGTCTGACCAAGTATGGCATATCTTATGTTCTTAGTGGTGCCTTTGGACAGCTCCCCACACCAGGGAAGTATAATTGTGGTTGAAGGCGCTCCTGTGCTAGTGATACCCTGAACCAGGTAGTCCCGGGAGCAAGGGAAGTTGGGGAATGCCCAGAGTGGTATCAAGAGTGTCCATGCGGATTGGGGGTCCAGCTGTCCCTCTCTTTTGAATCTCCTCCCTTTCTCTCAGTACTTGACTCAATCCCCGCTCCTGTTCTTATAGGAAGGGAGATAATTAGTCACAATGCAGTGAATCCCCGCTCCTGTTCTAATAGGAAGGGAGATAATTAGTCACAATGCAGTGAATGGCTTGCATATTACCCTGGGAGTGGGCATGGCTTCTGTTTTCTGACAGCACACACTTTTCATGCCACTGCACTTTGCTTGCTCTTAGCGCATGTGCCTGGAGAGGCCTGCAGCTTGATTGCTAGCATTGCACCCTTCAGAGACCGTTGTGACAGGAACATACTTGTACTTTCTGTAACTACCAATATCCTTTACAGCTTCAGATCAACGCAGCCTTGCCCGTAGTAAGATATGTGCAACTTCACAAATAATGACTTTATTCTAGATAACAAGTAGGATGTTTAGCTTAGTCCAAAATCAGAGATGCATGCAACTGTACTGTACTCTTACCATACAGCCATGGCGCTATAAGAAGCCACTTGCATAGATATGTTTCTTCAACAACAAATCTGCACAGCTCATGAGGAACTGAAGAAGGTCAGAAGGTCCCTACATACTGCACAATAATGTTGAGAAGAACAGGATACAGCTTTCCATTTCTGATGGCCTTATAACCACTTAGATGGCGTGAAGGCAGGAAGAATTTTTCCCCATGGGTGCAGGCACAGAAGATTAGATGCCTTCGTGTCAAAAGCACCAGCAGAGTAGTCAGTGTGTGAGAGCTGATGCTGTAATCTGTGTTTGGACTCCACTCCATATCAGAAGATGTATTCTTGACTTTGTATGGTAATGCAAGTGAGAATTCAGAACTACTAGTCCTTGCTTGCCATAAGATCAAGCCAGAACTGAAGCAAGTATCCCAAAAGAGTATCACAAGTCTGCCTAGGAGAACATATTTTATTTATTTATTTTTTATTTATTTAACAGTTTTTTTCTATACCGCCCCTTCCAGAGATCAGGGGCGGTTCACATTGAACAAAAATAAATATACCGTATATTTTACATGGAACATGTGTTGACTATATACACGTTTTGTTACATTGAACATGTTTTGAACTTTAACTAGAATAACATTTTTCAAACTATGTACAGGTCATAATGCATGGAGCATAACACAATTGAGTTACCGGTAGTTATTTACAATAGTGATATAACCGTTTGTTTGTGTAAGTCTTTGCCTGTTGGGTATAGTAAAGTAGAGTAAGTGTCTTTCTTCTGTTTAATCATTTGTTCTGTCTTGAGAACTGTGGATGTGTTTCTGTGATTGTATTGGAGAAGTTTTTTGTTGGTAGGGGATCTCAAAGTGTTTTGTAAAAAGGTATGTTTTTAGTTCTTTTTTGAATTGGTGAAGGTCCTTTATCGTGCGGAGGGTTAATGGGATTTCATTCCAGAGGGTAGGGGCAGCAAAGGAGAAGGCTCTATCACTTGTCGTTGCTTTGGTCTTTCTGAAATTTGTTTTTATGTTGAGGGAGTGGGTTGCGTTCTGTCTTCGTGTTCTAGTTTCTGATGGGGGTTGTATTAGGGTAGATAGTTGGGAGGGGGAGATGTTATTGATGAGTTTAAAGGTAGTCAGAAGAACTTTATATTTTATTCAGCTGCCTATGGGGAGCCAATGAAGGTCTAATAGTAATGGGGTCACGTGGTCTGTTAGTTTAGCTTTTGTGATCATCTTGGCACATATGTTTTGGGCTCTTTGGAGGAGGTATATGCTTTTTAGTGGTAGGCCATTTAGAATACTATTGCAGTAGTCAAAGTGGGGGGTGATGAGGGAGTTGACCACTGATCTAAAGTCATGTGTGTTGAGTAGGGGTCTCAGGTGTTGGATTGTCTTGAGTTTATAGAATATGGTTTTTACTGTATGTTTTATATGTGGGATCATGGTGAGTGATTGGTCCAGAATTATTCCAAGGTATTTTACCTCCTTTTTAACAGGTATTGGTGTGTTATTTATTGTGATTGTAGTAGGGTAGTTGTGGTCAGTGTCAGGTTTTCTCGTTATGAACATTGCTTCGGTTTTTTTGAGATTGACGCTTAGGTGGTTGTTTTCAAGCCATATGGTGGACTCATTCATGCATTGGAGTAGTCTATCGTATTTGGGGTTGTTGGTGTTTATGGGGATGGCGAGCATGATATCATCCGCGTATATGAAATGGTTGATTTCATACTTCTTGAATATGTCTGTATTTGGTTGGAGGTATAAATTGAAGAGGAGGGCAGAGAGTGCTGATCCTTGAGGGATACCCTGACCTTGAGGGAAAGTTTCTGATGTTTCTTTGCCTAATTGTATCTGTATGAATCTGTTTGAAATGTATGATTTGAACCATTCAAGGACAGTTCCTCCTATTTTTAGGTTTTCTAGTCTGTTGATGAGTGTTTTGTGATTAATGCTGTCAAATGCAGCAGATAGGTTTATGAAGAGGAGGAGGAAACCAAATATGTCACATATAGCAGCCCCATTAAGTCTAAGACATACAAAAGATAGCCATTTGTAAGAGAGACCAACTAGGTATAAATGATAAAAATATAGGCTTGTCATGAATGACATCTTACACAGTCGTAGCGGAAGAACACCAAATAACCAGCATACTTGTAGTTACATCCTTAAACTTCAGATACTAATGCTGTCCATACGCTCATTCAGATCATCTGAAGAAATCTTTATAAGGGAAAGCAGTGAGAACAAAAAATGTTCAGCCAGAAGAAGCATCTGTGTATAATGAGTGTTAGGGCATCAAACACTTTGAGCCATCATGATGCATAGTATGAATAGGTTGTCATCATTTGCACATACTTTTCTGCAGGTGTGTTATACAATGTACAATGACAACCTTGCAAATATAGTACATAGCAATAGGCCAGACAGAGTGGTGTTCTGTAAAACAGTGGAAGAGTTCCCTATATTTGATCCTTTAAAGAGTATTGATCTTCTGCTAGATGGTTATTTCAGAAGTATCCCTACATGTAAATAGCAATATCTACTTGTGTAGATTGTCATACTGTACACGTACAAATTGTAAAAGTATTAGTCCCAACTAAACAAACAAATTGGACAAACAATTTTATTACAAAAATATACATGTACACCATAAATAATTTATTTATTTGATTTACATATCTTTATACAATGAGTTTTTATCTGTTTTATCATTTTTTATTCATTGTGTGTATTTGTTTTTTAGATTCTGTTTCACCCCATTGTGGTTTTTGATCTTTTACCATGCTGTTTTTATTTATTTATTTGTATATGTCCCTGAAGCAGACTTTAGCTGAAACACATTGGGTGGTATTTGAATATTTTGTATTGTAAAGTAATTTTTGTGTGTTTTTTATGGTGCCTGTATATATTTTTGTAATAAAATTGTTTGTCCAATTTATTTGTTTGGCTGTGACTACCACTTTTATTTTACGGTGTATATCCTGTGATGGGTTTGCCTCTTTTTGGTATATACAAGTGCAAATGTCCTTTTAGAAAGGGGCTATTTACACTTGGTGATGCACACCCTGTTTAGCTTGGCTGGAGGTGTGCTAAGGACATGGAGAGTGAGTGGTTTGTGAGGGTCTAAAATATCAATGTGTATCCCTATTTTACAAGGGGAATCCACATCAATATGAAAAAATCAAGATGTCAGCATTTACAGGTCCTCTGAGGCATGAAAAATGCCTTCTTGACGGAGCAGTCTTAAAGTACGAGGTGTGGACCACCCCATCATTCCCCTGTCATCTCTCTACCTATCACCCTTATTTGATATCTGATCTTATCCCACCCCCCCCAAGCATCTAATCCCCATCAATTGGCCCAAGCCCCTAGACATGAAGAACCCCCACCTAATCCCCCATAAACAAGGAACTCTCTGAGACCCACTGGGCAGACCCCTCTGCCTCATCCTGACCCCCTCCCCAGGTCTTACCAGAGACCCTGATGTCTAGTGGGAAGATGAATGATGCCCAGTTGCTCTTGCTCTTCCAGCCCTAGGTTTCAAAATGGTGCTTGTGACCCCTGGTAGTAGTCCTCCTTATTAGCCATCTGGCCTCTAGGGTAATGGCTCAAGATGAACAGGAAGGATCATGGGTACCATTTTGAAATTTAGGTCCAGAAGAGCAGAGTGACTGGGGCTTCTCTCCAGCTATACACAAGGAACCATGGTAAAGCCTAGGGAGAGGGATCAGGGTAGGAATGAGGGAGTCTGCTGGGGAGTCCTTGAGAAGGTTTCTTGCTGGGGGGGGGGGGGGAAGGATTGGATGAAGGCTTCTTCATCCCAGGGGGCTTGGGTGGAAGATTGGATGCATTCATGGGTTGGTGATCAGATATCGTAGGGGGATGGGGTATCCGATATTCATGGAGGATGGAGAGGATCAGATACCAGCCAAGAATAATTGCCACAGGGGAACTGTTGCTGTAGGATCTGGGTGGGTATGGAGACTGGGAGTAGCAATTTTAAAATGCTGCTCCCACACAGATGTAGAGATAAATTGCAAGCTTTTTTGCACCTATATGCAGCTTTTTAAAATTGCTGCTTTGCTGTACATCCTGAGGCAGCGCACGCAAATCATTCTCATGCGCATTCATTGTGCTTAGCCTGAAAACCTGACTGGACAGGTGCGTCTTAAGGACTGGGCTGAGAATCCTGGCCTTAGAGTATACATGCATTAATCATTAAGGTTTTTTGTGAGGTATTTCCTGCTGTTCCTGTCAGGCCTGAGCAGAATAATGTAACATTTAGGGAAAAAGATGCAGCCCAGCAGTCCAGCACTGGAGGCCAAGATAGCAAATAACTCAACTACCACTGTGTATTTGCCCCTGGTGCTCAGGTAGGTTGGGATGAAGGAGACCCAGACGCTGCAGAACACCAGCATGCTGAAAGTGATGTACTTGGTCTCATTGAAGCCTTCAGGTAAATTTCTTGCTAGGAAGGCAATAATGAAACTGATACCAGCCAGAAAGCCGAGGTATCCCAGAACACAATAAAATGCAATTATTGACCCTTCATTACATTCAATTAGTATTGCGCCAGTTTCGGATTGCATGTTGAGAAAGGGGAATGGGGGAGCAATAAACAACCAAAGAAAACAAAGAACAGCTTGAAGAAGGGAAGAGAAAAAAACAATAGAGTTTGAAAAATGGGGATCCATTAGTTTCTTGAGCTGGCTCCTGGGCTTGGTTGCCTGGAAAGCTATGACCACGGTGATAGTTTTTGCTAATATGGATGAGAGAGAAATGGAGAAAGTCATTGCAAAAAGAGTCTGTCGGAGAAGACAGGTGACCCCATTAGGACGGCCAATGAATATTAATGAACAGAGAAAGCAGAGCATGAGGGAGAAGAGCAGAATGTAGCTGAGGCTCCTGTTGTTGGCTTTCACAATTGGAGTGTCCTGGTGTTGAACAAAGATTCCCAGAATTACAGCATTGATAAGAAAGAAGAAAATGCTGATGAGAGTCAAAGATATTCCCATTGGTTCTTCATAGGACAGGAAGATTATCACTTTTGGGATGCAAGCATCTCTTTTGTGATTGGACCACTGATCATCTGGGCACTTTAGACAGTTATCCATATCTGAGAAGAAAGAATATTATTTGTGTATCTCACAAATGCCATCAGTTTTAGAATAGTACGTGACCACAGTCTTTTTATGTTAGAATATTCTTTTCTTTGTAGCTATGACCATGTCAGAATAAGCCATGCTATTGTATCTCAAGGATAAAAATATGAATGTAATTTTATGTGCATGAACCAGTAACTCCAAAACCAGCATAGTTAGTATACTGGAGGAATTTTTCTGTACTCCTTATAGCATTAAATCCATTGGAAATATTTTAATAAATCTATCATATCTCCTTTCCTGCAGGCTAGATACAGTTGTGGGTCAACATTACTGGCACCCTTGCAGTTCAACCCTATAACAACCAATATCTCCTAAAAAAGTGGCCAGTGAAATAGCTTTGGACTATATGCACACATATTTGATGCATGAAAGAATCAAATAAAACAAGATCAATTAAAAAAGGAAATAGTATAAAAATTGGGACATTGCCAGGACATGATTATTGACACCCTTATAAACAATTCAAATCATTTTGAACAGAAGAACCACATTCCCTGTGATCAATTGTCAATACTCACATGACTTGAATCAACCACTGAATGATGTCTCTAATGTTTACAAAGGTCACATTCACTCTCTGATCCATTTTCACAATGGTGAAGATAAAAGAGCTCCCTGTGACTGTTGGAAAAGCCATCATCACCAGACAAACTTCAAAGGAGTACAAGGCCATCTCCAAAGACCTTGGGATTCCTATATCTACAGTTCACAATGTTATTAAGAAGTTTTCTGCTCATGGAACTGTCAAGAACTTCCTTAGACGTGGTGGGAAGTGGAAATTTAATCCAAATGTGAACTACTGGAAAAACACCACGTACAACATCTAAACAGCTTAAGGTTGATCTAGAGCAATCTGGAGTGGTGGTTTCAACCCATACTGTACACCACACACTAAACAAAGAAGGATTTAATGGGCGAAGGCTAAGGAGGACCCCACTGCTCAAAGACAGACATAAAAAGACATGCCTGATCTTTGCCCAAACCCACCTTGAGAAACTATGATCCTTCTGGGGAAATATTCTGTGGACAGATGAAACCAAGCTTGAACTCTTTGTTAATGCAGACGAGTGATACATTAACAGGCGAAGAAATGAAGCTTATAAGGAAAAATCACCCTTCCTATAGTTAAATATGTTGGAGGTTCCATAATGTTGTGGGGCTGTTTTGCTGCCTCAGGAACTGGAGGCCTGGATTATATTAAAGGAATCATGAAGTCAGAGGACTACCAAGGTATTCTGGATTGAAATGTGCTACCTAGTGTCAGAAAGCTAGGTCTGGATCGAAGGTCATGGGTCCGACAGCAGTACAATGACCTAAAACATACATCCAAAAGTACAAAAGAATGGTTAAAAATGAACAAATGGACTGTTTTTTTTTTTTGTTTTTTTTTTATTGAGATTTCAGTCAGTTACAATAACCAAGTAAGTAAAGGACAATCAGAAATACAAAAACAAGAGAAAAAAAAAACTGCCTCTTGCGAGATATTACAAAGGAAATAAACATCCATGATACATTCCACATCATGAAACCACGCTGCTCAAACACTCCAAAAAAGAAAAACAAACAAATAACAAGGAAAAAAAGGGGCCTAGGTCCCAAATAGGAGGTCAATTGTTTATCACTGGTCTAATTCTACCACTTTCCTGTCAGCCACAAAACTTTCTAAATGAAGCACATCAATAAATACATATGAAGCATCACCAAGACCGATAATGCATTTACAAGGAAATCGCAGAAAGAACGAAGCACCCAAAGCTAACACCTGCGGCTTCAACTTTAGAAATTGCTTCCTACGCAATTGGGTACTGCGGGCGACATCAGGGAAAATATTGATCCGCTGGCCACAAAACTTAGTCAACTTCACCTTAAAAAAGGCACGAAGAATACGTTGCTTCACTTCAACCGAGGTAAAAGTGACTAGCAGAGTGGCCCGCGTACCAATATTATCCTGTGAGTCCTCCAAGAAGGCAGTAAGATTCTCTAATGGGGCAACAATCTCATCAAGTCCACCCTCTACCACATTAACTTGCTTGACTGAGGAGGGAATATAATATAAAGTGGAAATGTCAATGGAATCTGAGATGGCCAACACATCTTTAAAATACTTGTCCAATAGGATTTTATGAGAAAGCAAAGACGAATAAGGAAAATTAAGAAATCGCAAATTGCAAGATCTAAAGGAATTCTCCAGGGCTTCAACCTTATTATGTAACAACAATGAATCCTTTATACCAGCAACACTCGAGGTATGTAAAGGGAGAACCTGGGATTCCAATGTCTTAACAGCCAAATCAACAGAAGTAATTTTCTCATCAAGCTGCCGCAGAGCCACTGTGGCCTCTTGTGAGAAAACAGATAAAGAATTTAAGGACGTTGAAACTTTATTATCAATAGACTTTAAAGCCCCCCACAAATCCCGCAAAGTAATCTCCGAATCCGGAGAGACAGAGGGAAACTCAGAGGAGGTACCCACCTCTGAAAACAACACAGGAGTGGGTAACTTAAGAGAAGGTAAATCCCTTACCAAAGAAGAGGACTGGATAGAGTGGCCAGATATATCACCAGGAACAGGGCATAATGGAGGAGATCTTTCACCTGAACTCAGAGACAGCCCTTCCGGAGAAGACTGTGCCACTGGAACAGGAGTAAAATGCTTATCTAAAGGCCCAACCGGTTTAGAGTCTCCGGGAACATTCCCCGAAGCCTTACTCCCGGTCTTGGCCTTACGTTTTCCCATTGTAAGAAACTCACCCAAACTAGTAGGAAACACCGGAAAACATTAAGCCGATACACATGAAGCTATAGCATCCCGTCCCAACAGCAAACAAATAAGAAACATAAACAAAGGAAATATATTGGAGCGGTGCCACGAAGTGACGTCGAAGGGGCGTCAAAGGGGCCTAACAGGCCTCTTTGACCACGCCCCTTCGACACACGCCCTGCGCACACGCCCCGCATCAAACAATAACCTCAAAGATATAGAACCAAATAAGACCCTAATAAGGGCTGTCCGGTGAGTGCCTGCCCGCTGGAGTAAGGAGAATCCCGGACTTCAGCTGCAGCGGCAGCAGCAGCCTCACGAGCCGATGTCCTGGCTCTATGCACCTCCGTCACAAGAAGCAGCTGGTTCACAGATCTCACCTCCCGGCATAGCTCTATTCCCCAAAGGGAAGTCCCCAGAGGTAGGGCTGTCCGGTGAGTGCCTGCCCGCTGGAGCAAGGAGAATCCCGGACTTCAGCTGCAGCGGCAGCAGCAGCCTCCCGAGCCGATGTCCCGGCTCTATGCACCTCCGTCACAAGAAGCAGCTGGTTCACAGATCTCACCTCCCGGCACAGCTTTATTCCCCAAAGGGAAGTCCCCGGAGGTAGGGCTGTCCAGTGAGTGCCTGCCCGCTGGAGTAAGGAGAATCCCAGACTTCAGCTGCAGCGGCAGCAGCAGCCTCCCGAGCCGATGTCCTGGCTCTATGCACCTCCGTCACAAGAAGCAGCTGGTTCACAGATCTCAACTCCCGGCACAGCTCTATTCCCCAAAGGGAAGTCCCCGGAGGTAGGGCTGTCCAGCTGAAGTCTGCCATTGGTAAAAGGAATCCTGGAAACATTCATGAGCTGGAGCAAAACGCAGCAGGAGAGTGGGAGAAACTACAATCAGACAGATGTACAAAACTTATAGATGGCTACAAAAAATGTTTTGAGGCTGTCAACACTGTCAAGCGTTGTGCAACCAAATATTAGTGAAGGGTGCCATTAATCCTGTCCAGGTCATATTTTGATTTTTCTCAAAAATCACTGTGTCTATGTTGCACAGATACCTTTTATTTGTTGAATACCTTTGAACGTACTATTAAAATATTATGATGACATACAGTTGGAATATTTCTAATTATTTCTCAAGATATTGTACACAACATTCCTAAAATGCAAGTGTGCCAATAATGTTGACCACAACTGTATGTATAGAACTTTAATTCCGCCCCATATGATTTATAATGAAAACCATTGACCATTTTAGTAGTTGCCTTTGAACTACCTCTGTCTGGTTTATATCCTTTAAAAGTGTAATCTCCAGAACTGTACACAGTTCTCCAAAAGAGGTCTCAGACTCTCCTTTGCAAAATGCAAACTAGAACTTGAATGCAATTAAGCCTAAGAGATTGAGGAAGACTGCCCCAGAATTTACTCTATCTGCAAAGAAAAAAAGAAAAGACATCTAGCCCATCCAAAATAATTTATTTATTTTATTTTATTTTATATCTTTTCTATACTGCGCTATTTAGAATCAGTGCGGTTTACAGGTAACATTAACTTGTACAGGGCAGGTGGGACCTGCCCTGTACTTAAATGAATAGGTGATGTAACTTGGAATCAATGGGAGTAACTATATACAGGCTAAACAATCAGGTCGCATAAGTATAGCGCTGACTGGGGTTGGTTAGCAAACTATTTACAAGTTTCATGAGCTATATACATGTTGCTATTTACAAGGTGAGTAGTTGTGCTAGTAGGTGGAGCTGCATCATTATAATGTGGGTGTGTTCTGGTTGATGTTCTGGTGGCCGGCCAAGTGTGGCTGATTGGGTATTATCACTAGTCTGAGGGTAGTGCAGCAGGAAGAGGTGGTGTTTCAGTGCCTTCCTAAACTGGACGAGGTCTGTAATGGACCGGATAATGGTTGGGAGGGCGTTCCAGCATGTGGGTGCATAGAACTTGAAGGCTCTGCTCCTTGTTGCCTGAGAGCATTTCATTATTTCCTTTGGGATTTCCAGCGTATTAGAGGCGAATGGCCTTCTGGATCTGTTGGTGGGAGTGGGGTGGACGAGATCCATGAGGGAGGTGGAGGAGCAATTGTTGATGGCTTTGAAAGTCAATACTAGTATTTTGAAGGTGAGTCTGCAAAGGATTGGTAGCCAGGGGAGTTGTTTAAATATTGCTGTTTCGTGATCCCTCTGGGAGGCTCCGTGTAGAATTCTGGTGGCAGCGTTAATTGCCAGCTGAAGTGGGTTCAGCGTGTTCTTCGGGAGTCCTTGTGAGATTGAGTTGGCATAGTCAAAATGGGGGGTTATGAGTGCTTGGTAAATTGTCCTGAAGTCGTCTGGCTCAAGCAGGGGTCGTAGGTGTCGGAGTGTCCGTATCTTGTTGTAGACTGCTTTAATGATGTTGTTTATATGAGCTTTCATGTCCAACCTTTGATCTAATGTGACCCCTAGGTAGCAGATCGTGGGCTTGCTTCGGATCTCGGTGACCTTTACTTTTAATGAGGTGGGAGGGGTGAATGCCTGGTTCCTGGTTATGAATAGGGCATCCGTTTTGTTGAAGTTTATCCTGAGGTTTTGGGTGTGGAGTCAGTCGTTGACAGCGTCAAAGCAGGTTGATAGTGGTGAAAAATCTGGCTGGTCGGATGAGAATGGCATGTATAGCAGTACGTCGTCAGCATATACCAGGCAGGCGATGTTGAAAGAGCGGATGAGTGCACAAATGGGCTGCATGTAAATGTTGAAAAGCAGGGCCGAGAGAGATGAACCCTGTGGTATACCTTGTTTCTGTTGGAAAGACTCAGAGGTCAAGAGGCCGGCTCGAACATGTTGCCATCTGTCTGTTAGGTATGACTGACACCAACGTACAGCTGTGTCATGGATTCCCTTCTCCTTGAGGCGTCCCAAGAGCAGATCGTGATTGACGGAGTCAAATGCCGTGGCAATATCCAAGAAGATTAGGGCAAATCCTTGTCTGATGTTGTCCATTCCCACGATTAGCGTGCTGAAGAGGGTGGTCAAGAGAGTCTCGACGCCGTGTGATTCCCTGAATCCATGCTGACAAGGGTCAAGAGGAGTGGCGGTCTCGATGTGGTGTTGGATTTGGCGTTGGATGACCTTTTCAATTATTTTGGCCAGTAGGGGGATGCTTGAGATTGGTCGGTATGATTCTGCCTTCAGGGGGTCCAATTTGTTATTCTTGAGAAGCGGCCTGATAGATGTTTGCTTCAGACTTCGTGGAAAAACCCCGGTTGAGAAGGATAGTTCCATGACTTTGGATAGGAATGGGCTGAATTCAGTGCACAGATCTTTTACCCAGAATGCTGGACATGGGTCATTTGGAGCTGTGGTGATGTTGATGGTGGTGATGGTATCCGCGGTGCTTCTCTCTGATGGGGTTGAGAAGGTGGTTAGTGGTGTTGGGTGGTGTGATTCATGTATGGAGGTGGGGGCCATGGTCTTGCTGGTCTGACTTGTTTTGGACTGTAGGTAGTCTGTGAATTCCTGTGATTGTACCATGCTTGGTTGAGTGGGGGTGGGTTATTTTGTTAGGGTTTTCACTAGGCTGAATAAGTCATGTGGCTTATTGAGGGGGCGCTGTAGGAGTTCTGCGTGATATTTCTTCATTCTCTCCATGACTGCTACATGGTGTTTCCTTAGGTGTGAGGTGTAAGCTCCCTGGTCATCCGGTGAGCGTGTACGGTGCCATCACCTTTCGAGCTTCCTTAGGTGGAGGAGTAAAGTTTGTAGCTCAGGGGAGTACCATGGGGTGGTCTTTCTTTTCCTTGATGGCTTATTTGGGGCTGTTATTTGAGTGATGGATCTCAAGCTATTGTTCCATGTGGAGATCATTTCCTCTAGGTTAGGTATTGTCTGGTTTAGGAATGGTAGGGTCTTGTTGAGGATTTCTTCCTTGTCGAATGGTCGGAATCATCCTGATGGAGCTGTGGAGGCCTCAGCTGAGGTACGGGCACTTTTGTGGTCTGGGTGTATGGGCATTTGAAATCTGATTAGACTATGGTCGGACCAGGGGACTGGAGTGATGGACAGAGCAAGGTCATGGTTTGGGTCAATGGCAGACTGCGGGGTGAAAACCAGGTCCATCTTGTTTCCCTTTACATGCGTGGGAGCATTGATTACTTGCTTATAACCCAGCTCATTAAGGGCCTCAAAGAAGGCTTTGGAGTAGGAGGGTAGGTAGGTTGAAATCGCCCATTATCCAGTTTGGTGTGCGTGGGTTCTTTGCGTTGCAGGTGAGGTCAATTATCGTTGAGAAGTCTTCCGGCAAGGGAGATGGGGACCTGTAGATTAGGTTGATGGAGTTATACTTGTTGACTATGGTGATCGAGTTGAGGTGCATTGTGCTGGTGGCTGTGCACAGCTGGAATTGGAACTCTGTTTTGGTAAGTATGAGTGCTCCTCCACCTCTACGATCGGTTCTGTGGCAAGTGTGGATTGAGAAGTTGGGGGGGGGGGATGAGCTGGTTGAGGAGTACCGTGTCTGAGTTGGACAGCCAAGTCTCGGTGACCATTAGGATGTCCAGGTCGTAGTTGGTGATCAGGTCAGATATGGCTGGCCATTTTTTGCGAATTGAGCGTGCATTTATGAGGGCACATTTCAGATTGTGATGGTGAGGCTGCTTCATTAGCTGGGATTTATTTGTGTGCTGGAGTGAGATGTAGAGTAGGTGTGGGTATAGAGTGTGCTTAGGTTCTGCTCCTGGTTGACGGGAGGTGCCTGACCATCTCCTTCCAGAGTCTTGTAGGACAGGTATGGGGTTGTACTCAGTATTGAGGGCTAGGGTGCTGCGGAACTGGCCCATGATGAAGTAGCAGCTGACTAGAGTTAGAAGGGAGGGAGCCATTCTAGCAGTAGTTCCAGCAGGTAAGTTCTAGCAGGTAAATTATAACAGGTAAATTCTATTGGTAAATTATAAGAGGTAAAATTCTAGCAGGTCAGTTTATTAGTAGATTAAGTCTAATAGGTGGGTTCTAGAGACAGACTAGCGGCAGAATAGACTCGTAGTAGGCTATTTGTTCAAGCATTAGTTCACGTACTAGTGAGTACAATTCTAGTAGGTAACTTATAACAGGCAAATTCTAGTGGAAGATTCTAGCAGGTAGACTCTAGCAGGTACATTCTAGCAGGTAGATTCTGGAGACAGTTCAGATTAACGGCAATATAGATTCTTAGTAGGCTATCTGTTCATGCTGACTGTGTGCCATAGAAATATTATATTCTTATTTTAAGCATTTCACAGAGCAGGAACCATAATGAGTAAGCGGGAGCTCTGCAAACTCACATGATATCACCTACCAGTTCCATTGGAGATCTCCCCCTCTGCACATGGAATACACTCATAGCAGCAGGTGGGCTTTTCTTTGCTGGTTAGCTTCCTGTACCCAGGAAGGCAGCTCTGAGTGCATTTGGACTGTGGAGGTGTCTAAATATTGAGAAAAAAGATCTTAGCTACCTTTATATAATACTGTGTTGTGGTGTTTAAAATGCAGCCTTCACTTTTTGTCTGTATATGGAACAGTACAGATCCTTTAGCTTTATGAGCCCTAGTCTGGCTTTCAAGGTAAAGCAAATATTTAGCTTCCATTTACTTCTCTTGGAATCAAATTAAAGTAAAATAAGAAAATAATCACCCACAGTCCTGGGCTTCCTCAGTTGGGGACCCACAGACTTCAGAACCCCAAGTCCAGGATACCCACATTTGAGACCCTCAAGTCTGGACCCCTACACTCAGAAATTCAGGTTATGCATCTCTCAGTTCACCAACACCTCCACCTACCTACCTGCTACCATTCATTAATCCACTAGCTTATCTACCCATCCCTCACCCGGTTACCTAACTACATATGTATCTATCAATACCACTCATTAATCCCATTCTTCTGTATGCAATCGAATTGTTATTCGAGGTCTGGTGAGGTTTGGAGAGCAGTATATAAGTGTTTAAAATATATTGGGTCAATATTCAGTCACTGTAGCACTTTAAAAAATCCTGATATTTAGCTGCTATCCAGACAATTGACCGCTCTGCCCATGTACTTCCCTGTCACTATCTAGATAGTGCTAAGACATTTTGTAAGGATATCCAGTGACACAATCAAGATAGTACCTCTGAATCTCCTGGTCATTAGCAATCATCTGACTACATACATACATGCATAGAAAATGGTGGCAGATTAAAGACAGAAGGCCTATATCCATAAGAACTATTAAGTTGTACAATTCCTTCTTCTCCCTCAGAGATCATCTATACTTGTCCCATGCTTTCTTTAATTAAAAATACAGCTCTCTTCTCCACTACCTCCACTGAGAAGCTGTTATGCATCCACCAGTCTTTCTATAAAGAAATATTTCCTCTTATTACTCCTGAGTCTATCCACTTTCACCTTCATCCCATGATCCCTCTTTTCAAAGCTTCCTTCCAGCTAGAAGATGGTCATTTCCTGTGCATTTATGCAATACAATGTGTGCCTTTGAGTCAGGCCTGACTCCTGGTGACCCAGAAGCTCCTGGGTTTTCTTGGCAGTGTCACTGGAAGTAGATTGCCAGGCCTTTCTTCCAAGGCAATGGAGGGTTAAGTGACTTGCCCAAGGCCACAAGGAGTGCTAGTGGGAATTGAACCTTGGTTACCAAGCCAGTGTTCTAACCACTAGGCTACTCCTCACCACAGAGGTATTTAAATGTCTCTATCACATCTCCCCTCTCACGCTTTCTCTCCAAAGTAGACTTATTAAGATCTTTAAGTCTATCCCCCTATGTCTTATGACAAAGACCACTGACCATTTTAGCAGTCACCCTATTGACCACCTCCATCCTCTTTCTATTCTTTTTATAATGAGATATCCAAGTACAATTTGGGATGTCAAAGCCAGAATGTCTGAAAAAAAAGCAGGCACATGCAAGGTCAGGCACAATTGCCGAACCTGAATATCCCGGTCAGCATGATTAATGCAGTTAGCAAGCCAGTTAATTACTTTGAATATCCCCCATTGTGATTTTTGGTATTGAAGTGAATTTCTTGTAAATCTGGCCTGTGCCTAAGTAGCATCCATCTTCTTCTGGCAGCTTCTCATTTACAGACTGCAGCTCTTGACTGGCTTGTGTCTGTATAAAACAGACTTTTGTCTCTTGGCATTAATCTATCAAGAGGGCTCCTGGTCAGTAACTTTCCTAGCCCACATATAAACCTCTGGCAAAACTTTTATCCAGGTTGTATGTTTAATGGCAATGAGGTTACTTTTTCCTCAGCCCATACCTCCTGGCCAGGATGATTTTTTAATCAACCAAGTGAATATTTCAGTAGGGTCTCTAATAAAAGATGCAATGAAAGATTTAACATTTTGTGGGTGATACCAAAATATAAAATAGTGTAGACATTCTAGAAAGTGAGGAAAACTTGAAGAGGAATTTGGTGAAACTTGAGGGGTAATGTAGTTTATCAGCCAAGTTTTAATGCTCAAAAATGAAATTCATTTATCTGGACTGCAAAACAATAAGAAAGTGGTACAGTATACGGGGTGCTATGCACAAACGGGGTCATTCCAAGCCACGAATAGTGGAGATGGATATCCCTTTGTGCCCCCTCTGCGTCTCCGGCTAACCTCCCCATATGAACAAGGCGTTTGTTTATGGGGAGGCTAGACGGGGGCAGGAAAGGGCCAGTGTGAAGGCAGAGTTAGGGCAGGCAGGTCTTGTACATCTGGGGCCGGCAGACTGAACGGGGAACTTATTATAGCTAGGCCCCCATTCTGATCAGGACATCTAAGTCCCTGTGCGCCCGATCACAATCGGAGGCAAAAGGGCAGACGCTATTCTGATCCAGCGGGGCACGTCTAGCCCGTGGGATTAGATCATGACTAGGCCAGATCAGGTGTTGGGCTGTGGGGAATTTATTTATTTATTATTTATTTTATTACAAATTCTTATATACCGCGCTATTTGGCATCAGCGCGGTTTACATTATAACACAACAACCATAACAACATGCTGTTTGGTTTTACATCGAACAGGGGTCCAAACTTGGATAACAGGGGTAACTATATACATGAGATTTTTACATAGTAAAGAGTAGCTTGGATAACAGGGTTGATTATATGCATGAGATATTTACATGGCAATGAGTAGGTGAAATAACATAATGAACGTGAGGGTTGTTTCTTAGAGTGGGTCATCTCTTCAGAGGGGTGTCATTGGAGTTTGGGTAGCATTGGAGGAATAAATGGTATTTGAGTGCCTTTCTGAACTGTGATAGGTCGGCAATCGCCCTAATGTCAGGGGGTAGGGCATTCCAGCATTTAGGTACATAGTAGCGGAACGCCCTGTTTGTGGTTGATATGTTGCACTTTGATGATTCCTTTGGTTTTACTAGTAGGTTTATGGCTATTGCTCTTCTGGATCTGTTGGGGGGCACCATGTGAATAAGATCTGTGAGTGAAGGGGATGAAATACCTTTGATTGTTTTGAACGCTAGGAGAAGGGTTTTAAAGATGATTCTTCCATGGATAGGTAACCAGTGAAGTTGTTTGAGAATGGGGGTCACGTGGTCACTTTTGGCGGCTCCGTGTAGGACCCTTGCTGCAGCATTCATGGCCAGCTGTAAAGGGGCCAGCGTGGAGTGGGGGAGCCCTTGAAAGATGGCGTTTGCAAAGTCGAAGTGTGGCAGTATTAGCGCTTGGTATATGGTCCGGAAGTCATCAGGGTCCAGTAGGGAGCGCAGATGCCTGATAGTGCGGATTTTGAAGTATACAGCTTTGACAATGTTGTTTATGTGGTGTTTCATATCCAGGCGTTGGTCCAACGTAACTCCGAGGTATCTTATTGTTTCTTTGGTTAGTAAGTCCGCTTCATTAACACTGACGTGGGGTGGAGGAGTAAAGTTGGGGTCTCTGGAGATGAAAAGAACCTCTGTCTTTTTATGTTGAATGCGTAGATTCTGTGATTGAAGCCACGCTGATACAGCATTGAAACAGTCTATTGCTGGTGTTAGGTCCATTTGGGCTGTGGAGAACGGCATGTATAAAAGAATGTCATCTGCATATATCAAACAGCTCACATTAAATGATCTTATGATGTTGCAGATGGGCTGCATGTAAATATTGAATAGTAGGGAGGACAAGGAGGAGCCTTGAGGTACACCTTGTTTTTGATGGAAGTGTTTTTGATTCCTCAGATCCAGACTTTACGTATTGCCATCTTGCTTCCAAATAGGATTTACACCACTCTAGTGCATTGTTGCAGATGCCCTTCTCTTTCAACCTTCCCAGGAGAATTTCGTGACTCACCGAGTCGAACGCAGCGGCGATGTCCAAGAAGATGAGCACAAATGACAGCACAAGTTGGCGGCCAGGGATCGCGGTTCCTAAATGGAGCCACGGTGCCATGGCAAACGGACGACATGGCGCTGCGGCTCCATTCAGGAGCCTTGACTGAGTTAGCCAGGTAGAGTTCTGTATGTGCAGACTGACCAGAATCAGATCCCAACCTGTACGTATAGGCCAAGTCGCAATTCTGATCCCCTGGGGCTAGATGTGCCCCGTAGGATCAGAATCGCGTCTGCACCTGTGCATCCAATTCTGATTGAGCGCATAAGGGCCTAGAAGTCCTGATCGGAATGCTACCCTAAGGAAAAAGCATGCAGTCTGTCCAGTAAGCATCTACTAAAATGGTAGATGGTATTCATCATAAAACAAATGGGGAGATACCTAAAGATCTAAACACATATACCATGGAGGAGAGGCATGAAAGTGAAAATATGAAAGTGACATAAAAATACCTCCAAGGTATAAATGCATGAGAGTCAGGTATTTTTGAATGGATTGGAGGCTCTGGGATAAGAGATTAGAGGATGAGTGTGAAATGGGGCAGACTCAGAAGATAGATATGAAAATATTTCTTTACAAAAAGGTTATTGTATGCAGGGAACATCTCTCAAGTGAAGGTAGTGGAGATGAGTGCAGTAAAGAAATTATAGAAATTATGGAACAAGCAAGGAGAATCTCTGAGGGAGAAGACGGAGTGGTACAGACTAGGCCAGTGCTTTCCAAACCTTTATCCCATATGATTCCATTTTAGCAACTGAAAATTCACGTGACCCCAGATGATAATGAAATCAAGATAGCAGGTCTTTAGCCTCCTTCCCCTCATCAAAAGCAGGAAGACAGCAACAACAGGTCCCTTGTGTAGTGTGTGCTTACAGACCCCAGTATTCAGCATGGGTTTCCAGTCAAAGAGGAAACTTACCCAGGAGGGGGCAAGGCCTATTTATTTATATTTAGTTCACACCTTTCCACTAGTGGATCAAGGCGAGTTACGATCAGGTACTATAGGCATTTCCCTGTCTCTAGATGACTTATATTCTAAGTTTGTACCTGAGACAGTGGAAGGTGAAGTGACTTACCCAAGGCCACAAGGAGTACCAGTGGGATTTGAATGCTGGTCCTTCTGGTTGCAGACTGCTGCCCTAACCACTAGGCGGCCACTCCTCCACTCCTATGAAGATTCACTGGCTCACAGGCCACATGTTGACTGGTGACTGCCATTACTTAGCATAGATCACAGTGAGAGTCCCGAGAGAAGGGGAAATGGGCATGTTTCTGTGACCCCATCCACTGATAACCCAACCCCAAGTTTGGGAACCACTGGGCTAGGCTGTTGGTTTGGATGGGCAGATTGTATAGGCCATATTGTCTTCTTCTGTCATCATGTTCTATGTTTCCATGACTTTCAAAGGATGGATTAATAACATTCTATATTCCATTTGTCAGGGCAAACAATCGCAAGACTAATGGACAATTAGGAGATTATGATTATTTCTATTAGAACAATACAGAAAATAGCTATGTAGCCTATGGTGGGTTTTATGGAGTTGTTTATGTTTGTTTATGTTTATGTTTATTTCATTTGCTTAACCGCTCTTCAGTGAAAGTCAGAGCGGTGTACAATACATAAAATAACAGAGTAGGGCACTAGGCCAGAAGTATTGAAAGGAAGTTACAATTCTTAAATAGGAAAGAGAGAAGGCTAGTAAAGAGCAGTGGAATATAGGAGAGGAGGTTAGGGTCAGGGGGTGGGGAGGTTGAAGGCCAGGGAGAAGAGAAAGGTCTTTAGGTCATGTCTAAAGGTGCAGTGATGGGGTTCAAGACGGAGAGAGGTGGGAAGAGAGTTCCAAAGGGCAGGGCCTGTATAGAAGAAGGCGGAGGAACGAGTGGATTAGAGGTGGGCAAGGGAGGGAGGGGGAAGGCTAAGACGGTTGAGGTGAAAGGACCGAGGGGTGTGTCGAGGGGTATGGAAGTGGATGAGGTCTTCCAAATATTGTGGAGTGGAGGTGTGGAGTACTTTGTGGACAAGAATAAGTAGTTTAAACTGGATACGATAAGAGATGGGAAGCCAATGAAGCTGAAGGAGAAGGGGGGTGATGGGGTCTCTAGGGGAGGAGTGAGTGATAAGCCGGGCGGCAGTGTTTTGAATTCTCTGAAGCCGGGTTAATTGAGACATGGGTAGACCAGTGAAAACAGAGTTGCAGTCACTGGATATTATTGTTGAACTTTTTAAGTGAATGTCCCCTTTCTGTATAAAACAATCTCCTATAGACCACCTAGTGTGCATCATTAAAAGGCTTCCATCATGTTCGAATGCCATTTTATTCTGACCTGGGCGAATGTGCTGTCCCACACAATTGACTTCTCGTTGATGGCAAAATCCTGCCCTGTGGGGGCATAAGGGTTATAGTTTCCAACAATATCAGTACTCAGGGTCCCATTAGGGAGATAGACTATATTTATAATATCATATCCCATGGCGAGGTCACCATTCTCATCAAAAAAGATCTCTTCACCCAGGATGTTCTTAAAGTGGATTTTCTTCAGATAATGATGAAGCTAAAAATGAAAATTAAATATTCAGTAGTTTCCCTGACTGCACTATTTATTTATTTAACATTTCTTATATACCACCTTTCATGATATCAAGGAGGTTTACATTGAACAAATTGAAATTACATTGCACAGGGCATTATAACTTGGAGATAACTATTCTACAGGGAACATGGGCAATGGAGGGTTAAGTGGCTTGCCAAAGACCACAAGGAGCACCTGTGGGACTAGAAACCCCAGTCCTTCTGGCCCAAGTTTGCTGTCCTCTAGTGGGATTTAATCCCACGACCTTCCGGCCTGAGCACATAAATAGCAAATATAGGAAATCATATTTGAAGGCTTAGAAACATTTACTATTAGTCATATAAGTTCAAATATCAACTTGGATTGCATAGTCTGAAAATTTTAAAAAAGAAAAAAAAAGAAGAGAAAGAGAAGGATCCTAACAATAACTGGGAGATTAATGAGGAATATTGAGCGCCGTGTTCGTATCATAAGAACATAAGATATGCCATACTGGGTCAGACCAAGGTCCATCAAGCCCAGTATCCTGTTTCCAACAGTGGCCAACCTAGGTCATACGTACCTAGCTTGCTTGATTTCTTTGAGCATTTCATCATCCATTTGTTCATTCTGGCCAGGCGGTCGATAGTACACCCCCACTGCCATCATCTTCCCCTTCATACATGGAATTTTAATCCATAGAGATTATACAGCAAATTTTGTTTCCTGCAAAATTTTAATCCTTTCTGACTCAATGCCCTCTCTAACATAGAGCGCAACCCCTCCACCAATTTGATCAGTTCTTGGCATTTTAGAGACTGTATTTTATTAATATTAATCTGGCTATTGGTAGGCATGGGTAATTTGGAATCTTTACGCTCTGTCTGCACCATACTCAAGGGCATTTGGGCTACTTTACTCTTTTTTGGAACCTCTCTGCTTTTGGTAGTATCCTTCAAGGATACCTTCTTCCGAACCATGCACTCTTGGGCAACAGTCGGCTTTCCCCTATTTTCTAGTTTAAAAGCTTCTCTATCTCCTTTTTAAAAGTTAATGCCAGCAGTCTGGTTCCATCGTGGTTAAGGTGAAGCCCATCCCTTCGGAAGAGCCCCTCCTTTCCCCAGAATGTTCCCCAGTTCCTAACAAATCCAAAGCCCATGGGAGCTACAGTATCTGAGACGCACATTCAGCTGCACTCTCCAGACAGTGCCACAGAATATCTCCACAGATTGCAACAGCACTATCGAGTTGGTCCATGGGCAGTTAGGTGGTGTGGCCACTATCAATATAAGCGCTATCCTTATCTATCCACACAGCTTAAGATTGAACACATTTTAGGACAACTATCCAGAGGGCAGGGCCGGCCCGTCCATTGAGCAAGAATGTTTTTTGCACAGGGCCCCACGTTTCAGGGGGCCCCGCGCAAAGAACATTCTGCTTTTTTTAAAATTACATTAAAAAAAAAAAAGCTGGCTCTGGCTGCTGCTGCTGCCGCCGCAGCAGCGGCAGAATGAAGTGTCCTGCGGGGCCTCCTCTGCTCGCTGAGCCCCTCTGCAAGGGCTTTCAGATTAGCGAAGGGAGAGTGTCTCCCTCGCGTCTCTGTTAAGCCCGCAGGGGCTAATGGGAAATTTCCCATCAGCCCCTCGCGTCTAAAGGGGCAGATGGGAAATTTCCCATTAGCCCCTGCGGGCTTAACAGAGACGCGAGGGAGACACTCTCCCTTCGCGAATCTGAAAGCCCTTGCAGAGGGGCTCAGCGAGCAGAGGAGGCCCCGCAGGACACTTCATTCTGCCGCTGCTGCGGCGGCAGCAGCAGCAGCCAGAGCCAGCTTTTTTTTTTTTTTTTTTTAAATTTTGCCATAAGCCGATGGGGGGGGGGGGGGGGTTAGGACTGGTAATGGGCTGGGGGGGGAGTTAAGACTGGCAATGGGCTGTGGGCTGATGGGGGCTGTCTGGAAATGGGGCGATGGGGTGTTAGGACTGGTAATGGGCTATGGGGGGGGGTTAGTACTGATAATGGGATAGGGGGGGGCTAGGACAGCAAATGCGCTGATGGGGAGGGGTTAGGACTGGTAATGGGCTGTGGGCTGTTGGGGGGGGTTAGGACTGGTAATGGGCTGTGGGGGGGGTTAGGACTGGTAATGGGTTATGGGGGGTTAGGACTGATAATGGGCTATGGGGGGGCTAGGACAGGAAATGGGCTGATGGGGAGGGATTAGGACTGGTAATGGGCTGTGGGCTGTTGGGGAGGGGGGTTAGGACTGGTAATGGGCTATGGGGGGGTTAAGACTGGTAATGGGCTGTGGGCTGATGGGGGCTGTCTGGAAATGAGGTGATGGGGGGTTAGGACTGCTAATGGGCTATGGGGGGGGGTTAGGACTGATAATGGGCTATGGGGGGCTAGGACAGGAAATGGGCTGATGGGGAGGGGTTAGGACTTGAGGAGGGCTGATGTGGTTAGGACTGGTAATGGGCTGTGGGCTGATGGGGGGGGGGGGGTTAGGACTGGCAATGAGCTATGGGGGGCTGACTGGAAATGGGCTGATGGGGTTAAGACTGGAAGTGGGCTGATGGGTTAGGACTGGTAATGGGTTATAGGGGGGGCTTAAACTGAAAATGGGGTGATGGGGGGTTAGGACTGGAAGTGGGTTGATGGGGGGCTAGGACTGGTAATGGGTTGGGGGGTTGCTATGACTGGAAATGGGCTGAGTGGAAGGGGAGGCTTGAACTGCAAATAGCTGATGGGGAGGGAGCTTGGAATGGAAATGGGCTGTGAGGGAAGGGAGCTAGGACTGAAAATGGGCTGATGGAGCAGCTAGGATAGGACTGGAAATGGGCTGTTGGGGGGAGCTGAGATTGGAAATGGGCTGTGGTGGGGGCTTGAATTGAAATGGACTCATGGAGGGGCTAGAACTGGAAGTAGGCTCATGGGGGGCTTGGACTGGAATTGGGCTGAGTGGAGGGGAGCTTGGATTTGACATGGGCTGATGGTGGGGCTAGGAAATGACTAGAAATGGGCTGATGGGGGCTAGGATTGGAAATGAGCTGATGAAGGGACTCAGACTGAAAATGGATGGGGGAGCTAGGACTGGAAATGGGTTGATGGGGGGCTAGGACTGGAAATGGGCTGATGCAGGGACTAGAAGGGAATGGATGCTGGGTGAGACTGGAACTAGAAGGGAGCTGATGTTGGGGGAGGATTAGAATGGGATGGGGCTGGGAGAGTAAAATGGAGAGGGGAAAAATATTTTGTGTGGGAGGGATGAAAAATCTACAATTGGCCGGGTATTGGGAGAGTAAGTGGGGATTGAAGATGGAGGGGTAAAATTTGTGTGGATGAAATAGGAATGAGGAAAGAGCAAATGGAGAAAGATTAGTATGTCAAAGCAGATGTAGAGAGAGAGAATGGAAAAAAAAACTAGAAGAGAGAAGAAAGAACAAATGGACAGCAGACGATGGACAGTTAGCAGAAAACATGAAGAAACCAGAAGAAAGTGGCTGGAGCAATTGCAACTGAAAAAAATGCACAAAAGGTAGAAAGATATCTCTTTATTTTGAATTTATTAACTGGAATATGAAAGCTCTGGGAAATGTGCATCATTAACGTGTGCTCTTTGTTTGGTACAAGAGGAAATTAATTTATAGTTTTATTTCTACAGTGTTGTTGTACATTCCAAGTTTGGCTTTTGGGGTTCCCAGTTTAATTATTGCCTTCCTGTTTCTAAATTGTGATTCCTTGTTTGGTGATTGTCTATGTTCTGCATGTGTAACTGAGCTGAGGTATTCTATTTATGTAATTCCTATTTGACATTGCCACTTGTTCTCTTTCCCCAGTATTCTCTGAAATGTATTGGTTTAATATTTGCAGTGTTGCCTTTTGATAAGTAGGGTATGGTGCTTTGTGAGTCCTGGTAATGCTGTCAGGATACGGCGGGTTTGCTATGGGTTCTAAATGGGCAGCATTTGTAGTAGTTCCTAATGTGCCTGGCAGTTGGCACTGGATTATAGTAATGTAGAAATCTTTTAGTCTTTCTTTATCCATACACTCATTAAGAGACATGTTTACTAAAAGTTAGTGTATGGTAACATTATGCAAATATTTATGCAAATAAGGCCACTTATGCAAATGAGGCCCCGCACCGAGTCTCCGCACATGGCCCCGCACCCCCCTTGGGCCGCCCCTGCCAGAGGGTCGCCATGAGTCAACACCAATTTGACAGCACTTAACAACAACAAACAACTGCTATGACTAGTGGCTGAAAATCATCTCTTGATAAGCTCAGCACTTCTCCAGATAGTTGAGGAGGAGCCTAGTGGTTAAGACAGCAACCTAGTATCTAAGAGATTTCTGCTGGTACACTTTATGCAAATCACATTAACTCTGGTACAAACTTAAACTATTGGCCTTTTGGGGACAGGGAAATACCTACATATCTAAATGTAACTTGCCTTGAACTACTATTGGAAAGGTGTGAGCTAATATTTATTTAGACATACTTGTATACCACCTTATCCTACAATCAAAGTGGTTACATCACATCACAATTGGGTAACATTTAACATGTGGGTGTTTTACAACATTTAACATGAGGGAATTTAACAACATTAAGACAACACTATTTGAGGGTTATATTTATCATGATGGTGTCATGAGTCTAACTGGGTTGGTTAGGTATAATAAGAAAGTAGGTAGCTATTTAGTTTAGATATTCTGTAGACAAAACAAAAAACAGGATCCACTGTACAGTACACACAAACAAATATGCTTTTGCAAAATAAAAAATCATAAAGGAAAAATTGCTTGCAGAGGTAGTTTACAAATGAAAAAAATAAATACATTTTCAAAGCTATGTTTCTTGCTGAGGTTTCATTTGAAAATGTTGACGAGTGGAGGGTAGGGTGCTTTCCTTGTAACCCAAAAGGGCAGTAGTTTGATAACTTGAGACCAGCCTCAGACTATAAGAAAGAAAAACAGCTGTATTTACCTGAAACCTCTAGTAACCTTTCAGCCATGTTTTTTGTTTAGGCAGCAACCACAGCTACCTCTTCAGTTAACAAAATTGCCATAAAACTAAAATGTATAAAAACAAAACTAAACTTTTGTATTGCTGGAGATCTTAGTTCCTGTTTCTTGATTGGTCCAAAGTTTGTCTTGTATGCATCTCCATGGAAAATGCTAATTGTATATTTTTCCTTGTGAATCTATTGACTCCCGCTGTTGAGATTTAGTCCATAGATTTTTCTTTTCCCATGTTCTTGCATCAAAAAATTATGTGAAACCATGTTTAAGTATATTATCAGTTTACCAAGTCTAATTCAGATTCTGTTTTATCATCACTAATTGGACAGCTAGGATCTAGATTAGGCTTGGTAAATGTCTCTGATAGCATATTAGACATGGCTTCATGGGATTTCTGGCACAAGAACATGGCAAAGGAAAATCTTTGTAGTAAGTCTCTACAACAAAATCAATAGATAGGTTTATTCTGTCCTGTATGTAGATCCCCTCTGTACGTCTGGTCTGAGACGGACATATAGAGAGGATTGCGATTCTGATCCCACGGGACATGTCTAGCCCCGCGGGATCAGAATCACAAACAGGCCGGGATTGCGATTCAGCCCAGCCCGTCCACATTTGTGAAATTGTGTGTGAACTGGGTATGCCTGCGTTTTTTCAGATGTTCTGGCTTAGACGTCCCAGATTGCACTTGGATGTCTCTTCTAAAATTCCCCTCCACCTTTTAATTTATATGCTGTCATGAGCGGGATGGCCTCGCAGATTGGTAGCTTATAAGAATTTGCAACTAACTAAACAAATAAGTAAATAATTCAGGAACAAAATTGTTACATGACTAGCTGAAGGAACTATGCTTGTACAGTCCATGAAGGAAATTACACAGTTGCGAGTGTGACCATGCCTCGTTTTTCAGCAGCACAAAAGTTGCTGACTGGGATGCTAATAAAAGCTATCCGATGGGGACAAATAACATCATAACTTCAAGCTCAACAAACATTAAAGATGTAGGGAAAACATGCAGAATTTGCCTCATGGAATTCTTTCATATCTGTATTGTCTATAGCCCCGATTCTGTAAGGTGGATAGCAGGGCTGCACATCCTGCCGTGTCATGCACCCCCGTTACCTGCTTTCGCTCTATTCTGCCTCCTGTCCCTCCTGCATCCACAGAACCGCTGTGCGTGCGAAAGGAGATGGGGGCAGCAGGGGGACAAAGAGTGGGAGGATCATGGGAGGGACCGGCGCCCGGATGTACAGGACTGATTCTGGTCATGATCCCGTACATCTTGGGAGCACCAGGGGGACATCTAGAGTATTCCACCTCCAAGGTAGAGTAAGTGCCGGTCGCCCCTCTGGATCGGCCAGTTAGGCCACCCCAAGGCACAAACTGCATGCCAGGTGAGTTTCTGCTGCCCGATCAGAGCCATGGCTGCCCCCGTCAGGGGTCGGGCCACAGGGAATCAGGGGTTTGACCACAGCAGGATGGTTGTGCTGCAGGGAAAATGGCCCCACGGTGATGCAGGGGCATACTGAGCCATCTCCCAGTGCCTGATCCTGCACCCGGGTGCTGAGGGACCCATCATGGTCGACCAGACAGCCGAGATGTGCCCCACTGGGGATCAGGTTCTACATGTCTGTGTCTGTTTTGAATGTTTATCTGTTTTATTTGTGTTTATCTCTATTTTGGCTTTTGTGTGTGCATGTACAGTGCATGTTTGAGCTAGTATGTATGTGTACATGGGTTTGTGTTTACCAGTGCATGCATGCTAATGTGTGTATCTGTACATGTATGGAAATGTTTGTATATTTGTGTGTGTATTTTTATTTGTGTTGCTTTTCTGTGTATCAGTGATAGGAAGTGGAGCTAAGAGGGGAGGGCTGTCTGAAAGGTGACTTCTTAATCACTATAATGCTGTAAATCAGTGTTTGTATGTTGTAACTCTTGGAACTACATTCGGGCATCATTTCTCTGTCATCTTACCTCGCCACCCACCACCCATGTAGAATCTTTACTTGCTCTGCAAAAGAACTTTCACTAAATCATCTCCTCCCTTTCTATGACTAGAGAAGCTTTGAATTTGATGTAAATGTGCAAATAAATAATAAAAATCAATATATAAATTCACACACATATATACATACTGTACAGCCTAACACCCGAGGAGACTGGGATTCGACTCCCACTGGCACTCCTTGTGACCTTGGGCAAGTCACTTTACCCTTCTTTGCCTCAGAAGGAAAGGCATGGCAATCTACTTACTACTACTACTACTATTTATCACTTATAACGTGCCACGCACGCAGCGCTGCACAGCTAGCCTACAAGAGGTGGCTAACATACAAGAGACAGTCGCTGCCCGTCAGAGTAATGTTCATCGGAACTTACAGTCTAGTTAGAATAGTACAGAGCATTAGTCAGTTCTGCGGAAGGTACGGTATGGTACAGTTTGGTACAGCTTGGTCTAAAGTTTGGTCATAAACGTTAATAGGGGTTAGTGTAGGATGAGGATGGAAGTCAGGATCTGAATGCAATGGTGAAGAGGTGGGTCTTCAACCTGGATTTGAAGAGGGCCAAGGAGGGCGCCTGGCACACAGACGCAGGAAGGCTGCTCCAGGCGTGTGGTGTAGCAAGGTGAAAGGAGTGCAGTTGGGAGTTCGCGGTGCAGGTGAAAGGCATTGAAAGAAGCGATTTGTTAGCGGAGCACAAATTTCGAGAGGGGACGTGGGGAGAGATAAGAGATATGAGGTAGTGAGGGGCCATAGAGTGAATGCACTTATAGGTCAGCAGGAGAAGCTTTAACTGGATGCGGAATTGGACAGGGAGCCAGTGAAGTGACTTGAGGAGAGGAATAATGTGGGCATGGTGAGGCTGGCAGAAGATTAGTCGAGCAGCATGATTTTGTATAGATTGAAGGGGAAGGAGGTGGCTCACAGGGAGACCAGCGAGGAGTAGGTTGCAGTAATCGAGGCGAGAGGAGATTAGGAAGTGGATAAGCATTTTGGTAGTATGTTCAGAGAGGAAGGGGCGGATCTTGCTGATGTTGTAGAGGAAAAAGCGGCAGTTCTTAGCTATAAGCTGGATATGAGCGGAGAAGGAGAGAGAGGTGTCAAAGATAACTCCTAGATTGCGAGCTGAGGGAACAGGAAGGATAGTAGATCCATCCACGTGGACTGAGAGAAGGGGAAGTGGGAGGGAGGAGTTGGGTGGAAAGACAAGGAGTTCAGTCTTGGCCATGTTCAGTTTCAATCGGCGGTGAGACATCCAGGCAGCGATTTCCGAAATACAAGCAGAGATCTTGGACTGGGTTGCCGTAGAAATATTAGATGTAGAGAGGTAGATTTGGGAGTCATCGGCATAGAGATGGTACTGAAAGCCATGGGAAGAGATAAGTGCACCAAGGCTTTGGGTATAGAGAGAGAAAAGGAGGGGGCCCAAGACAGATCCCTGGGGTACACCTACATGGAGCAGGTTAGGGGAGGAGGAGAAGCCACCAGAGCATACACTGAATGAGCGAAGGGAGAGGTAGGAGGAGAACCAGGATAGTACAGAGTCCTTGAAGCCAAGCAAGGAGAGGGTGGTGAGGAGAAGGTCATGGTCAATGGTGTCAAAGACAGCAGAAAGGTCAAGAAGGATGAGGATAGAATAGAGGCCATTAGATTTAGCCAGGAACAGGTCATTGGTGACATTTGTGAGTGCCGTTTCAGTGGAGTGTAGGGGACGGAAGCCTGATTGTAGTGGGTCCAGGAGGGCCTGGGAGGTGAGGAAGTCGAGGCAGCGACGGTGGACTGCTCATTCTAACAGTTTAGATATGAAGGGAAGAAGGGAGATGGGTCGATAGTTAGAAGGGCATGTGGGATCAAGTGAGGGTTTCTTGAGGAGGGGTGTGACAACAGCATGTCTGAAGTCAGTGGGGATGGTTGCAGTGGAGAGTGAAAGGTTGAGGATATGAGTGATGGAGGGGACAATGGTGAGGGAGATGGAACATAGGAGATGGGTAGGGATAGGGTCTGATGAAAAGGTGGTGGGTTTCGAGGAGGAAAGAAGAAGTGCGGTTTCCTTTTCAGGGATCGGTGGAAGGAGGAGAGGGTGGCAGGGGGAGTATGGATGGAGGAGGAGAAATGGGGGGCAGGAGGAAGATAAGGGGGTAGGGAATTGGAGGGTAATTTTGAGGATTTTGTCAAGGAAGTAGTCAGCTAGGGTTTGGGCAGGGAGGGAGGGCAGGATCAGGGGCGGGGGGACCTTGAGGAGAGAATTGAGGGTGTTAAAGAGACGGCAAGGATCAGAGGCAAGGGAATTAGTCAGATGGATGTAGTAATCTTGTTTGGCAAGTGCTAGGGCTGATTGGAAGGAGCCAAGCATGAATTTGAAGTGTAGAAGATCTTCTGGGGAATGGGATTTGGACCAGGCTCGTTCGACAGAACGGGCACAGATGTGTAGGTAACGGATTGTGGGTGAAAGCCAGGGTTGGTGAGTAGATCGTTTTACAGGACTTGAGGTGGGAGGGGCAAGTGTCAAGGGCCGAGGATAGTGTAGCATTGTATGAGGATAATGCTTCGTCGACAGACTCGTAGTATAAAATGGAGGAAAGAGATTGAGAAATGGTGGAGGAGAGAGTCAGGGGATTAATATTATGAAGGTTTCTAAATAGGTCAGAGGAGACAGGACGAGGTTGGGATGGTAGAAGCTGAAGAGTAAATGTTAGTAGGTGATGGTCAGATGAGGGAAGGATTGATTTGCGGAAGTTTGAAGGGGAGGAATTGGAGAAGAGTATTAGGTCAAGGCAGTGGCCGTGTAGGTGTGTGGGGGCAGTGCAGCAAAGTTGGAGGTCGAACGAGGAGGTAAGAGCGAGGAACTTTGAGGCATGGGGGTCGGAGGGGTTGTCGATGTGAATGTTGAAATCGCCAAGAATAAGAGTGGGGGAGGAGGGATCCATAAAGGCAGAAAGCCAAGAGTCGAAGTCGGTGAGGAAGGTTGATTTGGAGTTGTCGGGTGGGTGATAAATAACAGCTACACAGAGGGGAAGTGGTGTGAGGAGGCGAATGGAGTGGACGTCAAAGGAGAGGGGGGAGTGTGATTGGAGTGGCAGGAGGGGGAGAGTAGGAGGCCAACTTCACCACCACGACCAGTAGATCGAGGTGTATGGGAGAAATGGTAGCCCCCATAGCAGAGAGAGGCAATGGATGTGGTGTCATCTGGGAGGAGCCAGGTCTCGGTCAGGGCAAGAAGGTGTAGGGCATTAGAGATGAAGAGATTGTGAATAAAAGTAGTTTTTTAAATGACTGAGCATGCATTCCATAGGGCGCAAGTAAACGGGAGAGCGGAAAGGGGGAGGAGAGGGATGTGGATAAGGTTAGATAAGTTACGTGTGGATTTCCTGTCAGAGTAGCGTGGGGGTCTATTTCTAGGGTAGTACCAAGATTTAGAGGGAGATTTCTTATCAGAGTAGTGTGGGGGTCTATTTCTAGGGTAGTACCGAGATTTAGAGGGAGTAGGGTGGGTGGGTATGTGGGTGTATGTGCCCTCCAAGAGGGACATGAGGGAGGGGAAGTGAGGGAAAAATTGATGGTATCAGATAGGTGATACCTTGCCAAGAAAACCAGGGACTGATGAGTCACCAGGAGTCAGCATTGACTTGATGGCAATTTTAAAAAAGTATGAATAAATCCATATTGGGATAAAGTTAACATAGATTTAGCCACAAAAAGTCTTGTCTCACTAATGTGCTATATTTTTTTGAAGGTGTGACTAAACAGCTAAGATAAAGGTGAGGCCGGTTGATAGAGTGTATCTGGATTTTAGGAAAGTCTTTGACAAGATCTCTCATGAGACCCTCTTGAGGAAATTAAAAAGTCATGGGATAGGAGACAGTGTTCTATAATGGATTAGAAACTGGCTAAAAGATAGAAAGCAGAGAGTAGGGCTAAATAGCCAGTTTTCTCAAAGGAGAAAGGTGGATAGTGGGGTACCCCAGGGATCTGTGCTGGGCCTGTTGCTTTTTAACCTATTCATAAATGACCTGGAAGTGGGAACAATGAATGAAGTGATCAAATTTGCAGTGACACAAAATTATTCATAGTTGTTAAATCTCAAGAGGATTGTGAAAAATTGCAAAAGGACCGTGGGAAATTGGGAGACTGGAAATCCAAATGGTAGATGAAGTTGCATGATGCAAGGTTCACATTAGGAATCACCACTCAGGAAAAGGATCTAGGCATCATTGTGGATAATACATTGAAACTCACTGCTCAGTGTGCAGCGGCAGTCAAGAAAGCAACTACAGTAGAATGCTAGAAATCACAAGATAGGAAAGAAGAATAAAACCAAGGATATTATAATGCCCCTGCATCGCTCCGTTGTGCGGCTGCACCTTGAATATTTTGTGCAGTTCTGGTCATCATATCTAAAAAAGGATATAGTAGAATTAGAGAAGAGCAACCAAACTGATCAAGGGGATGGAAAGATACCCATATGAGGAAAGGCTTAAAAAGTTAGGGCTCTTCAGTTTGGAAAATAGATGGCTGAGGGGAGATATGATAGAGACCTATAAAATAAAGAGTGGAGTAAAATGGGTAAATGTAGATCTGTTTTCTACTCCTTCAAAAACAAGAAAGATTAAGGGGAAGGCAATGAAGCTACAATGTAGAACATTTAAGAATAATCGGAAAAGATATTTTTTCATTGAACCCATATTAAACTCTGGAATTCGTTGTTGGAGGATAGAATAAAACCTTTTAGTGTAGCTGGGTTTAAATGAGGTTTGAACAAGTTCCTGCAGGAAAAGTTTATAAACCTTATTAAAGAGAACCAGGAAAATCCACTGCTTACCTCTAGAATAAGCCATGTGGAATCTGTATAGCTTTTTGGAAACCTGACAAGTACTTGTGACCTGGATTGGCCCCTGTTGGAAACAGGATGTTGGGCCTGATAAAGTCCCCATATGGTACTCTGCTATATTACATAAAGGTTGCTCTTCAAGAACACTGTAGCAAAGAGGATAGTGCCTTGTTTATATACAGTAAATCCCTATCCAAGCCAATCTTTAGAATGAATCATAAGTATATGTCAGATTGGAAAAGGACGATTGGACTTCCTAATATGGATTCATTTAGGGCATTCTTTTAGGAATACACTCATAAAAGTTCTGTCAGTCTCTCCCTGGTTAATGCCTAGCTAAAAAATGTGCTAAAAAGCATATTTCACTCTGCAGATAGTATATAAGTTTCACCCTACTAAGTCAGTTCTTGGTTGATGAACTAACTTCATTTGATCACCTATGGTGGGGTTGCCTTCCTATTCAAGAGTACTGGGTCATGGATCAAGACACTCTTGTGGCAGTTATAGAGATATCTCAGTATTTATTTTATGATTAGATGGTCAATAATGTTTTACGATGAATGATGGCATTAAAAGACCATATAGCCTATGTAGTCTGACCTTCCAGATCAAATACTATAGTTCTTTTTTTCCTTTACAGACCTTCTGTGTTTGTCCCATGCTTTTTTGAATTCAGATACTGTTCTCGTCTCTACTACCTCCACTGAAGACTATTCCATGCATCTACTACTCTTTCCGTAAAGAAATATTTCTGCATATTACTCCTGAGTCTATCCCCTTTCCCCCTTGTCCTATACCCCCTTTGCAGAGGTTGTTTTCAATTGAAAGAGGCTCTCCTGTGCATTTATGCCACAGAGGTATTTAAATGTTTCTATCATATCTCCCCTCTCCCGTCTTTCCTCTAAAGCATACATGGTGTTGAGACACTACTCATACACCTATTCAATAAGATAATCAAAGGAATAGACAAGATAAAGCAGGGCTTCCTACTAATATTTATTGATATATCATTGGCATTCGACACAGTTTCCCATTACATCCTATTGAAGCACCTAACGGAGATTGGACTACAAGATACCACAATTAAATGGTTCCAATCATACCTTGAAGACATACAGCAGAGAGTAAAATCTGGGAACCTCACCTCAGAACCCTTCAAGACTACTCAAGGAGTTCCCCAAGGCTCATCATTATCAGCTCTCCTCTTCAACATCTATATTTAGCCCATATGCAAAATATTTAACAAACACAAGATACAATACACCATTTATGCTGATGACATAATGGCATATACCCCTATTCAACTGGACTCCCCAGACTATACCACCATATCAACCTGCATTCAAGAAATAACAACCTGGCTATCTAACAACAACTTAAACATCAACATAAAAAACTGAAGCAATTATAATCACAAGAAACCCCACATTCATTCCCCCTACTACCATCAACATATCCAATACAACGATCACAATAAAAGACGAAGTCAGATACCTTGGAGTGATTCTAGACAAGCAACTCACCCTCAAACTGCATATCAACAAGATATCCAGAACAGCCTTCTTCAAACTCACAACACTCCGGAGACTAAAACAACTCCTCAATAGAGAACATTTCCATACAGTATGCCAGGCCATCATTACACCCCTACTGGACTACTATTCCAAGGTTTGCCTAAACAAACCACTCGCCCCCTACAAATAGTCCAATTTCACTGCTGCCCACATTATTACTAATGTTTCAATACAAGACCATATAACACCAATACCACAAGAGCTACACTGACTACCAATCTCCTCACGGGCAAAATATAAATCAGCGCTCACTATCTTCAAAATTAAGAACATCTCAGCAAGAATAATACAGGAACTCATTGGAACCAAAACAAACAAAAGACCAGACAGAAACAGCACCAAAAACAACATACCAACACCTACTCTATTCACAAGAACAAACAAATCCACATCCATGCGAGCCTTCTCCCTTGCTGCCCCTACTATCTGGAATGCCCTCCCGGATAATCTAAAATCAACAACAGATATAAAAGATTTCCGTAAGCTACTTAAAACCACCCTATTCATTGAACAATTCAACAAAGACTACCAATCCACAAAACGAGTTACACAAGACATAACATCCACAACATAAAAACATCCTATTACTCTTATTAAAATGAATATAGCCCAATGTAGATAGCTTAACCTGCATATATTACACCCCAAATCAAGATTAACCTATACACACAAACGAACACTACCTTCACAACCACTGTATGCCGACACCCCCGCACTACCCTGCTTGATTGATTTGCAGTGAAATCCGCTTTGATTCAAGGATAAAGCAGAATATAAATATTTTTAAATAAATACATAAAATAAATACATATTGAGATCTTTAAATCTGTCCCCATATCACTTATAACGAGTACCACTGCCCATTTTGGTAGCCATCCTCTGCACCAGCTCCATCCTGTTTATATCCTTTTGATGGTGTGGTCTCAAGAACTGCATACAATACTCCAAATGAGGTCTCACTAAGGACTTAGACAAAGGGACTATCACCTCCTTTTTCCTGCTGGCCATTCCTCTCCCTATGCACCCATATGTAATCCATGGTTTGCTACTAGTGGATAAATGCATGATGACCAGAGCATGGAAAAGAAGAACTGCACCCTGGGATATGTGCTGTATTAGTAAGTTAATATGAGACTTGAGAGGAAAATAAAGGAGTTAAAAGGAAATATGGGATCCTTTTATTCATCTCCATTTTTAGCGGCCAGGACTGATGTTACTATTTATTATGTCCTGATGAGGTTCGATGTTTGTCGTATTTTACATTTTTTCTTTCTTTCTTTAATAGGTGTTGTTTAGTTAGATAATAATTCCATTCATGGGAGATTAGTTGTCTAAATGATGAATATATAGTTAACACTTTTAGGCCATTGGTTAGACTTGTTTATAGAATTGTGCTTAACGATTTTTTTGCAACTAACTGTGAGGTGGTCATTGTTTTTCTATTAAATCAGTTATATGCCTGGTTGTAATGTTGCTGAGGTGTTCAACCTGCTTTTCTCCCATAACGTTTTTACCTTTCCACTGTGATACTTTATACAGTACCACTCTTTTTCTTCTAAACACAGTATTCCTCTAACAAATGACCTTACCTTCCATGGCAATGAATTAGAAAGTCTGCGAGTCCATCTGGTGTCGTTTCCTGAGCCAGACATGAGCATGCCATGTAGTGCATATGCCAGGGTGTACACAGCATTGTACACACTATAACTGCTCCCAAAATATTTGGTGCTACAGTGTAGACTGAAGGCTGGTATCTCATTACTTGTGCAGGATCTTTTGATGTTCGGGGGGCATTTGATGTCACACAGATGACTCCACCATTGCCAGGTGTTGGAATCATTTGAAAGCAGGATAGGATCCACCTCACGGACAAATTTTGAAAAGCTTGGAATATTCTTCTTTACCAATGTGAAGGCCAAGGTGTTGTTATTCACCTTTCCATTCAGGGGATAGGTTGATGTAAAGTCAAATTCAGCTGTGGTGATCCAAACCTTTCCAGGTATCTGGACAAAGTTTAGATGATATATATTAAATGCATATTCTTTCCTACAATAGATAATCATGACATTCGGTGATGATATATGGATACTATCATTAATTGCCTTTATCCTCTGTAGTGTCAAGTCACCAGTGTGACTGAAAATTTCTATGAATTTGATGCAGCCGCCAAACTGCTCAATTCCGTCTTTCAGGATCTGGACAGCTCTCAAGCTGCTGTCATCATCAGGCACAATGATACCAACCCAGGTCCAGCCAAAATGCTTCAGTAACCTGACAATCCCTGCACAGAGGTGCAGCTCACTGGGGACCGTCCGGTAGAAATAAGGAAACTTAATAGTGTCACTCATAAAAAGATTCTGTGAGGTATAACTAATCTGTTGAGAAAAAAAGAAGTCATTCATCATCATTTTTGTCACTGAGATGCTACATTTTAAATCACATATAATATACTTAAAGCTCAGTTCTACCAAGAACCCTCCTCTTTACAGAAAACTACAAGTCTTCCTCTGCCACTGCCTCCACAACCATCACCTCCCACCACCAACCCCCTCCTCCCAACAGAAACACTCCTACATGACCTGTTTCTCTCTACAGATATGTAAATAGTTCTAACTCTGCATTCAGAAAGCCTATGTTTAGGTACCCAGTTGATATGCAAATAGTTTTATTCTATCATTGCTTTATAGTTTGACAAGTTCTCTGTAACCAAGTTTTGAGTTTGAAATATTGTTCAAATGTAAACCGCCCCTGATCGATGGAAGAGGCAGTATATAAAAACATTCAAATAAATAAATAAAATGGAAAAAAGTGGACGCTGACAAAGCAGCCTCACGAGAAATGGAAGTACTGTTGTGCTGAACCGTATGATGAAGTGGCATAGTCAACCATCATGCAAAAGCAATGGGGTTTTAGTGCATTGATATTTCTGGGAGTGATATTGGGTGACTTAACATGGGCAGTACATCGTAATTTAATTAAATTTAATCTGATTTTTTGCAATCTTCTCTATACCCTATAAAAAGAACTGGGAGGCATACAAACATACAAAAATTACTAGGCAATGTACAAACATAGCTGAAAGGTAGAAAATCAGTCACTGTAATAAAATACATTAATAAGACCAAATCAACCCCACAACAAAATACAGCCAGAAACCACCTTATCCCTGGCCCATGAGACATAGTTCTCAGCATTGTCACCTCTATTCTTTCTTGCACATAATTTCACTGTCTCCACCCAAGTGCAGAACATAACCTTTCCAACAAGTCAGGTCTTAACCCTTTTTCTAAAAGATAGATTTCCATACCATATAGAGGATACTTTACTCCTTTACGCCCCTCACAGAAGTAATATCCACATAGAGATCAGATTGTAGTTTAGAAATACAGTCACATGGGTTCAATATTCATAGACTCACTGAACAGTAAAGATAACCAACTGAAAATTCAAAAAAGAACAGGAGGGAGTGATAGGGATCCCCAGTTGGTGCTAGGGGGTGAATTTGTTAGTGCACATTAAGGCACCTGAACTACCTTAGTGCTGCTGAAAATCTCGGAGAGAGCAAGTCTTGTAACTGTGTTAATGCCTTTGAATATTGGGCCCATAATTTTTACCAGCAAATTGCACATGAACCACAAATAGTTGTGAATGTGCATATGCAGATATGTCCTTTGAGGCTTAGTTACTAAGGTGAATTCATGTAAACAGGCGTTAATTCCCCTAACATGGGTTATTTTAGTGCAGGTTCTATGTCATTTAATGGGATTTAGTTACTAATAGCACACATTAATGTTAATACATCTTAGTAACTAGCCCCTGGTCAATTTTCAAAATGAAAGCTTTATCTTTTAAAATTAGTGCAAAGTCCAAGGCTACAAAATTCCTGAACAAATAGGGGTGTACTACAAGGAGTGGTGGGATCACCCCTAAACAAAGACATGGGGAAGGGGGGCCTGCACAGAGTAGCAGGTGCACCTACTCTTGACATCGTACTGGGCAGACTAGATGGACCATACTGGTCTTTATCTGCCGTCGTTTACTATGTTACTATGTTACTAAAATATCCCCATTCCTTGTACTTGTGTGCTCATTTAGAAACTTACCTATCGATTCCCATCCTTTTCAACCTTGATGGATAACTTGCTGTTCTATTTTTGATTACAGCTATTAGGGCAATTTTCAAAGGCCATAAATTGCACTCTGTCCAGAGATATGGAGCCATAGAAAAATTGGTATTCTTCTGTGTGGATAAAATTTATGCGTGTGGTGTTAATTGGCATATCATTTTATTCTCACAACAGAGAGGCATTCACGAGAGTGTGGATGGAGAGGGCATTGTATGGAAATGCATTCTTTTGGATTTTCAAAAATATGCATAAACCTTTGCCTGTGAAAGCTAAACCCACAGAAAGCAGGTGGAAATCTGTGTACACACTGTTGCTTAGCCAATTTTCCAGTACACATGGATTTTGCTCTTCTGTGGACAGTTAGAATAACATCTTATATATATTCTATATGGGTGGAGTAGGAAGTAGGATAGGGCCTAAAATCAAGAAATCACTTACCTGTGGGTAGTGGTACATCCGGAATACATTGGACAGTTGACTTGAGTCCTCGCTTGGAAGGCCTTCAATAATAGCAGCCAGTGTGCCAGATGTTTTACAGCTATAATTAGGCACCCAGATATCCATACCCGAAAATATATTCATTGCAGCCATAAATGCAATGACCGGGTTGGTATATGAGTCATATATTTGGAATCCGAGTGTAAGGTTAGGTAAGAGCTCCGAGTTGTCATTAATCTCCTTCACAGCGGAAACAAAGGCCAGGAAATCATAGTAGTTTATGAAATAAAATCTGAAATGGCAATTAAATATTAGAAATAAAAGATCATAAATAAAAACAGATTATTTCTGTGCTTTCAGGTGTAAGACCCCCCCCCCCTACTTCATGTCAGAACAGAATAAGCAAAATATAGCAAGGCTAGAAACAATTTTAGCGCCCAGAGGCAATGGGGAGGGAGATTTCCCATTCTGTCGCCTCCTTCGTTGTGAACCAAATCCTCTCTTTGGTTCCCCCTCCACCTCACCTTCCTTTTAGTGCTGCTTTTTCTGTGCTAGCTGCAGTAGTGTCACCATCATCCCTAATTTGCGACCTGCGTGTGTGCAGCCTGCCTGCTTTTGCGCTCTGACAGGCCCTTCCATGCCCTTCCTCCTCCCCTGCATTGCTTTCCCATTACCAAGAAAACTATCCAAGAGGCCCTGCATTGAGGTTTCAACTTGGGGATGGTGCTGATACTTCTGCAACCAGCACAAAAGGAAGGACAGGCCCAGAGAGAAGCACAGCAGCAACACTCCAGCGCCTATGCAAATCTGATGCCAAAAGCAGTTGCTTGTATTGCCTTTACCTAAATCTGGGCCTGCTATAAATCAGTGATAGCATGAGGGGGGAAAGGTAGAGGGGGAGGTCGATGGGTGAACAGAAGTTAATAGGCACTAATATATTATGGCTGAATATGAATTAGAATCCCAGATCCTTGATAAATCCTCTCTTGTCAGATTATACCAATTCAGAAGGAAAGATCAACGGTGCGCCAAGAGAGTCCCTGTTTCTTCCCATCAGTATTTCTCCATATCAGTGTTTGTAGGGCATTTAGAAATATCAAAGGGCTTCCTATCCTTTCAGAGAAGAGGTCCAGTGGTCTTATTGGTTTCTTTTTGTTCCCCAGACTAGGCATGGAGATAGTATGTCGAATATCCAGGTGAGTGCCAATGTGAGCAGCTGCGATCATCACATGGTGAGGTTTGAGATAAAAGCCAAGGTAGAATCCAATCACAGCAAGCTCAAAGTCCTACACTTCAAAAACACTGACTTCAATAAAATGGCCAAGTACCTGAAGGAGGGGATACGAGAAGTGGAATTGCAATGGGCTAAACTAAAGGAGGCAATAAAAGGGGCAACAGATACATATGTAAGGAAAGTAAATAAAAACAAGAACAGGAAATGTATTTGGTTCTCCAAAGAAGTGGCTGCACAAATAAAGGCAAAAACCACAGCTTTCACAAAATCCAGAAGCTCGTAAACAGAGGAAAACAGAAAAGAATACAAGATCAAACTAAAAGAGACAAAAAGAGAAATAAGGATAGCAAAATCAAAGGCAGAAGAAAAGATGGCTAAAGATATGAAGTATGGCAACAAAACGTTTTTCAGGTATATTCGGGAGAGGAGGAAAATCAGAGGTGGAATTGCAGGACTCAAAAGTACTGGGAACGTATTTGTGGAAAGTGACATTGAAAAAGCAAAAATGCTAAAAAAAGTACTTCTGTTCTGTTTTTACTAAAGAAAATCTTGGAGAAGGACCAGCTGTGAGTGACAAATATACAAATGGGAATGAAGTAGATACCACACCATTCACAAATAATGATGTGTTAGAACAGCTTGCAAAACTGAAAGTGGACAAGGCTATGGGACCAGATGGGATGCATCCCAGGATACTGAAAGAGCTCAGAGAGTTTCTTGCAGGGCCTTTAAAGGATGTTTTTACTAGATCCTTAGAAACAGGAGAAGTTCCACAGGACTGAAGAAAGACTGATGTGGTACCTCCACAAAAATGGTAGTTGGGAAGAAGTGACAAATTACAGGCCAGTAAGCCTTACCTCAGTGGCAGGAAAAGTAATGGAAGCACCCCTAAAAGAGTGAATAGTGGACTTCCTCGAAACCAACAGGTTGCATGATCTGAGGCAACATGGTTTTACCAAAGGTCGATCTTGCCAAACAAATCTGATTGAGTTCTTTGACTGGGTGACCAGAGAACTAGATCAAGGGCATGCGATAGATGTGATTTACCTAGATTTCAGCAAAGCCTTTGATACTGTTCCTCATAGGAGACTTATCAATAAACTCAAAAGCTTGGGGATGGGTCCCAAGGTAGTGAACTGTATCAGAAATTGGTTGACTGACAGACGACAGAAGGTGACGGTAAATGGAACTCACTCGAATGAAAAAAGGTGATTAGCGGTATGCCCCAGGGTTCGATCCTGGGACTGGTACTGTTCAATATATTTGTGAGTGACATTGCTGAAGGACTGAATGGAAAAGTCTGTCTTTTTGCAGATGACACCAAATTTTGCAAGAGTGGACTCCCCTGAGGGAGTGGAGAACATGAGGAAAGATCTACAAAAGCTGGAAAAATGGTCTAATGCTTGGCAGTTAAGATTTAATGTGAAGAAGTGCAGTGTCAAGCACTTGGGAAACAGAATTACAAGGGAATTGTATGTGACAGGGGGCGAGAGATTGGTGTGCATGAGGAGAATGACATCGGAGTGATTGTTTCTGATGATCTCAAGGTAGCGAAACAATGTGACAAGGTGGTGGCAAAAGCCAGAAGGATGCTGGGTTGCATACAGAGAGGAATTAGCAGCAGAAAGGAAGAAGTACTAATGCCACTGTACAAGTCGCTGGTGAGGCCTCACTTGGAATACTGTGTTCAGTTTTGGAGACCATATCTCACAAAGGATATAAAAAGACTGGAAGCAGTTCAGAGGAAGGTGACCAAAATGATTTGACGCCTGCATCAGAAGCTTTATGAGAAGAGACTTGAAGACCTAAATATGTACACTCTGGAGGAGAGGAGGGATAGGGGAGATATGATTCAGACCTTTAAATACTTAAAGAGAATTAATAGACAAACAAACTTCTTCCAAAGATGGGAAAGCTGTAAAACCAGAGGGCATAACATGAAGCTGCAAGGGGGTAAATTGAAAGGCAATGTCAGGAAATATCTTTTCACTGAAAGGGTGGTGGATGCTTGGAATGCTCTCCCGATGGAAGTGGTGGGGCAAATACAGTGACAGAATTCAAAATCGCATGGGACAGGCATAGTGGATCCCTTTATAGCAACAGGATAAAATCAAAATAAACATAACTATCTCTTATATCTGAACAAATAAGGGTGACCTACTCTTGCACCTACTCTTGTCGCCTTGCTGGGTAGGCTAGGTGGATCATACTGGTCTTTATCTGCCGTCATATACTATGTTACTATGTTACTATGGAAAAGGTATGATAAAAAATAGTTACAGACAGAATTTAGGAACATTGCTTGAGGTGTACAGGGATTACAATCAACAGAGCCCTACAGGTCTCTAGCAAGATCTCATACTGTGCACTGCTTAAAGATTTGGAGGACACATGCATAAAAGTTATCAATGTCCCTTTTTAATGTACATTACCAAGTTTAAGTTACAATGTAAACAGCTTTGATTGAAATGATAAAGTGGCATAAAAAACCTGTTAAATAAATAACGGGAAGATACTCCAAAAGAGGACCTCTCCCGTGGTAATAAATACTATCATGCAGATTACACAAATTCTTCTCTTTAACTGGACTGGCTATCAGCTCGATGCAGAAGCCCTGCTCTCATGCCCAACGTTAAAGCTTTATTACAGGGTTTCCTAAGCAGATTTAGCACACAGGTTTTGCTCACTGATGCTTTAAGCAAACAGCATTCAAATAAGCTGTGAAGAAGAGGTTTGTGCTAAACAAGGAGAGCAAACCACACGTGTGCACGAAAGTCTGCATTAGCAGTACCTATATTATGCGCACAAAAAAACCAGTTTGGTGCTTGTGTACATGTGCTGGATTGTTATCTAGCGCATAAACAATAGTATTCTGAGCAGAACTTCTGCCTAGAATAATCAGCGTTCAGAAACAGAAATATTATTCTGAGTAGAACGTCTGCCTAGAATAATCAACGTTTGTAAACAGCAATATTATTCTGAGCATTACTTCTGCCTAGAATAATCGACGTTCATAAACAGCAATATTATTCTGAGCAGAACTTCTGCTTAAAATAATATTGCTGTTTGTGTGCCAGATAGCATTCCAGCACACTTCCCCTGTCTTTTCTTTCAGCACTCTCCACAGCAAAGCCAAAAAAAAGATCCCAAGTTCTGTATGCAGAAGAAACAGTCATAAATTCCCCACAGGTACTGACCTCCGATCTATGAGCTAGCCTTTAATGCCTGCTCAGACTTCACATTATAATCTCGCGTTGGTCTGAGCACTTTATTGTATCTGCGCAGTAGAGCTAATGGCTTCATTAGCATCTATTTAAATGGATTTAAATGCACAGTGCGCTGACATTAGCGCAGGTATTTGAGCATTGTTTATTCTCACATTAGATTCTTTCCTGCATTTTGCACAGAAAATTCTGCTTAAACCCTGCACAAATGCCTGCACTAATGATAGAACACTGAATATCTTAATGGTGAGTAAAACTGATGAGGAACGATTAACCCTCAGATCATTAACTCAAAGTAGTGAAAGAAATATCATGTCCGGTATCTAAATACCCCTCTTACGGGTTCAAGTCACATCTACAGTTCATGACAGTTACCATCTGAAATATAACTTTTAAGTATGTCACTGATAGGAGCTAAGTCACGATGGTTCTTACCGTGTCAATCCACCATATTTGGGTGAGGATGTAAAGGAAAATGGTTTAGTTAGACGGAAACTCTGCACAGTTACGATTCCCCCAATTATGATGTCTCCATCCCTGCGGTATGCTGGGTTCGACCTCCAGTGATGATCTGGTGCACATCGGCACTCAACGTTCTTCACAAGGATGCCAAAGATCATCAATAAAATCACAACCTGGCAAGCTCCCATCATTCAGACTGTGGAACAGATTATCTTCTGAAACGCTTGCTCTTCTGATTCTGTGACAGTAATCATTTCTTTGGCATGGTAGAGCATGTTCTACATATCTTGATGATCCTAACAAATTGTACCTTTATATTTGCAGTAGAAAGAATGATCTAGTAAGCAAACATTTTCAAACTGTCAAAAGGCAGACCTCTGTGTAGACTATAAAAGCCAAGGTGTGTTGAGTAAGACTCTCTGGCTGTTTGGTGGTATTTATGGACAATAGATCCTCAAAGGTTCATTCTCAAGAGATATCTGTTACCGAGAGGTGCATTTTATGTTAAAGATAGGTTGTTTTTTCAAAGTATGACCTTAGAGAAGCTGTGCCTTCATTATCTGAAAGACAAATATTGATTTGAATGAATGTTTTGTGCATTTCTTCTATAGTCAACAGAAAAAAAGTAAAAGTTAAAAGAAAAAAGATATTTACGAGATCAGAAGCCAGTACACAAAGCAGAAGTCACTGTACATAGAAACATCTCTTCAGTCTTCTTCAGCAATATAACATTTTAATTATTGTTAAATTGAAAGCATTGCTAGATATGCCTTTTTTCTCATTCCTTCACAATGTATAGGAAAAGGTTTTCTTCAAGGATTAATTTACTGTATATTGCTAATGAAATAAAACTCACACAAAACCAAACTGAATAAGCCAAAAATGGATGGGTTTCAAAATCCATTTAACTAGTACTTGAAAAACTTTAGCAACGTTAAGAAAGTGTCTGTACTAGAATGCTCTTGTAAGTGGAATTTTAGAAGGGATGTCCAAGTACGATCTGCAACATCTAAGCCAGAACGTCTGAAAAAAATGCAGGTGCTGATGTGATTTCACAAACATGGCCATGCCTGATATGGGCATCTGTGGGGACATCCCCAGAACCATATAAGAACTTAGATATCTAGGATAGCCTAATGGATGGAGTGGTGGGTTAGGAACAGGAATGCTGCTGTCATTGAAATTGTCCCGAGTACTGCAGATGATGGAATGCCATTTTCTCTACACTCTGTGGATGTTTTTCAGCCAAAATGAACACTTTCAAATGGTCTTAGTCCCATTGAAGCCAATTCACATCAGGGCCCATCGGAACAATCAAATTCTGGATGGACCAGATTTTCATCCGATGCTGATGCTGCCGGAGTTATACTGTACATCTCCATGGGATCAGAATCAGGTGCAACGGGCAGGATGTGCCACGATTCCAAGCTGCTGCATGTTCTGCTCCCTCCCTGCACCACCTGCGCGGGGCCCCTGCATGTAGCCTGGTGCTGTGGCGTCCTGACACCATGCAGAGGCCTCATTTCCCCACAGTACATAAAGAATTGATTTCCCTACCACCCGACCCTGATCAGGTCTGCCATGGCTGAGGTCAGGCTGCAGGGAAGCCCTGCCCCTGCTCACTGTCAAGCCATGTCTCTCTCTCACCTGCCGCATACCCCAGGGGAACTTATTCCACCTCCGAGGTGGAACAGGTTCCCTGTCCAACTTTCAGCCCCCAGTCTGGAAATCTGCCCTGAATGTCCGGGGTCGGGGTCACACCTCCGGCCTGCCCCTTCCCGCTCTCACACAGAGTTCCCGCACATCGCTGCTGTACGTGAGAGGAACTCTGTGCCCTGAATATAGTACCTGCGAATAGCGGGGACTGAATGTCCAAACTGGACGTTCAGTCCCCGCTGTTCGGGTTCAGAATAATCCACATTGTGCCTGGAGTAGGTATGACCTTCAGTGCAACTCCAGACTTCGCTCAAGCTATCTGTCAGACAGCTCATAGGAATAAAATGAGTCATGCAGTAGTTAGTTACAGCTAAGGGGTAAGTCTACTAAACTGCGTTAGAGTTTTGCAGCTAACATCCAGCTTTAACTGAGAAAAAGCTGGTGTTAGCTGCAAAAGTCCCACAGTATCAGCAGGGAGCATTTCCAGTTTTTCCTCTGCAGATATTTATTTATTTAGCTGTATTTATATCCTGCTTTTCACCGGGTCAAAGTGGTCGAATTAGCTCAGGGTTTTCGAGTGGCTGGCTTCAGGGAGGCAACTATTGCTGCCAAATGAGATGGCGTTAGCTGAATCCACGCAGCTTGCAAATTCTGGCAATTACTGCACACTGGGAATGTCCACAGTAATTACCCTTTGCAGGAATGCCTACTCTCCACCTTAATCCTTTCCAAGCCTACTAGTACCACGCAAAAAGCTGACAGTATGGAAAAAGCTCCATGATGTCTGCCTTTTTCCCTTATTAGCTGCTACCACCAGCTGATACTTGCACGCCCTTTACTAGACATGCCTCTAATTACTAATACAAAGGGCCCTCAATAGAGGGTTCCTTCTTCTAGTTTCTAATTAGGGATATACATGGGCAAGAACAATTCCAATTTCATATATTTTCCCAGTTTTGGGGTATTTTTTCTGTTCGTTTCACACATTTTTTAATAGGGAATTTTTATTGATTTAAGAGCCCTTTTACTAAAGCGTGGTTCATTTTTTAAACTTATGGGTATTGTAACGGGTCTTTCCTTTTTCAGTCACTCCAGGCCAGGGAAGTCCTGAACCCTCATCTGCGGTATGCTGCTCCGGTTGTCTGGAATCCAGGGGAATGAACTCAAAACCACACAGAAGGACAGTATACAAGTATATTCCACAAGTAAAGGGGCTGTCTGTCTTTTATACATTGACAAAAACATATACATACGTCATCAGCTCCTCCCCTGAAGCCCACCACTGCTTATCAGCAACTGCACAGATGTTAGCCGTTTCCTTGCAGAACAATCAATTTTCCTTCGCACAGCACATTCCTTTTCCATATATAGATATGTACAAGATTCCCATTTCCCCATGTGAGCCCCTAGATATTAGGGGAAAGCCGACAGTCGCCCAAGAGCAGATGGTTCGGAAGAATGTATCTTTGAAGGATACTACCAAAAGCAGAGAGGTTCCACAAAAGAGTAAAGTAGCCCAAATGCCCTCAAGTATGGAGCAGACAGAGCTTAAAGATCCCAAATTACTCATGTCTAACAGACAAATTAATATGGATAAAATACATTCTCTAAAATGCTTGTATGCAAATGATAGAAGTCTAAAAAATAAAATGGCAGAGTTAGAATATATAGCACTAAATGAAAGGTTAGATATGATTGGAATATCAGAGACATGGTGGAAGGACGACAAACAGTGGGACACTGTGATACCTGGGTACAAACTATATCGTAATGATAGAGCTGATCAAATTGGTGGAGGGGTTGCTCTCTATGTTAGAGAGGGCATTGAGTCAGAAAGGATTAAAGTTTTGCAGGAAACAAAATCTGCTGTAGAATCTATATGGATTGAAATTCCATGTAAAAGGGGGAAGGCAATGGCAGTGGGGGTGTACTATCGAGCGCCTGGCCAGAATGACCAAATGGATGATGAAATGCTCAAAGAAATCAAGGAAGCTAACAAAAGTTACAGCACAGTAATAATAATGGGTGATTTCAACTACCCCGGTATCGACTGGGTCAGTGTCACGTCAGGACATGCTAGGGAGATAAAGTTCCTAGATGAAATAAATGACTGCTTCTTGGAGCAGCTGGTTCATGAACCGACCAGAGGGGAAGCCATATTAGACCTAATCCTTAGTGGAACACCAGATCTAGTGCAAGAGATAAGGTTGTTGGGGCCACTTGGCAATAGTGATCATAGCATGATCGCCTTTGATTTAATTAGTGGATGAGGGATAGTAAGGAAATCCACAGTACTACCTTTTAACTTTCGAAAGGGAGACTATGATAAAATGAGGAAAACAGTCAAGAAAAAACTAAAAGGAGCAGTTGCAAAGGTTAAAGACGTACATCAGGCTTGGCTGTTGTTGAAAAATACTATCTTGGAAGCCCAGAGCAGCTGTATTCCACGCTTTAAGAAAAGTGGAAAGAAGTCCAAAAAACTGCCAGCATGGTTTAAAGTTGAGGTCAGAGAGGCTGTTGTTGCCAAAAAAGCATCTTTCAGGAAATGGAAAAAAGAGCCAAACGACGAAACCTGGAAACAGCACAAGCACTGGCAAGTCAAATGCAAGGCATTGATAAGGCAGGCAAAGGGAGAATTTGAGAAGAAGCTTGCTGCAGAAGCAAAAATGCGAAGTAAAGACCTTTTCAAGTACATTCGTAGCAAAAAACCTGTGAGAGAGTCAGTGGGTCCATTAGATGATAAAGGGGTTAAAGGAGCACTAAGAGGCGACAAGGCGATAGCGGAGAGATGGAACGAATTCTTTGCTTCAGTCTTTACTGAGGAAGATGTAGGGATGTTACCCATGACTGAAGTGGTATTTAAAGGTGCAGAAGAATTGAAGGAAATATCGATACATCGAGAAGATGTATTACATCTATTAGATAAGCTGAAGAGTAGCAAATCACCTGGGCCGGATGGTATACATCCAAGGGTATTGAAAGAACTGAAATATGAGATTGCAGACCTGCTATTAGTAATCTGTGAACTATCATTAAAATCATCTCTAATACCTGAAGATTGGGGGATCGCCAATGTAACACCAATTTTTAAAAAGGGTTCCAGGGGTGATCCGGGAAACTACAGACCGTTGAGCCTGACGTCAATACCGGGAAAAATGATAGAAACCATCATAAAGAATAAAATTACTCAGCATGTAGATAGTCATGAAATAATGAGAGACAGCCAACATGGCTTTAGACAAGGAAGATCTTGTCTTACTAATCTGTTATGTTTTTTTGAAGGAGTGAATAATCAGGTGGACAAAGGTGATTCGGTTGATATTGTGTATCTGGACTTTCAGAAAGCCTTTGACAAGGTCCCTCATGAGAGACTTTTGGCAAAAGTAAAGAGTCATGGGATAGGAGGCAGTGTACTATTGTGGATCAGGAACTGGTTAAAAGATAGAAAGCAGAGGGTAGGGCTAAATGGCCAATTTTCCCAATGGAGAAAGGTGAATAGTGGTGTACCCCAGGGATCTGTGCTGGGTCCGCTGCTTTTTGACATATTCATAAATGACCTGGAAAGTGGAATAACGAGTGAGGTTATCAAATTTGCAGATGACACAAAACTATTTAAAGTTGTTAAAACCCAAGAGGATTGTGGAAAATTGCAAGAGGATCTTGATAAATTGGAAGACTGGGCATCAAAATGGCAGATGAAATTTAATGTGGACAAGTGCAAGGTTATGCACCTAGGGAAGAACAACCCAAACTATGGTTACACGATGCAAGGTTCCACATTAGGAACCACCACCCAGGAAAAAGATTTAGGCGTCATTGTGGATACCATGTTAAAACCCTCGGCCCAGTGTGCAGCGGCGGCCAAGAGAGCAAATAGAATGCTAGGTATGATAAGGAAAGGAATGGAAAATAAAACAAAGGATATTATAATGCCTCTATATCGTTCCATGGTGAGACCGCACCTTGAATATTGTGTGCAATTCTGGTCGCCGTATCTTAAAAAGGATATAGAGTTATTAGAAAAGGTTCAGAGAAGAGCCCCCAAAATGGTAAAGGGGATGGAAGGATACTCCTATGAAGAAAGGCTAAAAAGGTTAGGGCTCTTTAACCTGGAAAAGTCTATAAATTAATGAGCGGAGTGGAACGGGTAAACGTAGATCGATTGTTTACCTTATCAGAATATAGAAAGACTAGGGGACATGCAATGAAGCTACAGGGTAAACTATTTAAGACTAATAAAAGAAAATATTTTTTCACTCAACGTGTAATCAAACTCTGGAATTTGTTACCGGAGGATGTAGTAAAGGCTGTTAGTGTAGCTGGGTTTAAAAAAGGTTTGGACAAGTTCCTGGAGGAAAGGTCCATAAGCCATTATTAAGAAGGGACCCAGGATATCAATGCTTGAACCAATACAAGCATTGTGGAACCTGTGTCCCTTGGGGAAACTGCTAGGTACATATGACCTAGATTGGCCACTGTGGGAAACAGAATACTGGGCTTGATGGACCTTGGTCTGACCCAGTATGGCATATCTTATGTTCTTATGTTCTTATGGTGATCCTCCTGTACCTATTTCCCAAGCTATACAACTTATTCTTCCCCTTACAATCCCCCCTTTGGGTCTGCATAGTCCCACTAGAAGAACAGCCTAACAGTCTTCTGCAGGACAGTTAAGCAGACATTATTAACCGAATATCTGGGGTGGTCTGCTCAGGTACAGCAGCCACCATGGAAGCAGGTATATAGGAATACATAAAGGTGGTGGAGCTCTGCAGAGCCTTCCAACAACAGTCAAGAATAAATGAGAATAAACAACAGAAAATAAGCAATATACCAAATCCTATCAACAAAGCAATAAGTAATCCTTTTAAGCCCCCACCTAAACCCTGAAACCACTTAACCATACCCCCCCCCCCCACCACACACATTGCTGAAGTCTAGGAGCCCCTGAAAATCAGCCAGGTTTAAATCGGACAGGGTTTTAATTTTCCTCATAGCATTTAATACAAAAACAGTGTGGTTAGCGATTACTGTACAGCAACTAGTTTCGTTTATAAACGTACGTGCCACACCCTCAGCAGCCAAAAGCAGGTCCAAGGCTCTCCTGTTCTGTACTGTCATTTGAGTATTTTGTTCCAAAGACTCAGTTAGTCTAGAAATAGACTCATTGACAGAACGTATCTGCACATGCAACAGACATTGTAAGCGTCTAATAGCCATACCTAGTTCAGCAGTGATAGCAGGAGTTTGGAAGACCAGGATCCAGGAAGTCCAGCTGAGGGCATCTAATCTAGTTTTGGTCAAAGGATAAGTACTGTTGATATATTGATAAGAAGCTTGAATGGCTTCATCCTCCGGATCCTCCGGCTTCCAAGGATTAGCATTCCTTTTAAAACGCTTATGATGAGATACATTAAGAGGAACTAAGGTGGAATAAGGGGTTATTTTATCCAATGCACAAGATAGCAGGGAAAGCTTAAGGGATTGGTATAGCTGCCCAGAACATAAAAAGTAATGCCCTGCCAAGGCAGGGGCGGTAGTATCATATCCAATGGAAAATGTTCAAAAGCATGATTGTATATAGTTCCAGACCTGTTCATCCTCCCAGAACTCGCAGGAAGATAACAAGATAACCAAGGACTAAAATGAGTAGAGTTCCAATCATTATATGTTATGGACCCTTCAGTGCCAGGGGCCATCACAATAGCAGCAATAGAAGCAGATCCCTGGAAATTGGCTGAAGAAATAATCATGGTAGTATTAGTGATATTCATTAAAGGTGTGGAAGAATTATTAATCAAAGGCAGCCAGGGAGTCAAGAGAGTTCCTGCTCGGACCGTATACTTACGTTCGGTGGGAAAGTAAGATTACAGTGACTAGAGGGGAGGGAGGGGTTAGAAGACTCAATATCATAACATAGTAAAAATGTTAAAGATTCTGGAACAGACACTAGCAAGGGGGCAGGATCACTCATATTATTAGCCTTCCAGGTATCGGAACAATCTGTCGGAACATAGCAGGAAGCATTATAAGTGGGGTTATTCATACAAGGGATAGGACTAACAATTTCATGCAGGGTGAGGGGACGCACTGTTACTGGGGTAGTGCGAACACTAGCAGGAAGCAGAGTACATATGATACAATCAGTAATGTTCATTAGACGCACAATCTCCAACACCGTAATTTTCCATAAATTGATTGAAGGAAGATCCCGCTTGCTGCGGAGTACAGTCAGGATAGTCTGATTCAAAAAGTTCAAAAGGGTGCCTTTAGACGTATAGTTCTTTAAACCGGGATCAGTGCGATTAGACATACTGTTCTTAAAACTGGGATCAGTCTCTGGACTCCAAGGACACTCCCCTGTAGCAACGAAGATTGTAAACACGACAACAACAGAGATAGTCATCAAACAACAGAGGGGGGGCCATGTTCTTTCAAACGCCATAATGCACCATCAGTAGGTATTCTTCCAGTCTCCTCAGGAGCCTTCTTTACTCGTGAAGCGTGTACCCAGGTAGGGCGACCGTCTGTCAGTACGGCAGTCCGAGTGATCGCGAGCACCTCTTCCAGATCTCCAAACGGTGGATCCCACTGGACCTTCTTATGGAACAGCTTCATCAGGACCCGATCTCCGGGGCGAAAAGGATGTGTTGGCTTTGTGGAGGGACAAGGTAAGATCTGATAAACCTGTTCAGATACCTCACACAAATATTTTGCTAATTGCACAGCATGCTCTTCCTGTGCAATAAGCAAATCATCAGCTGTAATTACTGCCCCCTCTGGCCATTTCCATGGTAAAGGGAAGGGGCGTCCCATTAGAATTTCAATTGGAGAAAACCCAGAAGCTCCAGGAGTAAGTCTAATTTCTTCTAATACTGCCGGTAAATAAGTCGGCCATTTACCAGGGGCATGTTGGGTTGCCTTTTTCAGTTTCTCCTTTATAGTACAGTTCATTCGCTCCACTATTCCCGAAGACTGGGTATGGTACGGGACATGGAATTTCCAATCAATAGCAAACATTTGAGTAATATACTGTAACACTTTTGAAGTAAATGCTGGGCCTTGATCAGAATCTATTGACAGGGGACACCCAAACCGAGGAATGATTTCTTTGCATAAAAGTTTAGCCACCGTTCTAGCATCTTCCTTGGTAGTAGGAAAGGCTTCAGGCCACTTAGAAAACCGATCTACAATCACTAACAAATATTTAAAGCCCCCAATAGACCTAGGCATACAGGTAAAATCCACCTGTAGTGCCTGGAAAGGGCCCTGTGGCGGGGGCATATGCTGCAATTGTCCAATAGCTTTTCCCTGCTGTATATTGTTCCTAGCACATGTTAAACATTGACTTATTTGTACCTCAACCATCTGAGGCAAGTCCCTACATACAAAAACTTCCTGTAATTCCTTGAGCACCGTTTTCCTATTTTTATGGCCCACCCTATGGACCTGTCCAATTAGTAAAGGTGCAGCTGCCTTCGGTAGTCCCCTCCGGCCTCCCCCCTTTTCCTCCCAAATGTGTGAGGAATTTACTGACAGGTTATTTTGTTCCCAATAAGCTACATCTTCCGGGTCTGCTGCAGCCTGCAAATGATGCAAAGGGAAGGAATGCTCCAAGGGAGACAAATAAAAATCAGACAATAATGATTCAAACCCTCCAGGCCCTCCGAGTGGGTTACCCCCGGAAATCAAGCATGCATGTTCAGCTTGGGCACACTGTTTGGCAGCCAAATCTGCCAATGCATTTCCCTGGGACACAAAGGAAGTATCATAACGATGAGCAGCTCACTTAATAACAGCCACCTCAGTTGGCTTACACAGAGCCTGCAACAGTTCATTCACCAACTCTGCATGTGATATGGGCTTACCATCCGCAGTTTTCCAACCCCTCATTCCCCACAAGAGACTGAAATCATGTACTACTCCAAAAGCATAACGGGAATCAGTATAGATATTAACTCTCATATCAGCAAATAACTCACAAGTTCTAGTAAGGGCTACTAATTCTGCAGCCTGAGCTGACCTGTAGGGCAATAACCGGGCTTCATACAAAATATTTGGGAGCTCTACAATAGCATATGAGGCAATATACACATTGTCAGCAGGTCGAATGCAACTACCATCAACAAAGATATGAGGGGCCTCCAAAAGCGGGGAGGAGAATAGATCGGGACGTACAGAAGTTTCAAAATTGATCAACTTCAAACAATCATGATCCTCCTGTGCTATAACAAAGTCAGAATCATCAATTGGGCGCATAAGTGCCTGCAAGGCCATCATAGGGGTGAAGGCAGGAGATTGCTGCTTAACAGTTAACCCTTCAGTGGTAGTCAAAATGACCTCATAACCACTCAAGTGCTGAGCGGTCATGTGCTGGGTGGTGAGATTTTTCAAGACATGCAATACAGAGTGGGCAGATAACAAAGTGGTCTCATGTGACAGGGTAATGGGAATTACCAGCTGCATGGCAATTGCCGAGGCTGCTAAGGCTCGCAGACATGCAGGCATACCCTGTACCTGAAGGAGCAATTTTTTGGAGAGGTAAGCGACCGGGCACATTCCTCCCCCATGATCTTGAGCCAAAATGGCTGCCATTGTTCCTCCCTCCTCCCGTACATAAAGATAAAATATTTTTCCATAGTCCAGCAGTCCCAGAGTGGGAGCTGAGATAAGCAATTTCTTTAATGTGGCAAAGGCAGAGAGCATTTCCTCAGTCCATTCAATAGATGCAGAACCAGACAATTGCAGTGTAGCCCTTCTCAAAATACAATCCCAATAAGCACAGTCCAGGATCCAAGCATGACAAAAGGAGACCAGTCCCAAAAATGCCAGCATTTGGGTAACCGTTGAGGGAGGAGCCAAATTAATAATTGCTTGTACGCGGGCGGGAGAGAGCACCCGATTTCCAGGGGACAGCACAAACCCCAAATAAATGACTCGGTCACAGCATCACTGCAGCTTTTTCAGAGAGGCTTTATGTCCATGAGAGGCAAGGTGGCAGAGCAGAGATACAGAGTCTGTAGCACATTCATGACATGTCTTAGAACACAATAACAGATCATCCATATACTGGAGAAGAGTGGAGGAACAAGGCGGATGCCACATTTCAATTAATGCCTTAAGAACTAAGGAATAGGCTGCCGGGGAATCAATATATCCCTGCGGCAGCTGGATCCAGGTATATTGCCTGCCAGCATGCATAAAAGCCATCAAAGGCTGTGTTTGAGGATCCAAGGGCACGCTAAAAAAGGCGTTTGCCAAATCTATTACAGTAAAACATTTAGCATCTACTGGGATAAGGGTTAACAATCCAGCAATATCTAGCATCACGGGGCTAATGGAACAACCAATTGGTTTACCGCCCGAAGGTCCTGGGTAAAACGGAAGTCCTCCCCTTTGGGGATGGGATTCACAGGCGTATTAAAGGGAGATACAGTGGGAATAACTATCCCTGTGGCCACAAACTTGGCAATTATGGATCGCAAAGCTTCATCCTTTACACTAGACAAACAATACTGCCTAAAACAAACAACTGCCGCGGGGTCTTTTAATTTGGCAACATAAGGAGTACATGGAACCAACCCAGCATCGGTAGGAGAGGAGGCCCATAGCGAAGGAGGGACCTGCTCCAATACCGACGCTGTAACAACATTCTCCTGTGACAAGTTCAAGAGATAAGGGGAAAGTAAAGAAAAAGTGCCATCAGCCGCGCTGACTGTAGTAGCCTCCAATTTGCATAACAAGTCTCTCCCTAGCAGACTAACCGGGCAGGAAGGAATTATCGTAAAACAATGCGTAAACAATGGGGACTTTTGCCCTATGGGCGTAATGGGCAATGGGGGGATAATCCAAGTGGGGGTAGAGGTTCCATTAATCCCTATCGAGGCAGAACCTGGTGTCAGAGACTCTTTCCAAATGGAAGCATGCAACATAGAGCAAGTAGCTCCCATGTCTATAACAAAAGACACAGGGTGTCCCCCAATCAACAAGGAACAACAGGGGGGGGGGGGGGTCCTTCCATCTCTCTGTTAGCTGTACCCAGGTCGGAACCATCGCCTCAGGGCAGCCCTAGGCACGACCAGGGGGAGGCTGCCAAGTAATTGGAATGACTGGGGCTGGGGCTGCAGGGGCTCCGGCGCCAGGCACTGCTGGCGCCGAAGTCACCAGGGGGGAGGGGGAGGAAAAGGTACGGCTGCTGCATACAGACACTCATTTTTCCAATTTATACCTCCCAATCACCACCGGCCCAGCAGCTGTAACCCCCCTTACCCTGGCTGCCAGGACCAAATCCTCCAAGGACTCATCGTCCTTCAGGGAGGGAAGAACAGGATATATGCCAGAAGCAGCAGTCATATACAGAGGAGGAGGATGGACAGACTCAGAGGGAAGAGGAGTGGATGTTGCTGCAGAAACAGGAGTTTTGGAAGGAGTACCCAGAGATGTGGCTGTCGAGGCAGAAGAAGGGCCAGATGGCTCTATAGAGCCGGGCGGCCCATTATAATAAGGAGCTAACTGCAGCCACACAGTTCCACACTCCTTCATGTAAGATTTAGGCCATTTGGGATCACCTGAATAAAAAGGAAAAGCTTTCTTATCCCCTAAATACAATCCCCTTATCATGTCCAAATGCGAGGCAGAAAAGCTGCCCTCCCGGGGAAAGGGGCTAGAATTGCGGAGACAGTCCACCCAGCCATATTATCCACCCATGGATTAGTATAATATGCCCCTGCCACCCGATCAACGTATTCTTTAGGAGATTCTGAATCTGCGGGAGGAGCCCCTGGGGGAACAGGAGTACGGGTGGAGTACAAGTTCTTTTTAACAGTAGATTTAAATCTAATAAAAACTTTAAGCTGCAGCGATGCAAACACTCCCACGGAGTCCGGGCTGGTCCCCTTACCTTGGGACTGGCCCATTCTCTAATAATCATAACAACCGCACGTCTGGCCACTTGCTTTCTGCCCAGTACCCATCACCAGTGCTGTTGCTTCGGAGTACGGCAGGGGCGTCAATGCCAAACTCACACAGGCACACAAGCACACAGCCTTCACAGCAACCACAGATGAGAAAAAAATAAATTTAGCTTTCCCTCCGCTTCCCACCCAGGGAACGGAAAAGTCCCACCACTTTACCATGCTACCAAAGCACCAGGGACACCCCCCGGCCAACGGGAGGGTCCCACTTCTGACACCAAATTGTAACGGGTCTTTCCCTTTTCAGTCACTCTATGCCAGGGAAGTCCCGAACCCTCATCTGCGGTATGCTGCTCCGGTTGTCTGGAATCCAGGGGAATGAACTCACAACCACACAGAAGGACAGTATACAAGTTTATTCCACAAGTAAAGGGGCTGTCTGTCTTTTATACATTGACAAAAACATATACATACGTCATCGACTTATCCCCTGAAGCCCACCACTGCTTATCAGCAACTGCACAGATGTTAGCTGTTTCCTTGCAGAACAATCAATTTCCCTTCGCACAGCACATTCCTTTTCCATATATAGATATGTACAAGATTCCCACTTCCCCATGTGAGCCTGGTGATCCTCCTGTACATATTTCCCAAGCTATACAACTTATTCTTCCCCTTACAGGTATGTTTACTAAAGTGTGCTAAAGGAGCAAGTGTGCCGTTAATGCATGTTATCGGCACACCTGCTCCGTTAGTGCAGCTAAAATGCTGCTTTAGCACATGGTAACGGTACCAACAGCATAAAACGCCCTGTAGGTGGAGAGTAGGCATTAACGGGGCAGAAAGTGGTTGTTAACAAGGCAGGGAGAGGGTGTCATTCTCCCTTAACACCGGTTGTGCAACCTACCGAAAGACGCCTTAATGCCGAGAACCCTGACTGTGTTGAGATGTAGTCAAGAGGTCAGAGACCTGCCTATGTAAGGTATGGAGAAATGGATTAGGCTCCACAGCATGTTCACTGGCTGATGAATACCCATGTAGGGTGATGGCTGTGAAATGTTGAATATCAGCATTGACTAATGGACATACAGCAGTATGCTGCTTTGTCAGCCAAGTGCACGTTGGATAGTTTCACATGCTATATGTCAGGCATGTCCAAAAGGCAGATTGCAGAGGGGTCAGAGGTAGATCACCAGCCCCACTTGGCTTCATCTCTCCAGAAGCTCGCCCCGTCGCTAGGAGAGAGCTCGTGCCAGCAGGTCGTCTGCCAAGGGCTTGCGCCACTGCTGATCCTTTGCCTGTCTTTTTCCCTGCCTGTGGGAATCTTGCCTGTGGATGTATTGGGGGCGCTTGTTGTTTTCGTGCCAATAGTTTGTGGGTACCCCAGGGGGCCGCCGCCCGCGTCCCATGACGAGATACCACAGGCACAGCATCATACCTGGTCTCCTGCCTCTCAGAATCACCCATTCCTTCCCCCACCCCAACATCCCTTAGAAGTGTGTTATATACCGGGCGATATCCATTCACCCAAGCTTTACCCGAATACACTTACCGTATTAGTTGTGTCATGTGCGGGTAGTTGGTCGCTTTATAGCTTGCTTTCATTAAACGTTTTCGGGGAGACACAACAGTGTCAAGAATTTGGTGATTTTGGCAGGCTTTTCTAATTTTGTTCTAACTTGCCTATGCCTTGCCTTCGAATTGGTTCAAACCACTGTGACTTTTGCTTGCCTCTGCAATTTTATTTCAGCTAGCCTTTGCATTGATTCTACACTGTGTGCAGAATTTATTAAATAGCATGTGGTGGTATTTGAACTTGCTTGGCAGTATTTGATTTTGCTTGGTGGTATTTGATTTTATCTGGTTTGCTGGACAGGTGTTTGAGGTTTTTTTTATGATTGTTTAGTGGTATTTGATTAATGGTGCCAGCATGATGAATTCTTATTTTTAATTTTAGAACTACATGTGTGGTTTTGACATCTCCAGTCCTTGTATTGCACATCATCCAGAGGTCTTCAGTTCCTGTTGATCTTTAATACTTTGGGACAGTGACAGTTTTGGACCAGATTCAGCCAGTGTTTATTCTAACTTAGCAGATTTGGCATCCTTACATCCAGCCACCCCAGTAATGGTTAAAGGAGCACTAAGAGGCGACAAGGCGATAGCGGAGAGACTGAATGAATTCTTTGCTTCGGTCTTTACTGAGGAAGATGTAGGGATGTTACCCATGACTGAAGTGGTATTTAAAGGTGCGGAAGAATTGAAGGAAATATCGATACATCGGGAAGATGTATTACAACTATTAGATAAACTGAAGAGTAGCAAATCACCTGGGCTGGATGGTATACATCCAAGGGTGTTGAAAGAACTGAAAAATGAGATTGCAGACCTGCTATTAGTAATCTGTGAACTATCATTAAAATCATCTCTAATACCAGAAGATTGGAGGATCGCCAATGTAACACCAATTTTTAAAAAGGGTTCCAGGGGTGATCCGGGAAACTACAGACCGGTGAGCCTGACGTCAGTACCGGGAAAAATGGTAGAAACCATCATAAAGAATAAAATTACTCAGCATGTAGATAGTCATGACCTACTGGGAGACAGCCAACATGGCTTTAGACAAGGAAGATCTTGTCTTACTAATCTGTTATGTTTTTTTGAAGGAGTGAATAATCAGGTGGACAAAGGTGAGTCAGTTGATATTGTGTATCTGGACTTTCAGAAAGCCTTTGACAAGGTCCCTCATCAGAGACTTTTGGCAAAAGTAAAGAGTCATGGGATAGGAGGCAGTGTACTATTGTGGATCAGGAACTGGTTAAAAGATAGAAAGCAGAGGGTAGGGCTAAATGGCCAATTTTCCCAATGGAGAAAGGTGAATAGTGGTGTACCCCAAGGTTCTGTGCTGGGTCCGCTGCTTTTTGACATATTCATAAATGACCTGGAAAGTGGAATAACGAGTGAGGTTATCAAATTTTCAGATGACACAAAACTATTTAAAGTTGTTAAAACCCAAGAGGATTGAGGAAAATTGCAAGAGGATCTTGATAAATTGGAAGACTGGGCATCAAAATGGCAGATGAAATTTAATGTGGACAAGTGCAAGGTTATGCACCTAGGGAAGAACAACCCAAACTATGGTTACACGATGCAAGGTTCCACATTAGGAACTACCACCCAGGAGAAAGATTTAGGCGTCATTGTGGATACCATGTTAAAACCCTCGGCCCAGTGTGCAGCAGTGGCCAAGAGAGCAAATAGAATGCTAGGTATGATAAGGAAAGGAATGGAAAATAAAACAAACAATATTATAATGCCTCTATATCGTTCCATGGTGAGACCGCACCTTGAATATTGTGTGCAATTCTGGTCGCAGTATCTTAAAAAGATATAGCGATTTTAGAAAAGGTTCAGAGAAGAGCCACCAAAATGGTAAAGGGGATGGAAGGATACTCCTATGAAGAAAGGCTAAAAAGGTTAGGGCTCTTTAACCTGGAAAAGAGACGGCTGAGGGGAGATATGATAGAAGTCTATAAATTAATGAACGGAGTGGAACGGGTATACGTAGATCGATTGTTTACCTTATCAGAATATAGAAAGACTAGGGGACATGCAATGAAGCTACAGGATAAACTATTTAAGACTAATAAAAGAAAATATTTTTTCACTCAACGTGTAATCAAACTCTGGAATTTGTTACCGGAGGATGTAGTAAAGGCTGTTAGTGTAGCTGGGTTTAAAAAAGGTTTGGACAAGTTCCTGGAGGAAAGGTCCATAAACCATTATTAAGAAGGGACCCAGAATATCAATGCTTGAACCAATACAAGCATTGTGGAACCTGTGTCCCTTGGGGAAACTGCTAGGTACATATGACCTAGATTGGCCACTGTTGGAAACAGAATACTGGGCTTGATGGACCTTGGTCTGACCCAGTATGGCATATCTTATGTTCTTATGTTATAAAAAAGATGATTGTTCCAAAGAAGAGCAAAACCTACCACTTCCATGATGAATGGGAAATGGGAAGACTACTTCATCATATTGAAAGACAAGTGTTGTTGTCTAATTTGTAATGCCCCAGTATCCTTGCCCAAAAAGGGTAATCTGGAACGTCATTATAAGGCTCTGCATAGCAATAAGTTTGATGCTGATTTTCCACCCAAAAGTGAAATTCGAAAAACTGAAGTTCAAAGAACTTAAATCAAAACTGGCTACTCAGCAACAGTTGATGGTGAAGCCAAGGTCACATTCGTTCAATGCAACCATAGCATCCTTCAAGGTCAGCAACCTGATCGCAAAGAAATGCAAACCTTTCACTGAAGGGGAATTTGTAAAAGATTTTTTTCTTGAAGCAGCTGACAATCTTTTTGAAGGATTTAAAAATAAGAAAGATATCATAGCTGCTATTCAAGATGTACAATTGTCAAGAAACACCGTCGTGCAGCGAATAGAAAAGATGTGTGGAGACACAACTAAACAATTGTTGGAGTGAGAAAGCAACACAATTTGAAACATCCTCCAACTGGATGAATCTACAGACATAAGAGACATAGTCCAGTTACTAGTCTTTATCCGGATGGATTTTGAAGACTTCAGTGTTAAAGAAGAACTACTTGGAATGATTTCTTTAAAAGGGAGTACTACCAGTCAGGAAATATTCAGTTTTTTCCATTCTTTTGTGACAAAGTGTAATCTTCCATTGCATAGACTTGTTTTTATCACTACTGATGGAGCAAGAGCAATGACAGTTGAGGTTAATGGTTTCATAGCCCTCTGTAGACAGCATGACGACTTCCCAGATTTCCTTTCTTACTACTGCATCATTCACCCGCAAGTTTTGGCAAGCAAGAGACTCAATACAAAGACTGTCATGGGCATCACTTTCAAAATTGTAAATTCAGTTTGTGGAAGATCACTTCAAAGACAGCTTTTCAATCCTACTCTTGATGAAGGGGCAGCGGAAATCATTTTGTACACAGATGTAAGGTGGACAAGTAGGCACAAATTTCTGCAAAGATTTTTTGATTTGCTGAATGAAATAAGAAGTTTTTTGAAGGAAAGGGGAGATGACCAAGCAGAGTTGGAAGATGAGGAGTGGTTATGTGATCTGGCATTTCTTGCACGTCTTTGAAGTGATCTTCCACAAACTGAATTTACAATTTTGAAAGTGATGTCCATGACAGTCTTTGTATTGAGTCTCTTGCTTGCCAAAACTTGCTGGTGAATGATGCAGTGGTAAGAAAGGAAATCTAGGAAGTTGTCATGCTGTCTACAGAGGGCTATGAAACCATTAACCCTACTTGTCATTGCTCTTACTCCATCAGTAGTAATGGAAACAAGTCTATGCAATGGAAGATTACACTTTGTCGCAAAAGAATGGAAAGAACTGATTTTTTTCCTGACCGGTAGTTCTCCCTTTCAAAGAAATCATTCCAAGTAGTTCTTCTTTAACACTGAAGTCTTCAAAAACCATCCAGATAAAGACTAGTAACTGGGCTATGTCTCTTATGTCTGTAGATTCATCCAGTTGGAGTGAGAAAGCAACACAGTTTGAAACATCCTCCAACAATTGTTCAGTTGTGTCTCTACACATCTTTTCTGTTCGCCGCACGACGGTGTTTCTTGACAATTATACATCTTGAATAGCAGCTATAATCTCTTTCTAATTTTTAAATCCTTCAAAAAGATTGTCAGCTGCTTCAAGAAAACAATCTTTTACAAATTCCCCTTCAGTGAAAGGTTTGCATTTCTTTGTGATCAGGTTGCTGACCTTGAAGGATGATATGGTTGCATTGACCGAATGTGATCTTGGCTTCGCCATCAACTGTTTGCTGAGTAGCCAATTTCAATTTAAGTTCTTTGAACTTCAGTTTACGAATTTCACTTTTGGGTGGAAAATCATCATCAAACTTATTGCTATGCAGAGCCTTATAATGACGTTCCAGATTACCCTTTTTGGGCAAGGATACTGGGGCGTTACAAATTAGACAACAACACTTGTCTTTCACCATGATGAAGAAGTAGTCCATTTCCCATTCATCATGAAAGTGGTAGGTTTTGCTCTTCTTTGGAACACTCATCTTCGTTATACTGGAGTAGCTGGATGTAAGAAGGCCAAATCTGCTAAGTTAGTATAAACACTGGCTCAATCTGGTCCAAAACTGTCACTGTCCCAAAGTATTAAAGATCAACAGGAACTGAAGACCTCTGGATGATGTGCAATACAAGGACTGGAGATGCCAAAACCACACATACAGTTCTAAAAGTAAAATTAAGAATTCATCATACTGGCACCAATAATCAAATACCACCAAACAATCATAAAAAAACCTCAAACACCTGTCCAGCAAAACAGATAAAATCAAATACCGCCAAACAAGTTCAAATACCACCACACGTGATTTAATAAATTCTGCACACAGTGTAGAATCAACGCAAAGGCAAGGCAAAATAAAATTGCAATGTAGAATCAATGCAAAGGCTAGGCAAAATAAAGTTGCAGAGGCAAGCAAATGTCATAGTGGTTTGAACCAATTTGAAGGAAAGGCAAGTTAAAACAAAATTGGAAAAGCCTGCCAAAATCACCAATTTCTTGACATTTTGTTGTGTCTGCCCGAAAACATTTAATGAAAGTGAACTATAAAGCGACCAATGACCAGCACACGACACAACTAATATGGTAAGTGTATTCAGGTAAAGCCTGGGTGAATGGATATGGTTTATGGTTTATGGATTTGATATATCACCCTTTACTTATGCATCAGAGTGGTTTACATGTATATACTAACAGGTACTTTTTATTCCCTTGTCCCTGAAGGGCTCACAATCTAAGTGTACCTGAGGCAATGGAGGGTTAAGTGGCTTGCCCAAGACCACAAGGAGCAGCCATGGGACTAGAGACCCCAGTCCCTCTGGCCTGAGGTTACTTGTCCCCATGTGAGAATTGAACCCCCAGCCCTCCAGCCTGAGGTAACCTGTCCCAACCACTGAGCCATTCCTCCCTCCACCTGGTATATATCACACTTCTAAGGGGTGTTGGGGAGGGAACAGGAATGGGTGATTCTGAGAGGCAGGAGACCAGGTATGACACCGGGCCTGTGGCATCTCGTTGCAGGGTGCGGGCGGCAGCCCCCTGGGGTACCCACAAACTATTGGCACGAAAACAACAAGCGCCCCCAATACACCCGCAGGCAAGATTCCCGCAGGGAGGGAAAAAAAGACAGGCAAAGGATCAGCAGTGGCAGCAAGCCCTCGGCAGACAACCTGCCAGCACAAGCTCTCTCCTAGCAAGCTGCTAGAGAGATGGAGCCATGTGGATCTGGCGATCTACCTCTGACCCCTCCACGATCTACCTGTAGATCATGATCTACCTGTTGGACATGCCTGCTCTATGTGATGGCTGCAGGTGCAGGAATTTTTGATTTAATTATACAAGCTGTGAAATCATAGCAGCATTTTAAGCACTTCGCAGGGCTACTGCCCCATCTATGCCATCTTGTTAAATGGCCGGTGCCGAGGATTAAGAGAAGTCCTTCTGGGTAGTGTGGTCTGGGGCTTAGCACTCCATGGCACTGAAAGGTTTCATACTGAAGTCAATACTCTGTGACTGATCCATGAATAACACCTATGTCCAAGTGTGTTCACTGCCCTATGTTTGAGTGACAAGAGCTGTATAATCTGTGTATACGTGTGTGCATTTTGAATATGCTCACAATTGTTTAAGCTTGATTTTTGGATACACTCACTACAGAGTGAAACTGGATTTCTAAACACAGGCTGTGTTCTAGTACTTTAATGCCAGAGAATCTCTTAGTCCCCTTATCTGGTTAACGTCTGTGTTTATCCACATCAAGCACTTTTCAAAATTGACCTCTAAATAGTTGCTTGGTTAAATTTCCACAACCTGAAGACTTTCTTCCACAGTCTGCACATAGCTACAGTTGTAGCAGTGAACTTCTCCAGCCCAAATTTTAATAGGGAAGCTATTTATGTGGCATTGGCCTTACCACAGAGGTACACAAACGCTCACACAGTCTCACTCTTCAGGCACACACACTTCTGATATTTACAACTGAGGAATTCTGTGCAAACATCTTGAGAATTCTGTGCACATTATTTTAAAATTCTGCATGCTTTATTAGTACATTTTTGTGCAGAATTCCCCCATTATAACACCTAACTTCTCGTTTTTACCAGAAACACCACTGCCTTTTCCCTCCTCTGCTCTCTCTCCACCACCCAAGCCTTCCTTGCTTTCCCCCCCCCCCCCACCCCCCTTTCTCTATCCCTCTAACTTCTAGGAGGATTCCTACTGCTGTTTGTCCCTTAGGTCTAACGCTAATGTACATACTCTCTCCTTATATCCTCTCTCTCTTCCCCATGCACTTATCTTTTCCTCTCCTTGCTTCCCGGGCACATACCTCTACCTTTCATTCTCCCCCTCCTCAAGGCATACATCCATCTCCAGTTCCCAGCCATTATCTAAATTTATCAGCCTGTCACTCCCTCCCCAACTCACCCTCAGCCTAGCTCCTGCCACCATCCCTGCCCCCCCCCCACCTCATCATTAGTCCTTCTCCAGCCCCTCACCAGTTTCCAGCCCAAATCACTCACCTCCTCTGCCTGATCATGCAGCAGCATTGTAAAACTCAGCCACAGGAACATTTCCCTTTGCTCCCATGGCTGTACTACATTTCCTATGTAGACAAAAGCTAAACAAATGTGTGTTTTGCTTCTTTCTAAGGACTGGTTGTGCTTCTGGTGACCTTCTTAGGACAGAAATACCGGTATTGGAAGTGTAGCGCAGCTGTGGAAGCAAAGGGAAAATGCTCCTGTGGCTGTGCTGCAGCAACAGTGAGGCAGGCTCAGTCTTCCTTAAAACTTGTGCTCGCCGCACCTCCCTCACTTCTCGCCGATGCTGGTGTCGGTGACCGTGCAGAATTCTGCATAGCATGTACAAGATGCTGCAAAGGTGAGGAATTCTGTGCAAATTCTACTGCACAGAATTCCCCCATGAGTAAGCGCTCTGCTGCCTACAAGATCATTCAGCAAGTACTTCCCCCCCCCCCAACAGCTCTGCCTAGCATCATGTAAAGTGTTGCAGTTGCTGTTAGCTCTTTTCCTCACTTTCCCATTCCTATCCCTTCTCAGCATCCCCCTCCCCCCATTCTAGGACACTTATTGGCTGCACTGACTTTCTTCCTGATCACCTACTGCCTCATGCAGAGTTCAGTTTGATTTTATGAGTGTTTTATTATGATGCACTTAGCATAGAATAAGCAGCATATACATTCCTTTAAATAAAATACATCATAGGGACAGAGCTCTAAAGACAGCAGACATATTTCTAGTCTACTGAGGCCGTGCAGAACTCCTCCTACATTTTATGTAGTTATAGTCTGGAGACCAGGCAGGAATACATTTAACAGATTTTCCAGTAGATGACCGAGAAGCAAGGGTAACAGGGACTCACATGGGTCTAGCTCTGATCATGCATTCTCAGATGAAGTTATAGGAACGACTGGTGGGAGCTACAGTCTACCTGAAATATTGGAACTTGTTTCTTACTCTAGACTTTAACGGTCACTTCATTTTTTTGTTATTTAAAGTTTCAAAAAAACAGAAAAAAAACCAGACAAAACAAACTGCACTCTTAACCATAGCTGTGCATAGTACACAGAACCGTCAACCCAACACTATAAATCCTGGAATAGGAGACATTATATATACTTCACCTCACTTTAAAAAATGCTAATTAGCAATAGAGGGGAAATCCAAGTAAGCAACTTCCAATGAACTCACTGCCATTAGGAAACAGAGTGGAAGTTGTTATATGACCGGAGATGGAAGCAACACTCTAAAAGGAAAAGAGCTTGCCCTTGTAAACTGCAAATCAACAGCATGGCCAGTAGACAAAATCAGTGCTCTAGAGCCTGGTCCTCCTCTGATCATCCTTCCATCCTCTCCCCACCCAGTCTATGGAATATTGCATTGATTCCCTCTCTATTTTGGTATCAACATTGGTTGTTCTAAAGCTACTGTACAAATGGAGTTAGGCCATCAGAAAGACATTACCTTATTTTCCCCATTTCTCCTTTTTATTTAATTGCTCTACACAGGAGAAAACCTTCTTTTGTAAAGGTTTCCTCTATATAGTAATCCATATGACAGATGTCTCAATTCTTCTAAATGTACCTCTTAATATTAGAGGCATCAAAATCTGTTAAATTGTCCCATGATTTATCATTAACAAATTATCCAATGCCAATACTATTAATAGGACTCCATGTTCTGCCACACCATACCCAGCTCCTCCGGTGCCATATAACCAACTTAGGGGTTCACTCAAGAACCCTTAGAAAGGGGTAGTTCCCACTGTATGAAGATTTATAAAGAGTTTGGCTTCCCTAGCTCCTTGGTAGCGTTGACCAAGATACAAAAACACCAATACCAATAAGGATACTGAATTATCTTTAAATGCACAATTTTACAAATGCTCTAGCAGTCGCATCTCATCTACTAAGAATGAGCTCAGTATGACATGGAATCCAGTCATTGTGACTTCACTGTTGAGTTTGCCTCTCATGAATTGGTGGAATGTTCCACTATGACATCATAGTAACATAGTACAGTACATGACAGCAGATAAAGATCAGTATGGTCCATCTAGTCTGCCAAGTAAGGTTACAGAAGTAGGTGTGCTCACAGCTCTGTGCAGGTCACCCTGATATGTTGAGGTATAAGAAATAGTTATTTTGATTTTATCCTCATGCTATAATGCCAGGCCTGGTAAGAGAAAGTCTTCACCTTGTCTGCTCTGGGCCAGTGCAAGAGCTGAAACATCTCTACAGACTGCTCTCATTTGTCAAATTGCATGAAGCCCCCATGAGGAATACGTGGTCTGCAAACAGACAAATATTTAGCAGTCCTCTTACTTGATAGATCTATGGCTTCAGCCAGAAATTTAGTAAAATCAGCTCTAGAGAGAGAACTTTTTAACTCCATCTGTATTTTTGTTGGATTCTAAGAACATGAAGGACCTGTTTAATTATGTTATGCGCTTGGAGTAGGTTTTACCACTCTAACAGTCAGCACAAACTAAAAACAGCACTGCAGTGGAAAAACCTGCATCAAGTATGGATCAGAGTAGAGATAAGACATGGCTGCCAGGGATAACTAGCATGCGGACGATACAGTTAAATATAGCTGTGCTATCAGTAGTCTGGTACCATAGCAGCTATCCACACTCTTAAAATCACACTCTCCAACTGCAATCAGCCTTATTGACCTGTGGATTCTATCCCCTTACCGGATAGTATTCCCTGATCAAGAACCCCCCTCAGATCCTACTTTCCTCCCTCCAGCTTCTCGCAAATAGGGACGTTCCCCTGCCTGATTAAGAAAACCTGCTAGGAAAAAGTGCAAAGGACTCCCCGTCAATGGTGTCTTTGGGTGAGGGAGGATTGAAGAACTCCCCAATACTTACATGAGGGTTCCTATAATCTAATGGATTGGTTCTCAATCCCGCCCTTAAGGGCACACCTCAGCCTGTCAGGTCTTTAGGATTTCCACAATGAATATACAAGATATAGATTTGCATACACTGAAGACAACTGAAAAATGCCCATTAACTTATACGTTCATGAAATATGCTAAAGATAAGCATATGAATTAGTTTCCGAACAAAATCACATGCTGTACACTTAAAAGCATTTTACTTCATCTCTTTGCACTGGTGTTTGTTCGAGTGTTAGAGATAGTTTCTAACTTCAGTTTACCTCAGATTTAGCTGGGGAGCTTTAGATAGGTTTCCCTAATTGAGAACATGCACCAGCATCACTATCACAGAACCCCCAACCTACAAATCACCCACAGTTTGGGTAGGTAATTAGTTGTGTGGGGCAGGTGGGATGCAAGCGTGTGAGTTGTTGGATAGTGTTAGGTACAGAGATGGGCAAAGAGTAGTGTTGGGCTTTTACAGTCCCTGTCTGCATTCAGCTGGCAAGCATTCAGTGCAAAGCTCATAGAATTCTTTCCAACCCCTCTCCATGTGTCTGTTTTGCTTGGATGCAGCTTTTAGCTTGCACATGTACCTGGCAGGAGGAGCAGTGTGCAAGGTCCAGTCCTTTATCACCATGTTAGTGAACCAGTGTATACACTACAGCTGTGGGAATTGCTTCTCCCATAGACATTAAAGTATTTTTTGCTGGATTCTTCCATTCCCCACCCCTGCAGAAGACCCATCAGCTCACCCCCTCCTTTCCTAGAACTAGAGCTACCCACTGTATCCTTATTGGCTGAATCCTACCCAGCATATCTGTTAGTAATGTTTGAGTATAAAACCTATTGCACTCTTCCAATCCTCCCTTTTAATCAGTGAGTGTACCCTGTCTGTCTATTTCTAAGGTAAGTGAGGAGTGGCCTAGTGGTTGGGGCAAGGTACTACAGGCCGGAAGGTCAGTGGTTCAAATCCCACTAGAGGATAGCAACCTTGGGCCGGAAGGACTGGGGTTTCTAGTCCAACAGGTGCTCCTTGTGGTCTTGGGCAAGCCATTTAACCCTCCATTGCCCATGTTCCCTGTAAGTATTAGTGTATGTGTCTCATATCCCCTCTTGTTAAATGTATCCCCCAACCGCTTTGACCCGGTGAAAAGCAGGATATAAATGCAGCTAAATAAATAAATAAATGTATCTCTCCCACCCTCAAAAATGGAAAAAAAACAAAACAGTTTTAGGTTCAACCATCCTTCCAGCTCTGGGGAAGTGCTATTGATCCTATCAATGTGCCAGATGTTAATTGGCACATTCCTGCTGTAGTATCATCTAGAAGTAAAGAAATCCTGGATTCTCTACAGGGAGATCTATTCAAGCAATTGGTAACAGACCCCACATGTGAAGGGACCATACTGGACTTGGTGCTTACCAAAGGTGAAAGTGTTTCTGATGTTATAGTGGGAGATCATTTTGCATCCAGTGATCACCAGATGGTGTGGTTCAGTATTAGGACTAGGGCTAGGGCTGTTAGAATTCATTCAAAGGTGAGGGTCTTAGACTTTAGGAAGACTAACTTTGCCAAGATGGGCCAATACCTCAGGGAGCCGTTAGTGGGATGGGAACTGCTGGGGGTCAGTAGAAAACAGTGGGCAAAACTGAAAGGGGATATTTTAAGGGCAACCAACCTTTTTATTGAAATGGTAAATAAAGGTAAAAAGGAGACTGCTATGGCTTTTGAAAGAAGTAGCTGAAAAAGTGAAGAAAAAGGAGGGAGGCCTTCATGAAATACAAGAGATCGCAGAGAGAGGAAGACAGGCATCTATATTTAGAAAAACTTAGAGAAGCTAGCAAAGTAGTCAGGAAAGCAAAGATTCAAAAAGAGGAGGAAATAGCCAATGCAATAAAATGGGGGGATAAGACATTTTTCAGATATGTTAGTGAGAAGAGGAAGGGCAAAAGTGGTATTGTCAGACTCAAGGGTGCAGGTGAGGAATAGGTAGAAGCTGATGAGGATAAAGCGGAATTGCTTAACAAATATTTCTGTTCTGTGTTCACAGATGAAGAACCAGGAGCAGGACCTCAGAAAACACCCACAAACAGGAACAGAAGCGAGGGAAAAGTTGAATAATTTCCAGAAGACTGTTCATGAGAAACTAGCTCAACTTAAAGTAGACAAAGCAATAGGACCAGATGGGATACATCCTAGAATACTGAGGGAACTTGGAGATGTTCTAGCAGCTCCATTGACTGACCTTTTCAATGCCTCATTGGAGTCAGGAGTGGTGCCAAAGGACTGGAGAGAGGCCAATGTGGTGCCTTTAAACAAAAGTGGAAGTAAGGATGTGACTGAAAACTACAGGCCGGTTAGTTTAACTTCGGTGGTGAGTAAATTATTGGAAACGCTGCTGAAAGAAAAAAAATAGTGATGTTTCTGAACTCCAGCTGATTACAGGATCTGAGGCAGCATGGATTCACCCAGAGGCAGGTCTTGTCAGACAAATCTGGATTGATTTCTTTGACTGGGTGACCAGGGAGTTGGACCGAGGGAGAGCCTTAGATGTGGTGTATTTAGATTTCAGTAAAACCTTTGACACTGTTCCTCACAGGCGACTTATAAACAAACTGAGCACCCTAGGGATGAATCCTAAAGTTACTGCTTGGGTTAGAAATTGGTTGGGTGGGAGGCAACAAAGAGTACAGGTAAATGGAGCTCACTCTGAGGAGAAGGATGATACCAGTGGTGTGCCCCAGGGATCTGTCCTTGGTCCGATTCTTTATAACATCTTTGTTAGTGATATAGCAGAAGGGCTGTCGGGTAAGGTTTGCCTTTTTGCGGATTATACTAAAATCTGCAATAGAGTAGGCACCCAGGAAGGTGAGGAGGGATCTAGCTAAGCTTGAAGAATGGTCTAGAATTTGGCAGCTTGGATTTAATGTTAAAAAATGTAAGGTCATGCATTTGGGCTGCAGAAAGCCAAGGGAGCAATATAGTATAGGGGGTGAAGTACTTTTGTCCACTAAAGAAGAGCGGGACCTAGGCGTGGTTGTGTCTGATGATCTTAAAGTAGCTAAACAGGTAGAAAAGGTGACAGCAAAAGCTAAAAAGATTCTTGGGTGCATACGAAGAGGAATGGCAAGCAGAAAAAAGGAGGTGATAATGCCTCTGTATAAGTCTTTGGTGCGACCTCATTTGGAGTATAGTGTGCAATTCTGGAGACCACACCTTCAAAAGGACGTGAACAGGATGGAGTCGGTGCAGAGGGTGGCTACTAAAATGATTAGTGGTCTTCGTTATAAAGCATATGAGGACAGACTTAAAGATCTTAATATGTACACCTTAGAGGAAAGGCGGGGTAGAGGTGATATGATTGAGATGTTTAAATACCTCCATCCATAATTGTTCAGGGAGAGAGCCTCTTTCATTTGAAAGCAAGTTCTGCTACGAGGGGACATGGGATGAGGGTGAAGGGGATAGATTCAGGCATTATATGCAGAAATATTTCTTTACGGAAAGAGTGGTGGATCCGTGGAATAGTCTCCCAGTGGAGGTGGTAGAGATGAGGACAGTAACTGAATTCAAAAAAGCATGGGACAAACACAGAGGTTCTCTAAAGGGAAAAAGGGGACTGTTGTAGTTGTTGATATGGAAGGACAGACTAGATAGGCCATGTGGTCTTTTTCTGTCGTCATATTTCTTTATATTTGACCATTAGAGCTTTTTCAGGGGAAGTAGCCTCCAGCGGGATATGAGTTAGTGTTGTGCTCCTGTCTCAGCTTGGAGGCTACAATTAGCAGCAGCACCTGTGGCCTGGACCTTGATAGTTGCAGGCTACAGGCACATAGGTGATTGAGCAGCACCTATACACTGTAGTCATGAGTTGCTGCTGGTCTGGAATACAAGTACTAGAAGAGCTGTAGGACAGGTGAAAGCAGGGAGTGGGGTACAAAGTGATATCTGCTATGTGTAGAGGGTATGGATCTTTGAAGGGACCCTCACCAGGGAGAATACTAGAGGTGGAAGAGTGATTGACAGCAGTAATGAAGAGTTTCTCCTATGTGTAGATAACAGCAGTCATGTGCATTTGAATCCATGGGTTGACTACAAAAAAACAACACACACAAATGTGACATGAAATGAACTATTCTGTTGACGGAGGGTAAATCTTTTAAATAACTGACTGGGCTGAACTAGACCTTTCTCCCTTACCACTCACCATACAAAGACTTTAAATATCTCATGTTGGTAATTGAGAAACATCTTCCACTGCCAAGTATGATGTGAAGTAAGAATCCTACAAGGGGTAGTTCAGACTATACCATACCCAATCAATACTAAACAAGCAAAACACAAGCAGCAGCAACCCTTCCATTGCAAAGGATGATGCGCTTAGCCCTCTAAGAGCATTACTGCTCTTCGCAGCAGGTAAAGGGAGTGGCAGATTACAGCAATGGGCTAAGCATGGTACAAATACCACTTTTGACATTAGGAACTCGCCTGATCTCCTATTGTCTCAGTTGCCCCCATAGCATAAGTCCTTCCAGTAAAGGCAGGTCAAAAAGCTATACAACAGCAGAGGTATAACTGAACGGAACAAGATGGATTATATTGCAGCAGAAGAGCTTGTCATGTACAGAAGTGGCAACAGATCTTAATTAAAATTGCACAGGAAGAGCATGAACTTTGTTCCCTGTAGGGCAGAGGAAAGGAGATGTTTAGAGAGCAGCCTAGCTCTGGCCAGTCTAGAGTTACTTCCTTGCCCATTGTCTTTAGTGGGGCTTAAACAAGAGGGTTACCCCTCTGCCCAAAATTTAGGACACTTACCAGTACAATCAGGGCAAAGATCAGTGGACTGCTGCCAGAGCTCCTCCAATGCTGCCCCCCCCCACCCCCCACATTGCTGCCTATTTTTATGGAACAGGCCCTATCCAGGTTCAGTCACCTGACTATAAAACATGGTGGGAGTGTATTACTTGCAGTATAACGAAGGCATGTTTCCCCAGGTGAAAATGGGCAAGTTGCCATTTACACATTATGTATGCCCTTTCCTGCATGCATTCCTCTCTTCACCCTCCAACCCTCTCCTATTCTGTTTCCCTTGCTAGAATCCCTCTTCTCCAAGCCCCCTGCCTCTAAAAAACAATTTCTCCCATCACTTTCTCCAGCTGCAAGTAGGCCCAGAGCCGCCCTTCTCTCCCCTGCCTGTGAGACATGGGCGGACAGCTGTGCTCTTTGCTATCATGACTTACCCCCTTTCCCTGTCTGTGGGATATGGGGTCCCTGTGAGCAGACAGCTGCTGTCTTGCCCTCTTTGCCAGGGGAAGTATAGGCATGTTTGCACATGGTTATGTATACACAACATATAGACAAATTCAGTCCACTTGAACCTTCACCAATAAGCACTACACTGAAGCAAAGCAAAAAGACCCAAAACATAAAGAACCCCCACTTCAGAGAAAGCCAATAGCAGTTAATTTATGTTTTTATTTTATCTGTAGTCACAGAACTTCACACTCTAATAGAATAGTTGCCTCATAAGAAAGGGGAGTGCAGCTTCAAAGGGGGCGTAACTCCCCTCCTAATGTCTAGCTGCTGTCCTCACACAGGGTCAGCTTGTCAGAGATACGCTCCTTCCATGCCCACTTCTGCAGTGTTAAGTCTCTTCAGATTAGTCAGGTGGTCGCCTAGCATCTGTAATGAGCTTCACCTCTTCCTCCAGAAAGTGGGACTCCAGGAATTCACACATCTGAAATAAACCAGAAGAAATTGCTTAGACTAGGACAGGACACTAGCAGAGTTCCCCCATCACTCTCTACAGCTCTGGAGTATAGAACCAAATGCCTGGGTATACTCTGTTTCTATAATAGAGAAGCAACACAGAAATGTCTCAGATCAACCTGTGGTACTCATAGATGATCTCATTGAGTAAGAACACCTAAAGCACAATAGATCCACTACATAAGCAATTAAGATGAAGTGCCGATCCCACATGCTTGCTATGTACAGTAATTGGCCAGACCTGTACATGTGACATGTGACCTGTCCTTATACCATCTTTAGTTGCTTTTTGGGTATTACCACCAAAAGCTACTCCTCCAGTTAATTCTACCCCCACCCTTCCAGAAGTGTTACATACATGGGGATCAGCATGGTCTGTGGCAGTCTTGTGCAGGTCCAGCAGAGCTTGGTTCAGTCTTCTATTTTAGGGCATACTCCATGGCCTGGGTCCCCCCACTCATCAGATTCCGGCTTCTGCAACAAAGGATATAGGGTGTCCAGTGAGCAGCAGCCTAGGAAACTGCCTGCACATTGCTAGGCTGGGACCATCAAGCCTGCACATTGCTAGGCTGGGACCATCCAGCATAAGCTATTGTATGGGGTAAACCTGGGCTGTGAATTCTTTTAGTTTTTATTCCTAGATTAAGCCCTATAATATTCAAGGAACCATATGACAGGTTTGATGGCTGTAGAGGTTTTTTTTTTAATATTTAAAAGCAGCTTAGCTGTTGTATTAGGCAGCAGATTCCATAACCAGACAAACATCCTTTCACATTCTTAGAATCAGGAGAAACAGACCAAAGGCACACCTTCCATCTGACCAACTTTACCCTCACCCTACAAGACAAGCCTAAAGTACAGGTTGCGGCCAGCCACCACCCAGTTACCTTCACATCTTGCAGGACCACATGTCCTCCACGCTTGTTTTGGAATTTTAGGAAGCGCTCCGACTGCTCCTGCTTCTCCTCAGACTGCTCCCAAAAAAACTTGGAGAACTTGGCCAGGGCCACATCATCTTGGTCAAAGTAATATGCCTGCAGCAGAAAATAGCAGCAGTCAAAAACCTCTCAAGGAGGATCTGAAGAGATCCCAGCCTATCCCCTCAGCAAAGCCAAGCTCCCGAAGACCTATAGAGAATCCAAGGAGACCCCAATCCATACTCCTTGAGCTCTTGTTCAATATATCAGCATATCTGGGGGTGGAGGATGAGGGGGAGGCAGAGCCAGCATGACCCAATAGGTGAAATAGGCTGTTGGAAAGCATGTTTACATTCCCAGGAAACCCCTTCCCGACCCTCACTGCTGCTGCTACCACCCTTCCCCAGGACCAATAGTATGGAAAATGCAGTAAAGCTTTCCTGAACTCTCCAATGCTGCATTGTGGTTACTGCGCTCTGACCTGTCGCTTCTGCATTGGAGGGAGCAGAACTGCAGCAGTGCTGGAGAGCTCAGGTATGCACTGCAGTGTGGTTTCAATGCCATTGCTCTGTAGTGGTGTCAGAAGTGTGCTTTCAAATGTACCTTGAAATACTAGGCCTGTGGCCTAGCTGGAATGTCTTTGTCTCTTGTTTCACTATAGCCTGCTTAGTAGTAGTAGTACCAAAATGGTAAAGGGGATGGAAGGATACTCCTATGAAGAAAGGCTTAAAAGGTTAGGGCTCTTTAACCTGGAAAAGAGATGACTGAGGGGAGATATGATAGAAGTCTATAAATTAATGAACGGAATGGAACGGGTAAATGTAGATCGATTGTTTACCTTATCAGAATATAGAAAGACTAGGGGACATGCAATGAAGCTACAGGGTAAACTATTTAAGACTAATAAAAGAAAATATTTTTTCACTCAACGTGTAATCAAACTCTGGAATTTGTTACCGGAGGATGTAGTAAAGGCTGTTAGTGTAGCTGGGTTTAAAAAAGGTTTGGACAAGTTCCTGGAGGAAAGGTCCATAAACCATTATTAAGAAGGGACCCAGGATATCAATGCTTGAACCAATACAAGCATTGTGGAACCTGTGTCCCTTGGGGAAACTGCTACGTACTTGTGACCTAGATTGACCACTGCTGGAAACAGGATACTGGGCTTGATGGACCTTGGTCTGACCCAGTATGGCATATCTTATATTCTTATGTAGAACCACGCAGTAAGAAATGCATAGTTTAGCAGCTTCTCACCTTACATAACATGCCCCAGCTGACCTCTATTGGTGAGCGATCAAGGGGAACTTAATATGTGCCTATCATGAAGTAGCTAGAATGTGATAACAAATTATTAGTTTGCATATAGCTAGAAGTCTATAAATGGAACTGAAACCTTGGCCTAAGGGGCTCAGTCTTTGGAAACTATTCCACCGAGTTCTCGCATGCTATTAACTGTTTGACTTCATGAAGGCCTCAGGTGTCTTTTCTTGGTCTGGTAATCTACTACAGCTGCTGCTACAGGTCCCAGAGAAGGGTGGAAGTGTTGGCAATGGGGGTTTGAGGGATCGCCTAGGGTGCCTCTAATTCTTGCACCAGCCTGGGGGTTGGAAGTGAATATTCATGCTCATGATAGGAAGCCAGCTTCATTAGCTAGAGAAACCCGTCTAGTTTCTCCAAAGGTGGAGTACCCCAGGCACTATGCAGCCAGATGACCTGGAAGGTCAGGCCAAGAGCTATAGCTATGTTAGTAATATCCTCCAACTTCTGCCCCCACCCCAGTGAGGCTTCTAGACTTGCCAAGCTCTGAACAGTGAATGAGGGTTGATGTCAAGAGTCTGAGCTTTATCTTATTTCTCACTCAAGGCTCCTGGATTTTGGGAGATTAAACAAGGACCTGGCTCAACAGTCCCTTCCCTTCCTCTAGTCCAGATACCTCTAAAAAGCTTATACCAAAGGCAAGGGGCGGCCCAAGGGGGGTGCGGGGCCATGTGCAGAGACTCGGTGCGGGGCCTCATTTGCATAAGGGGCCTCATTTGCATAAATATTAGCATAATGTTACCATACACGAACTTTTAGTAAACATGCCTCTTAATAAGTGTATGAATAAAGAAAGACTAAAAGACTTCTACATTACTATAATCCAGTGCCAACCGCCAGACACATTAGGAACTACTACAAACACTGCCCATTTAGAACCCATAGCAAACCCGCCGTATCCTAACAGCACTACCAGGACTCACAAAGCACCAGACCCTACCTATTAAAAGGCAACACTGCAAATATTAAACCAATACATTTCAGAGAACAACAATACATGACCTACTGGGGAAAGAGAACAAGTGGCAATGTCAAATAGGAATTACATAAACAGAATACCTCAGCTCAGTTACACATGCAGAACATAGACCATCACCAAACAAGGAATCACAATTTAGAAACAGGAAGACAATAATTAAACTGGGAATCCCAAAAGCCAAACTTGGAATGTACAACACTGTAGAAATAAAACTATACATTAATTTGCTCTTGTACTCAACAAAGCGCAGACGTTAATGATGCACATTTTCCAGAGCTGACATATTCCAATTAATAAATTCAAAATAAAGAGATATTTTTCTACCTTTTGTGCATTTTTTTTTCAGCTGCAATTGCTCCAGCCACTTTCTTCTGGTTTCTTCGTGTCTTCTGCTAACTCTTCATCGTCTGCTGTCCATTTGTCTTTTATTCTCTCTTCTAGTTTTTTTCCATTCTCTCTCTACATCTGCTTTAACATACTAATCTTTCTCCTTTTGCTCTTTCCTCATTCCTATTTCATCCACTCAAATTTTACCCCTCCATCCTCAATCCCCACTTACTCTCCCAATATCCGGACAATTGTAGATTTGTCTTCCCTCCCACACAAAATATTTTTTCCCTCTCCATTTCACTCTCCCAGCTCCATCACATTCTAATCCTCCCCCAACATCAGCTCCATTCTAGTTCCAGTCCCACCCAGCATCCGCTCCCTTCTAGTCCCCGCATCAGCCCATTTCCTGTCCTAGCCCCCCATAAGCCCATTTCCAGTCCTAGCTCCCCCATCTATTTGCAGTCCCATCCGAGTCCCTCCATCAGCTCATTTCCAATCCCAGCCCCCCATGAGCCCATTTCTAGTCCTTTCCTAGCCCCACCATCAGCCCATGTCAAATCCTAGCTCCCCTCCACTCAGCCCCTTTCCAATCCCAGCCCCCCATGAGCCTACTTCCAGTTCTAGCCCCTTCATGAGTCCATTTCAATCCAAACCCCCACCACAGCCCATTTCCAATCTTAGCACCCCCCAACAGCCAATTTCCAGTCCTATTCTAGCCCCTCCATCAGCCCATTTCCTGTCCTAGCCCCCCCACTCACCCATTTCCAGTCCTAGCTCCCTCCCCCTCACAACCCATTTCCATTCCAAGCCCCTGTCCCCATCAGCTATTTGCAGTTCAAGCCCTCCTTCCACTCAGCCCATTTCCAGTCCTAGCCTCCTCATAGCCCATTACTAGTCCTAACCCCCATCAGCCCATTACGTCCTAACCCCCCATCACCCTATTTACAGTCCTAGCCCCAACAGCCTATTTCCAGACTTAGCCCCCACATAGCCCATTGCCAGTCCTACCCCCCCATCAGCCCATTTACAGTCTTAGCCCCCCCCATAGCCAATTACCAGTCCTACCCCCCCATCAGCCCATTTCCAGTCTTAGCCCCCCCATAGCCCATTACCAGTCCTAACCCCCCCATCACCCTATTTCCAGTCCTAGCCCCCCCATCAGCCTATTTCCAGTCTTAGCCCCCCATAGCCAATTACCAGTCCTACCCCCCCATCAGCCCATTTCCAGTCTTAGCCCCCCCATAGCCCATTACCAGTCCTAACCCCCCCATCAGCCCATTTCCAGTTCTAACCCCCCCCACACCACCACCACCACCACTTCCAGCCTTAGCCCCCTCTCCCCATAGCCCATTACCAGTCCTAACCCCCCCATCAGCCCACGTAGCCCCCCCATAGCCCATTACCAGTCCTAACCCCCCCATCAGCCCACTTCCAGTCTTACCCTCCCCCCCCATCGCCCATTACCAGTCCTAACCCCCCCATGGCCCATTACCAGTCCTAACCACCCCCCCATCAGCCCACTTCCAGTTTAGCCTCCCCCTCCCATAGCCCATTACCAGTCCTAAACCCCCTTCCCCCCTATCATCCCAAATTAAAACAAAAAAAAAACCCAAACCGGCTGCTTCTGCCGCGGCAGCATCAAGAGCTCTGCTGCGGCAGCATCAAGAGCTCTGCCGCGGGGCCCCCCCCTGCTCGGCAGAGCCTCCCTGCATCATCAGCTTTCTTCAAGTCCCAAAACGCGGGCTTCTTTCAGAGCCGCGAGAGTTTCCTTTCTCGCGGCTCTGTTAATCCCGCCGAGGGTGATGGGAAATCCCATCAGCCCCGGCGGGATTAACAGAGCCGCGAGAAAAGAAACTCTCGCGGCTCTGAAAGAAGCCCGCCTTTTGGGACTTGAAGAAAGCTGATGATGCAGGGAGGCTCTGCCGGGCAGGGGGGGGGGGGGCCCGCAGCAGAGCTCTTGATGCTGCCGCAGCAGAAGCAGCTGGTTTGTTGGTTTTTTTTTAAAACTTGGGATGCTAAAGACTGTTTTTTGCGCGGGGCCCCCTGAAACGCGGGGCCCTGTGCAAAAAACATTTTTGCTCAATGGACGGGCCGGCCCTGCCAAAGGCATCAACAAGTTTAAATCTGACGCACCACATTCTAGAAGCACCTCATCAAAGAGAATGAGTTCCTTTTCCTACCCAGGATCATTAAGGTTCAGATCCGACCCCCTTCATCTAGGGAACTCTGAATCTCACATCATTAAAGGGAACAAGAATTAAATACAGAAGCCATGCATGGTGAACCAGGAAGCCTATGAAACCACCAAGTCCAGAGAAGAAAAGGAATAGAAGGGGGCGAGTTTTAGGATTCATTCCCCTTTCATTAGGCAAAAGGCAGCTGCAGTTTCTAGTGAGATCAGGAATAAGATCTTCCTGCTTCAACCACAGAATGAAGGAGCTTCCAGCAGCCTCCTCCTCAGGCTGGAGGTGTTAGCCAAGAGGTAGAAGAACTACACTGACCTCAGCTTCCCTCTCACCACATAATGCACAGAAGGGAGGGGAACAAGAATGGACGGCAGGCTTGAGGGAAGAGAGTGGGCATATACTAGAAGACAGAAAGATAAACAGCTGTAAGGTAGAAGGAAGTGAAATAAAGACACCAGAACCCCAGGGGGAGGCTCAAAACTCCTGCCCAAGCCCTACTCCATTTGCAAGAGAAGAAAAAAAGAGAGAAACTCACATGCAGCTTACCTACAGCACTGCTTCCACCAGAGGGGCTGGGAATCGTTATATACATGCCTTACTTTCATTAGAAGAATGTTGGGGAATGAGGTATGATCGTTATATACTTACATTACCATCATTCACAGCTATAGTAGGGACCATAGAGAACTTCCAGATATTTAAACCTACACACTCTGCTCGCAGTGGTGAGGGGTAGGGAGATCCTCACACATACACAGACAAGCAGCCTCTCCACATTTTGCTCTTACAAGAGACAGGCAGGCATAGAATGCCTATAGTCAGGGCCGGATTTACCTATACGCCAATTACGCCGTGGCGTAGGGCCCACAGCTGACAAGGGCCCACAAAAATTGAAAAAATTGTTAGGGTTCTTAAAATTAAATTAAAAAAAAAACGCTGGCTGCTGCCGCGGCAGCATGGACTGTCCCACGGGGCCCCCTCTGCTGCCGCGGCAGCATGGACTGTCCCGTGGGGGCCCCCTCCGCCCGGCTGAATCCCTCCCTGCCTCCCTCCCTCCCTGCCGGCTTTGAGAGGCGCGAAGGGAGAGTGTCTCCCTCGCGTCTCTGTCAGCCCCTGCGGGCTTAACAGAGACGCGAGGGAGACACTCTCCCTTCACGCCTCTCAAAGCCGGCAGGGAGGGAGGGAGGGAGGGACGGATTCAGCCGGGCGGAGGGGGCCCCGCGGGACAGTCCATGCTGCCGCTGCTGCGATGGCAGCGGCAGCAGCCAGCATTTAATTTTAATATTAAATTTTACTTGAGCCGATGGGGGGTAGGACTGGTAATGGGCTGGGGGGGTTAAGACTGGAGGTGGGCTGATGGGGTTAGGACTGGTGATGGGCTGTGGGCTGGGGGGGTAGAACTGGTAATGGGCTATGGGGGGGTTAAAACTGGTAATGGGCTGTGGGCTGATGGGGGCTGTCTGGTAATAGGCTATGGGGGGGCTAGGACTGGAAATGGGCTGGGGGGTTAAGACTGGAGGTGGGCTGATGGGGTTAAGACTGGTAATGGGCTGTGGGCTGATGGGGGGGGGGGTTAGGACTGGCAATGGGCTATGGGGGGCTGACTGGAAATGGGTTGATGGGGTTAGGACTGGAAGTGGGCTGATGGGGGGTTAGGACTGGTAATGGGTTATAGGGGGGGCTTAAACTGAAAATGGGGTGATGGGGGGTTAGGACTGGAAGTGGGTTGATGGGGGGGCTAGGACTGGTATTGGGCTGGGGGGTTGCTAGGACTGGAAATGGGCTGATGCAGGGACTAGAAGGGAATGGATGCTGGGTGAGGCTGGAACTAGAAGGGAGCTGATGTTGGGGGAGGATTAGAATGGGATGGGGCTGGAAGAGTAAAATGGAGAAGGGAAAAATATTTTGTGTGGGAGGGATAAAAAATCTACAATTGGCCGGGTATTGGGAGAGTAAGTGGGGATTGAGGATGGAGGGGTAAAATTTGAGTGGATGAAATAGGAATGAGGAAAGAGCAAAAGGAGAAAGATTAGTATGTTAAAGCAGATGTAGAGAGAGAATGGAAAAAAACTAGAAGAGAGAAGAAAGGACAAATGGACAGCAGACGATGGAGAGTTAGCAGAAGACACAAAGAAACCAGAAGAAAGTGGTTGGAGCAATTGCAGCTGAAAAAAAATGAACAAAAGGTAGAAAAATTTCTCTTTATTTTGAATTTATTAATTGGAATATGTCAGCTCTGGTAAATGTGCATCATTAACGTCTGCGCTTTGTTTAGTACAAGAGCAAATTAATGTATAGTTTTATTTCTACAGTGTTGTACATTCCAAGTTTGGCTTTTGGGATTCCCAGTTTAATTATGACGTCAGGGCCAACAGCGCGCAGCTGATCCTGCGTGCTCATTTTTATCTTTTCTGGGGGCCCACAATTTTTGTTGGCGTAGGGCCTCACTCAAGGTAAATCCGGCCCTGCCTATAGTGAAGGTTCACCAGTTAGTTAAGTCCAGCCTCGCTCTCCTGGTGGAAGTTCTGGCAGATATGGGAGTTCATAGTGGCAACAGAAAGAAATGCTCTCAAAGGATGTGCGAAAAAAAGTTAAGCACTAAGCGAAAGTCTATTCAAGCACTGTTGAAACAAGACACAGAGAAACGTCAAGAACACTAAGCATTCAGCCATTGTTGATTCCTTTTTATAGCTCAGAGGCGGAGCCCGTTCTCAACCCCAACCAATCAATGCCTTGCTCCCTGTTAGCAAAACCAATTAAAGCTTCTTCATTGAAACACAGATGAGACTAACACAAAGAGAAACACCCCCACAAAGACTCCCAGACATTCACAAGGAAGCACATACAGGTGCAAACTCATACACATCTGATGCTGCTATTTCAAACAGCGGATACGTGCCTATTGTCAACTTCTAAAACAGAACACAGACTGCTCTTTCTGTTTTATTTCCCCTCTGCAGCACCTAATACTACACACCTGTTCTGCTGAGAAAACTAGGCAGATGTGATTTGGGATCCACAGAGCAAACACTCTTAGGGTGAACTGAGCTTTGTAACTCCCTGTGGGTCCTGCCTGAGGAAAGAGGGGCTTGGATTTCTGGATATTAGCTTTAATCACTCACTTTTAAATATCTGAGTTCAGACAAAGTGGTTTGAGTGTGTGTGTGTGTGTTGGGGAGAGGGTGAAATTTCTTCTCTGTGACATGCAGGTTAAATTTGCTGTACTACTGCTTAAAATCGCATTGTTTACAATCTCCCTTTCTGCAGGTGTGTAGTAGACCCAGAGGCAGAAATTCAAATTATGGGGCCCCAAGCAGCAACTCTTACAGAGCCCCCAGAGCAGGGAAAGTCCATTTCAAAAGATATGGGAGCAACTGCAAGTGGGCCCTCTTCTGCCTTGTAGCCCCCTGCCTTGCAGAGGCCGCTTGGGCAGAATTTATTCCACTAAATGGACTAATAAGTCCAGGCTGTCTGCAGTGACATGACAGCACGTTTTAAAGGCAGGTTTATGTTCTGTTGATGATTACTTGAGATGAGCTTTAGTCATTGGTTCGTGCAGTGTCGTTAGGAAGGGGAACAGCCTTACTGTGAGATTCCAGCCAGTCCCTGTCCCTGTCTCACACTCATATCCCTCCTGCATCCGTTGTTTTCTGGAGAAGCGCAGTCTCTGGGGGTTCCAGGCCTGCCCCTGTCCATCTCCTTCTTGCCCCAGTTCTGCTATGGAGGACTGCATTGATCTGAATGAGTAAGATTCATAGTGCCAGACTAAGAGTCCAGCTGGCTATGGATGGATGAGTGGAGTAGGCCCAATGGATGGTGCTGGCGCTGAAGGAATTCATTGACTAAGTGATGAGTCTCTGGGAATGTACTGAACGGATACTGAGAGGTCGGAGGCCCTCCTTGGTGCTGACTGCTGGTGAGCCTTTGACTGTAAAGGAACATGGTGGCAACATAGCACTGTGCAGACCTTTCTGTTTATTTCTGATGATAGAGTTGCAGCCCTTGGGCTTGAGATAGGACCCTTCTGCAACCCCAGGATCTAGTCCTGAGTTTCTCATGGCCAGGGTGGCCCTTCAGAGACTCCAGCATTATACAGGGGGGGGGGGGAGGGGTCTTGCTTAATATATTTTCTATCTGCTTCCTTCTTCCTTTGTCTGTCTCTGCTTCTATCTCCTGCTTCTTACTCATCCTCTCTCTCTCTCTCCCCTCCAAACCCTTCTCTCTCTCCTGCCCTCTCTCTTCCTTTTGCCTCCTCTCAACCCTCTCTTCTTCCTTTTCTCTCATGTCTTCTCTTTCTCCCACCTCTTTGTCTTTTCCCTCCCCCTCTTTCTTTATCCTTTCTTTCAATCTTTTCTCCCTCTTCTTCTTTCCTTTCTCTTCCTACTATCTCTTTTCTTCTTCCTCTCCATTCCCCTTCTCTCCTCTCTTTCTCCCCATTTATTTCTTAGGGGGAATCATTAGAAGGACAAGGGGCCTACACTGCGTGTGAGATCGATCTGTTTCAATCTATGAAGAGCCTCAGGAGTAAATTAAGGTGAGAGGGGGAAAGGGAGTAAGGTGGAAGGGGGTTATGACTGACTCCACCTACTGTAGAAAGTAACGGTTCATGAACCTAGAGCTCAAGAGGTGCATGCCTTGGACTTGTCATCAAACTACAGTAGTGAAGAGGATGGTGGTCTTTGTGATACCATGCATGTCCTAAGGGAATTGCAGAGACCAGAATGTTGTATTGCCAACAGTGGTTTCCCTTCATATCCAGAGCGGGGGAGACTTATCAGATGCATGTGGCCAGGGCTTCCTTCCTTTTTCTTTAACATAGGTGCTGGGATAATACAGGCATTGTGGAACCTGTGTCGTTTGGGGAAACTGCTAGGTACATATGACCTAGCTTGGCCACTGTTGGAAACAGGATACTGGGCTTGATGGACCTTGGTATGACCCAGTATGGCTTATCTTATGTTCTTATGGGGTGGGGTGGTAGGGATGTGGTACGTACACAGTGCAGTGTCTTTAGAGACTATCTGCCCTTAGTTTCCACTTTGAGCCTTAAGCCTGGCTCGGAGAAAACTGCCTTTCACCTACACATGATCTATCTGGCGTCAATGTTTCTGCACAAGAGCTGGTAGGTGGGCTCCTTCTGCTGGAGGGCAGGGGGCCCTTGTTTTCTGCAGCTGGCAGGTTAGGCTGATGTTGTCTGATGAATAGCTAGTCCCAGATCCTTTAGATTTCATTTTCATTTAGAGTTTGGCCCTTTCACAGTTCTCAGGATGGCCAAGTGGGCTAAGGAGCTCATTTTAGACCAGTCTGTCTGGGAGATGTTTCAAATCCCACTTCTGACAAAGCTGAGTTCTTCACTTTCTAGTGATGGGTAAGAACCAGTCTTTGTGCAACAGGCCTTTTCTGAATCAACAGGAAGAGGGACACATTCCCTGACTTGTTTCTGGTTTGTGACAGTGATTGCCTTTGCCTTTCCTGCACTAAGTCCCCAAGGGGTGAGAGCAGGAGCTCCCCCTTCCTCCTCAAATCGCCAAGCTAACATCATGCTTAACGGCATAAAAAACGCCGTTTCAAGGGCGCGCCCGCGCCTGAGGGCCTCGCCAGAGGGCCCTTTGGCGTGGCCCTTAGGCGTTGGTCCATGGCGTCTACTTATGAAGTGGTTTCCGGGACTGTTTGCACCCCTTACAGATGGTATGTTATGTACTATAAGTTATGTTGTAACTTATTCTGTAAAGTTATTCTATGTATGTACTGTAATGTATTCTGTGTTATGTAATCCCTTTGTTACTGCTCTGATTTTATGAAGAGTGGTATATGTTTCATCCACCTCTGTTTAACTTTGTATTGTATTGTGCTGTGACCGCTTTGATTGAAGGAGAAAGCGGGGTATAAATCTGTTTAAATAAATAAATATAAATAAAGGAGATGGCCTTTATAGCAAGGGACAGATTCCGTTGTAGTTCTCAGTGTACTTGCTTTTCGGACTACTCTTACGGGTAGTTTGGCCCCAACCATGGCTATTCCTCTTCTAGTTGCTGAGTGTTCTATACCTTTCCTTGCTAAGGATAAGGGAAAGTGGTTTTGCATAAGCTCGATCTACCCTGTCAGATTCAGAAAACAAGGTCCTTCCCCTCCCATCCCATCCAGCAGAAGCAGCCTGCTGACCAGTCCGTGTTCTTATCTCCCTTTCACATGCTGTGCAAAACCGTATTCCCTTATCCTTTGCCAGGAAAGGTGTAAAACATTCCATACCTGGTAGAGGAAGAGCCAAACTACCAGAGAGATGTCTCTGCAAAGCAAGTAGAGTAGACCAAAACCAGTGGTTCTCAACCCAGTCCTCTGGGACCCCAAGCCAGTTAGGTTTTCAGGATAACCACAATGAATATGCATGAGATAGATCTGCAGGTACTGCTTCCATTGTATGCAGATCTATCTCATGCATATCTACTGTGGAACTCCTGAAAGCCTGGGGGTCCCAGTGTGGTAGGCTATGGCCTAGCATGGCCTGCTACTATGAAAGGCCTGTAAGTTAGTCCTGGATCCTAACTCCCATTATAGCTAGAAAAGAACCAAAAATCTGTGAAAAATGAGAAAACTGTTTTAAAGTGCTTAATAAGAAGTTTTTATGAATTCATAAATCTTTCATTATTCTCTTGTGTGTGAAAGAAAATAAATGTTTCAATACATGCATTCCTGAAGCTAGGGATAACCTTGCAGTAGAGAAGTATCAAAATCAAGAACTGCACCATTGTTAGAACAATCCTAAGGGAGGGGGCTGGTTGCTAGGCCCCGGAGGGATTTCTAATTGGACAGGTGCAGGGAGCGTAGAACCAATGAGAAGTTTGTATGTATCGAGTTAGAACCAATAGAAAGTTCTCATGTATCAAACTGAAAAAGAGGTATAAATGGTTATGTCTCTGTAAAAACGTTTGCTCAGTTCCTTTTGAAGCTTTGACCGACTGGCCCTGTGCACAATAAACTGGCTTGGACCCTGTCAATTGACTCCTGGATTTATTCATTGATTGCACTTTGCTGCAGCATATTCTTGGTGCGTTGGCCAGGAAGTGCGAGCGGTAAATGGTATTCAAGTGAATAATCCATGCAATTCGCCTTGAGGTTTGGCCCGGTTGGAACCGTGTCTGTCCGACCGCGAGGGAAACCTCAGGCGCCGCCGGCCCCTTTGTGCCGGAGAGGGTTCCGCCTGCCTCGCCGGGCCATCGGCTCCAGCTGGCCAACACCTCCGACCCGGGGGAGTCCAGGTTCCAACTCAGGAGCTGGTGTGGTATCGGGGACCGGATCCGGTGAGTAGACATTTTTGTGATTCGATAGTCAGAAAGAACAGCCTGGGACAACGTCTTGCGTGCGCAGGACTGATTTGGTATATTTGGTATAGACTAACTGGGAAATCTCGCATGAGTGTGTGCGAGACAAGGGAGCCTGATCACCTCCCATAAGGGCGGTCCTAGTAAGCTCCGCGTAAGAGAAAGCGGAAGCCGAAGCCATCGACCCTTCTTGTTTGAACTAGTCAGTTAGTCAGAAAACCTGGGCACTTGAAATATGATTTCCTGTTGAAATATGCTTGCTTGTGTGAGTGAGAGGTCTTGAAATACAGACCGAGCGAGAGCGGACTCCTAAGTAGCTCAGTTCCTGGCCGGGCGACCGTGCCCAGGTCGCGAACAGGAGGAAGCGAGTGGTGTTTGTCTCCCCCCCCCCCCAGTGTTCTGTGGGCTGTACGGACCCCTTACCTACAGCCATACTACCTATCCTTATTGTTCGTTGTCTTGTACGTCATTACGTGTATGTAGAGTACGTAGCATACATAGTTAATAGAGTACGTAGGTAGTGTACGTAGTTACGTTTAGATTATGGGAGGGGTGGCGTCCATGCAAACTCCATTGGAATGTATGATCAAGAATTTCCGTAAAGGATTTTCGGGTGGTTATGGTATGAAAATGACTCCGTCCAGATTAAAAATGTTATGTGAAAGGGAGTGGCCCGCGCTAGCTGCTTCATGGCCCCGTGGGGGCACCTTTGATTTAGAAACAGTTTTTCGAATTCATCAGCTTATACAAAGAGTGTATCCTGACCAGTTCCCCTATATAGATTCCTGGTTAAGTGCTTGTGAACAGCAGCACTCATGGATGAAGCGCTGCTATGAGGAGAGCTGTAAAATATTTGTAGCTACTACTAGGGGAACCATAAAAGTTAAGGAAGAGAAGCCACCTGTGTATTCTGCCCCAGAGTCCCCAGATATCCTGGCTAGGTTACCCCAGTACCCACAGAGTTAGTTCCCCCAGCACCACGGCCTGAGGTGGAGCCAGATGAGGAGCCCCAGAAAATACCACTGCAGCAGCCTAAGAAGCACTCTACCTTGAGTGATAGTCCCGAGTCAGGCCCAAGCACGTCAGGGGGACTCGAGTCCTCTGACAAGATAGAAAGCGGAGGCTCTCCTGCCAGTTCAGGGTCACCCACCAAGGAGACTTGTGCCCAGGAGCCTTATGATTTAAGAAGAGTAACTCCCAAGAAGAAGAAAGAGAAAGCAGGGCACCTAATGCCATTACGCCAAGTGCCTGGAATACTTGTTTTAAATGATCAGGGCCAGATGGCGCCAGGACCAACCAGCTTAGTTTATGTACCCTTTTCCACCACAGATTTATTAAACTGGAAAACGCATTATGCATCCTATACAGCCAAGCCTCAGGAATTAACAGAATTAATGTCTAGCATTATGCAAACTCATCAGCCTATCTGGGCCGATTGTCGCCAGCTCCTGTCCACCCTCTTTACTACTGAGGAGCGAGGACGAATCGGGCAAGCAGCCCTCCGTTGGTTTGAAGAAAACCCTGTAGAAGGGGGAGGAATAAACCCCCCACAAGCAGCTGTTGCAGAATATCCCAATGAAGATCCCGGGTGGGACCCGAATGATGAAAGGGGGGCGGCGGCCCTAACCAGATTTCACCAGGCCTTATTGCAGGGCTTGAAGAAGGGAGGCCAGAGGGCCATGAATATCGGGAAAGTATCGGAAGTTCTCCAGGGTCCAGATGAGAGCCCAGCGGCCTTTTATGAGCGGTTGTCTGAAGCTTATAGATTGTATACCCCATATGATCCCGCCGCTCAGGAAAATTTACGCATGGTAAATGCGGCCTTTGTTAGTCAGTCCCAGAGAGACATAAAACGAAAATTGCAGAAATTGGATGGATTTGCGGGCATGAATACAGCACAGTTAATGGAAGTTGCTCAGAAGGTATTTGTGAATTGTGAAAATGAACGAGACAGAGAAAGTGAACGAAAGATGAAGAAGAAGGCAGATCTTCTTGCTGCTGCTATAACCGAACGACATAGAGGAGGTTTTCCTAATCAAAGGACCAGAGGACGTGGAAGAGGACGCGGAAACGAAAGGCCTCAATTGGGTGCAAATCAGTGCGCCTACTGTAAGGAAGAAGGACATTGGAGAAATGAATGCCCGCATCTGGACTCCGCCCCTGCGAGGGGAGGAGGGAGTCCCTGGAGGCCAGGAGGACGATTTCGAAGGAGGGGAGGAATGAACCAAACACAGTTCCAGCAAGAGAGGGAGGAAGCCATTGAGGGAGTGGCAGTAGCAACGGGCTATGACCTGGATGACATAGATGAAGACTAGGCCAGACCAGGCTCCAAGTTCACCCTGGGTCCCCAGGAGCCTATGGTCAATTTAAAGATAGGGGACCAATACATGGAATTTATGGTAGATACAGGAGCAGAACATTCAGTAGTAGCCAAGCCACTAGCTCCTCTTTCCTCACGATCTGTCACTATTGTTGGAGCCACTGGAAATAAAGCCACAAAGTCATTCTTACAGAACCGCATGTGTGAACTAGTGGGACAGAAAATAACGCACCAGTTCTTGTATATGCCTGAGTGCCCTATTCCACTACTGGGCCGAGACATGCTTGCTAAGCTCCAGGCACAAATATCTTTTACTGAAGGGGGAGAAATGAAATTGACTGTGAACCCAAAGCCTGCTGGATTGATGGTGCTCACTGTTCCCCGAGAAGAAGAGTGGCGGTTCTATAGTGCACCACCAAAAGAGTCAACTAGTCCCTGTATACCTACCAACCTCATAGCCCCACCTGAAGTATGGGCAGAAGATAATCCACCTGGCCTAGCAAAGAACATAGCCCCTGTCATTGTCACCCTCAAGCCAGGAGTGGAACCAGTGCATGTAAAGCAGTATCCTCTCCCTCGACCAGCCATTGAAGGAATCCACTGCCATTTGATGAAACTGCTGAAGTATGGACTTCTCAAGGAATGCCAGTCTCCTTGGAATACCCCCCTTTTCCCAGTAAAGAAATCCGGGACAGGGGACTACCGCCCAGTACAAGACCTAAGGCGAGTGAATGATGCAGTTGAAACTATACATCCTGTAGTACCAAACCCTTATACTCTCTTGGGACTGATCCCCGCTGAGGCTACTCATTTCACCGTCCTGGACCTGAAAGATGCCTTTTTCTGCGTACGCCTAGCCCCCACCAGTCAACTTTTGTTTGCTTTTGAATGGCAAGACCCCACAACAGGAAGGCGGGGCCAGCTCACTTGGACTAGATTACCCCAAGGATTCAAGAATTCACCTACTCTCTTCAGTGCTGCCCTGAATCAAGATCTCTCAAGTTACCCTGTGGACCCAGGAAAGAGGGTTCTTCTTCAGTATGTAGATGACTTGCTCATAGCCACCAACTCAGAAAGTGAATGCCTACAAGCCACTAGTGAACTCTTGTACCTTCTCAAAGAGGCTGGATACAAAGTCTCAAGAGCCAAAGCACAACTGTGCCAAACTGAAGTCAAGTATCTAGGATTCCAGTTGTCCAGTGGGATCCGACGTCTGGTACCAGAACGCAAAGAAGCTGTATGCAGTATCCCCATTCCAACCACTAGGAGGCAAGTAAGAGCCTTCCTGGGTGCCGTGGGATACTGTCGCATATGGATCCCCAACTTCGTGCTGATTGCAAAACCACTGTACCAAGTCACCAAAGGAATGGAAAAATCCCCACTAGAATGGGGACCTGAGCAAGATGCAGCATTCCAGTCCCTGATAAATGCTCTGATGTCGTCCCCAGCTCTGGGTCTTCCAGATGTTCAGAAGCCTTTCCATCTTTTTGTCCATGAGTCACAAGGAAACGCATTGGGAGTATTGACTCAATCTCTTGGATCTTGGCAACGACCAGTAGCCTATCTGTCAAAACAATTGGATGTAGTTGCAAAAGGATGGCCCTCTTGTTTGAGAGCTGTTGCAGCAACAGCCCTCCTAGTGGGCGAAGCAGATAAACTCACACTGGGACAAACTCTTCAAGTCACCGTGCCACACTCTGTTCTGACTCTCATGGAACACAAAGGAAACTTCTGGCTAAACAATGCACGAATGTTGAAATATCAGAGCATGCTGTGAGAAAACCCCCAGATACAGTTGAAAGTCAGTCAAGCTCTGAACCCTGCTACGTTGTTCCCAATTGGTCCTGGGCCCCCTGATCATAATTGCTTAGAAACCATGGACACCGTATTCTCAAGTCGCCCTGATTTGACCGATGTCCCTCTAGAGGACCCTGAACGGACTTTCTTTGTGGATGGAAGCAGTTTGGTTATCAATGGACATCATTGTGCTGGATATGCAGTGGTGACCCTTGATCTGGTAGTTGAGTCCTCAGCCCTGACTCCAGGAACTTCTGCACAGAAAGCTGAATTGATAGACCTCACCAGAGCCTTGACATTAGGAGAAGGACTCCGCTTAAATGTGTACACAGATTCCAAATATGCTTTCACCACTTTGCATGCACATGGAGCCTTGTATAAAGAGCGAGGGTTGATCACCTCAGGGGGTAAGGCCATTAGGTATGGGCCCGAGATATTGATGTTATTAGATGCTGTGTGGGCCCCCAAACAAGTGGCAGTCATGCACTGCCGATGTCATCAGGCAGGAGCAGGAGAAGTCACCCAAGGGAATAGATTTGCAGATGCCACAGCCCGGAAGGCAACCACCACAGGACAAGTTAGGGCCCAAGATACTGTAATGCAAGTAGCTCTATTCCCTGTGCCCCTCAGTTCCTGGGCACCCCAATACACTACAAGAGAGTTAGACTATTATTGTGAAAAAGAGGGAGGAGTCTTGACAGAACAAGGTTGGATAGTGTTGCCACCCCCAGAAGGTAGCCCACCTCCAGGTCCTACAGTCATCCCTGAAGCATTAGGGCCAGCCTTTGTTCAAGCTTTTCACCAAGCCACACATTATGGAAAAACAATTATGGAAAAAGCCCTGAGACCCCATTTCTGTATTTCACTGTTAGGATCCCTGACCGCCTCGGTGGCACAGCAATGTTTGATTTGTGCCAAAAATAATGCCAAGCAAGGTCCCATTCCACCCCCAAGAGTTCAGTCAGTACGGGTGACCCCGATGAGTGATATACAGGTAGACTTTGCTGAAATGCCCCATGCAAATGGATATCACTATATGTTAGTGTTAGTGTGTACATTTTCGGGATGGGTGGAAGCCTACCCCACTCGAACTGAGAAAGCCCGAGAAGTCACTAGGGTATTGCTTCATGAGATCATTCCCCGATTCGGAATACCATCAACTATAGGGTCAGATAATGGTCCATCATTTGTATCCCAAGTGACCCAACAGTTAGCTCGAGCTCTGCAAATACAATGGAAGTTACACACTGCTTACAGACCCCAGAGCTCAGGAAAAGTGGAATGTATGAATAGAACCTTGAAAACTCAGTTATCCAAGCTTTGCCAAGAAACACACCTGAAGTGGCTCCAACTTCTCCCTATAGCCCTTCTTAGGATACGTTCAGCTCCCACCAGATCCCTAGGAGTCTCCCCTTTTGAGATTTTGTATGAGCGACCTCCACCCATAGTGCAGGGAATAAAGGGAGACATGAGACAGATAGGATCTGAAATAACTAGACAAGAACTATTAGCTTTAGGTTCTGTCTTGCAGAATCTCCAAACGTGGGTGCAAGATCGACTACCCATCAACCTGACCGAGCCTCTGCATCCCTTCAAGCCAGGAACGTCCGTGTGGGTGAAAGAGTGGAGAAAGACCCCGCTGGCGCCGCATTGGAAGGGACCATATGTCGTCATCCTGTCAACCCCCACTGCAGTGAAAGTTGCAGAATTCAAACCCTGGATCCACCACAGTCGAGTGAAGCCGGCAGCTACTCCTGATCCTGACCAATGGACATCAGTGAATGATCCCGATACTTCATTGCGACTCACATTGAGAAGACAGCCGGCATTATAGAGAATCTTCAGAATCTACCTTTGTCACGCGAGAGTGACCATCACAGCAGAAACAGAAGAAAACTCAACAAGTTCATCATACCCAACTTTCCAGTTAACCTCCAAAATCTGAAATCACAATGTTCTTCCACTGTTGCCTTGTGGGATGGTGATTCTGGGAATCCTGGAAAAGACCTTTGCCCTACCGCCTTGTGCAGCCTGCATAACCACTACCCGAACAGGACAGAAGATTACTCAGACTTTACTCTATCACTCCTACTATACTTGCACTGGTACAGTCAGCCTGTGTATCTATAATGGCACCGAACTGAATATTTGCACAAAGGGGAAAAGTAAGACTTGTTATAACCCCCGACAAAACCCCTCATATTATACATTTGAGATACGTTGGAATGATGAAGATGGAGCCATCCTGAATGTGACAAAACCCCTTGCAAACCCCACAAAACCTATTATCTTGAACTTTGATGCTTGTGACGCAATTAACAGAAATGCTTACCACAGATGTGGGTCATGGGAGCGAGCATACTACCATGATGATAAATATATGTGTCCAGAAGGAGCCTACGGATGGGGACAGTGTATAGGAAAGAGTTCTACAGCCACCACTTACACCACTACATCTAAACATGATTACTTTTGTCCAAAATGGGACTGCGTATATTTTGCTACATGGAAGAATGCACCTATGGGACGAGATGGTGATCACCGCAAAGGCAGCCTGACAAAGATCAGATTACCAGAGCCCAAGAAATGCCAGAAAGGTGCCTGTAATCCCCTGCAACTCCTCATAGTCAACCCCAGCCAATGGAAGCAAGGATACAAATTTGGATCTTATATCTGCAATTAAACACCAAGACCCATGTATCCTCACCCTATCGTATACATCACTCCTTCTACGAGGCCATGAAAGCAGAGTTTGAAATTCCTCCTGCCTCCCAGAACTTGTTCCTTGAGCTAGCAGGAGCAGTTGCATCTAGTCTCCACATTTCAGACTGTTTATTTTGTGGAGGAACTACGATGGGAGACCAATGGCCTTGGGAGGCACAAGAACTGAATTATTCTGTTCCATATAATCAGACTAATATACACAATACCACGAGTGAATGGGTATTGGCCCACTCTATTGTGGGTAACTTATGTTTTTCTTGCTGTGGACCATTGTTTAATATGGAAATGGGGCAGCTGGTCTGTCTCAATCAGAAGTTCTACAACAGTACCACTAAGAAGATGTCTTGGTGGTCAGGAGTCAACGCTTCTGAACCTTCCAATCCTCTAGTTCAGTTTCCCAAACTTGCCAGTATCTGGACTAACTTAGCAGCATATAATTCCTGGCAAGCACCACCTGGACTGTACTGGATTTGCGGAACCCGAGCATATGCTAGGCTCCCTCACCACTGGGGTGGCGCATGTGTATTGGGAACCATACAACCTTCCTTTTTCCTTTTGCCTACATCCCAAGGGGAACAACTGGGATATCCTGTGTACAGAAGTCGACAGCTGAAGGAGGCCTTGAAGATAGGCCAATGGGACAAGTGGGATGCGACATCTGAAGAATGGCCACCTGAGAGAATTATCTCATACTATGGACCTGCTACTTGGGAGCAGGATGCGACATGGGGATATCGTACCCCTGTTTATATGATTAATCGAATAATACGTTTGCAAGCTGTTGTTGAAATAATAACTAATGAAACTAGTAAAGCATTAACCCTTTTGGCAAAGCAAAGTACGCAAATGCGCACAGCCATTTATCAAAATCGATTAGCTTTAGATTATTTGTTAGCAGCTGAAGGTGGGGTATGTGGAAAATTGAATTTAAGTAATTGTTGTTTACAGATTGATAATAATGGGCATGTAGTTGAAGATCTAGCCACCCAGATGAGAGAGCAGACATTTGTGCCTGTCCAGACCTGGCACAGTTTGAAAATGGATGGGTGGTTTGGGTCATTATTTTCATGGATTGGTGGTCTAAAAGCCTTTATGTTTATTGTATTATTCATATTAGCTATGTGCTTATTGCTCCCTTGTCTCTTACCCCTTTGCTTACATGATAACTTCAGCAATTGATAACACTATAGAGCGGAAGGCAGCTGCGAAGGTATTAGCTATGTGGCAATATTACCCTATACCCCACGATGATGCTATTACACCTGTATAATGTGTTAAGTGACTAATGAGTGATTTAATTCTCACCCTTTCTCACGTGCGGGTGAGAATAATCAAAGGGGGGAATGTGGTAGGCTATGGCCTAGTATGGCCTGCTACTATGAAAGGCCTGTAAGTTAGGCCTGGATCCTAACTCCCATTACAGCTAGAAAAGAACCAAAAATATGCATGAGATAGATCTGCAGGTACTGCTTCCATTGTATGCAGATCTATCTCATGCATATCTACTGTGGAACTCCTGAAAGCCTGGGGGTCCCAGTGTGGTAGGCTATGGCCTAGCATGGCCTGCTACTATGAAAGGCCTGTAAGTTAGGCCTGGATCCTAACTCCCATTATAGCTAGAAAAGAACCAAAAATCTGTGAAAAATGAGAAAACTGTTTTAAAGTGCTTAATAAGAAGTTTTTATGAATTCATAAGTCTTTCATTATTCTCTTGTGTGTGAAAGAAAATAAATGTTTCAATACATGCATTCCTGAAGCTAGGGATAACCTTGCAGTAGAGAAGTATCAAAATCAAGAACTGCACCATTGTTAGAACAATCCTAAGGGAGGGGGCTGGTTGCTAGGCCCCGGAGGGATTTCTAATTGGACAGGTGCAGGGAGCGTAGAACCAATGAGAAGTTTGTATGTATCGAGTTAGAACCAATAGAAAGTTCTCATGTATCAAACTGAAAAAGAGGTATAAATGGTTACGTCTCTGTAAAAACGTTTGCTCAGTTCCTTTTGGAGCTTTGACTGACTGGGCCTGTGCACAATAAACTGGCTTGGACCCTGTCAATTGACTCCTGGATTTATTCATTGATTGCACTTTGCTACAGCACCAGAAGGCTGGGTTGAGAAGCACTGACCAAGACGTTGGGGCCTTCTTCATGTAAGACCATAACTGCAGCAACAAGCCTGGGCATGTCTGCCTTCCCTCCCTGCTCAGAAATGGCATCTGATACCAAGATGGGTTCTCACAGAGCCAACCAGTTCTAGAAAGCAAAGAGCTCAGCCCCATCAGGAGTTGGATTTGAACCCATGCCTACCAGAGAGACTGCAGCCTAAACACAGCACCTTAGAACACACTGCCATCCTGACAACTGCAGGAGTAGTTTGCCCTGAAAGAAAATGAAATGAAAATGATCAGTCGCAAGCCCAGATTAAGCATTCATCTGCCAATCTGGACCTAGCCTGCCAGCTGCAGAAAACAAGGGTCCTTCCCCTCCCATCCAGCAGAAGAAGCCCACTGACCAGCACATGCACAGAATTTTGATGGCAGAGAGCTCATGAGTGGGTGAAAAGCAGCTTCCTCCAGAGCCTAACTAGGCTTGGCCACCTATGGAACGCACCTTTCCCTCTGCAGGTCTCCACGCTAGTGACAGAACTACCAAAAGAGCCGGGACAGGAGGGTTGAAAGACATCATTATCCTGCTCCCCATAAGGCTTGCCTATATATCCTGGGAAAAAGGGCTCTATTTTGTTAACAAACAGATGTTAATGCTTAACGTTAGAGGTTTGAGTTAATGTGTCTGGTTGCAGAAGGGGATGCTTCTGTTGGAAACAAGGTGGCAGATAGTCTTCGAAGCTACTGCACTGCACAGGTACGACATCCCCCCCCCCCTTTCCGCCCTATCTCGCATGTAGAAATAAAGGGAAGGAAGCCCTGGCTGAATGCAGCTAATACGTCCCCTTAGCTCTGCTCTTGAAAGGAAAGCGCCATTGGCAGCAGTTAGAAGGAAAATGTTCTGGCATGTTCACCCCCTAAGGCTGTGCATGGTACCAAAGCCTCTGCCATCCTCTTCAGCACCTCTGCTCTGTATTGTGATGCTTCTCAGGTGTGGGAGTCACAAACAGTCATATCTTACAGCAAGAGAAATCTAGGGTACACCTGCTCATGCCTCCAAAGACCTTGTGACTGCAGAGGGACATCCAGCTATGTCATTCAAAAACTGCCATGTGATGCATACCTGGAGCAATGACAATAAGCAAAGGGCTCTTTTTCTGGGCCACTGCCTAAACTGTGACTTGAACCCTGGACCCTCAGACTAAAAGTCTGATGCTCTACCAACTGAGCTATTCAGGTCTGGAAGAGGATAGCGGTTGGGGCTTGCTGTGAGCTCAACTACCCAAAGATGTCACATAGTCTTTCACTCACTTTCACATGCTGTGCAACTCCATGTTCCCTTATACCCTGCCAGGAAAGGTGTAAAACATTCCATACCTGGAAAAAGAAGGGACAAAGTGCCACAAAGCAAGTAGAGTAGACCAAGACCAGTGGTTCATTACCCAATCCTCAGGGACCCCCAAGCCAGTTAGGTTTTCAGGAGATCCACAATAAATATGCATGAAATAGACCTGCATACAATGGAAGCAGTGCCTGCAGATCTCTCTCATGCATATCTACTGTGGATTTCCTGAAAGCTTGGGGGTCCCAGAGAACTGGATAGAGAAGCGTTGACCAAGACGTTGGGGGCCTTCTACATGGAAGGCGATAACTGCAGCAGCAGGACAGAAACAAGTCTGGGCATGTGTGCCTTCCTGCTCTGCTCAGAAATGGCTTCTCACACCAAGATCCATTCCCGCAGAGTCAGCCAGTACTAGAAAGCAAAGAGCTCAGCCTTGCCAGGAGTGGGATTTAAACCCATGCCTTCCATGGAGACTGCAGCCTAAACACAATGCCTTTGATAGCTCAGCCATCCTGACAACTGCTGACATAGTCTGCCCTAAAAGAAAATGAAATTAAAATGATTGGTCGCAAGCTGGGACTAAGCATTCACCTGCCAATCTCAACCTAGCCTGCCAGCTGCAGAAAATGAGCGTCCCTCCCCTTTTCTCCCATCCAGCAGAAGCTGCCCGCTGACCGGTCCATGTGCAGAATTTTGATGGCAGAGAGCTCATGAGTGGGTGAAAAGCAGCTTCCTCTGAGCTGAACTAGGCCCAGCCACCTACAGAACTCAGCCTTCCCTCTGCAGGTCAACAGGCTAGCGGCAGAACTACCAAAAGAGCTGGGACAGAAGGGCTGAGAGACTTCATTATCTTGTTCCCCATCAGGCTTGCCTGTATATCACAGGGAAAAGGGCCCTTTTTTGTTAACAAACAGATGTTAATGCTTAACTTTACAGGTTTGAGCTGCTGTGACTGGTTGCAGAAGGGGATGCTTCTGTTGGAAACAAGGTTGTGTACTGTGTTGCTGTTGTTTGACCCTCTAGGCTTAAGGGTCAATGTGGAAACTAGTTGGCAGATAGTCCTCAAGCCATTGCACTGCACAAGTACGACATCCCTTCCTTCCCACCCCAGCTCCCACCCACACCTGAATTGGCTTGTCCCTTGTAATCTACACCCTCTTATGACATCACTAGCATAGGTTGGTTTGGGTTGGTTGATGGGTAGGTTGAAGGTTTAGGCTACATGGAGTTGCTGTTAAGTAACAGTCCTTGTAAAGCTAATAGATTTTCATTTACTACTCACTTCTTTACTTGTAGAGGTGCATTTACTTTGGGGAGCACACAATACTACTAAACAAATATGGACATCAACTTACCTAAATAAGGTTGTGCTATTGAGCAATGTGATTAGAGGGCTAGCCTGTTGGTGAAGAGCACATGATTCATAGCCAGGAGATATGTGTTAATCCCCCCTAATCCTTATTGTGTCCTTATTCATGTCATTTAACTCTCCATTGCAATAGTCTGGAGATTTATTTTTTCCTATTAAAAGCTCTTTTTCTTTCCCCTCATATTTTTTAGATGCACACTTTGCTTAATTCTCTAAAGTTCTCCTGACATTCATTTTCTGTAGGATACTTCATTCCAACCAGCCCAATGATACCTGCTGGTCACCGCTGTCTCTTTTCACAGCTGTAGATTCCTACTATCTAACTTCAACCCGTTACCAAGGGAATACCTACCTACTCTTGTCTTTATCTTTTTCCTATCATAGTTCTTGGTGTCAGGTTGCTATCCCCATACTTTCTCCATCTTAATACAAAAATGATAATTATGCTCCCTGACTAGTGGGGAATCCATGCCTACATTTATTTTCCACTGACACACTTCCAATGAGGTATTAGCACTCAATTCCACATAGGCCAAGATATTTACATATCTGAGTTCTCGCATGGTGCTCACTGTGAGCTAATCTAACTTTAGCACTAAGGCCACTGCTGAAAGCCATATTATTTTAAAAAGTGCACTTTTCTACACACTTCTCATAAGCGTTTTTGGACTACCAATCTTTTTTTCCAGAATCTACCCTTTTATGTTGGAGCTGGGCTTTGTTTTCTCTTTGCCACCTTCAAAGCATTCTCCTCACACTCATCGCTTACACCTATAACAGCAAATACACTCATGGGCTGCTTTTAATCCAGCTCAGCATAAAACACGCAATTATTCACTCCCACATTTCATTATTTTCCAGCATTTCCACTCACATTTCTTCCTTTCCTTATTATGAACATTTGATAGATTGCAGTTCCACAAGTACAATTATTATCCTTATGGTTTACAGCACTTAGGGCAGAATTAATAGTTGTATTATCACAGTACAACTAAAAAGGTGTCAAATGATCACCTGGACAAACCTGTCTGTTTATAGTGTAGAAAACAACGGGAAAGGGTTTGAGTAAAACAACAGTTTGTATCCAGTGATATTTGTATGAACTGCAAAAACTAAAGAGAAAGAAGAGACTTATAAATATTCTCCATATGAATGTTGGAACAACCAAGTCTTTAAATTCTTTTGAAATCTACTGTAATTAGTTTCCCTCCTTATATCCAGAGGAAGAGAATTCCAAAGAGTTGGACTTGGACAAGCAAAAGCTGCATTTCAGAGCCAGGGATTTTACGCTTCCAGGCAAAAGGCATTTCTAGCAGGTGTGCCTGAGGCGATCTAAGCAGTCTTTGAGGATGACAGGGAACCAAAATGAGGATACTGAGGATATCTGGCCTAAGATGTGCAGTAGGCCAACAGGAGTACTTTACGGAATCTATGGTGTTTAATAACACAGGTACACTACCAAAAAACTGCCTCCAGTTTTGCAACTGATTCCTATAGATTTTGGGGTGCTGAATTCAGGAAAAATAGCCAAAATGTTCCATCACGTCACGTTTTCTTGCAAAATTAGATTTCTTACCCATATAAGGAATGTTCACATAATTTCTTTTTAGCCGACTGCAGTTTATTTTCTTGGTCCAAAATAGAGGTTGTAATGGTTAACTAACTAGAAACACTCCCTCATGATATTTTAGAGTGTTTTGTATTCATTTTATACATTAACAGGACAATTGGGAGGCGGGGGGCTAAATCCAGTACTCGCGCTGGCGCATGTTCTTTCCTGTTCGCCTCGCCTCGTTCGCTCGCTCAAACACGGTGGTTGCGACATGAACGTTCCTGTCAAATTTCAGTTTCTTGCAAGTTCATTATTACCTTTTGTTTGCTCAGTCGTAATCCAGCTTTATTCCGAAGTGGTTCACTACAGTTGTAGTTTGCAGTGCTGTGTATTTGTGATGGCTCACAGAGCCAAAGGTTGCGTCAACTCTCCGGACAGTTTTTGTTTTATTTGTGGGGAATATACCGTGAAAAAGCGGCAGAGGAACATTTCTGCATTTATTAAAAAAGTATATTTCGCCTATTTCGGTTTGAAGTTAGGCGATCAAGACAAACCGTGGGCTCCTCACAAAGTGTGCAAGACATGTGAGGAAGATCTACGCTTATGGATGAAAGGTAAAAAACAAGCATTTCGTTTTGGAATACCTATGATGTGGCGTGAACAGAGACCACAGCAGTGACTGCTATTTTTGCTCTTGCATTGTGAAGGGATACAACTTAAAAAATAAGAACGTAATAAGTTACCCCAACCTTCCCTCAGCAATTAGGCCTATGCCTCATAGCAACGAAGTACCTGTGCCTGAACCACCAAAATCTTTGGATCATATTTGTGTGGACGGTTCTGATCATGATGAGACTCATCAGATGGCTTTTCCCGATGAGTCCAGTACTTCCGAGTTTGAAACTGAACCAGATCCGAAACCTGAACTTTTCTCTCAAGCTGAATTGAATGATTTAGTCCGGGATTTAGGACTCCCAAAAGATGCTGCCCAACTGCTAGGTTCTCGGCTTAAACAGAAAAATCTATTGTCACCAGGAACAACTTTTTATTGGTACCGCAACGCAACCGCGAGACACAATTTTTGAAGTATTTCAGCAAAGAGGAAGATTTGGTATTTTGCAACGATATATACGGAGTGATGGAAAAGTTTAAACTCAAGTATGATCCTGCTGAATGGTGGCTGTTCATTGATTCGTCAAAAGACAGCATAAAAGGTGTTCTTCTTCATAATGGCAACACATTCGCTTCAGTTCCTATTGCTCACTCTGTTATTCTCCAAGAAAAATACAAGAATTTGGCCCTGATTCTTCAGAAGATTCGTTATGATGAGCATAAGTGGATGATTTGTGGAGATTTTAAAATTCTATCCATGCTATTAGGGCAGCAATCCGGTTTCACCAAATATCCCTGCTTCCTTTGCTTGTGGGATAGCCGGGCCCGCGACCTACACTGGGGGAAAAAAGACTGGCCAATTCGGGAGTATTTGAGACCCGGTGAGAAAAATGTTCTTCATGAGAGCTTGGTACCTCGTGATAAAATTCTATTACCACCTCTCCACATTAAGTTGGGTCTCATTAAGCAATTCATCAAGTCCTGGGATTCCTTCAAGGATGTTGTTCTCAAATTCTTGGGGAACAGGCGGGATGAGAACTATAAGGATATTGTTGCCAGGATGCTGAATGCCTTCAAAGAACAAGGCTGTAACATGAGCCTGAAAGTCCATTTCTTGCACTCCCATGTGAACTACTTTCCCGAAAACTTGGGGGCGTACAGTGAAGAACAAGGTGAAAGGTTTCACCAGGACATCAAGGACGCAGAGAGAAGGTACCAAGGAAGATGGAACACCACTATGATGGCTGATTTCTGCTGGTTGCTGCTGCGGGAAACCCCAGATGAAAATACGCCAAGCAGCGCACCAAGAGAAGCATTCGGGGGAAGAAGAAACGGGCCCACCAGGAGATTGATTGACCCAAGAATGACTTTAAAATCTAAACTGTGTTGACAAATATCGTGTTTTTACTAAACTTTGAAATAAAAATTTGCTAGTTATTACCACAGTGTCGGATCTCATTTATTAGAATTTTATTTTCACACCATCGGGTGTTTGTCTTCATGTATTGCAATGGTGCGGTTTGCGTTTTCTATTCTTACATACATACCTGTACAACATTTTTTGCACATTTCTTTGCTTTGCTTTGTGTCTAACCTCGCTCTTATATGCTCAATGTTTGTGCACATGTATGTGGCTGTTTTAAGTGCAGACAATTTTGCTACCATCACAGTGTGTTTTGTTAACATTACTCTATTCTTATGTGCTGCCTTGTTACAATTTTCTTTATTCTTATTTGAATAACTACTAAACAATTAGTATAAAGAATTCATCCAAGAAACTTTTATCTCGATCACACTCAATCTGAAACGTTCACCTCAAACTGCTAACCCAATGTAGCAAAAAATCTGTACGTGATGGAGCAAATTGGTTACCAGATTTGGATTCAGCGCACCAAAAAACGTAAAAATCAATCGAAACATTAGAGGCAGTTTAAAAAAAATTTTTTTTAGTGTACCTGTGTAATTAGAGGTGTAACTTGATCGTAGCATTTTGCATTGTACGATCATTTTATAGCTCTTTTTTATTGCTATAAATTATTTTTTATCACTTAATTTGATACTGAGGGACTCCTATTAACAGTGAATTCCTGTAGTCCCAATCATGTCAAAATTGAAGCACTTTTCAGTGTACATATGGATTTCCTATCAAGATATAGCCTGATTGTTCGTAAGATCTAAAGGTAAAGAAGGATGTGCTAACTAATGTGGAGATATGGTGGATAATTGGCAGATCTTTAGGAATTATGCCTACAGAAGTGATTTTAACTGAGATCTGGATTATGTTTCCCTGAATAACCACAGTGTATATTGTGTCACCAAAGGCTCCCTTCAAGAGCCAGAAAACCAGAGGGGGGCAGGAAGGATCCCTCTAGTGCTAGGGTTGCCAACTAGCTCCAGATACACCCGACAGGCTTGATCCAGTCCTGGGTTTACCCCATTGCATGCAGAGGGACATGTACTTCTGATTTTTCCATTGAACTCCATAAGATAGGCACAACTACATATCCCTGCATGCAATGGAGTAAACCCAAGACTGGTTCAAGCCTGATGGGCGTATCTGGAGCCAGTTGGCAACCCTAGTCTATGGCTAATCTGTCCCTCCATCCCAGACAAAAAGAGAACAGATCTCCCTCCTACAGCTCAGGGATGCCTTAAGCCAGCATATGCCCATATTTATACCTCCTTGTAGGTAGAAAAACTCCTGCACAGAAGGATAAAGGCAGGGAGGTTCCTGGAACCAGGGAGACAGGGGAGGGACTGAGGACCTGCTGTTTCCCTGAGAGCACAATCAATATGTGCTCTGTTCCAGGAGCCAATCACAGCATGAGCAGGAGATAACTGTTACCCTGGGTACCAGGAGAGTGGTTAGGGCTGGGGAGTGTCCCTAGGATCCACTCTGGGTATTTGGCCTTGTAAAGAGGGATTCAAGCATCTTGAAGAAGCCAAGCTGGCCTCCAAGGGGTCAGTGGATGACATGGAGGTGGAAACTATGGAAGGAAGACTTCTGGATCTGCCTACATCAGAGGAAGCAATGGCTGTAGAACTGGCCAATAGGCTGCAAAGTTTATGTTTGTTTTGTTGTTTATTTCTTTGTTGTTGTTGTTGGATTGTTTGAGGGAGGTGCAAGAGGGAGGCATGATAAGAGTGTAAGTAACAAGATGTGGACACCTCCCCACCCTTTCTCACCTCACTGTTTGAACCTTAGTGACAATTTTTTCTTGTTTTGAAGCTGAGAAAGGGGAATGATGTTTGATTTTGTATTTTGCCTAGAGGAGTAACAGAAAGGCTGCTTTGATTTCCTTTTTGGGAGTAACAGGACTGTGTAGAAAGGCTGGGACTAGACCCATCTGAGACAGTTCTCACTATGTGTTTGGAAAAGACTGAGGCATGGAGGGTTGAACTAGGCATATGCCTAGGCCATAGTCTATAGTGCACCAATTTGTTTTTGTACTTATCTCTTGACTCTCCTGTGGGGGAGGAGCAGGGAAGCCACATCTCCTGGGTGTTGGTAAGAACTTTGGCAAGTATAACCTAAAGGATTCCACATGGTTCCTGCAGTGATCCATTCTCTTGTTCTGTTACTGGTGCTGATATCTGCCCTTACAAGAGCTGGTGAGACTTATGTGAGCACTACCTCAAGTGGACTGCCAACTGCGGATGAACTGAGCACCAGGTTATCATATATAGACTAAATTGACAAGGGAAAGACACTGAGCTGAAGACTTTTTAGGATTCAGACCTAATCTGTGATCAGCAATCCAATTAGCTACTCCTTTCAATTGAAATTACTAGAAAGAGACCCCCGGGTACTATGTGACATGTTGATGTCTATGTCATCAGCTTACATGCACACTCCTAAATCATAACTTTGGGTGCTCACAAATGTCTCAATGAAGTATCTCAGCTGTTCTCCATGGACAAGCAAGAATGAAGACCTCACATCATCGATGGAATCCCACGTAGGAATGCTCCCTAGCTTCTACTGGAAACTTTTGGAATGCTGCACTGATTCTGCCTTCCTGCCTGCCACAGTTCCATCTTCTCCAGTCTTCATTTCCACAGAACCCTACAAATGAGGATCGGTCATCTACTGGTAAATGTTTTTTGTTCCCATCCAGGGGTCTTTTTGCACTTGGGTTAATTTTTCCACCCACATTGGTAATGCCAGGTCCCTCTTTTTTCAATTTCAATTCAGTTCCAGTACTTTTTGGTAACATTTATTGCCTACATTTTCCCACAGCCTAACTAGGCCGCTGGTACACTTTGAGCCGTGGCATTGCCACAGCCTCTTACAGAACCCAGAATTGAGCAGCGGGCCCTTGAGGACAGACCATCCATGTCATCCAGGCATAATCTGTGCCCCCAGTGTATGGGTTTATAAAAGCCTGAAGGGTTGACTGTGCAGGGCTCCCTCTTGGTCTACGTCAGTGTCTTTGGGGTCAGCATTGCTCTTATTTATTTAGCTGTGTTTATATACTGCGTTTCACTGGGTCAAAGCAATTTAAAATAAATAAGATGGGGATACATTACAACAGATCATTTCATATTTACTTGGGTGGGGAGGTTAATCCATCACCGAGGGAGATCAAACACATTTACAATCCTGATTTTGTATGCATCAGTGAATCAGGTCTTATTGATATTTTTTATTTTTCCTCTCAGTCTCACTACATCTGAGCCTCATCATGGCTACAACTACACTGGATGCTGTTCTGCTCAGATCCCAGGTGTTCGCTGTCTTGCTACATACAACAAAGGCTAACACCTTGTAATAAAGACGTGCAGTTTATTCATAAAACAATCACTTGACTTATTTAGAAAGGCAAGTAATTCTCTTAGTTACACATGAGTAGTTAGAAAAGATAACTAGAAAGCAATTATTTACAGGAGAATAATACATCACCGATAGAGTTATGAGATAGTGCAGCTATTTACAGGAGAATAATACTTCACCAAACTGTCGCAGCCCTTTCAAACATCAGCTGGGAGAGAGCACAGCGAAGGCTGGAGAAACGTCTGGGATTCTTCATGCGTTGGCATGTGCCTGGCCAAGCAGATCTATGCTCTCTCTGTTCTGGGTTTTCTCTCTCTATATATAGGCTGTAAGTGTGTTGCAGCCGGCCATCACATGATTCCTCACATGAGCTTATCTCTACAGTTATTCTACACCCCATACACCTTTGCTAATAGTAATTTGACCAGTCCTTCTCCAGCCTTTGTTTGCTCCCAGCTTTTGGTTTCCGGGCAGGCGTCTGACAATGCTCACCCTCCATGGTTTTAGAAGTTGAGAACTCCACAATTACAATTGATGCATATCTTGTTTACATTTGCTAGGTCAATTGATCTACATTTGCTAAGAGAACTGTTCAAAGGCCAGGAGAAGAATTCTGTCTCCCTCTTTGATCTTCCAGCATCCCTAGGACATTTGCATTCGTAGGAGAAGAACTCCTCCCTGGTCTTTCAGTATTCCTCAGGCTAGATGTGTAAACAGTTTCTCACCAGACTATAAATACAGCTTTGGTCTCTGGGCTAGCAAGCTGGCTCAGCATGATTCCTCAGTTGATTTCTCACATGCAGAATGGCTCAAAAGTTCAATTTCCTTGCAAAGTTCAATATTTCTTGCTGATCCAAATAAATCTTTTATTAGTAATACATTCCACCCGTGGATCAGTAAGGATATTGTACGTAAGCAGTGGCTGAATTGCCTTTGTAATTCAGCAGTGGCTGAATTGCCTTTGTAATTCATTTAGAAATACAATAATAATAACATGGGATAAAACATAGTGGATAACATTAAGGTAAATGCTTGAGGGGACAAGAAGTCACGGTATAAATTAGGTGACATTTTTCCAAGATATCTAATATACCATTCCAACCGGCATTACAATTGCCAAAGCCAAATGGCTTGTAGATCTCAGTTACTTTTATCAGTTCCCCATGCAGTGGGGGACTCATTTCACCTGCATATTAAGGACTTTTTCTACTGTATATCTGCCCCATGGATTTCAATCTACTAGTTATATATTGAGGGTAGTGGAGCAAGTGGTGAGCGACTAACAACCTCAATTATATTGCAACTACTTCTCCCTAGACCAGCTATGAATCTGGTCTTGGATATTTTACCCAAATGTTTACACTATTGACCACCCGTGGATTCAAAAAGCAATATGAGCAGGAGAAAGGGAAACCACAGCAATAACTAAGATCTGGGGAACAAGTGAAATAAGCAATTGGGCAAATGATGTTCAGCAGAAAAAAATCTAAGATACTAGAATTACAGTTACTTTCCAAGGAAACAATAATAAAAGGATAACAATACATAAAACAAAATATCATTCACAAAAGCCCCCAATCAGTCCAATAGTCCTCTTCCTATTTTCAGATAATTTGGTCCTGCTTCTCAGCAGTTCTTCAGGACTTCGTAGTGTGCTTCACCTTTCTCTGAAGTTTAAGTTTGGTTTCTCTCAAAAGTTGAACCTCTCATTCTCATGGGCGGATATTTTGGCCCCTTTTTCAATGTGACACACTGATCCAGGTAGGGACGCCTTCACACATTTCTTTGGTGTGTAGTTCAGAGTTCTTGGGATGGTCTGTTCCATCTGGATTATGGTCAATTTCCTCTGCTGGAATCTCTGGATTGCAATTGGTGAAATGGCTCCAGGCCTCATTCAGAGGAGCAGCACCAATATTAAATGAAAAGACTAAATAATCTAGATTAGATTTCACAATGAGACAAACTTAATTTCATCCATATTTACTAAGATCATATCCTATAAATATTGCTTTATAAACTTTCAATGGTCTACCAGTAACTATCTCGTATGGTGTCAACCTTGTCTCGCAGTTTGATTAACTCCTTGTCTCCCTATCACTGGAGATTCATTTGCTGGTAGGAAATATTCCATTATGCCCTTGACGGATCTTTACATGTTTACAGATTAGACAAGTTGCACACATGTGTTCTGCAATTTTGGCAAGTTTTAGAATTATACCAGTTTTGTGAGAATTTGTCATCAAATCATCCCCCTTTACCTCTGCATGCCTGGCCAGGACATACAGAGGAAAAGTGAGGCAAAAAAGCATCTAGAAGTACCACATGGCCAGTGTAGGTTTTCCAAAGCTCATCAGGGTGCAAGGTGCACCTAGCCTGTCTCCAGGTATCTATTTCCAATTGTTGAGTATGACTTCCTGAATTGAAGCTTCTGGAGACGGCATAGTTAAATAAAGTGCTCATCATTTTTTTGTTTACATATTCATTAGGCAGATACATCATGTCACATCATTAAATTACTTTCATCAGTTTACTGTCTATCAGAGTTTTATCTTTAATATTCCACTTCATCCCTCACAACACTTTTTTACAACACTTTTTCATCACTTGCATCATTCCACCAACTACATACATAGGTCCTTTTCATGTTTTATTTTATACCATACTAATGTATCCTTATTTGGCAAGGCTGCTAAGAACATCAAACAATTGTTAAAAACTTAGTATTATTGGAAACAAATGGTAGGTAGAAAATATAAATTTAGAGTCTTCTCAATAAGCATAACAGTATGAGTAAACAGTGTCCCTTTCCCACTAACTTAATTGATATAGTTCTAAATGGACATATGTGCTCATTCTAAATAGCAACTGTCTAAACAATCTAGGTAAAGTCCTTAAAATATAAAACTATTATTCCATAACATTTTATAACATCAATCCCAATAGGAAGAAGTATGGCTTCTAACAGGACGGACACATATCTCGGAAGTATAACTAGAGTCTATAGAATACCCAGTTCCCAGTGAGAGTGCTGTAGGAATCTTAAAAATACTTGGACTGATCTTGAAATTGCAGTGTCCACAAGGATTTGTGTAAGCTACTCATTAATTATGGTGTCAAAAAGAGATCCTTTTGAGGTGAGAGACCTAAGAGGGTACAAGGCATTGGTGGTTGGGCCTCATAGCGATACTTCTTCAGGTTCTTCTTGGCCTGCAAGGCATTTGTGGCTGGGCCTCATGGCGATACTTCCTCGGGTTCTTCTTGGCCTACTCTCCCCTGCCTATTCATGTCTCTTCAGAGGCATAAATATACAAGGTTCATGTTCTTCAGGCCTTGTGGGTCCTCGAGGAGTCTTAGAGCAGTCAGAATTCTGGTAGCCCAGATCATCACACTGGAAGCAGCACATTTATTGCCTTTTCCTAGGCTGTGGCCTCACCTTTCTGCCTCTCTCTCTCTCTCTCTCTCATTCCTTTTCTCAAACCTCTCCTGGATCATTGCTGACAAGCAAGATTTGGTTTTGTCCAATCAACTCAAGTTAATGTTATCGTTTTATTTGTAAATAATTTTACAAATATTCTCATATTTTCTGGGAACTCAGTTCTATCTTTATATTTGCTCTATATGCTTGGGAACAAAGCAATTTCATATCAGCCTCTGTCAAAACTTTCAGCAAACTTATTAATATTTACTCATCTTGTAATTGCTGAGTGTGTACTGGACCTCTGCATAATGTACTACTACAAGTGTATTTGGTAACATAAGTGCAAGTGTATAAACTAAAGAAAATTAATATCTCACAGTGCTGCAACATATATCTGTTTTCTCAGGAACTGTTCTCCTGAAACTGAAATAAAAACTTTCAAAACAAAGTACACTTTTTCTCTGGACACCAACACGTAAAATTCAAATAAAGAAAAACAGGTGAAATTATCCTAAAATCCAATATTGTGACAAATAAACCTGGAAAGATCAGTGTAGTTACTGTCCTATTCATCAGTCATCAGTACAGAGCTTAACAATGCAAAATAATTACCTTGAATCTTACAGTTCAGGAAACAAGCATTTTCAAATGACATGAAACTGATACTTTTTCATGAAAAGCTTAGTGGATATCTGGAATGCAAACACTCCCCTTTTCTTTATATTTTTAACCAAAATGTACTTTTCACATTTAAATTAAAACCTTATACATAATACTTGAGACTGGTATCAAACTGATCTGAAAACAATGCAGCTATACTGGATGTTTCTGTAATATATGAAGAATAATTATGTCCTCTATGACGTGCTTGCCACAATGTATAAAATCCCTTTTTAACTTTTAATTTTGCTCGATAGCATATGCAGTCAAAACCAAATATATATACCAGAGATAAAATATATATACCAGAGATAAAATTCAAGCACAATTACCTTCTTATTCACTCAGGATTTAAATCATTTTCAAGTTGCAATCTGGTAACTACTGGCTCAGGATGCCCCATTGTCCTGTCAGGGCTCTTAACCTCTACTTTGAAGGTCAAAGGAAAAACAGAAGCAGTTTCCTTAATTTTCTATCTTTTTGTTTGTTTCATTCAGCTTTAGTAAACTAAAACATTTAAACACAAGACAAATCAAAGCTTACAAGTGCTTTATACCTAACAGCCTATCTGATCAGAATAAGGTATTTCTCTTAAGAAATTTCACCCTGCATACTGAACACTGAACTAGACCCTCCCCCCTGGATAGTTCTGAAAAGCAACATGCTTTAACAACGGCTTGGGAAAACCAGGGACCTTAAAAAAAAACAAGTATAAAGTCTTCACTTCTTCATAATCTTATAAGGATTTTCTCCATAACAATCAATGCTAGCTTTACAGGATAGTCATTTTGTTCAAAGCACTGAACTAAACATCTTTGCATCCCAAGATTAGTAAAGTCATAATAACATGACAAGACTGCTCTTGTATCACAAGGTCAAAACTAATCAAACAGAATTTCTTAGCATCACCATGATCTATCATTAATCTCTTGATTAAAATCCTCCACAGTATCTTTTAGATTAACTCCTCCAGGATTTTGGGGAGTACTCTGTACTTTCCTCCTATAAATTGGTTAGCAATAGACATGTATTTTCTTTTTCTTTCTTTCCCCCCATCTCTTACGGTATTTATACTGAACCTGCTGATAAGTATCTAATTTATCTGTCAACAAACGGGTTTGGCATTGTAACATTGTTACCATATTCTGTAAATCACAATTCTGCTTTTCAAGTTGCTCAATCAAATCTAATTTGCTGGATTTTGTCTGATGTATCTTACGATATGCAGACAACAAAAGCCATCTCCTTCTCCCTAACGTACTCAATTCTATCCCTTTTTCAACAGGTATTTTTTGCAAGCATGTAATAACATTCACAGGTTCAGCATCTTTTAAAACAGAATCCCAATTCTCACTTAGTCTTGACCCGCAGGACCATTCTATAGATAACATTTTATAAGGCGCCTGATGCCAGATGGGAATATTTACAATATTCACATCTTTATCCCCCTTTACAGTATTTACACTATTTCCTCTTCTGCAGATCTACTCTCTCTCTGTTCTGGGTTTTCTCTCTCTATATATAGGCTGTAAGTGTGTTGCAGCTGGCCATCACATGATTCCTCATATGAGCTTATCTCTACAGTTATTCTCCACCCCATACACCTTTGCTAACAGTAATTTGACCAGTCCTTCTCCAGCCTTTGTTTGCTCCCAGCTTTTGGTTTCCGGGCAGGCGTCTGACAATGCTCACCCTCCATGGTTTTAGAAGTTGAGAACTCCACAATTACAATTGATGCATATCTTGTTTACATTTGCTAGGTCAATTGATCTACATCTGCTAAGAGAACTGTTCAAAGGCCAGGAGAAGAATTCTGTCTCCCTCTTTGATCTTCCAGCATCCCTAGGACATTTGCATTTGTTAGGAGAAGAACTCCTCCCTGGTCTTTCAGTATTCTTCAGGCTAGATGTGTAAACAGTTTCTCACCAGACTGTAAATACAGCTTTGGTCTCTGGGCTAGCAAGCTGGCTCAGCATGATTCCTCGGTTGATTTCTCACATGCAGAATGGCTCAAAAGTTCAATTTCCTTTCAAAGTTCAATATTCCTTTCTGATCCAAATAAATCTTTAATTAGTAATACATTCGCTAAATAAATGGATTTTTAGTTGCTTTTGAAATGAGGGTAGATCTTTGTTGCTCTGGATTTTGGTTGGGAGGGAGTTCCATAGCAAGGGGGCATATAAGTCGAATGCGCGGTTGCAGGTTTGTTGATTGAATTTTGTCCTTTCATGTGGCACTGTGAGCGCATTGCTCATGGTCTGCCATGTAGGTCTTCCAGAGTTCAGACAGGTTAGAAGGGTTTGGAGATGTGATGTTTGCTGTTGGTGAAGTGCTCTGTGGATTAGCACCAATGTTTTATACTTGATCCGTGCTTCTAATGGGAGGATGTGGTGATCTCTCAGGACAGGACTGATGTGATCATGTTGTTTTCACTCTTTTTGGATGATTCTGGCCATTGTGTTGAGGGCTGTCCATAGCGGGTTGAGAGTGGTGACCAAGAGACCTTGGTATATTGAATTACTATATTCCAGATGGGGGAGTATCATTGCCTGCATGACTGATCTGAAATCCTGTGGGTCTAGGAGAGGTCTGAGGCATTGTATCATCTTAGCTTTGAAAAATATTGTCCTTGCGGTTCTTGCAGTCTGTTGCTTGAATCAAAGTGATTGATCAAAAATAACTCCCAAGTATTTTATGTACAATTGGGCTCTTATTTGGGTCGTTCCCAGGGTGAGGTTTGCTGAGGGGAGGAGGGTGAAGGTTCGATCCCTTGTAACAAATAAGGCTTCTGTCTTTTTGAGATTTATCGTGAGGTTGTTTTCTTGGAGCCAATTGGAGACATCATCGAAACAGTTTATTAGCTGCGCGTTCATTGGATTTGTGGTCATGATGAGCCCATAAAGCATGGTGTCATCTGCATATATGTGGAAGTTGATATTGTGGGTCCATATTATTGTGCAGAGTGGTTGAAGGTAGATGTTAAAGAACATAGCGGAGAGTGCCAAGCCCTATGGTATTCCTTGGGTTTGTTGAAATGGGGTGGAAGTTGTAGTGTTGATCCAGATTAGTTGATATTTGTCAGTTAGGTAGGACTGGAACCATTGTAGAACTTTATCTTCTAAGCAAGTCACTTGTAATCTGCGCAGGAGGATGCCATGTGAGACAGTATCGAATGCTGCAGATATATCCAGAAAAAGCATGACGTATCCAGACTGTTTGGCCTGTATTCCTTTGGTTATGATGTTTAATAGTGAGATCATGAGGGTTTCAACCCCATGAGGGTCTGAATACGTGTTGCTGTTGGTCAAGTGTGGTGTTCTGGTCCAAGTGATCCTGTAGCTGCTGTTGGGAGTCATTAGTGGGATGGGAACAGCTGAGGGATGTAGAAAAACAGTGGTCAAAACTGAAAGGGGATATTTTAAGGGCAACCAACCTTGTTGTTAAAATGGTAAATAAAGGTAAAAGGAAAAGGAGACCACTATGGTTTTCGAAAGAAGTAGCTGAAAAAGTGAAGAAAAAGAGAGAGGCCTTCATGAAATACAAGAGATCACAGAGAGAGGAAGACAGGCATCTGTATTTGGAAAAACTTAGAGAAGCTAGCAAAGTAGTCAAGAAGGCAAAGATTCAAAAGGAGGAGGAAATAGCCAATGCAGTAAAATGGGGGGATAAGACATTTTTCAGATATGTTAGTGAGAAGAGGAAGGGCAAAAGTGGTATTGTCAGACTCAAGGGTGCAGGGGAGGATTATGTAGAAGCGGATAAGGATAAAGCGGAATTGCTTAACAAATATTTTTGTTCTGTGTTCACAGATGAAGAACCAGGAGCAGGACTTCAGAAAACACCCACAAATAGGAACAGAAGCGAGGGACATCTTGAACAATTTTCAGAAAACTGTGTTCGTGAGAAACTAGCTCAACTTAAAGTAGACAAAGCGATGGGACCGGATGGGATACACCCTAGAATACTGAGGGAACTTGGGGATGTTCTAGCAGCTCCACTGACTGACCTTTTCAATGCCTCGTTGGAGTCGGGAGTGATGCCAAAGGACTGGAGAGAGGCTCATGTGGTGCCTTTACACAAAAGTGGAAGTAAGGATGTGGTTGAAAACTACAGGCCGGTTAGTTTAACTTCGGTGGTGAGTAAATTATTGGAAACGCTGCTGAAAGAGAAAATAGTGAGGTTTCTGGAGTCCAGCGGATTACAGGGTCCGAGGCAGCATGGATTCACCAGAGGCAGGTCTTGTCAGACAAATCTGATTGATTTCTTTGACTGGATGACCAGGGAGTTGGACCGAGGGAGAGCCCTAGATGTGGTGTATTTAGATTTCAGTAAAGCCTTTGAAACTGTTCCTCACAGGCGACTTATAAACAAACTGAGCACCCTAGGGATGGACCCTAAAGTTACTGCTTGGGTTAGAAATTGTTTGGGTGGGAGGCGACAAAGAGTACAAGTAAATGGAGCTCACTCTGAGGAGAAGGATGTTACCAGTGGTGTGCCCCAGGGATCTGTCCTTGGTCCGATTCTTTTTAACATCTTTGTTAGTGATATAGCGGAAGGGCTGTCGGGTAAGGTTTGCCTCTCTGCGGATGATACCAAAATCTGCAATAGAGTAGACACCCAGGAAGGTGTAGATAACATGAGGAGGGATCTAGCTAAGCTTGAAGAATGGTCTAGAATTTGACAGCTGGGATTTACTGTTAAAAAATGTAAGGTCATGCATTTGGGCTGCAGCAATCCAAGGGAGCAATATAGTATAGGGGGTGAAGTACTTTTGTCCACTAAAGAAGAGCAGGAACTAGGCGTGGTTGTGTCTGGTGATCTTAAAGTAGCTAAACAGGTAGAAAAGGCGATGACAAAAGCTAAAAGGATGCTTGGGTGCATACGGAGAGGAATGGCTAGCAGAAAAAAGTAGGTGATAATGCCTCTGTATAAGTCTTTGGTGTGACCTCATTTGGAGTATAGTGTGCAATTCTGGAGACCGCACCTTCAAAAGGATGTGAACAGGATGGAGTCGGTGCAGAGGGTGGCTACTAAAATGATTAGTGGTCTTCATTATAAAGCAGATGAGAACAGACTGAAGGATCTTAATATGTACGCCTTAGAGGAAAGGCAGGATAGAGGTGATATGATTGAGATGTTTAAATACCTCCGTGGCATAAATGTTCAGGGAGAGAACCTCTTATTTATTTATTTTACTTCTCTTATATACCGCGCTATTACATATCAGTGCGGTTTACAATAAACAGAACAATATACTGTGCGGACGGGCCACAGAGTATTTACATCAAACAGGGATTAAAACTTGGATTTAACTGGGGTAGCATATCTACACATTATTTACAGTAATGCCTATGTTTTCGGGTTGTGGCCTTAATCTATTTGGTATTGGCCAGTTTGGACCGGCTCTCCTTTGACTTGCTGGGTATGTTGTTGGGATGATCTGAGTGTTTGGTGTGATTATTCGTTGATTGGTTTCTATAGCTAGGTTCAGGGTAGTGTCTTATGAACAAATAATGCTTGAGTGCCTTCTGGAATTGAGACAGGCTAGTAATGACCCGCATGTCTGCGGGGAGGGCATTCCAAGCTCTGGGTGCATAGATCGTGAAAGCCCTGTTGGAGGTTGCCTTTGTGCACGTAGTCATTTCTTTTGGGATCGTCAGTGTTTTCACTGTTGATGATCTTCTCTTTCTGTTTGGCTGTATACAGTGGATCATCTTGTTACCGTATGGGGGGGGGGGGGTGATTGTTTAGGGCTTTGAAGGTCAAGACTAGGATCTTGTAGAGAAGTCTGGCCTGAATGGGCAGCCAGTGTAGATTCTTCAAAATTGGAGTGATGTGGTTCGTTTGTGATACCCCAGCTAGCACTCTTGCTGCTGCGTTCATTGCAAGCTGGAGCGGATGTAGAGTTGCCTGCAGAAGTCCGTATAGTATGACATTGGCGTAATCAAAGTGTGGTAGTTCCAAGGCTTGGTAGATTGTTCGGAAATCACTAGGGTCCAGTAGTGTTCGTAGATGGCGAAGTGTCCATATTGAAGTGTCTTTCAATTGAAAGCAAGTTCTGCTACGAGGGGACATGGGATGAGGGTGAAGGGAGATAGATTCAGGAGTGATATGCGGAAATATTTCTTTACGGAAAGAGTAGTGGATCCGTGGAATAGTCTCCCAGTGGAGGTGGTAGAGATGAGGACAGTAACTGAATTCAAAAAAGCATGGGACAAACACAGAGGATCTCTAAAGGTAAAAAGGGGACTGTTGTAGTTGTTGATATGGAAGAACAGACTAGATAGGCCATGTGGTCTTTTTCTGTCATCATATTTCTATATTTCTATGTTTCTATGTTCTCGTCCAAGTGATCCTGTAGCTGCTGTTGATTTTTGCCATGAATGGGAAGCTTGCTACCCATCTGAATGAGGTAGGATCCAGTGGGTCAAGTTCTGGTTTCTTGAGGGTTGGGCAAAGCCTTTGATACTGTTCTTCATAGGAGACTTATCAGTAAACTCAACAGCCTGGGGATGGGTCCCAAGGTGGTGAACTGGATCAGAAATTGGTTGACTGACAAGACGACAGAAGGTGACGGTAAACGGAACTCACTCAGATGAAAGGAAGGTGATTAGTGGTGTGCCCCAGGGTTTGTTCCTGGAATTGGTACTGATCAATATATTTGTGAGTGATATTGCTAAAGGGCTGATTGGAAAAGTCTGTCTTTTTGCAGATGACACCAAACTTTGCAACAGAATGGGCTAAGGGAGTGGAAAACATCTAGAAAAGCTGGAAGAATAGTCTAATGCTTGGCAGTTAAGATTTAATGTGAAGAAGTGCAGTGCCATGCACTTGGGAAGCAGAAATCCAAGGGAACTGTATGCGATAGGGGGCAAGAGAATGGTGTGCACGGATCAGGAGAAGGACCTCAGAGTGATTGTTTCTGAGGATCTTAAGGTGGCGAAACAGTGTGATAAGGCAGTGGCAAAAGCCAGAAGGATGCTGGGTTGCATACAGAGAGGAATTACCAGCAGAAAGGAAGAGGTACTAATGCCATTCTGTACAAGTCGCTGGTGAGGCCTCACTTGGAATATTGTGTTCAGTTTTGGAGACCATATCTCACAAAGTATATAAAAAGTCTGGAAGCAGTTCAGAGGAAGGCGACCAAAATGATTTGGAGCCTGTGTCAGAAGACTTATGAGAAGAGATATGAAGACCTAAATATGTACACTTTGGAGGAGAGGAGAGACAGGGGAGATATGTTGCAGACCTTTAAATGCTTGAACAGTATTGCTGAACAAACAAACCTCTTGCAAAGATGGGAAAACTGTAAAACTAGAGGACAAAACATGAAGCTGCAAGGGGGTAAACTGAAAGGCAATGTCAGGAAATACTTTTTCACTGAAAGGATGGTGGATGCTTGGAATGCCCTCCCGATGGAAGTGGTGGGGGCAAAAAAAGAGACAGAATTCAAAATGGCATGGGACAGACACAGTGGATCCCTTTGTAGCAACAGGATAAAATCAAAATAAGCATAACTATCTCTTATATCTGGACAAATAGGGGTGACCTACACGGAGTGATGGGTACACCCCTAAACAAAGGCATGGGGAGGAGTGACCAGCACAGAGTGGCAGGTGTACCTACTCTTGTCAACTTGCTGGGCAGATGGACCATACTGGTCTTTATCTGCCGTCATATACTATGTATGTCTTGAGACTGTTGGGCATTAGGACTTGTTTTAGCAATTAATTTACTGTGTTGGCAAGTGCTGGTCTTAACTCCTGTTTTGTCTTTTTTATCTAGTTCACAGGGCAGGGGTCGAGGGGGGGGGGTGGTTGTATTTATTACAATTATTACATTACAAGTAATGAAAAAGGAAACATTAAATAACAATTTAGAGGTAACAAATAAAATATTACTGCACAATCAATCAGCCCACATCTCAGGGAGATAACAACAATACAAAATACCAAATCATATCATGAAGAAAACAAGGAGAGAAAATCCCTCTCACTATTAGCAGCCATAACCATCCAGCTACCAACTTTCCTGCACCCCTCTTGAGGAACTCAGATGTTCTGGCAGATCCTTTCTATCTGTGCCCTTCTCTTCTACTGCCAATTTCAGACTTTGATCCTTGTGTTCTTTTTCTGCTGTCATGTTTCTATGTTTGTTTCACCTTTGCCTGGAACGAACTACCTGAGTCTGTGCGTCAGGATTCATCTCTGGCCCTTTTCAAATCCAGGCTGAAAACTCGCCTCTTTGAGACGCTATTGGATCCTGATCTGCTTAGTCTCCTATGTGTTTCCTTACCATCCCCTAAGATATATCCGCGCCCTCAGCTATTATGTTGTCTGTAAGCTCTGATCAGCAGGGACTGTCTTTTACATGTGTCTGCACAACGTTGCGTATGCCTTGTAGCATTATACAAATGATAAGTAGTAATAGTAAAATTATTCACTGCAGCTCCTTATCAAGCAAGAAAGTTTCCATCTACAAAGGATCAAAAACACTTACAGTGGTACCTCCAAAAGAAAGGCGATCCTAGAGCCAGCACCATAGGCTTAAAGGCTAAAAAGCCTTTCCGCGTTGTTGCGCAGCCCATGAGACATCGGGGAAATGTTTGGTTTATAAATCCACAAAATCACATCTCCTTGTTCTTACGATAACTTGTCAATGCTAAAATCTCATTAATATCAGACTGAAAAGACACAACTAAAGTAGCACGCGAAGATATTACATCTTGTGAATTCTCCAGAAAAGCTGTTAAACTCCGACTGAGGGTTTGACACATAAAACCCGTCTAGAGATTCAGAAGAAACCCTTTTACCAGTCAAGTAATATATCTTCAAAAACAACATAGAATCATGATTAGACAAAATAAGAACAACTCTGAGGTATTTTCCTTAATAAAATTTCAGAAGAAATAAATGTGCACAGAAAAGTTCAAAAGCCTCAAATTTTTTGATCTCGCTACATTTTCAAGAGATTCTAATTTTCGATGAATAATCAAACTATCCTTAATCGTTGAAACACTTAGTGATCTCAAGGAAGAACAATGAGTTTCAGCCATAGATAGTGGTTTAGAAAACCTCCATCCTCTCCCCAATATTCCATAGTTTCTTGGGAGAACTGCCAAAGTTGGGAAATTGTAGATATGGGAGTTCTCTCTGTGTGGGTCACAACCCTCCATATATCAGCAAGGGAGACGTGAGAATCAGGCACCTCCCAAGCATCAGTGGAGGGTGGGACCCAAGAAACTGCTTTAAAGAGCTAAACAGAGTACAATTTGAAGAACTCTGCTGAACTGGCAAGACACAATCAATGGAGACAGATGGAGTCTTAGCAGATGGAGAAAGTGGCAGGCTCCATGCACTTCCCTCAGGAGGTGAAGTAAGGAGTACAGAGCCTTGTGGTAGTGTCTCTTCCATGGTCTTAAGATGCTTATCCTTTGGGCCAGTAGCCAAAGTGTTCCCAACAGAATCTCTTTTCCTCTTACCCTTGGATGGCATCAATAAGGCCAGAAGATAGGAACTCCAGAGAAGCAGCGAGGCTCCAAATGAGCCTGTCCTGCCCCTGAAGGCACACCTCTTAGGGCACACATACAGATGCATGCCCAATGATTATGCGCATCACAGCAACACAATCTTATCAGGGCCTTTGACTGACATCAGAAGGGTTGTCCCAGGCAAGCCTGCCATAAATAAGCTTGAATCAGCAACCCGTCTACAATCTCTCTGCACAGCAACTCTACCAGTAGCATGGTGTTTTGCGCTAAAAAATCCATGTTGCCTGGGTAGCACCAGGGCAGGGCATGGTGATAGGGGAAAATAAGACTTAAAGTGTGTGTGTACAGGAGGACTAGGAGGACTAGGAGGCCCGCAGGGGAGAATGGGAATCCTGTACATATCTATATATGGAAAGGAATGTGCTGTGCTAAGACAAATTGATTGTTCTGCAAGGAAATGACTAACATCTGTGAAGTTACTGATAAGCTGTGGTGGGCCTCAGGGGATGAGTTGATGACGTATGTATATGTTTCTGTTAATGTATAAAAGACAGACAGCCTCTCTAACTTGTGGAATAAACTTACATACTACTTATATGCGAGTGTGTGTGTTTGTTCCCCTGGAATTCCAGACAGAGAAGGTAATGTGGTTCCTTGGCCCAGGGGCGCTTTCATAACGCTATGCATAACAGGCATGTCCCGCTGGGTCCGTGGTGATACCCTTTTCCTTCTCTGTGGCTTGTGTGATTGTGTGAGCTTGGCAAGATGCCCTGCCTCAGCCTGAAGCGATAGTGCTAGTGACGGTTGTTGGCAGAAAGCAAGTGGTCAAGAGTGCGATTGTTGGATATTAATTAGAAGGGGGGGGGGTCCCAAGGTAAGGGGACCGCTCCAGAATCCGCGGGAGTACGTGTGCAGCTCAATGTTGTGATAAGGTTTAAAACTGCAGCTAAGAAGGCATCCTATTCTCGCCGTACCCCGGTCCCTCCCGGCGCACCCCCGGTAGATGGGGAGATGCCGAAGGAATACGTAGACAGAGTGGCAGGGGGTTATTATACTAATCCCTGGGTGGATAATATGGCGGGGTGGACAGAAGGTTTACGTAGCTCAAATCCTTTTCCCAGGGAGGGTAGCTTCTCTGCCTGGCATTTAGATATGTTTCGGGGATTGTGTCTGGGGGATAGGAAAGCTTTTCCCTTTTATTCCGGAGACCCAAAATGGCCAAAATCTTATATTTATTTTTATTTATTTATTTATTTATTTAACAATTTTTATATACCGCACTATTTGTTATCAGTGCGGTTTACATTTAACAAAGTTTTCAGATCAGAGAAGACTGATTGAAATTACATTATAACAAGGAATAAAACTTGGAGAACATGGGAAACTATTTACATATTGACATGTATCAGGATGGTTGAGGAATACATGAAACTATATACATAAAGATAAGGCATAATAGTTGATACTTGATCTGAAAGTCCATAGATTGCTTCAGAACTGACAGGAGGGTGCTTGGGACTTAAGCTTTATGTTGTGTAGGGGTCTTTAGTAGGAGAAGGGGGATGGTTTCTTAGAGTCGGGGTGGCGGTTTGGGCAAAATGGAGCAGAAAGAGGTGGTGTTTTATTGCTTTCCTGAATTGTAGAAGATCCTGGATTACTCTGATTTCTGGAGGGAGGTCGTTCCAACATTTTGGTGCATAGTAGGCAAAGGTTCTTCTCCTGGCTGTTTGGGAGCATTTTATTGATTCTTTGGGAATAGTCAAAGTGTTGTCTGTTGTTGACCTTCTAATTCTAGTTTTAGGAGTAGGTGAGATAAGTTCCTTGAGAGAGTTGGGGGCGATGTTGTTGATAATCTTGAATGTTATTAGAAGAACCTTATATGTTAGCCTGGAGTATATCGGTAACCAATGGAGCTCCTTGAGTATTGGTGTGATGTGGTCTGATCTGGCTAGACCATAGAGGACACGTGCAGCGGCATTCATGGCTTGTTGGAGAGGAATGAGGGAGTTCTTTGGTAGGCCGTACAAGATTAAGTTTGCATAATCTAGGTGTGGTAGTATGAGGGCCTGGAAGATGGTTCGGAAGTCGTCAGCAGGTAGCATAGGTTTGAGAAGTCTCAGTGTTCTGATTTTGTTGTAGATGGACCTGGTGATGTTTTTTATATGTTCCTTGAAATCCATGTGCTGGTCAAGAGTGATGCCGAGGTAGCGTATAGCATTACGGCTTGGGAGCTCCGCATCTCTTACTCTTAGGCTGGAGGGGGGAGAGAAGTTTTTATTCCTTGACATGAAAAGTACCTCTGTTTTCTTGAAGTTAATGTGGAGGTTTTGGGTGGTTAGCCAATCTGTAATTGCGTTAAAACAATTAACAAGGTTGGTGAATTCCGGTTGTTTGACTTTGAACGGGGTGAATAGCAGAACATCGTCCGCATAGATTAGGGCAGAAATATTGAAGGATCGGATGATGTTGCATATCGGCTGCATATAGATATTGAACATGAGCGCCGATAAGGAGGAACCTTGTGGGACACCTTGTTGCTGGTGGAAAGGTGTTGAAGTTTCAGAACCAACACGAACTTGTTGCCAGCGATCTGACAGGTAGGATTTACACCACTCCCAGGCAAGGCTGTGGATGCCTTTTTCCAGGAGGCGAGTAAGTAGCTGGTTGTGGTTGACGGAATCGAAGGCTGCTGAGATATCCAGGAAGATGAGGGCGAAACCATTTTCAGTGTTGTCAATTCCTCTATTGAGAGTGTTGGTGAGGGAGGTGAGCAGTGTTTCTATTCCATGCGATTCTCTAAAGCCATGTTGGCATGGGTCAAGGGAGGCTGCTATGTCTATATGTTGTTGGATTTGTCTGTAGACGACCTTCTCGATTATTTTAGCAAGTAGAGGAATGCTAGCGATAGGCCTGTAGGATTCTGTTTTTGATGGGTCGAGTCTGCTGTTCTTTAGGAGGGGTCTTATTGAGGTTCGTTTGAGTAAAGAGGAGAATGAGCCAGTAGCAAAGGAGAGACAGATGATGTTTAGTAGAATTGGGCTGAGTTCAACTCGGAGGGTCCGGATCCAGTGTGCTGGACAGGGGTCATTTGGAGAGTTGAGGTGTTGATGCTGACAATGAGGTCTTGGAGACTCCTCACATCAGGAGGGGTAAAGTGTGTGAGTGATGTTTGTGAGGAGGGAGTTTGGTAAAGGGGGGACGGTATTGCTATTGGCAGATTACTTGCTGTTAGTGATTTGGATTGGAGGAAATCAGCATATGACTGGGGGGGAATTGGGGCTAGTTGGATGGGGGAGGGTTCCTTGATTAGAGATTTTGCCAGGTTGAATATATGAAGGAATGTGGTACTGTATGGATACAACTGGCTACTTATTATAATGGTCAGCACCAACCGGTGCTTGACTCGCCTTGGGAACTGCCTCCGAAATCGCCCCAACCCCAGGTGTCCTCCTCCTGGGTGCCCACGGCTCCTCCGCCATATCAGCCCATTTACCTCTCCCTGGTTGGATCGGCCTCCATTGTAAAGCCAGCCAGAGACTCTGATTCATTAGAGGACATTGTTCTGGCGGTGGCTGCTTCTACCGCGCACCCCCAGTAGTAATGGCAGGGCGTGCCCCCACACACCGGGAATTACCCGTAGATAAAATGTTTTGTCAGATATGTGCTACTTATGAGGCTGTGCGTGGCAAGGTAGAGGAGCCTGCCGGTTCGCCTCCGCCGCCGCCCACTGCCTGGCTACCTTCTCCTGCCCTACCTTCTCACTCAAGCCCATGCTTGACTGAATCTGGGCCTGTCCCTGCTGGTTGGGACGCGCCCAGGGAAAACATGTATCGCCAATTGTGTAAGACATCTCAGGAGACCTCTACCGGGGGTTTGGGGACGCGAGCGGGGGCTGGAGGGTCCGCTGCATCTCTGGTCCCTTTTGCCCCGCTGGAGTCCCTCATTTCCCCCCCCCCCCCCAATTCCCCTCTTCCGATGCCTTCAACTGAAGATCGGGTGGGGGAACAGGAACAGAGTAGGGCTAGGGCTCATAGGGATGGACTTAGCCCTCATAACCCCTTTCATAAGCTGGATTCACATGACGTGAGAATTTCTAACAGTGATAGAGTGACAGGAGACCCTACCTCTAAGGGCCATATATACACCCAGTACCCTTTTTTAACTATTGGTAACCAGCTTGTTGTTAAGCCCCTGGATCCCGCCATTCTTTCTTCTATTTTACAGCATGCCCCGAACCCTATGAAAACACGAGCTGCCACTGTGCACTACTTGCAATGTATGACTCACGGGTTGCAGTGTACGGCACAGGATTACCGCCTCATTATTGAGGGTGTCCTGGGGAATGATGAAGAAACCCCATTTGATTTTTCTAGAGTTAAGTCACTGGTGAATCCTTTTGAGACGCTGGATGATTCTAACTACCTCCTCCGATATCCCGAGGTGATAAAAAAGATGTGGGACAACGTGTTAGGAGAGTTTGAGTGTTTATTTGGGGCAAAACAGAATCTTGTTGCATCTATTGCATGCATTCAGTAATCAGGGGAAGGAGTTTCACAGTTTGTGCGAAGGTTTCATAAGTGTTGGAAGGAGGAGGCAGGTTTATCTCAGGAAGGCCTGATGGCTTCGATGTATATTCAGACGCTGTTTGGGGCTATGCGCCCCGAAGTGACTGTAGCATGTAAGCAAATGATAGATGCTTGGTTTAGCATGACTCCGGCAGAATTAGAGAAGGTAATACTAATGAAGGAAGTGGCGGGATGCTTTGCAGATATGGATGTTAAGAAAGGTTAAATTTCTCATGCTTGGCAGCAGGATATTGGTTGCCAGCAATCCTACCCCAGGGGATATCAACCCCCGGGGCCTCAGTGGTCGCAATCTCGGGGGGTGGAGGGGACAGCAGGGCCGGTTTCGAGGCGGACGGGGTGGTGAACAAGGAGTAGGGCAGGGAATATCTAGGAATCAGATTTGTTTTCATTGTAAGCAACCAGGACATTGGAAAAATGAGTGCCTTTACGCATCAGGTAGCAGCCCCGGGCTAACTCAAGGGGGGTGGGCTTTGCCCCCTCCCGCAATGCTATCGGCACCATTCCCTCCCCCATCTAGTAGCCCTGCAACCCTTGCTCTCCTTATTACATGGCAACAGCCCCCACAACGCCCATAGGGCTGCCCTGAGGCAACGGTTCCGATCTGGATTCAGTTAACAGGTGGATGGAAGGAGCCCCCTTGTTGTACATTGTGCATTAATGGCCAGCAAGTCTCCTTTGTAATCAATACGGGAGTGACTTGCTCCAAGACAGCAGACTCCTCCCTAGCACTATCTAAGGCCTTATCTAGGTGGCGCGCGAGGTCTGCTACCTTCGCACCAGGCAGGCATGTTAACAGGCGATCCTCACGTCCACCAGCCACCCAGCTATCTACATGCCTAATGATTGAATCACCAACTATAACGGCTGTCCTAACCCTTCCCTCATGGGCACATGGCCCTGGAGAAACTTCCTCGGTGAGAAAGGGTTTTACATCACCTGGAGGACAGGTCCTAGTTACTCTCCTGCCGCAGGGATACATTGATTCCCCGGCGGCGTATTCTCTTGTTCTTAAGGCATCAATTGAAATGTGGCATCCGCCTTGTTCCTCCACCTTTCTCCAGTATATGGACGATTTGTTGTTATGTTCAAAAACAATCACAGAATGTGAAAACGAATCTGTATCCTTGCTCTGCCATCTAGCCTCCCAGTGGTGCTGCGAGCGTGTTACCTATTTGGGGTTTGTGCTGTCCCCTGGAAACCGGGTGCTCTCTCCCGCCCGAGTACAGGCAATTATAAAATTATCTCCTCCAACAACAGTGACACAAATGGCTTTCCTTGGATTAGTATCCTTCTGTCGCGCTTGGATCCCGGACTGTGCTTATTGGGATTCCATATTGCGAAGGACTACTTTGCAGTTACCAGGCTCTGCATCTATTGAATGGACTGAACAAATGCTTTCTGCATTTGCCACTTTGAAAAAGTTGCTTATCTCGGCTCCTACACTTGGACTACCCAACTATGGGAATATGTTTTACTTATATGTAAGGGAAAAGGGAGGAACTATGGCAGCTATTTTGGCTCAAGACCATGGGGGATGGGGGCAGGGGGGGATGCACCCAGTCGCATATTTATTGAAAAAATTGCCCCTCCAGGTACAGGGTATGCCTGCATGTTTGCGAGCCCTGGCGGCTTTGGCTATTGCCATACAGATAACTATCACGATTACTCTGTCTCATGAGACTATTCTGTTTTCTACCCACTCTGTTTTAAATGTGTTAAAGAACCTCACTACGCAACACATGACAGCCCAGCGCCTTAGTGGGTATGAGGTTTATTAACACATAGAGTCATTTATTCCTCCAACCCTCATTATTTAGCAAACTTGATCTCTCTCCATACTCCCTACCGACAGCTTTGCACCTTGCATGCTAATCGTCTATCTCTTCCTTCCCCTGCACAAGCTCACCTAGAACAGACATGTCACGCTGCTTTCTTTTTTCTGGGACCCTCACTTTGGAATTCACTACCATCCTCCCTCCAGTTAGAACCCTCCTATCAGAATTTCAAAACACTACTAAAAAAACCATTTATTCCTTCCTGGGCATCCTGTATAGTCTTTCGTTTGTTTGTCTTTTGTTGACTTACTGATTTGTTTGATTATTGTCTTTGATTTACTGTTTTGTCTTTGGTGGCCCCTTCGGCCCTTCTTTTTCTTTATTTTAATGGAGTTCCTTTCTTCTCTGACGCTAGCATCTATATTTTATTGTAAACCGCCCTCATGTTTCGACAAGGGCAGTATATAAAGTGTTAAATAAAGATAAAGATAAAGAGGTAATTTTAACAACTACTGAAGGGTTGTCGGTTAAACAGCAATCCGCTGCCTTTACCCCAATGCTGACCTTACAGGCCTTAAAGCACCCAGTAGATGATTCCGAATTGCCCCAAGAAGAACATGATTGCTTAAAGTTGATTAACTTTGAGACGTCAGTATGTCCCGACTTGTCTTCCTTCCTGCTCCTGGACGCTCCACACATATTTGTGGACGGGAGCTGTGTTCGTCCCGCAAACAATGCCTTCATTGCCTCTTATGCCATTGTAGAACTCCCAAATATTCTGCATGAAGCCCAGTTACTACCTTATGGTTCTGCACAAGCAGCAGAATTGGTAGCGCTTACTAGAGCCTGTGAATTATTTGCTGATAAACGTGTTAACATTTATACAGATTCCAGGTATACCTTTGGGGTGGTGCATGATTTTGGCCTCTTATGGGATTATAGGGGTTGGAAAACGGCAGACGGTAAACCAATTTCTCATGCACAATTGGTTAATGAACTGCTGGCCGCCTTATGCAAACCCAAAGAAGTCGCCGTTATTAAATGTGCCGCACACAGATATGACACTTCTATTGCCTCTCAAGGCAATGCCTTAGCTGATCTTGCAGCCAAACAGTGTGCACAAGCCCAAATTGAACTTTTACGTAGTAATAATATCTCTCAGGGCATGCCGACAGTTTCTTACTATTTGTCTGATCCTTCATTGTCTGAATATTATGTTTCCCCTCGAGCATTCTTTCCCCCTTCACCACTTGCAGGCTGCTGCAGATCCCGAGGACATTATGTATTGGGAACAACATAATATGAGTTTAAATTCAGCACAGATTTGGCAGGAAAAAGGGGGGGGCAAAAAGGGCTACCTAAAGCGGCAGCCCCTCTGTTAATTGGTCAAGTACATGGGGTAGGGCATAAAAACAGGAAGACGGTTCTTAAGGAGTTACAAGAAATATTTGTTTGCAGAGATTTGCCTCATTTAGTGGAATCACAACTGAATCAATGCTTAGTATGTGCTAGGAATAATGTTCAGCAGGGAAAAGCAATAGGACAATTGCAACATTTACCCCCACCCCAAGGCCCGTTTCAGGCCCTACAAGTAGATTTCACATGTATGCCACGATCGATAGGGGGCTATAAGTATTTGTTGGTCATTGTAGATAGGTTTTCAAAGTGGCCAGAGGCTTTTCCCATGACTAAGGAAGATGCTAGAACAGTAGCAAAAATTCTCTGTAAGGAAGTTATTCCCCGCTTTGAGTGTCCCCTTTCTATAGATTCTGATCAGGGACCAGTGTTCACCTCTTAGGTGTTACAACAGATTACTCAGATGTTTACCATTGATTGGAAATTTCATGTCCCGTATCACCCACAGTCATCAGGGATAGTAGAATGAATGAATCAAACAATTAAAGAAAAATTAAAAAAGGCTACACAACACGCCCCAGGAAGGTGGCCAGTGTATCTGCCGGCTGTATTGGCAGAAATTAGGCTAACCCCCGGGGCATCTCTCCTTTTGAAATTCTGATGGGACGACCCTTCCCCTTCCCCTGGAAATGGTCCGAGGGAACGGTGATAATGGCGGATGACTTGCTGCTAGCGCAGGAAGAATATGCCACACAGTTAGCTAAAGATTTGTGCATGGTGTCTGAACAAGTGTATAATGCTTTTCCTTTTCCTTCTGCAGAACCGACGAAACCGTTCCGCCTGGTAGACCGTGTGCTGGTAAAGCTGTTTCATAAGAAGGGCCAGTGGGACCCGCTGTTTGGAGATCCGGAGGAGATTATAGCAGTTACTCGCACAGCCGTGCTAACTGATAAGCATCCAACCTGGGTACACGCCTCACGCATCAAGAGTGCACCGGAGGATTCCTGGAAGACGCCTGACTCGCCCCAGCCATGAGGACCTTCGACGCAGGCACATCGGACAGAGAACAATGCAACTTGGATTCAGGCCCTGCAGAGCTCTACCACTTTTATGTACTCTTATACACCTGTTTCCATGGTGGCTGATGTACCTGAGCACGCCACCACCAACCTCCAGTTAATAATGTCTGCTTAACTGTCCTTCAGAAGACTTTTTGGCTGTTCTTATAGTGGGCCTATGCAGGCCCAAAGGGGGGATTGATAGGGGAAAATAAGACTTAAAGTGTGTATGTACAGGAGGACTAGGAGGCCCGCAGGAGAGAATGGGAATCCTGTACATATCTATATATGGAAAGGAATGTGCTGTGCTAAGACAAATTGTTCTGCAAGGAAACGACTAACATCTGTGAAGTTACTGATAAGCTGTGGTGGGCCTCAGGGGATGAGTTGATGACATATGTATATGTTTCTGTTCATGTGTAAAAGACAGATAGCCCCTCTAACCTGTGGAATAAACTTACATACTACTTATATGCGAGTGTGTGTGTTTGTTTCCCTGGAATTCCAGACAGAGAAGGTAAGGTGGTTTCTCGGCCCAGGGGATTAGCAGACGTCCCGAGGGTAAGTGATATATAGTGCTGGGAAAGGAGTAACCCACACTTACACATGGTCATTCCCATTGCTAGAGCTTGGCAGGGCTACTGTTTTTCAAAGTACTGATAGGGAATATATTATATACTTCTTTTTTCTTCCTGCCTTTTCTATCCTGGTCCCTTCCATCATGACCAGTGCTAACAGTTAGGCATACTGGGCGGTCACCTAGAATGTCCTTCCGCCAGTCTTGCCCTCCATCTCGTCTCTCAGCCTCCTTAAAGTCAGCAGTGCCATCTTCGCTCTGCTGATTGTGGGCAGTAACTTGGGAAGGCAGAAACTGGTTCCATACCACAGACAGTGGGGAGACTTGGAGGCCTCCTGAATACCCCTCAGACCAGGCCCCTTATTTTTATTAACCTTTATTAAAAATTAAAAACCTTACATCCCCTCAACCTGTAGGCAGGGTCAGTCCTACGAAAGGATCCCTAATTTTTCACCAAGATTGCCTGAGTACTTGGGAGCCATACACCAGAATTTAAAAGAACTCAGATCACAGTTTCTTGTCAGCAAAAAGTCTGTTTATTTGTACAAGCAAACTCCATAAGCACAGGAAAAGATCTGTCCTAGGGATCTGAGTGTGGGCAACACTTTCCCCCTACACCCCTTCTCAGAGGTGGGAGAGACAATGTTGCCCCCCCCCCCCCCCCGAGTCCTGCAATTGCCTCTTCTTATATACCTGTTCTATGTCACAAACTCTGTCCCAAAGTTCCAGTGAATTCTGCTTGAATTACTGACGTCATTGGCCAAACTTGCAAAAAACCAGCAAAACCTGCTAAGTCAGAGAACTTCGGCCAGTGCAACCTTCAGACCCCTCCTATGTTTATCACCAAGCAACAGATTACTAAACAACAGTTGGTATTCCAAGGTCTGCTTAAGGTCAGTTTATCACCTGGTCACAGCCCCTCAAATCTCTGCCTGAAACCTGTATGATCTGACACTGTGCTCTTCAGGGTTCAGAGTACGGCTCAACTGACAGTTTTGTTTTTTCAGCTTCTGGGCCTGTATTCCATTTGACCTGTTTTCCTAGGCCCACATCCTCTTGTACACTTCTGTTCAAAAGTGTGGTTCACCAGGCTTTCCCATACAAGGCTGCAAAATACTGTTTCATAACCCACATGCGTGTCTTCTTGTGTCAATCATATGTTGCTGTGTATATTTTTCAGAAAGTCATTGAAAAACCATAAAGGATTCTCCCAAAACTTTCAGTAAGCTTGCCTGAATACTTTTTTTTGTCGGGACCAACCGACAGGAGAGGGGAGAAGGAAACTCCCGCCCCGGCGTCGGGAGGGCGCTTTTATTCAACAAGATCAAAAACAAAGAACGGTGATATAAAAGAATAGTGTAACAAACACTTATCTGAAAAAATAGGCGATGAAATCTTCATAGTGGATTGGCACGACATGCATGTTTCGGGCTTGAAAAAGCCCTGTATCAAGTGGGGGAGCGGTTGTTGTACAATCTTCATCCACGTACGAACGGGCATTACTATCTCAGTTGCACGACTTGAAATATTACAAACCTTTGTCAGCCGATCCCACAGCACCTTTGCAGATAGCCATCCAATCCTTAGTGAAGGAGGCACACTTAAAGCGTTGGGTTACTTCTCGGGAGGCTTCTTTTCTAGTGCAGCGGCATCCTTTGAAACCAGTAATCTACACTGTCCCCCAAGTACATAAATCTTTATCAGCTCCTCCGGGGCATCCCATAGTGTCGTGTAGGGGTTCTGTCTTTGAACCTTTGTCTCAATTCAGCGATGTATTTTTACGACAAGAAGCTCGATGTGTGAAGTCTTATTTGAGAGACACCTCTCATTTTCTCACCATTCCTTCTGAATTTACGGAACCATTGGATGATCTCATATTAGTTACTTTGGATGTGACAGCGTTGTACACAAACATTCATCAGGAGGAAGCTTTGACCCTCCTTGAATCAGCTTTCACGACAGCTCCCCCAAGAATACCTAAAACCTTCTTATTGGACATCACTCGGTTAGTTTTGACAAAAAACTATTCTCTTTTCCTGGGGCAATTTTATCAACAATGTTACGGAATTGTGATGGGAGCCACCTTAGCCCCTTCCATAGCCACACTATATTTGGCGGCTATGGAGGAACAGTTTATTTATCCTGCGGAACAGTTTCAACACGTAAAACTTTGGCTCCGGTTTCTGGATGACATTTTTTTACTGTGGTCATCAACGGAGCAGCATTTGACTGATTTTATTTATTTTATTTATTTTTATTTAACAGTTCTTCTATACCGCTCTATTTTAGATCAGAGCGGTTTACATTTAACATCAACTATACAACACAGGCACTTTGAGTTGTATTTACAATAAACAGGGAGATCAACTTGGAAATAACTGGGGGAAACTATGTATATGTGTAATTATTAACATTGTATTACACTGGTACCTGATTTCAGGCAGAACATATCTACATCTTATTTACACTGGGAGTCTGAATTCTAGTTCAGTGGGTACTTCCTAGAGATCGGTTGGTTATCCTTTTTCATGCTGAGTCTGCTTGTTTAGTTGGGGTGAGTGATTGTCTGAGGGGCAATAAGTATGCTTACTAAGGCTGGTTGAATACCATCAAGTCCAATATCCAGTTTACGGCTCACATCAGCAATCAGTGGATTGAGTTTCTTGATGTGCTAGTATCCAAACATGAGGATAGTTTTTCCACCACGTTATTCCGTAAACCCAGCCAGAGAAACAGTTTACTGCGGTATCACAGTCATCACCCCGCCGCCCTACGGCGGGGTCTCCCTTATGGTCAATTTCTGCGGTTACGTCGCATTTGTTCTTCTTTGCAGGATTACAAACTTCAAGCAAAAGCACTCCGTTTCCAACTTCTGGACCGGGGATATCCATGGAAGATAGTTCGTCAGGCGTACATTAGGGCGCGATTCTCACATCGCGAATGGTCGATGGAAGCTTCAGCCCCCCGTTCATCCTCAGGGGTGGAGGGGGACCCGACTGTCATAACAGGAGTACTCCCTTTTATGACTGATACAGCCCAGGTCACTTGTCTTTTGAAAAAACATTGGCATATTTTGCAATTACATCCTTGCTTTCAGAAACCTTTACGGTTGGCTTATACCAGGGGGCACAACTTACGTGACCGATTGGTTCGTGCCCACCCCCCTTCTTTTTCTCAGACAGAATCCAGACAGGGCCATTGGGCTTGCCAGCATTGTAAATATTGTTCCACCACTGTAGAGGGCGTACAATGGTCTCATTCAGCTACGGGTGAATCATTTACCTTCCTTGGGAGTTCTACTTGTCAGTCCTCCTTCATGGTTTATATGTTGATCTGCCTCTGTGGTTTGTCCTAAATCGGCAGGACCATTCATCCGGTGTGGATACGATTGGGCGAGCATGCTTCCAGATTGCGCAATAGGATCATCTCTGCACCCATAGTTGACCATTGTATTCAAAAGCACCATTCCTTTACCGACCTGCGATAGCGGGTCATTGATTGAGTTTCTGCAAATTTACGAGGGGGTGATCGGGAGCACAGACTTCAACTATGTGAACAACGCTGGATTTTCCGTTTGAACACAGTAGAACCTATGGGACTTAACTTGGAATGTGATTGGTGGAGTGTGATCTAACGGATTGACTGATCTTTTATCGAGTGAAGCCATGTCATTCATCGGTATATTTTTTTGTCCACTCCCTCCTCTCATTACGTACTTTGAGTAGGCAATCCGCTGCCTTTTTGCTATGAATAAGCTAACCGTGGGATCATGTTCAATCAGAGGCGATCTTCTGGTTAGACCAAGGGGAACACTTGATACAGGGCTTTTTCAAGCCCGAAACATGCATGTCGTGCCAATCCACTATGAAGATTTCATCGCCTATTTTTTCATATAAGTGTTTGTTACACTATTCTTTTATATCACCGTTCTTTGTTTTTGATCTTGTTGAATAAAAGGGCCCTCCCGACGCCGGGGCGGGAGTTTCCTTCTCCCCTCTCCTGTCAGTTGGTCCCGACAAAAAAAAAAGTATTCAGGCAAGCTTACTGAAAGTTTTGGGAGAATCCTTTATGGTTTTTCAATGACTTTCTGTTCTAGCATGATTTTGTAGTCATTTGAGGTGTGGGGGTTCATTTTTATATTGGTGTATATTTTTCAGGCAGGCAAGGGTGCAATCATACAAAGCAAACCTATAGAGCAGGCTTGAAATCCAGACTTGGACTGATTATCCCTTCAAACCCTACCCCCATCTTTGATTCAATCTCATTTAGTAAAATGTTTTCTTTTTTTTTCCCATCTCCCTCAACTCTCCCCCCCCCCCCCACGGATTCAGTCCAGTTTAGTAAAATATCTTATTCAAAGTGATCTGAGCTAGAGCAAGCACAATTTGAAGCAGCATAGCTCCCCTCATGCTGCTACTCCTCGGGGACCTGCTTGCTCTGACCTCTGCCCCTCACAATCTTTCCCCCCTCTCATGCTCTGCTACTCACCTTCCTGTCTGGGTGTGCAACTGTATCGTGGTGCTAACCCCAAGATTCAAGCCCTGCGGGTGCTTACAGCTGACAAACTTGCTGCTTCCCTCTATTCTTTGTGGCTGGCTGAGACACAGTGGGAATTAAAGGTGAAAACTGCCCTAGCACAGCGCGTCATGGGAGGAAAGGAAAGGAAGAGGTCCGGCATATATGAGCTGAAGAAAATAATGTTATTTTAAAGGGCATTTGATCACTGCAGCTTTGGAACCTTCTAGCACTAGTAGCATTGGATGTGGCTTTAAGATATTATATGTTTAATTTCCTTTCTGTTAGCTGGAACAGAGCCGTGTAATGCTACCCTTTAAAATAAACAGCTTTTCATTTAGAAACGGAGCTGATTACCTGGAATTTTTATTCATTTTTACCAACCCTATGGAAGGGCAGATTAGATAAGCCATATGTTTTGTTTTTGTTTGTTTTTTTCTGTTGTCATGGCTCTAACTAAAAAGCAAAACAAGAGAATAAGACAAAACAGCAGGAGGAAAGTGTTAAACTGCTTGTCTGGAAGATCTTATGCAGTCTGCTTGATAAGTCCAAGTTGTAGGTCATTCAGCTGTCTTTTCACACCACTTCTGTACTCCTCCAACCATAGCTAACACCAACAGAAGACCAAGGACCCATTTTAGGGGCCTCTCCGGTTGGGAGATCTATATCCACAGAACCTGTTCTGTTAAGGTGAAACAATCAACGTCCCATTATTTATACTCTATACTTTTCCTAGTACTCCTGGGGTCTGCCTTTCCTTGGTTGGGCAGTTGCCCCCCTCCCTCTGGCCAGTGTTTAGGCCTTCACAAGGGTCCTTCAAGGCAAAATTCCAAAACAGAATGCAATTTAGGTCCTTTGCATGCAGTTCTTTATTCAGTCTACAGATGGCTCTCCATTGAATGACAATATTGAGTTATTTGCTCTTTCAGTTCAAAACAAGATACAAGTCAACAAAAGCCTAACTCTCTCTAGTCCAACTAGGAAAAGTCTCAGGTGCCCAGAGGTCTGGATGATTTGTGACCTCTCGTGTAGCTTTCTTCTGCTACACCCCATCAGTGGACCATTAATTGATTAGACATCATTTCCATGGATGTCTCATCTTGTAAGTCTGTTTCCAGTTCCAGCCCCTCTTGGGAGTACTCGTTCTTCATTCCAAGGAGTTCAATCTCCATATCCTCTCCTGCCTTTGAGTTTAGGCCCTCAAGTTCTCCCCAATCAATCCTCATAGACCCAGGATGACCGAGGGAAGGGGTCTAGGTCTCCCTCAAATTGTTAGGGACCAGAACTTGGGTTCTACTCTGGGGCTTCCCATTGGTCTTGGTTTTCCTGTTCAGCTTTTCTAACAGAGGTTTCATGAGAGGACCCTGGATTCTATACTAGGGTCCATCCTCTATCTCATTCAGACTATCCGGGGTCCTTTTGGGACTCTTGGTGTGATGGGATATACACCCCATCACGTACCCCTAACAGAGGCCTGGATGAACCAGTGGAGCACATTTTATACTACTGAGGAAGCCTGAGGCTTCAGCAAAGGAAACTCAGGCTAAAGCCTTGAAGAAAGATCACTCCTACCCCTTTGATTGTTGCATTTTGACTGGAAAATGTTATGGCATTTTCAACTCCCTCAGGTTTTGTATTTTATCCAAATCTCTACCATCATTGCCACTAGCTGTTCTTTGTGTCTTGCTGACAAACATCATAAAGTTAAGACCACTCTCTTCTCTTTAGAAACTTGCAGGGAAAAACTGCACAGAGCAAACTTACATCACTGGGCAATGAATAGCTTTTTTGTCACGGGGGCACGTACAAATCCCATTGTCCCTCTGTAGTAACTTAGAGCCTGATTTTCATCTGGATGGTGCTATGCGCTGTGTCGGTGCATAGCCCGCCCATCATCTGTCTAACCCAGATTTTCAATGCCGGGGTCATATGTGGGCCCCGGCATTGACAATCTGGGTCTTGCTGCACAACCCGGAAGCCGCAGGAGCTAACTGGGTAGCATCAGTTTTCAATGCTACCCGCTTAGCCCTTGTGCCTGAAAGACAGGCGAGGAAAAACCACATCTATCTTTAAGGCACAGAGGGCTAAGTGGGTAGCATTGAAAATCACTATTACCCAGCTAGCCCTTTCCTCCACCCCCCACTTTGCCCCAGAACACTCCTAACACGCCCCAATGCTAACCGCGGATCATCTGGGCGCGTTAGGGGCTTATGTGGGGTTTTTGAAGGCACTACCTATGTAGGTGCCTTTTAAAAATCCTGGATAAATCATGTAAATGCCTTTAAACCCATGTAAATGCCAGTAACCCATGTAAATGCCTTTAAAAATTGGGCCCTTAAAGCATAAGAAGTTTAAAGTCCTACATTCGCCTCCGATTGGGCTTAGTGCTGGAGTGGGGGAGGAGCCTTCTTTCCCACTCCCCTGCTCTACCCGAGATCGGGGAGCTCGGTGGTGGTAGGAGCTGCTAATATTATTCATATAATAATATTATTAGTAAGATTATTCAGTCCTATTTAGAGAAAGCTGTTTATAATGGTCCTATGGGGAAGCTGCTCTGATGCTAGGGTGGGCATCGCTGCCAGCTTTGTGCTCCAGTGCCTGCTGCTTATGTCGGGATGTGACTGCTCTTCATTGACTGCTCTTGCTTGACTCTGTCAGCAGGCGGATTTGTGGTGAATGGGTGGGATGCGACCCAGTTCTCATTTACCCTTACCTTCCCTCTCAGAGTGACATCTGGCCTTCACTGTCCTGTATTGGGGCTTGAAACCCATCCAAGGCAGTGAGGGAGGATAAGACGGGGTGGACAAAGAGTTGACATTGTCCTATAAATGAGAGGCCCTGGGGCTACCACAAGGAAAAGGTAACAGAAGCAGACGCCGTAGAAAAGCTCAGCTAAGAAGATGACAGTGGCAGCAGCTTTCCCGGTCCTCTTAGGCCTTTTCTTCTCTCTTTGTCAGCACAGGAGTGTCAGCATGGTGTGGGGACTGACCAGGCCACCGCCACTGTGTTGAGGCTGAGCCCACCTTACTCCTGGTTCTTTGCTTCAGCAGAAAGCTCCCTATTGCTGCCCCTTTTTCTCCAACAGAAAGGAGGGCAGAGAAGCAAAATCTCCAGCTACAGAGAGCAAAGTGTGTCTAGCTCTAACTCCACACAAACTTCTATAGTTAACTAAATTATGGTAACATTCATTTTACTTAAATAAGACTTTGATAAACTGGTCCATTTTCTTTAGATTGACCTAACTCATATTCAACCGATCAATCTAAAAATATGTATGGATAATAAAGCTAAGTCTTTACATAGTGGAGAGGGGGAATAATATTAAAGTACAAGGCCGCAACCTAAGTGGGGCAAAACTGGAAGAGATCTCAGATCAAGACAGAGCCGCACAGTAGAGAGATGCAAACAACCATAGTCCTTTTATAGCAAAGTCCTCTATTTCTAAAATAACTCTGCCTTTAAAATTTAATATACCCCCTCCACAAAAGAAATGCTCATCCATTTTCATACCACCTTTAGTAACCTTGTAGTTCCCCCCTCCCCCTCTCCATTAAATTGGGCATCCCACAAACCCACATGTCATCTCTTCCACCATCCTTTGAGGACCTCTGTGCATTAGAAATTGTAGGATTCAGCCATCGTTTCAATATGTCTTGCTCTGTGAATGTAAGCTTTATAGGAAGACATCATGTATTTTATTTACTAATTGACAAATACAAAATTAAACTCTCTTGGGTGAAGATGCCCATTGATAATTCCGGGTTTGCGCTAAAGCCCATGAGCAAGACGACCCTTTGATTTGCTGTCACATTCTCTCTCCCCCTCTCTGTTAAGACCCTTTTTTGCTTTTCCAGGGGATTTTGTTTTAATACTTAAATATCTTTCTTTCTAAAACTATTTGACTTGTAAGTGTTAAGTGAAAGTATTGCTAATTAAAGCAAAGCATGCTGTGATATCCTCTCCCTCCCCTCGCCCCCCCCCCCCCCAAATGGTGCTGGTTTAGCAAAAGGAAAAAGCCTATGGGCTGTTAGTTTCCTGCCTGACCACCAAATTGATAGTGTTTTAATAGTACTGTAGATCGGGCTGCAAGATATTACCTTTTTCATTTCAGCCTTGATAAACATAGGGAAAGAAATACGTCTGCATTCCATCATTGCTGTTTTTGTTTGGTATATTATTCTTTCATGGGTCATAGAAATAGCACATAAAACCTTTGGAGATAGGGAGCAGGGCTGGCCCGACCACTAGGAAAACTAGATGGTCCACAGGGACTGCAGATTCGGGAAGGGGAGTGTGGTAGCAGAGAGCAGCTACAATTGAAACAAAGCAATAGGACTGGCAGTCACACAAACGTGGAGTCATCCGTGTGTATTTTTACCTTCAGGAAGGATAGGCAATATGCAAATAGTCCATTTACCCCGTAAACAATTTTTTAAAAAATATCCCTCGTGTGTATACATGGTGGCCCAAAAAAAGTGGGAACATCTCGTAAATTAAAAGCTTAAATAGTTTACTTATTTACCTTTTTTAGCTATATAACGTCTCTATTTCGACAATATCTGGTCGCCATCTTTTTTTTTTAAATTTGTCAATCGTTTGCATCTGTCTTTTTGAATTTTTAAATAACATATGCTACGAGATGTTCTCACTTATTTTGGGCCACCCTGTATTTATAAAATAAAGTTGAATATTTAAAAGTGTGATGTCCAATTATACATTTTTATAGGATTTTTCTGGGAGGGATTGTGTTGAGATTGTGATTATTAAGCTCCATTCTAATAATCTTGGGGGGGGGGGTGGGGGTGGGGGGGTGATAGAAGTCTAGATACCCTTGCGCCTAGCACACTTCTACTGGACCTGTCTATGATGTCATCAGCATGGGATCTGCAGAAGTTAGACTGATAATCTCTGAGGTAAACCAAAAGAATATACAAAGTCATTATACCATAAACATCAAGTGGACCAACAGCTGTTTAAACCTGTACCTTAAGATCAGGAACCACTGGTGATGAAAGAAGATGTCAAAGCAGCTTTCACTTTTTGAAGGGGCATTTTCCTTTTCCCCTACAAAGTGAATTTTCCAACACATGAATAATATTGTTTAGTGCCTTTTCTTTTTCTTTTTATAGAGATCAGCTCTTATTTTTTGTTCAAAGCAGCATTGAAAGCATTATCAAAGAACAAATCACTGTGCATTGATGGCATTCCCACTGAAGTATTAACACAATCAGATTTGGCTGTTGTCATATTTACAAGGCTCTGCCAGGAAATTTGGAAAACAACATCATGGTCATCTGACTGGAAAAGATCTGTGGTTATACTAATACTGAAGAAAGGTGATCCGTCTGACTGTGGAATTACAGTCGCTTTGACCCACATGCCAGCAAGATTCTACTCAAGATCATTCAGCAGAAATACAACCATACCTAGAATGAGAACGGCCTGAAGTGCAAGCAGGGTTCAGGAAAGGGTGAAGAATGAGATACATCATCGTAGATGTGAGATGGATCCTTGAAAAGACAAAAGAATACCAAAGGGGTATCTATATGTGTTTTACTGACAGCAACAAGGCTTTTGACCATAAACCATGAGAAATTGGACCACATTAAGAAGCATGGCTATACCAGAATATCTGATAGTTCACTTGTAAAATCTTTGCATTGATCAAGAAGCAGTTCAAATGGAACAAGGAGAAACTGCATGGTTTAAAATCAGCAAAGTTGTATGACAAGGCTGCATACTTTCCCCTTACCTGTTTAATTTATATATAGAACAAATCATCAGATGACCGAGGTTTAAAGACAACCAAGGTGTGAAGATTGGTAAAGACTCATCAACAATCCTCACTATGCTGATGACACCACAATACAATACAAGTCAACCTGCTCCAGGGCATTCTCCCTACTACTACTACTACTACTGAGCATTTGTATAGCGCTACAAGACATATGCAGTGCTGCACAGAAATGTAAGAGACAGTCCCTGCTCATCAGAGCTTACAATCTAGTCAAGACAGACAACACAAGAGAAACATAAGGCGATCAGCTGAGTCAAGATCTGAAAGCGGCAGCAAAGAGGTGAGTTTTCAGCCTGGATTTGAAGAGAGTCAGAGAAGGCGCTGGACATACAGACTCAAGTAGTTTGTTCCAGGTATAAGGTGAAAGGAGTGAAGTCTGAAGTTAACAATAGAAGCAATTTGCCAGAAAAGCAGAGGGGGGTTTGGGTGCATGGAATGCTTTACCAACACAAATCAGAGACACTCATGACCTCGCAACCTTCCACAAACTGCTTAAAACCCACCTATTCAAGGAACATTTTGATGGGATAACATAATCCCCTCTTACCTATCTACCCCTAATATACCCTCAGATGTAAGCAACCTTCTACCTGTACATAGTCACTCAAAGATGTGACTCTCTAATGGTATATAATTACAGTTCTGTGCTATAAATAGTGTTATATACCTGTTCCATTTATAAGAGTTAACCGTTCCTTGTACACCCGTTTCATGTAATGCTGAACTTTGTTCCTTATAAATCGCACTGATCCTTGGAAATGCAGTATATAAGAATAAATAAATAAAATACTGGCAGAAAGTGAAGGCGATCTGAACGAATTGCTTCTCAAGATCAAGGAACATAGTCTTAAAATGGGCCTGTACCTGAATGTAAAGAATACAAAGATCCTGACAACTGGCAAAATCAATATGTCCTTTGGAGACAGAAAGCCAAGGCATGTTTGCAGTCAAGAGTGTGCCGAGTTGCTTCCACTCTAGAAGCATGTGTTTTAGGAAAGAAAACTGGTAGGTAGATTGATTGACAGGTTTAAATGGAAAGGAGACATCACCTTTGGCATAAAGTGTGGGTGAGTCCGAAGGACTACTTTGTCAAAGTGTAAGTGGCTATAGGAGGATCCAACACCAAAGCCTGAAGTTCACTAATGCATCTAGCTGAAGTGAGTGCATGTCTGAAGATTACCTTCAAAGAGAGGAATTTAAGTAAGGTCATGGTTAATGGTTCAAAGGGCGGCTTGAGAAGCTGCACTAGAATAACATTGAGGTCCCAAGCCACCGGAGAGGCTTAATGGGTGGTTTGGACAGCAGAAGACCTCTCATGAAACATGCTACTAATGGTTGCAGAGATAGGCTGTCCATCCAGTAGATGGTGAGAGGTCACAATGGTGCTGAGGTGGATACTCACAGAGTTGGTCTTAGACCTGTTGAAGACAGGTGGAGGAGATACTGGAAGAGTGACTCTACTGGAGCAGAAAAGGGATTGAGATCTTTCTGGGAACACCAGACAGAGAATCTATGCCACTTAAAAGCATGTGAATGTCTGGTGGATGGCTTCCTAAAAGCCAAAAAGATCTCATTAGCATCTTGGGTAAGGTCAAAGCCCTGTAAAACTATGCTCTCAGCAGCCAAGCTGTGAAATGGAGAGACTGTGGATTGGGATGGAGCAGTGAGCCATCGTCCTGGGAGAGGACATTTGGTGCAATCATAGAGAATGAGTCTGAGTCAAACCTAGTAGCAGTGGAAACCACGGTTGCTGCAGCCAGCGAGAGGCTTTGAGTATCATGGAGCCCCTGTTTGACTAAAGCTTGAAAAATGTCTTGGGAATGATGGATATGGGAGGGAAAGTATAAAGCAGACCCTGATCCCAGTGTAAGTGGAAGGCATCCACTGGCTGGTTGGTGGATGTTGGCGTTCTTGTGCAGAAGCGAGGAAGTTTAGCATTTTGGGGTGTCACAAAAAGATCTATGTCTGGAGTTCCCCAGATCTGTAAGATGTAGGATGTTGTGACCATTCGTGGGGAAGAAGGATGCAGCTTAGTCTGTCTGCTAAGACATTAAACTCCCCCAGGAGGTACACCGCTTGGAGGTGTATTTGATGAGTAATGGTAAAGGGCCCAGGTTTAAGGCCTCCTTGAAGAGGCCTCAAGAGCCTATTCCTCCCTGTATGTTCACATAAAACATGGCCACCTTATTTCCCATCCTGACTAGAATTTGTTGTGCTTTGAGGTGGCATTGAAACACCTGGAGGGCATTGGAGATAGCATGAAGTTCCAGGAGATTGATCTGGAGTTGTTCAGAGTCCTTGTGTGGTCAGGTTGCCGAGTTTGGAGGCATCTGTCATTAGAGTGCATTGAAGTGGAGGCACCTGAAAAGCTGACCCTACCAGCAGATTTTCTGGAGTACACCACCACTGAAGGGATGTGGCAAGACGGGGAGTGACCTGGATCCTGTCTCTGAGATGACTTACTGGGAGGCAAGAGTCCACTGGACTATCTGCATATGTAGTTGGGCATATGGAATGACATGTAATGTAGAGGCCATGTTCTCCAGGAGGTGTAGCATCTCTCAGGTGCTGAGAAGATCTTGTAGGAATATCGGAGATGCTAGCTCGACTAGACAGGCACATTGGAGCTGGGGCAGAAACATTCTGGATTGTTGGGTGTCTAGTAGGGCTCTGATGAACTCCAGTTTTTGAGTTGGAGCAAGCTGGGATTTTGAGACGTTTATCACTAAACCCAAGTGTTATAGTACTGTGATGGTATGATGCAAGGAAAGCAGTACCGCTTGAGAGGCGTCTGCTTTTATTAGCCAGTCATTTTAAGTAAGGGTAGATGAATATTCCCAGAGATCTTAGATATGCGGCCATGACCGCCATACACTTTGTGAGGACTCTTGGGGCAGAAGCGAGTCCAAAGGGGAAGGACTCTGTATTGATAATGTCTTCCTTGAAATGTGAAGCATAGATATCCTCATCCATTCAGAACACAGGAAATATGTGTGTATGCTTCTTATAGATCTAGAAAACAGAGCCAGTCCTGACTCTGGAGGTAGGGAAGAAGAGTCCCAAGGGAGATCATCTTGAACTTTTCGTGGACTAGAAACTTATTGAGATTTCTGAGGTCCAGAATGGGCCTGTACCCCCCAGTTTTCTTTGGAATGAGAAAGTAAGGAGAGTAGAAGCCATTCCCTGTTGGGATATGGGAATATCTTCTATGGTGCCCTGAGACAGAAGAGAACACCTCATTGTGTAGAAGAGCAGTGAGTGGGGGTTGCGTTTGATAATCTACCATGAAAGTGAAGGGAGGAACAATTTGCATATTACCCCTCCTGGACTATGGTGAGTATCCATTGCTCTGAAGTGAGGAGGTGCCATCAGTGGGCATAGTAACACAGTCTGCCACCATGCCTCTGGAGGGCCCCCAACTCCTCCACATAGCAGGCAATGTTCTCTAGGAAAGAGTAAAAAACCAGGCACAGATTGTGTCTGCAGAGCTGGTTGAAGTTTAGCCACTTGTGGCTTCTTCTGTTGCTTAGGAGATTGCTGTCTCTTTTGTGGGGCCTTGTCTTGGTATTGAGAAGTAGAAGGATAAGAAGAATAGAATTTATTATTATTATTGTAGGAAGGCTCCTGCAAAGAAGTCTTTTTCCTAGCAGAGTCAGTTATCATGCTAGACAATCTCTTTAGAGTAGTGTTTTCTGACTGAGATGCCTTATCTTGCCAGTCTTTACCAAAAAGATTTTCTCCTGTGCAAGGTATGTTCCCCAGCTTATCTTGAATCCTCTGTTCAAGATCTGAGACTTGAAGCCATGCATTTCTACGTGCACCGATGCATATTGCTGAGGCCCTGCATGTGCATTCAAAAGCATCGAAGGTAGACCTATTGACAAACTTCTAAACATTTTGGCTATGCTTAACTAGAGCAAGATAATCTGCCCTCTTGTCATCATGGAGGAGAGGGGCAAAAGCCTTGAGATCCCTTGAGACTTCTTTGAGGAACATTCCCATGTAAAGGATATAGGAGTTGATCCTAGCCGAGAGCATGGATGCATGAAAAGCATCGATGCCCAAAGGCATTGAGAGTTCTTGATTCCCTTCCTGGAGGATTAGAGGAGTGAGTCTTTGAGCTTTTGATTTGGTGCATCGCTGATTCAGCCACCATAAGGTGGTGGGGAAGTTGTGGCTTTTGGAAGCCAGGACATTCCGGTGCACGATACAAGGTATTGAGATGTCAACTTTGAAGTGAGACTGTGAGAGGCGTCTTCCACATACAGAGCATAAGGTCCTGAATGATGCAGTGCACTGGCAAGGTGGATGCCTCCTTGGGTGCTGTTGGGTATTGGAGGATCTCTAATTCTTCTGCCCTTGGCTCCTTCTCCAATGTTACCATAATAGATAGACCTTTGGCCAGGTCTCGAATGAATTCCTGGAAGGACATGACCTCTGGAGGTGACATCTGTTGGTGTTGTGGGGGGTGGGGGGAAGGGTCTGAAGAAAGGTCCCAGGCCCCCCTGGAATTGAGTGACTCCAGATCCGAAGCAGGAGAATTGGAATCGGAGGACTTGAAGTATCGTTGGGTATGGCATTCGCTTATAGCTAGATGTTGGTACCGATGTGCTGAGGTATCGGACTTGATGAGCCATTTGGGCTTTGCAACGGTATCAGTTAAGGTTTCAAGAGAAGGAGCGATGTCAATGCCATTTGCAGCAGACTTGATGTTGTGCCCGGAACCGGTGTCAATGTTGGTACCATGACCGGTATCAATGGGGTGGTGTATATAGCCAAGGTGTTTAATTTTTTATTTATTGCAATTTTCACTTTACATCCACAATAGTGAAAACAGAAATATAATCAAATTAATAAAGGAAAACCATTATCATATTCAAAATACATCAACTCTACAGTCCACTATACAAAGCAAAATATCCAAACACAAGGAAAAGCAAAGAAAACAAGGAAATAACATACTAGAACCTAAAAAGGCACATCAATCTGTCCCCCACCCAAGCAATCACGGTGATGCAAACCACCTGCAGGCTTTCCTCTTCTTTTGCCACAATATAACCCAATAGCTGTTTTGGTTCAAAGTAAACCAACATTTTACCATTACTGTAGCAGCAAAGCGCAGACAAACCAATGATACCAGGAGTCTGTTCAGAAGGTCCAAATCATTTATTTGTGCACAAGTCTCAAGCAAGTCAATTTCAAAATGGCTGAGCAAAGTTTTCTAGCATTACAACAACTTTTATAGACTTCTGTTCCATTCTAGGTATAGAAAAACATTTCATTGGTCCCGGTACTCTCCCGTACCTCCCGTACCCCTTCCATTGGTCCCGATACTGATAAGATTATCCAATTATGTTCCTTCAGTGGGCATGGCACCTGCATACCCCCCTTCTAGTCCCAATTACAATGGTCAGTTCATCAACTTGTTACTTTCACACTCTCAAGGCCATAGAGCCAATTTGTGCATGCAGGGGAGCAGGGCTCTGCAACTCATCTGTCAGCACTCCCAATTATATTCCTTGCAGATGTACTTTTTCTTATCAGTAACTTTTAAACATATTTTTCTGTATTTTTCCATCTCTCAGTTTTGCTTACCTAAGTTAGTTTAGTTCTCTTACAGAGTTCTATCCTACAATAGCAGCATGTTGGGGGATGTGCAATTCCTATGTGCCTCTCCACAGGCTTCATTTACAGGTCAAGCTAGTTAGGCCTGCCTGCTTATGTCAGACACCGTGGATCACAGGCCTGCACCTGCCACATTCCCCCCTTTGATTAATCTCACCCTATTACTTAATAAGGTGTGAGAATTTAATCACCATTAGAAGAATCACATCATGATTGAAGGATTACGACTAGGGCTGGCTTTATACAAAGCCATTATTTTAGTTGCGGTCTTCCGCTCTACAGTGCTGTCAATAGCATTATGAATGGAACGCATACAACATGGGATTAAACATGGTAATAAGAAGATAACAGCAACAAGAATTAGTACTAAGACGATGAAAGTCTTAAATCCTCCCAGCCAGGAGAAAAGGTTAGCAAACCAGTTAGGGAATTTCAATGAGTGCCAAGTCTGCACTGGCACATAAGCATGTCTTTGCATATCTTTAGCAATTTCTTCAACTACTTGACCTTTATCATCTATTTTTAAACAGCAATTAGTTAAATTCAGTTTACCACATACTCCTCCTTCAGCTGCTAGCAAATAATCAAGTGCTAAGCGGTTCTGATATATGGCAGTGCGCATCTGAGTACTTTGTCTAGCTAAGAGCGTAAGAGCATGACTAGTTTCATTGGTTATTATTTCAACTACTGCTTGTAAGCGAATAATACGATTAATCATATAGATTGGAGTGCGATAACCATACATACCATCATCATTCCAAGTGGCAGGCCCATAATACTCAATGATTCTTTCTGGTGGCCAATCATCACCTTGCCACTTCTCCCACTTGCCTATCTGTAAGGCTTCTCTTTTCTGTCTTAGTGCTCGTTTGTGTCGGTGGGTAGTGTATACAGGGTATCCTAATTGTTCTCCATGTTCAGTGTTTAAAAGAAAGAAAGAAGGTCTGATGGTTCCTAAGGCACATGCTCCTCCCCATTGTGGCGGGAGTTGGGCATACGCTCGGTTTCCACAGATCCAATACAGGCCAGGTGGGGCTTGCCAGGTATGGACTTTGGCAAGGTTAGTCCATAAATCTGCAAGTTCAGGAAATCTGGCTAATGGGTTAGGAGGTTCAGGATGTCTGATTCCTGACCACCATGCTGTCTTTTTGGTCGTGGCATTATAATACTTCTGGCTAAGACAGACCAGCTGTCCTACCTTTTGGGTGAACTGGGGTCCAGTTCTAGCATAGCAAAGACGTCCAACGATTGAGTGCGCTAACACCCATTCACTGGTAGTCTTGTGTAATTCAGTCTGATTGTAAATCAAGGAATAATTCAATTCTTGGGCTTCCCATGGCCACTGGTCTCCCATTTAGGTTCCGCCACAGAAATAGCAATCTGAGATCTTAAGACTAGATACTACTGCTCCGGCTAATTCTAAAAATAAATTCTGAGAAGGATGAGGGATCTCAAACTTATTTACATGCAAGGCTTCATAGAAGGTGTTATGGATATGATATTTGGATGACTTGTGAGCTTGGGTATTCAATCTTATATACACAATGGTTCCTGGGTCTACCGCCCCTCCAGCAATACACAAACCAAACTTGTATCCTTGTTTCCATGCATGGGGATTGTGTATGCGTAAGTGTAAAGGGTTACAAGCATCCTTCTGACATTTATCATTTGTGGTTGGCTTGGTTAAGGTAGCCATTTGTTTATCTATCTTCTCATCAACTATACCCTTATTCCAGGTAGCATAAAAAACACATCCCCAATACGGGCAATAGTAATCTGCTGCTGGTGCAGTACTATAGCCTGATCCCGTTTTACCTGTACACTTCCACCATCCTGTGGCACCTTCTGGACACATGTACTTATGGTCATTTCGATACGCTTTCTCCCAAGTACCACAGGTGGAATAACTATCTCTGTTAATGGCATTACATGCATCAAAATTCAAAACAGCAGGTTTAGTAATGTCCTTAAGCGGTGGCGTAGCAGCTATTATAGGTCCATCTGCATCCTTCCATCGTATTTCCAACGTGTAATAGGATGGATTCTGATGCGGATTATAGCATGCTCTAATTTTACCATAAGTGCAAACATTCAGTTCAGTGGTGTTATAAATACACCGAGTCACTTTTCCCTTGCAAGTATAGTACGAGTGGTAAATCAAAGTCTGAGTTACTTTCAGTCCAGTTCGAGTAGAAGTGATACAAGCAGTGCATGGAGGTAAAGCATAAGTCTGTTCAAAACCTCCCAATAAGGCAACCAAGGCAAAGCAAAAGTAAAGATGCATGTTGATGTTGATTGGAGTTCTTCTGAATCCTCAGCTTGCTGATCTTGATCACGACGGTCTTTTATTCTTCGTCCCGTTTGCTAATGAAGCAATTTAACGGGTGCTGAGTGTTGATTGAAGATCCTCAGGTTGTCCAGTACACATTAACCAACTTGTTAGTAATTTCAGTTGGCTTGTGAAGTCTGGCTTAGTCAATGTAGTATCAAAGTAGTGTGCCAAATCACACACAAATTGGGTTCGTTGAAACAAAACTGTTGCTGCATGGAAAACAGCAATCCTCTTCGAAAGACTTGGCTTCTGCAAGGCACTGTGATGAAGTGTCTAAGCTGCTGGTTGCCGTCTCAGAGTAACTCGCAAGGGTGCATCAGGATGCTGTTCTGCTGTCCACTGCTCAGGTTCAGGATCAGCGGCGGGCTTGACTCTGCTGTGGTGGATCCAGGCGTCGATCTCGGCTACCTTTACTGCAGTTGGGGTAGACAGGATGACGGTGTACGGTCCCTTCCAATGGGGTTCCAACGGTGTCTTCTTCCAATCTTTGATCCACACCGAGGTACCAGGCTGATAGGGATGCAAGGGTTCCGTCAAGTTGATAGGCAATTGGTCTTGGATCCACGCATGGAGAGTCTGCAGAACAAAACTAAGAGCTAGGAGTTCTTGTCTGGTTACTTCTGAACCAATTTGGGCTAAACTTCCTTTAATTCCCTGCACTATTGGTGGGGGTTTACCATACAAAACTTCAAAAGGGGAAAATCCTGTTGACTTTACAGGAGCTGAGCGTATTCTGAGTAAAGCTATTGGGAGCACTTGGGGCCACTTCAAGTGTGTCTCCTGGCAAAGCTTGGACATTTGGGCTTTTAGGGTACGATTCATTCGCTCAACTTTCCCTGAACTCTGGGGTCTGTATGCAGTGTGGAGTTTCCATTGTATCTGCAAAGCTTTTGCTAACTGTTGAGTAACTTGGGAGACAAATGAGGGTCCATTGTCTGACCCTATTACTGCTGGAATTCCAAATCTAGGGACAATCTCTCTCATTAAGACTTTGGTAACTTCTCGGGCTTTCTCAGTTCTGGTTGGGAAGGCTTCTACCCACCCAGAGAAAGTACAAACTAATACTAACAGGTAATGGTATCCATTGGCTCTTGGCATTTCGGTAAAATCAACTTGGAGGTTGTGCATGGGGGTCACACATCCTGACTGAACTCGGGGTGCCGTTATAAGGCCTTGCTTGGCATTATTTTTGGCACAGATTAGACATTGTCGTGCTACTGATGCTGATATCGTTGTCAATAGAGGGATGTAGAAATGTGGTCTGAGTGCTTTTTCCATAGCACTTTTTCCATAGTGGGTGGCTTCGTGAAAAGCTTTAACAAAAGATGGTCCTAACAGTTCAGGAATTACTATTCGTCCGGGTGGTTGACTGCCCTCTTCTGGTGGCAGCTCAATCCATCCATCTTTCAGTACTCCATCTTCTTTGTTACAGTAGTAATCCAATTCTTTGGTGGTATATCGTGGTGTCCATAAATTCAGAGGTACTGGAAACAATGCTGCTTGCATTGGCATAGCTTGTGGGGCAATCTGTCCTGTCATAGCTGCTTGTCTAGCTGAGGCATCTGCAAATCTATTTCCTCGGGCAACTTCTCCTTTTCCGGCTTGATGTCCTCTGCAATGCATGACAGCTACACGTGTTGGGGCCCAAACTGCATCAAGTAACATCAAGATCTCGGGACCATATTTGACTGATTTTCCTCCGGATGTGATGAGTCCTCGTTCTTTATAGAGAGCTCCATGGGCATGTAAAGTGGTGAAGGCATATTTGGAGTCTGTATATACATTTAGCACAAGTTTTTCTCCTAACAGCAATGCTCTGGTGAGTGCTATCAATTCGGCTTTCTGGGCTGATGTGCCTGAGGCTAGAGCTGATGATTCAACTACTTCGTGTTGAGTGACGACTGCATATCCGGCACAGTGTCGTCCATCGAGGATGAGACTGCTCCCATCAACATAATAGATTTGGTCAGGATTGTCTATGGGCACATCTGTCAAGTCGGGTCGACTGGAGAACACAGTTTCCATGACTTCGATACAGTCATGTTCTGGGAGTTCTTCACTGATGGGTATCAAGGTGGCTGGATTCAAGGCATGACTCACTTCTAGTTGTATCTGTGGGTTTTCACATAACATGCTCTGGTACTTCAACATTCGAGAATTGGTGAGCCAATAATTTGCTTTTTGTTCCATAAGGGCAAGGACTGCATGTGGCACAGTGACTCGTATGTTCTGTCCTAGTGTGAGCTTGTCTGCTTCACTCACTAATAGTGCTGTAGCTGCAACTGCTCTCAGGCATGGTGGCCATCCTTTGGCCACAGGGTCCAATTGTTTCGATAGGTATGCTACAGGTCGCTCCCAATTTCCCAATTTCTGAGTCAACATGCCTAAGGCATTTCCCTGTGCTTCATGTACAAACAAGTGGAAAGGCTTGTGGACATCTGGTAGTCCAAGTGCTGGTGATGACATCAATTCTTCCTTTAAATTCTTGAAGGCTGTATCCTGCTCAAGTCCCCACTCCAGTGGCGACTTCTCTTCTCCTTTTGTGGCTTCATACAGTGGTTTGGCAATTTGAGCAAAATTGGGTATCCAAATTCGGCAATATCCTGCCGCTCCCAGAAAGGCTCTGACTTGCTTTCTGGTTGTTGGAGTTGGAATTCTGCATACTGCTTCTTTTCTTTCTCTGCCTAATCGTCGGCTTCCTTGGGTTATACGAAAGCCCAAGTACTTCACTTCTTTTTGGCATAGCTGTGCTTTTACTCTGGAAACTTTGTATCCAGCTTCATCTAGTAACTGCAAGAGATCTTTGGTGGCTAGTATACATTCACTTTCTGATATGGCAGCTATCAACAGATCGTCCACGTATTGGAGAAGCACTCTCTTCCCTGGGGCCACTGGATAGCTTGAAAGGTCTTGATTCAGTGCAGCACTAAAGATGGTAGGCGAATTCTTGAATCCTTGGGGTAATCTTGTCCAGGTGAGTTGGCCCCCTCTTCCAGAGATGGGGTCCTGCCATTCGAATGCGAACAATATTTGACTTACAGAGGCTAATCTTATGCAAAAGAATGCATCTTTTAAATCCAGTACAGTGAAATGGGTAGCTTCAGCAGGTATCAGTCCTAGAAGAGTGTAAGGATTGGGTACAACTGGATGTATAGTTTCAACTGCATCATTTACTCTCCTTAAATCTTGTACTGGGCGGTAATCCTCCGTCCCAGGTTTCTTTACTGGCAAAAGTGGAGTGTTCCATGGGGATTGACATACTTTTAGTAGGCCATACTCGAGCAATCTTTGCAAGTGGCGATGAATGCCTTCAATTGCAGCTCTTGGGAGAGGGTACTGTTTGACGTGCACTGGTGTAGCACTAGGCTTGAGGGTTACAATCACTGGAGCTATATGCTTGGCTAGGCCTGGGGGACTGCCTTCTGCCCATACTCCAGGTGGTGCATGAATGTTCTTTAAAGTTTGTTCAAAATAAGTGTCTTGAATAGAGTCATCGATGTAATACCTCCATTCTTCTTCTCGGGGAACTGTCAGCAGCATTACTCCTGCTGGTTTGGCTTGAGGATTTACTGTCATTTGCATTTCTCCTTTTTCAGAGAAAGATATTTGTGCTTGGAGTTTGGCTAACATATCTCGTCCCAGTAGTGGCACTGGACATTCGGGCATGTAAAGGAATTGATGAGTTATTTGCTGTCCTCCTAGACTGCATATACGATTCTGAAGAAAAGATTTTGTAGCTTTGGCACCGGTTGCTCCTATAATGGTGACTGCTTTTGTAGAGAATGGGGCTATCTTTTTGTCTATTACTGAATGTTGTGCTCCAGTATCAACCATAAAGTCCATAACTTGGTCTCCTATTTGTATTCCGACCATAGGCTCCTGGAGACCTAAAGCAAACTTGGAGCCCGGTCTGTCCTAATCCACGTCATTTTCATCCTGGATTGTTGTGGCCAATGCTTGAATGGCTCCTCCTCCTCTTTCTCGCTGGAATTGTTCTCGATTGGCTCCTCTGCGGTCTCGGGGATAGCCTCGTCTTTCTTCTCGCCACTGATGACTGCTGTCGTCATCTTGCTGGGCGTCTTCGAGTTGCGGGCACGTATCTCTCCAATGTCCTTCCTCCCTACAGTAGGCGCATTGGTTCACGCCTAGCTTCTGGGTCCGGCCTCCGCCTTGACCCCGCCCTCTTCCTCTGCTCCGTCGACTAGGGACACCTCCCCTTTTCTGTTCAACTATGGCCGCAGCCAAAAAATCAGCTTTCTTCTTCATCTTTCTATCACATTCTCTCTGTCTTTCATTATCACGATTCACATACACTTTATGAGCGACTTCCAGTAACTGTGTTGCATTCATGCCCGCAAACCCTTCTAGCTTCTGTAATTTACGTCTAATGTCTGGTTGAGACTGGTTTACAAAAGCAGAATTCACCATACATAAACTTCCTGGTGCCTCGGGATCATAGGGGGTGTACATTCTGTATGCTTCAGTTAATCTTTCATGAAAGTCTGCTGGGCTCTCATCTACACCTTGGATGACTCCTGCAACTTTGGAAAGGTTCATAGCTTTCTGGCCCCCCCTTTTCAGGCCTTGTAAAAAGCCTTGGCGAAAATGGGCTAGGGCTGTGGATCCTTCATCTGTATTTGGATCCCAATGGGGGTCTTCATTCGGGAATTCTCTCTGAGCCGCTTCCCGATGGTCTATTTTGTTCTGCCCCGGTCCCGGAGCTACAGGGTTATCTGCCATCCACTCAATAGCTGCTTTTCTAATTCGTGCTCGCTCCTCTGTCGTGAATAGGGTGGTCAGGAGCTGGCGGCAATCTGGCCAGGTGGGTTGGTGGGTTTCCATAATGGTAGTTACTAATTCTGTAAGTTCCTGGGGCTTGCTAGTATAGGAGGCATAATGCGACCTCCAATTTAACAGATCAGTTGTAGAGAAAGGGATATACACATAAGTTAAGGGTCCCGCTACCACCTCCTCATTATCATTCTTTATGGGCACTCCCGGGACTTGCCGTAAAGGCAGCATCTTGGCGGGAGCTGTCTTTTGGGATCTAAGGGCTGTTTTCTTAACTATCTTTCCAGTGATTACTTTCGCTTTCTCAACAGGTTTCACTTTGGGTGTACATTTTGCTGGCACGCTGGCACTAGCAACCGCTTGTACGCTATCTTCCTCGCTTTGGGCATTCTCATTTTCTGCTTCTTCTACCTCTACTTCTGACTCGCTTTTTATAGCATCCTCTTCTTCAGCTAATTCCTCCTCTCTCTGCCCTTCAGGAGGGGGTTCAGGGGTTGGGTCCCGCTCAGGCCGTCTCTGGGGTTCTGGGGCAGGACGCCGGGCTACTCTTATCGGACCTGGGGTTCGGGGCTGTCTAAGAATTATCTCCGGGGAATCAGGATCTACCAGGATGGGTTTCTTCCTGGACTTCTTATCCTGCTCTTTCATTCTGGGCTGTTCCGTTTTCTGTCTAGAATCTGTTTTCGCTAACATTATCCTGCACTGTTCCTCATAACAGCGCTGCGCCCAGGGGGGCGGATCTTCACAAATACTTAACCAGGAATCTATATAGGGGTACTGATCGGGGTGCGCTATCCGCACTCTATGGTGTATTGACTGAATAATCTCTACATTAAACGTTCCCTCTCGGGGCCAGATGGGGTCTAGATCGGGCCACTCCCTAGTACACAAAATCTGCAAACGGGCTGCTGTCATTTTAATACCATAATCTCCTGAATATCCCTCTTTAAAATGTGCGATCATACATTCTAATGGAGTGTTTCTAGTAGACACCGCCCCTCCCATTTCGATGTGTGCGCGCAACAACAGACAGAAGGGAAAAGGAGGGCGGACCGTGGGTAAGGGGTCCTCACGGCCCTGGAAACGTATAAGGAATACAAATAACAAGACAAGACGACAATCGCTTCCCCCTTTTCGCGACCTGAACGCGGTCGCCCGGTCAGGAAATGCGCTACTCAGGGGTCCGCCTTCACTTGGTCCGTGCTGCCAGACCTCTCATTCACACTTCATTCACACAATCATGCTAGCAACGTATCCCAGAATGCATTCGTTTCTATCTATTCTGACTAGTCTTTTTCCCAATTACAAAAAGGATGAGGGTTTCACCCGGCGAATTCCCATGCGGGGTTACTCGGCCCTTCCTTGAGAGGTGATCATGCTCTCTTACCAATTCCCAATATTTCGAGATTACAAATTCCAAATTCCAAGTTCCAATGGCAGTACTGCTCTTTCTATATCTGTCTAGACACCAAATCAAAACTATACTCACCGGATCCGGTCCTCAAACTTCCCAAGCAGGCGCATGAGTTGGACCTCGGACTCCCCTCACTCGGGTTCGAGGCGTTGGCTCCAGCCGGGCCCGGCACCCGCCGAGGTCCGACCAGCTCCCTCCGATACAAGGGACCGGCGGCGCCAGGGAGCAGCCCTCGTCGGAAGGGCGCGATCCCGGCAGGACCAAGCCTATAGAGGCGGAAAGTCGTGGTATATTGCCCTATATACACTTTGATTCCACAACTTCCCGGCCAACGCACCAAGAATATGTAGCAGCAAAGCGCAGACAAACCAATGATACCAGGAGTCTGTTCAGAAGGTCCAAATCATTTATTTGTGCACAAGTCTCAAGCAAGTCAATTTCAAAATGGCTGAGCAAAGTTTTCTTGCATTACAACAACTTTTATAGACTTCTGTTCCATTCTAGGTATAGAAAAACATTTCATTGGTCCCGGTACTCTCCCGTACCTCCCGTACCCCTTCCATTGGTCCCGGTACTGATAAGATTATCCAATTATGTTCCTTCAGTGGGCATGGCACCTGCATACCCCCTTCTAGTCCCAATTACAATGGTCAGTTCATCAACTTGTTACTTTCACACTCTCAAGGCCATAGAGCCAATTTGTGCATGCAGGGGAGCAGGGCTCTGCAACTCATCTGTCAGCACTCCCAATTATATTCCTTGCAGATGTACTTTTTCTTATCAGTAACTTTTAAACATATTTTTCTGTATTTTTCCATCTCTCAGTTTTGCTTACCTAAGTTAGTTTAGTTCTCTTACAGAGTTCTATCCTACAATAGCAGCATGTTGGGGGATGTGCAATTCCTATGTGCCTCTCCACAGGCTTCATTTACAGGTCAAGCTAGTTAGGCCTGCCTGCTTATGTCAGACACCGTGGATCACAGGCCTGCACCTGCCACATTACATTGGACCAAACATGCACAAGGAAATCTTAACAAATGAACATTGCAGAGCTAACACTCTGGGGTGCAATGACAGAAGTTTCTGCTGATGCCTCTGAGTGAACCTGGAAAAATCTGGAAACACCCTTATCTTAGTACCAAAAAACATTTTATCCATAGAGTGGAAATAAAACTTTAAAACAGCATTATGGTCATAGTCAAAAGCAAAAAATAGCAACCAGGATGGACCTCTGCGTAACCACCTCCAAAGAGGACTCTATGAAACCTATAAGATCAATTCCCAAAGGGTCCCCCAGCTTTCCAAAAGCCTGCCCAGGGGCGATGTAATGAGTCCTAACTATAGGAGGCAAGTTCAGAGAGTCCATCCTTAATACCTCAACTAAGTATTTCTTCATCATGTCTATTGGCGTTATAAGGGGAGACCTGGGAAAGCTAAGAAACGTAAGGTTATTCCAGCGCACTTGATTCTCAAGGTGTTCCAGTTGTCAAAAGAAGACACCACTGCCCTTCACCAGGGCATCCCCTATAACTGGACTGCACTTATTCTATAGTTGACAGCTTCCATCATCATATTAACAGTCTAATGCTTGAGTATGATCCACAACTGTCAGAGCTACAGTACCTAAATCACCCGCAACGTTTTCTGAAAAAGTCTGCAATGAAGAGGAAAGCCCCTGGATGCGTCCCAAAAAGACTCTAATATCACAGCCATAGGTCTAACAACCTCCCCAACTTTCTTCCTGGAAGCAATCTCACCCAAGTTGTACACAACTTCATGCACTATTCTTGAAGATTTTGGGAACAACCCCACTGCCCCATCTGCATGGGGAGTCAACTCCACTGCCCGGGATCCTCCTGGAAGGAAAACACCCTAGCCCCCACTGGAGCATGGCAACTCCAAACCTCCGGCTGCTCCATGCTTCCAGATTTGGGAGGTGGCATACACACTATGGGACTTAGTGATGCCCCATCACTGCTGCCCGCTGGTTGCCTGTCGGGCAGATCAATGGGAGGTGGTCAGTTGAAGCAGAGGAAACGCCGAAATACTCCAGAGTAGACTGATGGAGGGGAGCAGAAGCGGAGCCTCCAGGAGCAAATCACACCTTCCCTTTCCTCTTGCCCATTGCAACAACAGCCAAGAAGTCCACAAACAATGCCAGCACTAGTGGTGAGTTCAGGCGTCATGAGTTGTGCTCCTCCAAAGTGCCATCTTGGATCTCTAGCTAAGGTTTTTATAGGTACCTAGGCTGCCAGGAGAGCTGCCAAGCAATGCTCAATGGCCAGTATGTGCTGGCCAATCGAGGTTGCCAATGCTGGGAAATCAGTAATGGGTATTTGTGCTACCATTCCAGAGCATGGCACCAGGAGCTCTCCAGAGGTCAAGTTCTTGGGTGCATCCTGGGCCCCCTCAATAGCTTTGGAGGACAGGGTCTCCCTCTGGAGTGGTTTAGCAGGCAACACCTGAGGAGTCTTGATGCTTTGAGCGAGATCTTAATGATTTTAAGATAAGGTGGTATAGAAAAATTGTTAAATCCTTCCTCTGGAGGTAACATCAGACTTTGATGCAGCCTTCTGTTTAGACTTCAAAGATACCTGAGATCCATGGGAGGATGATGAGGCCCTCGATGAAGTGGACACCATTGATACCCCGTCCAATGAGAAGAGTGGTCCAAATTTAGAAGCTCTGTTCTGTAGGCCTCTCCATGTCATTTTGTGGTGGTCTGGGCCAAGGCATTTTAAGCACCAGTTGTGTGTCAGTCACCAAAAAGGTACTGGCACAATTAGAACATTTCTTGAAACCACTAGTTTGGTTTCTCCATGCCTTCAGGATGTGAAGGCTATGGTAGGCTTTAAGGTCTAACACGGGTGTTGACGCCCACGCGCTCTTCTTAATTTCTTTAAAACAAAAAAAAAAAAGAAAGGAAAGGGGGAACCAACAATGTCTTCAACTGTGCTGGTGTCGACGGGAAGGCAGAGGCACTATCCATAAAAATGTTTCATCTCTTCTACTGTGAGCTTATAAGAAAATATAAATATTCATTCCAGTATATCTATTAATGGGAGTTGCTCATCATCTTCAAATTCTGCTCCCCACCTATGCAGACACAAGATCTCAACAAGGAAACAGAAATCCATCTCAAAACGCCCAGAGAAAGTGCAGGTCAGAGTGCTGTGTTTCTATTTACAGTGAGGTAACGCTGATTCAGCACAATTAATCATTTACAATTTCACATTTTCTCTGATCACTGCATATTTTCCTTGCAAAAGATCCCAGAAGAAAATATATATTTATATTTATTAATTTGGTTTTATATATCGCACTATTTCAAAAATTAGCGTGGTTTACAAAGAACAGGCAACAACGCTTTACATATAACATTAATGGTTTTGCATAGAGCAGGCCTTACATGTAACAGTTGTAAAACAGAGTAATAACATTAGATAATAAACTAATAAACCGGATTGTCAACTTGGGTAATAAGGTAAAGTATCTACAGGATGGTTAGAGAACTATGCGGTCTGGCTAGAAGGTAGGATCAAAGCAAAGCTATGTTATATGGTCATAGTGTAGTTGGAAGAGGTGGGTCTTTATTGCTTTTCTGAATGTTGATAGGTCGGTGATGGCACGGATCGGGGTAGGGAAGGAGTCCCAGAGGGATGGTGCATAGAGTAAGAACACTCTGTTCCTAGCAGCTTGGGAGCTTTTTCTTATTACTGGTGGGATGGAGAGCGATTTGGCCATGATAGCTCTTCTCATTCTATTATCCGGAGTCCATTGCAGGATTTCTTCCAGGGAGATTTCAGAGAGGTTGTGCAGGATTTTAAATGTTATCAGAAGAGCTTTGTATTTTAGACAGCAAGCTATAGGGAGCCAATGAAGATGTTCTAAGATGTTATATCATTGACTGCTGTAATTCTTGAATAAGTGTGTAATTTCCCACAATTAAACTTCTCTGCAACTTAAGACAGCCTAGTCCTTAATTCTGTTTTGTTCGACATCATGTTGCAGTGCAGGCTCTAAATGGAAGCTAATGAATATTCCCTCAGGGCTGTTCGAAGGGCTGTGTGAGTGTTGCAGCTACACAGGGCGCCAGCACAGAAGAGGGCACTGGCATCATCACTGGGCTTCCAGGAAGCTCAAAAAGAGTGAATTAGTGAATACAGCTGGGTGTAGGGGGCATTAGATTTGTTAGTCACATAGGACGTATTTCTAGCCTGGTACAGTTCTGTATTTCCCTATACATATTAACTTCCCTCTTGGGAAAATATTTGTCATTCGTCCTATGTTTCAATACAAAGAAACTGATCCGCTCTTGATTCTGTCCCTTTGCATGCATGGAGATGTAGGGAAACTCAGGACTGTAGACTCTACATACAGGAGGTCATTTTATAAAGGCGTTAACATGCAGAGGTAACAGACTGCAAGCATTAATGGCGTCTTATAAACTCCCAGGCACTTTAGGAAGTCCACACTTTGACATGGTATATACTCTGCCAGTAGATATAGCACTTTGACATGGTGCGTACTTTGCCTGTAGGTGTAACCATCTTGAGTGGAGAATGTACATTGTCATAAAATACCTTCATTTACAGCTTATAGAGCAGGTGCAACTGTCCATGCTTTAACTTAAGGCAAGATCTCTGCTACTTATGCTACTTGTCTTTATAAAATATGGACATTTTGATTGTCTGTCTTTACATAGGTGTCTCATTAGAAAATTACTCTGTGTGTCTGGAGGTGTCACAGGATCTTAGGTTGCTATAAGCTGAGTCATGTCTGATGAACTGCTGTCTTTCTGCATTCTTTCTAATGCCAATCCTCTGCCATTTTACTTATGTTCTCCGTCTTTCTGCCTAGAATGTACCACATTATAAAATCTCATTGCCTTTGCTCTCCCTGTGCCCATGGTTCTGCCTAACGTTTGCCCACTTTTTCAATCTTTCTAAGGTGTCTGTGTGTGTGTGTGTGTTCCTGTATTGGAGGTACAATCTATATGATTGTGGTTATGTTTTACTGGTAGATTGCTTCCCAGTTAAATGTTTCCTCACATTCATATCAGGCTTGAGCAGAATAGTGTAACACTTGGGAATAAAGATACAACCCAACAGCCCTGCACTGGAAGCCAGTATAGCAAATATCTCCACAGCTACCATGTATTTGCCTTTTGTGCTCAGGTAGGCTGGGATGAAGGAGACCCAAACACTGCAGAACACCAGCATACTGAAAGTGATCAACTGGGCCTCATTAAAACGGTCTGGTAAACGCCTTGCCAGGAAAGCAATGATGAAGCTTACAACAGCCAGCAAGCCCATATAGCCAATCACACTATAAAATGCAACAGTGGAGCCTTCATTACAGACTAGTATCATTTTTCCAGGCTTAGTCTGTATGTCATAGTCTGGGAATGGGGGAGAGATGAGTATCCATGCAGTAGAGATCACAACTTCACCCAGGGAGCAGAGAAGGACCAGGAAGCTGAGTACTCTTGATCCAACCCACTTCCTTAACATGCTCCCAGGCTTTGTGGCTTTGAAGGCAATGACAACTGTAATGGTTTTTGCCAGTATGGCAGAAACAGCGACTGAGAAAATGATCCCAAAAGCAGCTTGCCGGAGCAGACAGGTCATCTTCTCTGGATGCCCAATGAATATCAAGGAGCAGAGGAAGGAGAGCATGAGGGAGAGGAGGAGGATGTAGCTGAGATCCCAGTTGTTGGCTTTCACTACAGCTGTCTCACGGTATTTAAGAAATATTCCCAGTACTCCAGCAGTGATTACACACAAACCAATGGCCATGGAAGCTAAAGCCATGCCCAAGGGATCCTCATAGGAAAGGAATTCAATAGATCTTAGGATGCAGCCATCTTGCCTATCGTTAGGCCATTGGTCATCTGGGCATCTTAGGCAGGATTCCATATCTAAAAAATGATGATATTTTTGTCAGTATTTGAATAAGAACATGAACTTGCAGTATGCTGACATTTTTAATGTAACATTTAAATCAAACATTCATATTTTGATACTTCAGTAAAGAGGAACAACATTATTATAATTTGTATAATTGCTATTGTTACATTCTATAGTTGGGTCAACATAATTGGCACCTTTGCATTTTAGGTATGTTGTGTAGGTCATCATAATATTTTAATAGTATGTTCAAAGGTTTACAAGAGCAAAAAAAAGATGTCTGTACAATTTAGTTCTAATTTCTGAGAAAAAAACCCCAATATGATCGGGACAGGATTAATGGCACCCTTCACTAATATTTGGTTGCACAACCCTTGGCAGTGATGACAGCCTCCAAACATTTCTTATAGCCATCATTAAGTTTTGTACATCTGCCTGCTGGTAGTTTCTCCCACTCTTCAACTGTGATTTGTTTCAGCTTATGAATGTTTCCAGGATTCCTTTTGCCAATGACATATTTCAGTTCTTTCTTCACTGGACTGAGATCAGGACTCTTTGCTGGCCAGTTTGAAATAGTCAATTTTTTCTTTCTTTTTTTGCCATTCTTTTGTACTTTTAGATGTATGTTTTGGGTCATTGTTCTGCTAGAGGACCCATGACCTTTGACCCAGACCTAGGTTTCTGACACTAGGTAGCACATTTCGCTCCAAAATAACCTTGTTAGTACTCCAACTTCATGAGTCCTTTAATATGTTCCAAGCCTGAAGTTCCTGAGGCAGCAAAACAGTCCCACAACATTATGGAGCCTCCACCCTATGTAACTGAAGGAAAGGAGGTTTTTTTTCCTTATAAGTTTATGCCTTTGCTTGTAAATGTATCACTAGTCTGTATTGCTAAAAAGTTCAAGTTTGGTTTCATCTGTCCACAGAATCTTTTCCAGACAAACCTCTTGTGGCGCATTGGATAGATAAAGGCCATACTGTTAGTGATCTGAAGTATTTGGTACTCAGAACTGTACTACCACTTTGGTGATGTGGATAAAATTTTATTAAAACTGGAACAGCGTGGCTTTGTTAAGAGAAGGTTCCAAGATGGCGGATGAGCTGGGAGCATTGTCGGATGTGTATTAGCCTGCTCCGGCTTGAGACGTGCGAATGGGGAGAAAGAGGAAACAACGGGCAGAGAAACCCCCCGCAAGCTCTACTCCTACCGTTGCCTCGTCCCAGTCGGTTATTCCGTGCTTTTTTCCTCCGATGGCAGCGGTTGTGGCTTTGGCGGATCAGTCGCTGATTTCGGCTGACCTGAGCAATGGGGTTAGTTTGAGCCCCCAACAAGTCTTGCCGCCGCAACCTGGAAGTGTTTCGCAGGTTGGTTCGCCTGCAGGAACGGCTCCGGATGGTGAGAGCTCTCCTGCAGTGGGGGGTGCCACCTCGTCTCAAAGGAAGAGTTCTCCTGCTGTTCAGCCTGCTGGACGAGAGGTGATGATGCAGGCTGTTAGGGGCGGTGAGGTAGAGCCCAGAGAGATGGGCTCCTCTTTACCTTTGGGTTCTTCAGTGTCACTGGCTTTGGTAAAACCTGCAAGAATAACGATGGAAAGTTTGTGGGATGCCATATCTTCCCTCCAACAGTCCCTCATTCCCGTTGTGGAGGTACTTTCATAGGATTTATCTCAGTTGAAGCTACAGAGTGTAGCCGAAAGCTCGAGGGTAGATGGTCATGCGGAGAGACTCTCTCGTTTGGAAACCCAGGCTGAGGAGTTGCAGGATCTGGGGGTGACCCAGACTAAAGGAAATTTGATCTTTGCGCGACGTCTGGAGTTTCTGGATAACCAAGCGAGGAGGAATAATCTACGCCTGCTGAACTTTCCTAGATCTCCCTTGTTGGACTCAAGGGAGTTGGTTCGCAAGTATCTTACTGAGATTCTCCTTATGCCCTCTGATAATTTGCCTCCCATTGTACGAGCTCAATATGTCTTTATTTCCTATTCAGAGGTGGCTGGTGGGAGAGCCTCGGTGGAACTTGGAGGGCCACCTCAAATGGATCTAACAGGCTTTCTAGAGAGCTCGCTTGACGTGGTAACCAGTAGAGCTACTCTACTGGTCTCCTTTGCCTTCGAGTCTGATCGGAACTCTGTTTTGCGTTTATATTTTCTTAAAATGAATGTTTCCCAATTTATGGGCTCTAAGATTTTGATATTTCCTGATTTGAAGAGGAGGAGGGAGTTTCTGGCCATGCGCCAGCGCTCCCTTGCTTTGGGGGCACAATATAAGTTGAAATACCCATGTAAATGTGTAATTGTTTATAAGTCTAAACAGTTTCTATTCTTTGAGCCCACACAATTAAGAATGTTCCTTGAGGGTAATGAGAGGGGTGGGATGGATCCCGCACTGGCTGCCACACATAATATCTAAGCTCTAAGGCACTTGTTGTCAGTATGTATTTCTTATGGCTTTTTTTCTTTTTTCTTGGAACCCTATTGTGGTTATATTTTTTGAGGTCTATACCAAGAGAAATTATTGCTTTAGTTTGATGTTGGTATTGTTTCATCTATTTCTTTATTCACTGTATGCTTAGTTTATTCTTTGTGTATATGAATAACTTTAATAAAGAGAAAATTGAAAAAAAAAACTGGAACAGCGTTATATTTATGAGTTTAACAGCATGGAACCCAATGGTTTGAATCAAGAGATTAATTTATCAGTTTTCCTTTAGTTGGTTTTATTTATTTATTTTTCTGTGTGATCTTAGCTGTTTTTAATTATTCTCCTTTTTATACACTCATTGAGTTTTGACTATTTACTATTTTATTGTTTTTATATGGTTCATATACTTTTAACTGCTTATAAAGTTCCTCCTCTGATCCTGTTTTGTTTGTTTATCCCACTTTTATATTTCACCTGAGTCTGTTTGCTTTAAGGTTTTTTAACATGAATGCTCTGGAGAGCAATTGTGCACTCCGTTTTCCCTCTCCCCCCTCCCCCTCCTCTAGGTAGTTCTGTGAATTTGATTGACATCTTTCTCCACCCCTTTACCTTTAACCTGGCTCTCAAACGCGTGACCCACTAAGCTACACATACAGCCAAGTTTGTGCGTGTGTATCAACATATTGTCTGGAGCTTGCTTTGCCGGGAGAAATTGAATCTGCTTTCACTACAAGGTTTGTTACTTTAAATTTGTTCCTCTCTTCTTTGTTTGAAATTGTTGGACTAAGATCTTGGGACTTTGCGGTCTTATGAAGCCCCTATGATTTGATGCAATGGACTTCTCCTTCAATATGTCAAAAATGACGACGGTATTTTATTTGTCAGACCAATTGCCATGAGGGAAACCCTCTTGAAGCAAACCTTCATTTTTATTCTTTTTTGTAAGCCAAACCAACAGCTGAAAACCATTCAATCTTAACTATTCAAATCCAAAGAGAATTGCACCACACAACCCCCTCAGGTATATCTTATGTCACAACGGAAAAAGATATCGGCTCAAATATTAAAAGTACAAGCTGATAAAGATGATAAAAGTCAACTTAGCTTTCATTCAAAGCATTCAAATGATCATTGTTACCACTCTGTAGAGTATACAAACAGAGTAGGCCTTTCTTCTCCGTCGTTTCCATATGACGGGCAGCAGGAAACGACCCCATTCATTTCACTGCTCTTATGGTAAATCAGGAAATCATACCGCTACACAGTGCCATGTTTCATCATTATTCTCCTGGACCTTCATCAGGCAAGACTAAAAACAATAACCTGATACTCAGTCGTTTATCTAGGGAACTAATTGATGACATCTTGAGATCAAAAACTAGCCAATCGGAGATAACCAGAACCTATCATAATAAACTCCACCAATCAAGCTCAAGGCTGAGTCCTAGGGGTGTGACCGTTTGTAATTTGAAAATCCATCGCTATTCCAAATACTGCAGTCGTGCCAACCTGTCTCCCCCACGCAAATTTAAAGGAACCTGATCTATAATTCTCCAAGTCAAATCCTGAAAAGAATGATCCTGAGCAATGCAATAAGCAACCATTGGAGCTGATAGCACTTTTATGTTTAATCGAGATCGATGTTCCTGTAAGCGTAGTTTCATTGATCGAGAAGTCCTTCCTATATTCTTTAATGGACATGGGCAAACGATCATATATACCACAAAAGAAGACAAACATGGTTTTATGATAAGCCCTGTATGTTATGTTAGACACTGAATCAGTCCACTCCTGACCAGGAATGTTGTTGTTGTTGTTAAGTGCCGTTGAGTCAGAGTCGACTCATGGCGACCCTCTGGATAGCTATCCTAAATTGTGTTCGGTCTTCAGTCAGGTGGCTCATTGTTGACAGACTGGTACCCGTAGCTGGGACAAAAATCACAACCTCCAAATGTGTAATGTCCAATAGTAGTGTGAGCAGAAAACGAATCTCCAGAGCCATCAAGCCCCATATTGCATACTACATAATCTGCTATATTGCCAGTAGTAATTATTGTGAGATATTTACTGCCAATGGTAATTACTTTTTCCTGAACTGTCATTGTGAGACACAGTTGCCAGTAGTAAGTACCCTCCCTGCACTGTCAGCCTGAGATACTGTTACCAGCAATAACCTCCCTCCCTCCAACTACTTCCCCTAACACTCTTCCCTTTACCTCATAAAATGAGCACAATGTCTCCTACTAGGATTATAAATCTCCTTTTCACTCTCTTCTTAATAACCCTCCTAACTCAACATATATACACTTACAAAACCAACCAAGGTCCATACAAAAACATTCCAATCATCCACAATCATAACCGGAACCCTTACAATAATTTCCCAATCACCTACAATCTGTACCAGAATCCAACATATAGTTCTACATACACAAACTCTCGCAATCACCATTCGCGCCACACCTCACACAAACGTCATCACCGACTCATCCAAATAAAGCAACAACCTATAAGCGATAAAATCGACCAAAACGACAATACAAACACCAAATTACAACTCATCCTAATAAACATCTGATCAATAAGAAATAAATTACCAATAATTAATGACATAATTAACGATACCTCCCCTGACATTATCTGTATTACTGAAACATGGCTCTCACCTACAGACACTATACTACTAAACCAACTAACCACATATCAATATGACATATTCAATTGCCAACGGAACATAAAAAGAGGAGGGGGTGTATTGATCCTCACCAAAAATGACCTAAAATTCACCCTTACAAACCTAAATAATATAGATGGTATGGACATTGTTAACATAGAAAATAAAACCATGGCTCTCACCCTCATCTACAGACCCCCCTCATCTGATCAAAAAAATCTCACCCCTATCCTAGAACTTGCATGCACAGCGTCACAAAGCAAACCATTTATACTCCTTGGTGACTTGAACCTCCCATCACTGAACCATTCCCAATCAGATAACTTCATAGATGCCATGTCACAAATGGGGTTCACACAGATAATACATGCTCCTACACACAAAAGAGGCAACATACTTGACGTAATTTTCCTCCCAGCCTCACTCTACAGTCACCTACTACATACCACCCCGAGTATAACCGAAGTACCCTGGTCAGACCACCATCTAATCACAATCCAACTATCAGCACAAGTCCCAAAAAATAATGGGAGCACAACCCCGCATATATCACGCTTCAAACACTTTGACAAAGACACATTCCTCGACAAAGTACTACCCAAACTAGATACAACCACACCAGACATCAACTCAACCATATCTAATTGGAACCTAACCATTCAAAAAGCAGCTGTCCACACAAAAGTCTTACACAAGCAAACAAAAAAGACAGAAAAATGGTTCACGAAAGAGCTGAGAAAACTAAAAAAACAACTGAGGAGACAAGAAAAGAGATGGAGAAAACTAAAATCTGATGAAAACAAATCCCAATACATGGTCCTACTTATAGAATACAAAAACGCAATTAACAAATCAAAAAGAGACTACCACTCTAAAGTAATAAACTCATCCATCAACCGCCCTAGGGAGTTATTCACGATAGTAAAAACATTAACCAAAGCTAATAACAGCGAACCTAAACAAGCAATTAATATACAAACACTAGCAAATCATTTTGCAGAAAAACTAAAAAACAAGCCCACTACCCCAACTTCTTTATTATCAAACACGAAAACCACGCATGAATGGACAAGTTTCCAGTTGATAGAACAAAAACAACTCCTCAAAATCATAACAATGATAAACACCACCACCTCCCCACTTGACCCATGCCCCGTTTCATGGATTAAGTGTGCGAAAGAGGAACTGGCGGTAAATCTACAACACATAGTTAACCAATCTCTATCACAGGGCATCATGCCTGATGCCCTAAAACTCACAACACTCCGACCAATAATAAAGAATAATAAGCTAGACTCAAAAGATCCAAACTCATACAGACCTATAGCCAGCATTCCGTTCATAGCCAAAATTATAGAGAAAACAATTCAAATTCAGTTACAGGAACACATTGATGAATACAAACCCCTTGACTCACACCAATTTGGTTTCCGCCCATCCCATGGAGTAGAAACCCTCCTAATCACCCTTATGGACTTCCTCATCAAGGGCACAGATGACAAACAACAAGGCTACCTACTCCTATTTATAGATATCTCAGCCGCATTCGATAACATTAATCATCTAACACTGATCAACAGATTAGAAAATCTAGGAATAGGCGGGACCGTCCTTAACTGGTTCAAATCCTACATTTCACACCGATTAATACGCGTCCAAATTGACCAACAAGCATCAGAAACATTCCCCCAAGGACAGGGAATACCCCAAGGATCAGCCCTATCAGCCCTCCTATTTAACCTGTACCTGCAACCGATAACAAACATATTTAAAAAACACAAGATTAACCACTTTATATATGCCGATGACATCATGCTAGCTACCCCCATAACCATTAAAAACCCTACATATGACTCGCTATCCAAATGCATGGCTGAAACCACCTCCTGGATGGAAACTAACCACCTCAGCATAAACTTCAAAAAAACTGAGGCAATGTTTGTGACAAGATCATCTATGACTGAGAACACCTACCCGGAAATAATCACTATCAACAAAACCTCCATACCTGTCAGAAAACAGGTAAAATACTTAGGAGTAATAATAGACCACACTCTCACCATGTTACCACACATTAAACAAACAGTAAAAACCATTTTCTATAAACTCAAAACAATTCAACACCTAAGGCCACTCCTAGAAACACCAGACTTTAGATCCGTAGTAGGTACACTGATCACCCCTCACTTCGACTATTGCAATAGTCTCCTAATAGGCCTCCCGCAAAAAAGCACCTACCTTCTGCAAAGAGCACAAAACATCTGTGCAAAAGTGATTGCTAAAGCTCCCCTAACAGATCACGTAACCCCTATACTGCTAGACCTCCACTGGCTCCCTATAAACAGTCGAATTAAATATAAAATCATCCTAACAACCTATAAACTCATAAACGACATAACCCCCTCACACTTATCCACATTACTGCAATCTCCAACTTCGACAAGGACCCTCAGACAAAACGCGGCCCACTCGCTCATCATACCTAAAACCATCCGCAAAACTAAGAACACCACTAGCTCCAGAGCATTCTCATTCACTGCCCCTACACTCTGGAACGACCTCCCTATTGAACTTCGCACCATAAGAGACCTCTTCCAATTCAGAAAAGAATTAAAGACCTACCTGTTCACTGAACACTTCGAAGTCCCCTACTACCCCAAAGCTAGCTCCACAACAAACCTGGTCACACATGCACAAACTCCCTTAACCCAAACAATATAAACACAAGCCTACCCCCCCCCCCCACTCACACGCCTCAAAGACGACAAAAAAAAGGAACTAAATTCCAACACCTACACCAATATCTGCCCCACACAACACACACCACACACTGTAAATATACATTTGTAAAAAGTTTGATGTGTTTGCTTTAATACCTACAAAGTTCTTGCTTTAATACTTAAAAGATGTCTCTGCTTATTGTTTTTCTTTAATATATTTACTGTTCAATGTAAATAGTTGATTTCTATTGTTCTATGTACAATGTTCAATGTAAATAGTTGATTTCTATTGTTCTATGTAAAATGTATACAAACTGTGTACAAGACTGTTAACCTGTTATATGTAAACCGCCCTTGATCTCTGGAAGGGGCGGTATAAAAGAAATAGTTAAATAAATAAATAAAATAAAAATATTCCGTCCATGTCGATGGGCTACCATAATAGGTCGTTGGAAACAAGTATGGACACACAAAACATGCCAGTCTTTTTTTAGTATTCGGACAACCTGATCAGTATAAAGCATGTAAGGTAAAATCCCCACAATAGGAGCAGAATTATCATTCAGATTATCATCTCGTGGTTGCTGCCACCATTCCAGATGGTTAAATTGAGCCCTCCTGTAGGCATTATGTACTATATATGCAGGATAACCACGTGTCAATAATCGCTGGGAAAGCTCCCAAACATGTTTGTGAAATTCAACCATTGTGGTACATAGCCAACGAATCCATAAAAATTGCCCCATTGGGAGCCCACGACTTAATTTATTTATTTATTTTATTTATTACAAGTTCTTATATACCGCACTATTCGGCATCAGGACCAGGATGATAACTACGATATTGAAGTAATGTATTCCTTTGGACTGGTTTCCTGTATAAAGTGGTGTGCAGGGTATTACTCTATTTATACACTGTTAGATTCAGAAAATTAATATGAGTATGATGAAACACTGGGACAAACTGAATGTTAGGTTTCAATGAATTGATCCATTCAAAAAACTTATGCAGCTGTGGAACAGTCCCTGACCACAGGAAAAATATATCAACCAAAAAACGTATCCACAGAGAGAGATAAGAGCCATGCATAAAGTAGCTATTGATGGTGCTACAGTAGCTCACATGGTAACCCCAAATATCTGTAGATAGTATTGGGACTCATAAGCAAAATAGCTACGTTCCAAAACTACGTTCCGTTGTGACATAAGATATACATGAGGGGGGTTACATGGTGCAATTCCCCTTGGATTTGAATAGTTAAGATTGAATGGTTTTGAGCTGTTGGTTTGGTTCACAAAAAAGAATAAAAAAGGAAAGTTTGCTTCAAGAGGGTTTTCCCTCATAGCAAATGGTCCAACAAATAATTAAATTTATAGATGTCTTCAGATTACAAAAAATATTTTGTTAATGATTAAAGGGATTTTTTAAAGGGGTTTTGTTTGAATAATCATATCCTGGCAACGCTCAAGTTTTTATATTAATTCCTGATGTTTCCTTTTTAAATTCATCTGGTCACTTTTGTTTGGAGATATTGGTACCCTTGCAGTTCAACTAATGTCCAATCATGTTGAGCAGAACTGTAGATAGAATTGAGGCGGTTCAGAGAAGAGCTACAGAAAGGATTGGTGTGTGCATCAGAAGCCCTAAGAGTTGCATTTTAGAAACTGAAACATGTATACCATGGAGGTGAAGAGAGACAGGGAAGATACTAAAGAAATACGGGAGATATGATAGTGACCTTCAAATCTGTTTGAAGGGAAAAGATATTCTAGAACAAAGGACGATGATATGAGACTCTAGGAATCGGGTAGACTAAGGAGAAATTTCAGTAAGATTACCAGACATCCTCTCTTTGATTTCAAAGTTGTGTCCCCGACTCCCACCTGTTTGGCAGCCTCCTTGTCCCTGATTTCAGCCATGGGAGCCAAGAGGGTAGAAAACAACATTTTATTTTAAATTTAGTGATTGGAATATGTCAACTTTTAGAATTTGTATCTGTTGTGCTCGATATTCAGTGCTGGCGAATAGCTCTGCTAAAGCAGCTAGTCACCAGAACTGACCTTAAAACCCAGACATTCAATGCTCGGGGTCATATCTGGGCTCCGGTATTGAATATCTGGGCTGCCTGGATTGCGGCAAAGCTAACTGGGAACCGGTGATATTCAGACACTGCCTGGTTAGCTTCTGCGGTGAAGGTTAAGCAGGGGTTTTCTGCGCCGGACTTCCGCTGCGCATCGCTAATTGTGTAGTGGCTCAATATCACCGCTGCCTGGTTAGCAATGAGTAGCATCCCAGAAAACCACCGACACTAACCCGTTATCCATGGGTGCTGCCTGTAGTGGCAGCACCCATGGATATCACGCAGTGACATTTACACAACTGCAGGTCTGCAAACTGCATAAATGCCTTGGAGTATTGGGCCCATTACACAGGTCTGCATAAATTTTTTTTTCGAGAGCTGTTTTGGTTATTCCACGTAATCTTTATGTTTTTTGGTGCGCTGAATCCGAAAATGACCTCCATTTTGTCATAGGACATCAAGTTTCCTGACAATTTAGGTAACTATGTTAAATTTAGGTAACTATGCTTTAGCCTCCGAGAGCCCCCAGCCGACTCCTGTCCAACCGGGGCAGTGGGAGTGCTCCTGTCCAATCGGGACAGTGGGAGCAGAGAAGGGCAGGCTCAAGCAGCACATTTAAGCGGCGTCCCTACCCCGAGGGAGCCGCTTTAGCCTCCGAGAGCCCCCAGCCGACTCCTGTCCAACCGGGGCAGTGGGAGTGCTCCTGTCCAATCGGGACAATGGGAGCAGAGAAGGGCAGGCTCAAGCAGCACATTTAAGCGGCGTCCCTACCCCGAGGGAGCCGCTTTAGCCTCCGAGAGCCCCCAGCCGACTCCTGTCCAACCGGGGCAGTGGGAGTGCTCCTGTCCAATCGGGACGGTGGGAGCAGAGAAGGGCAGGCTCAAGCAGCACATTTAAGCGGCGTCCCTACCCCGAGGGAGCCGCTTTAGCCTCCGAGAGCCCCCAGCCGACTCCTGTCCAACCGGGGCAGTGGGAGTGCTCCTGTCCAATCGGGACAGTGGGAGCAGAGAAGGGCAGGCTCAAGCAGCACATTTAAGCGGCGTCCCTACCCCGAGGGAGCCGCTTTAGCCTCCGAGAGCCCCCAGCCGACTCCTGTCCAACCGGGGCAGTGGGAGTGCTCCTGTCCAATCGGGACAGTGGGAGCAGAGAAGGGCAGGCTCAAGCAGCACATTTAAGCGGCGTCCCTACCCCGAGGGAGCCGCTTTAGCCTCCGAGAGCCCCCAGCCGACTCCTGTCCAACCGGGGCAGTGGGAGTGCTCCTGTCCAATCGGGACAGTGGGAGCAGAGAAGGGCAGGCTCAAGCAGCACATTTAAGCGGCGTCCCAACCACGAGGGAGCCGCTTTAGCCTCCGAGAGCCCCCAGCCGACTCCTGTCCAACCGGGGCAGTGGGAGTGCTCCTGTCCAATCGGGACAGTGGGAGCAGAGAAGGGCAGGCTCAAGCAGCACTTTTAAGCGGCGTCCCTACCCCGAGGGAGCCGCTTTAGCCTCCGAGAGCCCCCAGCCGACTCCTGTCCAACCGGGGCAGTGGGAGTGCTCCTGTCCAATCGGGACAGTGGGAGCAGAGAAGGGCAGGCTCAAGCAGCACATTTAAGCGGCGTCCCTACCCCGAGGGAGCCGCTTTAGCCTCCGAGAGCCCCCAGCCGACTCCTGTCCAACCGGGGCAGTGGGAGTGCTCCTGTCCAATCGGGACAGTGGGAGCAGAGAAGGGCAGGCTCAAGCAGCACATTTAAGCGGCGTCCCTACCCCGAGGGAGCCGCTTTAGCCTCCGAGAGCCCCCAGCCAACTCCTGTCCAACCGGGGCAGTGGGAGTGCTCCTGTCCAATCGGGACAGTGGGAGCAGAGAAGGGCAGGCTCAAGCAGCACATTTAAGCGGCGTCCCTACCCCGAGGGAGCCGCTTTAGCCTCCGAGAGCCCCCAGCCGACTCCTGTCCAACCGGGGCAGTGTGAGTGCTCCTGTCCAATCGGGACAGTGGGAGCAGAGAAGGGCAGGCTCAAGCAGCACATTTAAGCGGCGTCCCTACCCCGAGGGAGCCGCTTTAGCCTCCGAGAGCCCCCAGCCGACTCCTGTCCAACCGGGGCAGTGGGAGTGCTCCTGTCCAATCGGGACAGTGGGAGCAGAGAAGGGCAGGCTCAAGCAGCACATTTAAGCAGCGTCCCTACCCCGAGGGAGCCGCTTTAGCCTCCGAGAGCCCCCAGCCGACTCCTGTCCAACCGGGGCAGTGGGAGTGCTCCTGTCCAATCGGGACAGTGGGAGCAGAGAAGGGCAGGCTCAAGCAGCACATTTAAGTGGCGTCCCTACCCCGAGGGAGCCGCTTTAGCCTCCGAGAGCCCCCAGCCGACTCCTGTCCAACCAGGGCAGTGGGAGTGCTCCTGTCCAATCGGGACAGTGGGAGCAGAGAAGGGCAGGCTCAAGCAGCACATTTAAGTGGCGTCCCTACCCCGAGGGAGCCGCTTTAGCCTCCGAGAGCCCCCAGCCGACTCCTGTCCAACCGGGGCAGTGGGAGTGCTCCTGTCCAATCGGGACAGTGGGAGCAGAGAAGGGCAGGCTCAAGCAGCACATTTAAGCGGTGTCCCTACCCCGAGGGAGCCGCTTTAGCCTCCGAGAGCCCCCAGCCGACTCCTGTCCAACCAGGGCAGTGGGAGTGCTCCTGTCCAATCGGGACAGTGGGAGCAGAGAAGGGCAGGCTCAAGCAGCACATTTAAGCGGCGTCCCTACCCCGAGGGAGCCGCTTTAGCCTCCGAGAGCCCCCAGCCGACTCCTGTCCAACCGGGGCAGTGGGAGTGCTCCTGTCCAATCGGGACAGTGGGAGCAGAGAAGGGCAGGCTCAAGCAGCACATTTAAGCAGCGTCCCTACCCCGAGGGAGCCGCTTTAGCCTCCGAGAGCCCCCAGCCGACTCCTGTCCAACCGGGGCAGTGGGAGTGCTCCTGTTCAATCGGGACAGTGGGAGCAGAGAAGGGCAGGCTCAAGCAGCACATTTAAGCGGCGTCCCTAACGGGCGCGCCCGCGCCTGGCGGGCCCGCGCCTGAGGGCCTCGCCAGAGGGCCCTTTGGCGTGGCCCTTAGGCGGGAGCCATTAGGCGCAAAGGAAAATCAAGGCTGCAGGTTGCCCCATGAGAAGAACCCCGGATAAATACACACCAACAGCCGCAACTGGCCTGAAGCTCCACTGGATAAGTCTGAGCTCGCCAGCGCCGGGCACTATCCACAGCGCGTCCACACAAAGCGCCATACAATCACGGATTATAGGAGCTACAAACCATCACAGACCACGAGAACAAGGATGACCAATACATCACTGAATCCATGAAGCAACAGCACAACACGGCTTGAGCTCCCTGACCCAGGTTGAGCTCGCCCTTCCCAACTAGTCACACCACAGCTCACGACCAGGTAATCGCACGGATAGCAAACTTTAATGCAAACGTAATTATCTCAAGTCTGCTGCCCTTTATGTCCTGCCGGAGAAATAGCAGCCTCCTTTTATTAACACTGTACATTATATGAATGATCTCAGATCTGCCTCATAACAACTGTTCTTGTCAGTAATTATCTGTATATTGTAGGAATGACCTCCGATCTGTCTCATACTACCCGACCTTAACAGTAATTAGCTGCAATAGCCCTCGTGACAGTAATCCTTGCAATAGCCAAACTGTTCATTGTGCATCTCTCACATATGTATCAAAAGTTTTACCTGTTAGTCTCATGGTATATGTACTGATTGATCTGTTTCATGTGTGACAACCACCATCTTATCTTAGACCATAAGTAACTAACCTTTGCCACATTCACACAGAATCACCCTTCCAAAGATTCCCATAACAAACATCGCTTCAGTCCCAACCACACGAACCATGGCTCCCATCACCTATATGGTAATTCTCTGCCTCTACTTATCTCTAACTGCACACGCCTACATACCACACTTAACGCAGCAGCAGACAATAGTATGGCACCCAATCCTCAACAACTACAATATACTGATACCCTTACTACCACTGATAGGTCCAACCTACATATTTCACGATGAAATCATACCCAACCCAGACCTAACCGCTGCGCTCAAGGTCACTGGAAAACCCCAGAAAAGACGTAGCCCCAAGCCAAAACACAAAAAACACAGGAAGCCTGCAGCCACTAGGACCAGAAACAAGCAACAACAACCACACCAAATATCCCAATCCCCCACTTCAATCTGTCTTATCAACGCCAGATCCATTAGAAATAAAACCCACATCATACACGACATCATCACAGACAACAAACCCGATATCCTCTGTGTCACTGAAACATGGCTCACAGACACGGACCCAGCAATACTAAACCAACTCCCCATACCCAACTACACTCTATTTAACTGCCCCCGGCCCAACAGGAGAGGAGGAGGAGTACTTATCATTGCCAAAACCTCCCTAATGTTCACAAGCCCTTCCTTAACTGAATCCCAAGGCATTGACATACTCAAACTTGAAAACACAACAACAATACTGTGTTTAGTTTACAGACCCCCCTCAGCCCACTATGAAACCCTGGCAACCGCACTAGAAATTATCTCAACCTCTGCAACCAAAAAACTGTGCATCATCCTGGGTGACTTGAATCTCCCTTCAATTCCCCCTGTACAGGCAGACACATTCTCAGAAGCCATGAACCAGCTCGGATACTCTCAAATCATCCAAGAACCCACACATAACAAAGGTAACACCCTCGATATGGTGTTCTTATCACACAACAAACAACAAAACACCAAACCTCGAATAACCCCGGTCCCATGGTCCGACCATTTCCTAATTGAATTTGAAATCCATCTACCATCACTAAAGGATAAGCCTCAAACCGACCCGAAAACACATCAACAGAGGAAATTCCAAAAATTCAACAGTGAAGCATTGATAACTTCCATATCTACACATTTGGATTACACCACCACAGACCTAGACAAACTAGTAACCCAATGGAACGCAGGGATCGAGGCAGCTGCAAGACCAACATGGAAAGGCTCAAATGCGGCAACAAAAACAGGAACCGAACCATGGTACTCTCCCACGCTAGCTAAAATGAAAAGAGAACTACGCAAACTGGAAAGAAAATGGAGGAAGAAGCAAACCGAAGAGGGCAAGCAACTTTACCTAACACTCCTCTCAAAATACAAGAATGAGGTCAACCTCGCAAAGAAGAGTCACCACACCAACCTACTCAACAAAGCTCTCAATAGACCCAGGGAACTTTTTGAGCTCGTAAAATCACTTACCAAAACTTCGCAAAACTCCATCTCTTCAAACGATATAAAGGCCCAGACACTTGCCGACCACTACGCCAAAAAACTAAACCCGCAACGCCCCACAACCATTAATCAAAACATGCCATCAACCATCACCACTCAAGAAACCACCACTGTCTCTCAAACAGACCTGGAACCAGAATGGAACACCTTCCAGCATCTCGGGGAGCAACAAATCCTAAACATCATAACCAACTTAAACACCACTACCTCACCCCTTGACCCATGCCCAGCCGCCTGGATGAAAGCAACTAAGAAAGACAACGCAAAACCCATCGCACATTGTCAACCAGTCACTACAACAAGGTAGCATGCCGACTCAACTCAAGAAATCAATTATAAGACCCATATTAAAGAACAAGTCGCTCAACAAAAGTGATCCTGCATCATACCGCCCAATTTCAAGCATAGCATTCCTAGCAAAAACGATTGAAAAAGCAGTGCAGCACCAACTACAAGATCACATGGATGAGAGAAAAGCCTTAGATGAGCATCAATATGGATTCCGTCAGAATCACGGAGTAGAAACACTACTGCTGGCACTCCTTGACAACCTACTTAGGGGCCTCGAGAACAAAAACTCCATGTTCATACTCATATTCATTGACATCTCAGCGGCATTCGATACAGTGCATCACAACACCCTATTGGACCGCCTGGCCTCGCTGGGTATCTCAGGGACCCCCTTAAAATGGTTCTCTTCATATATATCCAATAGGATGCAACAAGTACAATTCAACAACGATAAAGCTGATGCCTTCCCCCAAACCCAAGGGATCCCCCAAGGGTCTGCCCTCTCATCACCTCTGTTCAATTTGTATATAAAGCCGGTCTGCGATATCTTCCAGAAATACAACATCAAATACCACATATATGCCGACGATGTGATGCTATACACACAGCTTGACATAACACAGCCTAACCTCGGTCCACTAGAAATATGCCTTGACATGCTCCAATTATGGCTTCAGCAAAACAACATGTCAATAAACCACAAAAAAAAACAGAGGTCATGTTCATTTCCAGGAAAGCCAATTTCATCCCACCCACCACAGTCACTCTCAACAAAAACATATACCACACGAAGCCTGTAATAAAGTATCTAGGTGTCCTACTAGACTGTAATCTCAGGATGGACAAACACCTCAGATCAGTTAACCGAGCCATCTTTTACAAACTCAAAATTCTACAACCACTTCGCAGTATCCTCGACAAATCCGACTTTAGATCTGTTGCTCAAGCACTAATCATTCCACACCTGGACTACAGCAATGCCATTCTACTAGGGCTTCCAAAGAACGCACTCAGCATCCTGCAAATGGCCCAGAACGTGGCTGCAAGAGTCATCATGGAAAAGAAAGTCACCGACCACATAACCCCAATACTAATGGACCTGCACTGGCTCCCAGTGGCCGCACGCATCATCTACAAACAGATCATCACAACGTTTAAACTCATCCATGGCATCGCACCATCCTACCTCAATAACCTAATCACTATCCAACCATGCAACAGGAGCAGGAGAACTATGAATCTCAACACCCTGTGTATCCCGACAAGCATTCGATCTGTCAAAGCCGAAACAAGCAAGCGGGCATTCACATACACAGCGCCAATTCAATGGAACCAACTACCACATGAATTAAGACTCACAAACAGCCTGACTGAATTTAGACGAAAGCTTAAAACATATCTGTTTCAAACCCACTACAACCTGATCTAACCGCAATACACTACCTCAACCAGATGAACTTTACCGCCCACGACAGCATAAAATCTAATAGCATATAGTCATGTATTAGCCTGTACTCTTTGGAAGTCAACATTGTATATAATGTATATTTGTCCCCCCAACCTACTGAAATCAAATGTATACCCTGATCTGTGTGCTATAATAATCAACTGTATATTGTATCCAACTGTTTATCCCGCGTTACGTAAATCATTGTCTAATCAAAATGTAAAACTAAAAATCTCAATGTATTATACAATGCATTATGATTTCTGTAAAGTAAACCGCTGTTGATCGTAGGAAACAGCGGTATACAAGTATTTACTAAATAAATAAATAAATAAAATAAGGCAATACCTCAAAATAAATGGAAATAGACTTATAAAATTAAAGTTTTATTACAATATTTTCATGAAAATCCTTTTTTGAACTGAAATGAGCTCACCTACACACACTAAACTCGATTCTTTTTCCTTGTGAGGCTCTTCTTGGTGCATTTACGCTTGTGAGTAGCATCTGGAATATCTCTCTGAAGCATCCAACAGTAGTCTGCCATCATTGTAATGCTCCATTTTCCCTGGTATCTCCTTTTCATCTCTTTAATGTCTTGGTGGAATCGTTCACCTTGTTCCTCACTCAGAGCTCCCAAATTTTCAGGAAAGTATTCAAGGTGGGACTGGAGGAAATGCACTTTCAAACTTATCAGGCAACCTAAAGCTTGAAATGCTTTCAACATTTGTCCGACGATCTTTTTATAGTGAGGATCTTTGTTATTGCCTAAACATTTCTGTATGACTTCTTTAAATGCAATCCACCCTTCTTTTTGAGGATCCGTCATGGTACTGACAAACTCTTGATCAACTAGAAGGTACCAAAGTTTCTTGGAGGACATTTTTTTCACCGACCGTTAGCACCCTCGGCTGCCAACTCTTCTTGGTCCAGTGATTTTGTCGGTCTCGGAATGACCTACAGGTATGGAAGCATAAAAACCGTTGTGGAGTAAAACTGCTTTGAGACTTCTTTTTGAAGAATCTATAAAAAGACGCCATTGCTCTGAATCATATTGGATTTTAAATTGACTCATCAAACCTTCGACATCGATGCAATAAACCAACTTGTCTTCCTGGGCGAAGTAAGGAACGAACTCCTTTTCACGATGTCTGAACCATGAAGACGACACTCCTGGCAACAATAAATTCCTGCTTTTCAGCCTTGATCCGAGTAACTCAGCGTCATCTTTGGGAAGATTCAAGTCTCTTAGCAAATCATTCATCTCCTCCTGAGAAAACAATTTTGGTCTTGTATCATCTTCAAAGTCAGAACTTGATTCATCATCTGGTTCAGGTATGACTTCACCTTCATCGGAGCTAGGTATCTCTTCCAAGGTAGCAGGGGGCTTGGGTACTGGTATATCTGTGCCATGGGGGATGGGACTAATTGCTGAGTGAAGATTGGGGTATGAAATTGAATGCTTCCATTTGGAATTAAACCCTTTCACATCGCATGAACAAAAGTAACAGTCATCACTATGGTTCTTTTGCTCTCGCCATACCATAGGAATCCCATAACGGAAAGATTTTTTCTTACCCTTGAACCAGTTTTGGAGGTCCTCAACACACCGTTTGCACACTTTATGAGGCGCCCAGACTTTATCTTGATCTCAAATTTTTAGTCCAAAGTATGCAAAGTATACTTTTTTCACAAAGTCTGTAATATTCTGCTGTTGCTTCAACACTGTATATTCACCACAAATGAAACAGAAACTGTCTGGCGAAATAATACACTTTTGCGGAGCCATAACATAATGGTTGAAGAATGACGAGCTAAAACGAATTGCGATGAAAAAGTGTGAACAGCCTAGAACCAAGAACCTGATGATGATTCGTGCACAAGTGTGGCATGCAGGAGAGAGCAGCTCTGTGTCTGTACACGAGACATCACAGTGCTGGCCACGCCCCCTGCACTGACCAGAGCTGCTGCTATCTGCCCTGTGTCTCCCTCCCACTGGATTCTTCAGGAAAGATTAACCCCTTCTACCATTAGAAGCATGGACTTAAAACTTGCTTAGCTTATGCATATATTGCTGACCATCAGATTTAGAGTGCTATATTTTTTTTTACATAACTCGGACAACCCCTTTAAGGTTTTTTTGGCATTTTATATCTTAAATGCACTTATGTGAATTAATTAATAGTAATTTGAATTAATTAATAGTAATTTGAAAAAATCTGATAAATTTGAAGACAATTTTGCATGTTGTGGCAAATCATGACGTCTAGGAGCTTTTTCAATATTTTTATTTGTTTTTAGCACACCAAAATACATGGAAATTAGATGAAAATAATCAAACAGCTTTTTAGTCACAGACCTGTGTTAAGTTTAATTGTCTAATTCTACTGGCCTTTGATATATCTCTGTAATGCCTGGTTCCTCTCTTGAATAGAATCTAATAAATATATTCCAAGCAAAACTCTGCATCTTTATTTTCTATCCAAAGAGAGAGGCATAGACCTCAGAAGGAGAAGGAGTATGTTAACAATCATAATGATCATTTTTTCAATATGGACAAATTTTGGAAAGGGGGCGGTCGAGATGAGTCTCGTACCCGCCCTCCGCCTATAGATCAGGACAGATATCACAACTTAGAACAACTTAGAACAAAATTACACAACATGTAGATAGTCATCAAAATAAATATCCCATATCCCATCCCCAGCATCAATAATTACATAAGGAGTACTCCCACTACAAAATTCAAAAAGTTTAATGAAACAGACTTCATTGACTTAACAATCCCCTACTTCTTATCAACATCTAATCTGGATGATGCTGTTAACAACTGGAATGATACTATCAATAATGCAGCTAAAAATAATCAACCTAACAAAAAGACAATATACACCAAATTAAATAGTTCACCATGGTTTAATAGCACTCTAAGACAAATGAAAAAAGAACTAAGAAAACTTGAAACAAAATGGAGAAAATCCAAGCTGACTGTACACAAAGAAATATTCAATAACTATCTATCAAAATATAAGGAAACAATTGACAACACAAAGAAAAACTATTATGCAGCAATCTTAACAAAATCATACAATAGACCAAGAGAGTTATTTTCTATAGTCAGAAAATTAACTAATAACGAGCAAACTTCCAGCAACGAAATCACGGAAATCTCAGTTCAAACCCTAGCTAATCATTACCAAAGCAAATCTAAGAAACCTTCCATGCACGCAGATAATATCAACATCACTTATCAACCTGTAGATGAATGGTCAGAATTTTACCCCATTTCAAAAGCATCATTAAAAACAATCATCTCCAACCTAAATACTACAACTTCGTACTTGGATCCATGCCCAGTTTCATGGATAAAAAACACACTGCAAACTCTAATATCCTATATTCTCCCAATAGTAAACCTCTCACTCACCCAAGGATACCTTCCATCCCCGCTCAAACATGCACAAATACGCCCAATTTTAAAGAACTGCAAACTAGACAAAACATTGCCAACATCATATAGGCCCATATCTAGCATACCATTCTTGGCCAAAGTAATTGAAAAGGTAGTGCAACTTCAGACACAGGAATTCATAGACTTATCTTACCCACTTGATGAACAACAATATGGTTTCCGACCTCGCCACGGAGTAGAAACACTCCTAGCAGTATTAATAGACACACTCCTAAAAGGAATTGACAATCACAAACAGGCATTCATTCTCCTTTTCATTGACATATCAGCAGCTTTTGATAGCGTGCATCACTCAATACTGCTCAACAACTTAAAACAGTTAGGCATAAATTCCACCGTACATAAATGGTTCACCTCATATTTACATAACAGAACACAAAATGTAAGAATAGGTAATCAAACATCAAACACATACAAACAAGAAATAGGTTTACCACAAGGTTCAGCACTGTCAGCCCTACTCTTTAATATCTATATAAAACCGATTTGCAATATTTTTAAAAAATTTGGAGTACAATATCACCTTTATGCGGATGATATCATGATGTACATACCTTTCACAATTCCTAACCTACCGATTCAACTTCTATCTGACTGCTACAATGAAATTACATACTGGCTAAAAACCCAAAACCTACATATAAACCATGCTAAAACCGAAGTCTTAATCGTAACAAAAAACCAAACGTTCACCCCGCCAACTCACATAATACTACAGAACCAAGAAATTAAAATAAAAAATGAAATAAGATATCTAGGTGTCATTTTAGACACACACCTTACTATGGAAACGCACATCAGAAATACCTTGAAGAAAATCTACTTCAAACTTAAAATCCTCAAACAATTACGCCCCCTTGTATTTATACAAGATTTTATCAATATAATACAGGCTACCATAACTCCACACTTCGATTTCGCCAACTTAGTACTTATAGGCATTTCAAAACAAAACATCAAAAGGATCCAACTCGCGCAAAATGCTACAGCCAGAATCATATTAAAGATAAATTCACTCCAACACATTACACCGATACTAGCATCCCTTCACTGGTTACCAATACAAAGCAGGATAACATACAAAACAATTATAACTACATTCAAAGCCCTAAAAGACATGGCCCCGAAGACACTCTGTAATCTAATAAGCAAAGAACCACCTAAGCCTACTTATAGAAAAGGACAATCAAATAAACTTAAGATGCCAAAAGAATATATAAGAACTCACAAATTAACAAATAAAAGAGCCTTTTCCCACGTAGCCCCAACAGTCTGGAACTCTTTACCAGAGGACTTACGATCACTAACAGAGATAACAGAATTCAGAAAAAAATTGAAAACCTACCTATTCACTAAACACTATAATACCATAGAAAACCCTCCAATCAACTTAGATAAAGGCTAAACAAGAACCTGTCTAAAATCAAGATTATACTCCCTATTACAATAATACGTACAACTTAAATGAATAATCATTCCATTCCAATGCATCAATACCCCACTTGTATATAGTTAAAATTGAGTTAGAAACAGTACTTCAGTTTAAATTGTTACACAATCTGTGTTAGTTGATTTATTGAACTATTCCGCATAGTTTTTACATACACTTTGTTGTTCAAGTTAAGATGTTCATTGTAAAAAGTTATAACTGTTCTATGTAAAACAAGCTCTGCATTGTTAATTGTTGTTAAATGTACACCGCAACTGATCGCTGGAAGATGCGGTATATAAATAAATAAGTGTTAAAATAGTCATGGCCTAATGGGAGACAACCAACATGGCTTTAGACAAGGAAGATCTTGTCTTACTAATCTGATATGTTTCTTTGAAGGTGTGCATAAACAGGTAGACAAAGGTGAGTCAGTTGATATAGTGTATCTGGACTTCCAGAAAGCTTTTGACAAGGTCCACCATCAGAGACTTTTGGCAAAGCTAAAAAGTCATGGGATAGGAGGCAGTGTACTATTGTGGATCGGGAACTGGTTAAAAGATAGAAAGCAGAGGGTAGGGCTAAATGGCCAATATTCCCAATGGAAAGAAGTGAATAGTGGAGTACCCCAGGGATCTGTACTGGGTCCGCTACTTTTTGACATATTCATAAATGACCTGGAAAAGGGAATAACTAGTCAGGTTATCAAATTTGCAGATGACACAAAACTGTTTAAAGTTATTAAAACCCAAGAGGATTGTGGAAAACTGCAGGAGGATCTGGATAAATTGGAAGACTGGGCATCCAAATGGCAGATGAAATTTAATGTGGACAAATGCAAAGTTATACACCTAGGAAAGAACAACCCACACTATAGTTACACGATGCAAGGCTCCACATTAGAAACCACCACCCAGGAAAAGGACTTGGGAGTCATTGTGGATAACATGTTAAAACCCTCCGCCCAGTGTGCAGCGGCGGCCAAGAAAGCAAATAGAATGCTAGGTATCATAAAGAAAGGGATGGAGAATAAAACAAAGGATATTATTATTATTATTTTTATTTTTTTTTTTATTGAGCTTTTTTAGTCATTACAACAACCAAAACGAGAAAGGAAAAAAAGTGTACACTTGACAAGCAAACAATTAACACTATTTCCAGCCCATAAAGGACATCCAGAATCAAACAACAAGGGTCACAATATAGCCCACATTACGGAAGCAAAACTAACTAAGGTAATAAAGATAGTAAATAATTAAGAAAACAAGGCCGCAAGGCCAACAAAATGGAGGCAATTTCACATTGTAGACTGCGCATCCCTCACCCTGTCTTGCCGGTCTGAGAGAAATTTTTCCAAATGTGAGACATCCATGAAGATGTAAGAAACACCCTCATAGACAATCACACACTTACATGGAAATCGAAGGAAAAATGTAGCACCCAATGCCAAAACCCGGGGCTTAAAGGTCAAAAATTGCCGCCGGCGAAGTTGGGTGCTACGTGTGACATCAGGAAAAACATTAATCAATTGGCCACAGAACTTAGTAGCCTTAACTTTAAAAAAAGCTTTAAGGATCCGTTGTTTCGCTATCATAGACATAAAGGTCACTAGTAATGTGGCCCGTTGAGTAATTGTGTCCAAGGAATCCTCTAGGAATGCAGTCAGATTAGACATAGATGGTACAATCTCATCAAATGCCCCTTCCTCAGAGATAACCTTCTTGGACCTAGAGGGCACATAATAGATCTGAGAAATATCAATTGGATCAGAGATAGTTAACACCTCCTTAAAGTATTTGTCTAACAGAATTTTAGGAGAAAGAAGGGATGAAAAAGGAAAATTAAGGAAACGCAAATTATACATCCGGGAAGAGTTCTCAAGTGCTTCCAACTTAGAATGCAATAATAGGGAATCTTTAATTCCAACCACATTAATAGATTGAAGTGGGAGCACCTGTGATTCTAATTTGCTAACTCTCTGATCCGTCAAAGAAATTTTCTCATCGAGCTGCTGAATCGAGTCAGCAGCTTCCTGAGAAAATGTAGAGAGAGAATTAACTACAAGAGAAACTTTAGAATCAATTGTTTTCAAGGCTCCCCAAAGATCTCTTAAGGTTATCTCCGCATCTAAGGGCCGAGCAGGGAGATCTGTAACACCTTCCAAAACTGTCAGCTGAACAGGTTTAGGTAATACTACAGGTAACACAGTCCCCCGGCTCTGTCCAAGGAGGTCCCCAGAACCAACAGCTCTCTCTAAACCTGGACACGGGGGGGGAGTCCTCCCTCCGGAGCTCAATGAGACCCCTTCGGGAGAGGAATGTGCCAAAGGGAGGGGGGCGAAGTGTCTGTCCAGTGGACCACCCGGTTTGCTATCCACAGCAGCCGGTTGTTGTTTAGTGGAATCCTTAGGCTTCCGTTTACCCATTACAGCAACACAAAATAAAGTTCATAGGGGCTATAAAACCAATACGCACTCCATTTCATCAACAAGCAAAAGTAAAACTAGCAGAGGAAGCAACTATGGATCACACCTACCTCTGGACAGAGACCGAGCCACCCCAAGCAGATAACTGAGAAACCAAGTGGCGTCGAAGGGGCGTAAAAGGGGCAGAACCTGCCCCTTTAAACACGCCCCTTAAACACACGCCCCGCGACCATGCTCCGCGTTCACGGAGGGAGCGCTATCACTTTTATAGATGGAAAGGTCCCAGGTACTGCAGGCTGCCCCGGGCGTGCCTGCCCGATCAGAGCAGGAGAGCGTCAGCGGCAGCAGGCAGGCAGTTCCAGCAGTCACGCAGCCCAGATGGAAGGGCTCCACACCTCCTCACACGCTGTAGTCGGCTCCAACGGGGGGTAGCAGGAACAGATCTTTAAAGGCCGTCAAGCCCCAGGTACTGCAGGCTGCCCCGGGCGTGCCTGCCCGATCAGAGCAGGAGAGCGTCAGCGGCAGCAGGCAGGCAGTTCCAGCAGTCACGCAGCCCAGATGGAAGGGCTCCACACCTCCTCACACGCTGTAGTCGGCTCCAACGGGGGGTAGCAGGAACAGATCTTTAAAGGCCGTCAAGCCCCAGGTACTGCAGGCTGCCCCGGGCGTGCCTGCCCGATCAGAGCAGGAGAGCGTCAGCGGCAGCAGGCAGGCAGTTCCAGCAGTCACGCAGCCCAGATGGAAGGGCTCCACACCTCCTCACACGCTGTAGTCGGCTCCCTAAAACAAAGGATATTATAATGCCTCTGTATCGCTCCATGGTACGACCGCACCTTGAATATTGTGTGCAATTCTGGTCACCGTATCTTAAAAAGGACATAGCGTTATTAGAAAAAGTACAGAGAAGAGCCACCAAATTGGTGAAGGGGATGGAAGGCTACTCCTATGAAGAGAGGCTAAAAAGGTTAGGGCTCTTTAACCTGGAAAAGAGACGGCTGAGGGGAGATATGATAGAGGTCTATAAATTAATGAATGGAGTGGAACGGATAAACGTGGATCAATTGTTTACGCTATCAGAATATAGAAAGACTAGGGGACATGTAATGAAGCTACAGGGTAAACTATTTAAGACAAATAGAGAAAATATTTTTTCACTCAACGTGTAATCAAACTCTGGAATCTGTTACCGGAGGATGTAGTAAGGGCTGTTAGTATAGCTGGGTTTAAAAAAGGTTTGGACAAGTTCCTGGAGGAAAGGTCCATAAACCACTATTAAAAAGGGACCCAGGATATCAATGCTTGACCCAGTACAAGCATTGTGGAACCTGTGTCTTTTGGGGATATTGCTAGGTGCGTAGGTCTTTTGGGGATATTGCTAGGTGCGTAGGATCTAGATTGGCCACTGTTGGAAACAGGATGCTGGGCTTGATGGACCTCGGTCTGACCCAGTATGGCATGTCTTATGTTCTTAGATCAGGACAAAGCATACAATCAATACCATCAACCCAGAGGTCGGGGTCGAGGACGAGGAAGGAGCCGTTGGAGGATGGAAAGATCCCACGAGAGGAGATATTAAGAATTGAAACGTATAATAATGTTATTAACATTTCCAAACATATGTTAACACTAGATGAAAAATCTGTTTTTAATAAAGGTTTATCATTTGTGCCCATGAAAAAAACTGACCTTTTCGAAATTAATATACTGTAGATCTATTTAAGTTTTTTCGCAAAGTTCGCATCAGACAGTTTTTTAATAGCCATGAATCCAGTCCTGAAGATGGATCCATCATTAGCAAAAACTCCGCCTGGATCCCACCTCCACAGACAGACCCCCTTATGTTTGTTTATATATTTATGACCCTAGTGCGCCATACTACCCCTGAAGATTAAATGAAACACTGCCTGTGTCGGGTGTTTTCGGCGAAGTTCTCAGGTCATTGGTATAATAAAAAGCTTTGTTCTTTCCTTACCACATTTCTAGACTGGGTTCTTCATTTGACGTGGCTTAGTGCTTTTGTTGGTGGACTAGACCACCTCAAAAAAGTCCTGGTCCTATGGATGGCATTGATGGGTTTAATTAGGGAAATGTCTGTGGCTGGAGTGAAATTGGACCAGGAATGTAATGGAACAGCAGAAGATGGAACAGAATCTGAGACTGGAGAGAAAAGTGGTGTCTTTGGGAAATAGGATTGCAAAACAGTTACTGTGGAGTGAAAATAGATTGCAAGAGTATTGGCAGAAGGTCCTTTCCAATGACCAGGAAGGGTGGGATGGATTGAAGACATCTTAGAGATGATAGAAAACACAGTCTTTGGGCAGGTCAAAACTTTATTCAATTGACCAGAAAAATAATTCTTCTTCACAGAGGTCACCCACTTATGGTAGAAAGCATGGGCTTTTTTGAAGGCTGCAAGGAGTGTGTGTGGGGGTGGGGCATCTTAAAATTGTGCCATTGTCTCTCAGCTCATCTGGTTTGATATTTAAGCATGCATAAGTCTAAATGGAACCAAAGATGATTCTTACTTGGTTGCTGGCAAGAAGGTCTAGCACACTGGACAGTTTAGAATGCCAGAGATCAGCCTTGGTGTTTAATGGAAGATCGTAAAAGTCATTAGCAACAGGGAACTGTACTAACATACTGGATATAATTCTACGATGTTGGTGGTGGACCTGGTAGAAGATACAGAGATGGGAATGGATAGCTTGAAGAGAATAAGGACATGGTCTGACCAAGGTATGTATGTGAAGACAAGGCTAACAGGCTGAATTAAGGAATCACTGGTTTATTCACCTGTTGCATTGGAGAACTCTCCCTGTGTACAAGGGACACAGTCATAGCAGCATCTTGGTCTTCCTTCGTGGGGAGCTTTCCTGGATCCTGGTGAACAGCTCTTACTGCACACAGAGGTGGGAATCTGAGGAACAACAGCAAAGGCAATCTGTGAGTGTTCCCAGAAGACGGGGTGTACTCCCTATGTCTATATGAAATAAGACAAATGGTTTATCCACTGTCCCCCTTCTCCCTTCAGCAACTCCTTATAAATTCTGCTTTTTATTTATCTTTGTATGAGCATGGGACAACCTAGAGTTAATTGGGGATCTGTTGCTAGAGGATATGGACACGACAACCAAAAAAGTGGAATTGAATAGCGGCATTGACCTGTCCTTTTAGTTGATTTAGCTATCCAGTTTGTGCTGAACATTGCCGCTAATTGGATAGCTGTCGGAACCACGTTGGTTTTAAGCAGGTGTCTTTCCTGCACTCTGTGTGCTGAACATTGCCGCTAATTAGATAGCTGTCGGAACCGCATTGGTTTTAAGCAGGTGTCTTTCCTGCAGTCTGAGGGGATATTCAATGGTGTTATCCGGATAGCGCTGCTGAATATTGGGACTGCCGTGGTTTCGCCAGTTAGCAACTCCTGTTAATCAGCTAAACCCTTTTGGCATCCCCCCTCCTCACTTCTTAGGCATATTCCACATCCAAGCAATACAATCAATCCTTAATGCTATGTCGGTCTATCTGTTTGTCTGTTAGTCACTCATCAGTATGCATGCATCTATTTTGGTGAGCATGAATGATGGCCCAACAGCATGGCTTAGTCTAAAGTGCTGACAGAGGTCCCACTACCCACTTTCAGAAGAGGCAGAAGAGACAGACCTGAGGAAGTCTGGGAAGGTGAGCGAGGAAGAAAGAGAAGGAAAGGGGGAAGAGAGCATGAGAAGAGATGGAAGAGAAATATCAGTGAGATAAAGGAGGAAGGAAAATAAGGAAAGGAGAACAGGATCAGATGGAGAGGGACGAGAAAGAAAGAAAGGGAAGGTGCTGACTTACATTCCCCGGCACTTATCCCTTACACTCAGACATCCCCATGCTTACTCTACCCCCTGTACTCACACTAACTTACATCTCCTGTATTCATACACACCCTTACTCCCATCCCCTACCACTCACCTCCTGTACACCCATACGCCTCATACTCGCACCCCTTAGGTCTTCCACCCTGTATCACTCTGCCCTACACTCACACATCACAAACCTCACATGCTTTATCCTCAACCCCTGCACTAATACCCCTACACTCACATTCCTAGTGCATTTATTCACATCCCCATATTCCACACCTCCCAGCTTTCACACTACCTTATCACATACATACTGTACATACTCCCATTTCACAGCCCATTTCCAGTCCTAGGCACCCCCTCCCCCACCATCACAGCCCATTTCCAGTCCAAGTTCCCCCCCCCAACCATCACAGCTCATTTGCAGTCCTAGCCCCCCTAATCACAGCCTATTTCCAGGCCTAGCCCCCCTGCCCCCCACCATCACAGCCCTCTGTGAATTCTGGGAAAGGTTAAAGGGCATTACTTTTAACCTTTCCCAGCAATCGCGGCTTCACAGAAACAGCCACCAGCGTGAGGGAAAAGGATCTTCACCCTGGTGGCTGTACAGCGGGAGCCGGGGCCTCGCGCGGGCTTCTCTGGCTCCCTCTGAAGCCGTCCGGTGTGCCATAATGGTGTTCGCGCGGGGCCCCCTGAAGCGTGGGGCCCTGTGTGAACAACATTATTGCACAGTGGATGGGCCGGTCCTGATGCTGCCATTACCCATCATCCTCACTTTTGGTCAACCCAGAAACAAATGCCTGGCACAGAAGTCAATGTTTAATGCTTTTGATTAAACTCTGATCTATTGTATGGCAATATTCACACTACCAGTATGTGGTCTAATCACATTCTCAGCTTCTTAATGTCAAGATGCCCTGTGATTCACTCTTTTTACCAATAAGATAACAGACCCTGAGAATTAGAAGGATGGTGAAAAGCATCCTCACCTGCGTAAAGCTGGCTTGCCACCGGATGGTGCTTTCATTGATGAGGAGCTGTTGACCTGAAGGGGCAGAAGGATTAAAACTGCCCACAAGAGTATTGGTGAGGGTCCCATTGTCATAGTAAATCCAGTTCAGAATGTCATATCGAGTTGGAGTTTCCCCTTTATCATCAAAGAAAATCTCATTTCCAGTAGAAGTTTTATAATGAATATTCTTGAAGAAATTATTCAGCTGAGAGAAAGGAAAATATCAGGAAATTTATGTGTGAGAAGCTGTTGAAATCCTTCACCTGAAAATATGAAAACAGATAGTGAACTACAGCATTGGGTGTCCCTATGAGAGAGTCAGTTGGACCATAAGATGATAGAGGGGTAAAAGGGGCACTAAAAGGGGACAAGGCCATAGTGCAGAGACTGAATGAATTCCTTGCTTCAATCTACTGAAGAAGATGTAGGGAGGTTACCTATGACTGAAATGGTATTTAAAGGTGTTGCATTGGATGAATTGAAAGAAATATTGATACAGTCGTCCCTCGTTTATCGCGGTTAATCAGTTCAAGATTTTACCGCGATAAGTGAATTTCCGAGAAGTAGGATTCTTTATTTATAAATGGAATATTTTCATAGTTAGAACATAGAAAACCTGTTTACGACCTATAACACCCCTTTAGTCACCATTATACTCGCATTTGAAAAAACGCATAGAGTGAAGCCGCGAAAGTCGAAGCGCGAAGTGGCGAGGGAGGACTGTACACCGGGAAGATGTATTACAACTATTAGATAAACTACATAGTAGCAATCATCTGGACCAGATGGTATACACCCAAGGGTATTGAAAGAACTGAAATATGAGTGCAATCTGTGAACTATCATTAAAATCATCTGTAGTACCTGAAGACTGGCAAATGGCCAATATGATGCTAATTTTTAAAAAGGGTTCCAGGGTTGATCTGGGAAACTACAGACTGTTGAGCCTGACGTCAGTATGGGGCAAAATGATAGAAACCATTTATTGTGGCAAGGTCATCTATCCTGAAAGTGGGGGAGGTGAGAAGCATAACAAATTCACCCTAGTTAAGGGTCCCCTTCTAGGAGTGCAGGGAGAGAAAGCCAAAGCCAGGTTTCAAAGACAGAAAACCCCCAGCTGGAACAGGTTTCACACAATGACTGATAAAGTAAGAAAGAGGGATTGCAAGCACGAGGACCAAAGCCCTTACTTTAACAAGTGCACTGATTATTCTAATACCAGAAGGCAGGGGGATTACCAACACCTGGGAAAGAAAGAGGTGGGGTTAGAACCCTGGAGGTATAAGCCTGGGTTAGATTATGCAGAGAGAGGGAGACGAGAAGGAGAGCAGCCGGGAGAGCAGCTGAGACAGAGGCTGAGAGAACGAGCTGATTCTTGGAGAACAGCTGAGCTACCAAGAGCTGGGAGAGCTGAATTCCCTGCAACAGGTTGGCAACAGAGGTGGGGGGCCAGGAAGTGGAGAAGCTTTCAGACCACCAGAGAGGTTGTCAGCTGAGCAGTCTGACCAGGTCGGTGAGTCAGAACCCATGCAGTTGGGAGAACCAGTGTCAGAGTTGGGGAAAGAAGATTGCTTTATGGATTGTTCTCTATGCCAAGCTCTAGACAGGAGGTCTTGAGGAAAGCTAGCCCTGAAAGAAGTAATTCTCCTTGGAAGTTAACCATATGGCACAAGCAGTGTGGAGGTAAATTCCTGTATGTTTTAAAAGGGAAATTTACTGCAACGTGAACCTGATCAGGAAGCTCTGATTCATGCTTGTTTGTCACCTGTGTTTGAACTGTGCAACGGCAAGAAAAGCCAAGTTAGCTGCTATAAGAGTTTTTGCTTGCTCCTCTCCTATATGAAAAGCCTACTAAGAGTTTTGATAACAGCTTGGAATGTTTGTTTTGTACTAAGTTTGGTTTCACGTAGAAATGCAGTCTAGAGAGGTTTTTGAGGCTTGCAGAAACCAAACTGCTGTAGAAGAATTAAGCTTGAATTTTTCTTTATGCTCTGATTAACAAGGACTAAAAAGGAAAGTGGCAGCCTAGTTTCTAAAGGCAATACTTCTGCAAGTAAGAGGACTTTAAAAGACATTTTTTAGTTCTTTTGGTTTGTTTGCCATTATTTGCTGTACCTTAAGCAAATCCTACAGTAAATGATACCTTGAACCTGCTGTGTTTTGTGTTATGGAAATAAACTTTCTGTTACAAGCCTTACCCTCGGTTACCTCAACTACAAACCTTCTACTTAAAGCACCAACATATTTTAGCAGTACTACACTTCCCAGAAGCCAACACAAAGAAATAGGCTGCTAAGAGCTGATAGAAGAAGGAACCCTCAACCACCACGCCCCTCGACCACTAGAGACAAGTGGCTTCGGGCGTTGTGCTTGTGACATTATAAAAAACAAAATTGCTGAACATGTAGATAGTCATGGTTGAATGGGAGAAAGCCAACATGGCTTTAGCCAAGTAAGGTCTTGTTTTACTAATCTGTTATATTTTTTTGAATGTGTGAATAAACAGGTAGACAAAGGTGAGCCGGTCATTATAGTGTATCTGGATTTTCTCCAGGAACAAGCAGGAAGTCAGTCCCCACATATGGGTGACGTCGGCACCCACAGAGCCCGCACAAAGCATTTGCCCTGCTTTCAAAAAAAGCCTTTGGGAATGCTACTATGCATGCGTGGTCCCCTTCCTGCCCAAGGGTGCCATCCTACTCAGTCTCCTTTTTTCCACAGAGCCCAATGGACATGGTCCTCTATTCTCCCGGAAAAAGTTCCTTAATTCTTTCCCTTTGTCCAGTTTGCATACCGGTTCCCTTCCCGCCTCAGTCTCGGCTACCTTTTTTCCCCGTGTTTCCTCGAGGTTCCACCTCGACTGACCTTTGTGGCATTTTTCACCCAGGGGTTCTCAATCCCATTCGGGTGTGCTCCTACCATGACTCCTGGTGGGTTCAAGAAATACGACTGCTGCAGTCAGAATATCTCAGTCACTGATGCTCATGATTGCTGCATCTGTTGCCTGGGCCCAGACCACGATAGTTCCACCTGCAACCAGTTCCAGGCCATGACCTCTAAAACCAACAGGAGGTGGTTTGAGTTGCAAGGGAATCTTTTCCCAAGGTCTGACTCTGCCCCATTTTCCCCGTTGCTGAGCCCTAAAGCCAGCCCTTCGCAAGAGATCAGGGAGTCCTCGGAGTCCCGTGGTGGTGGCTCCTCCACTGACCCAGACCCTCACAAAAATAAGAAGGTCTTGAAGGAGGTACCTCTGATCAATCCTGGCAAGGTCCCAGAAAGTCTCGAGACAAGAGTCTTTGGCCGGAGGAGACCATGCCTGGACCCGTGAACCTATAGTCGTCCTCGAGGACGCACTCTCCGGAGTCCTGGCATCAGACCTGAGGCCTTCAGTGTCCATGCCGAGTGCTGCACAGCCATTGAGCCTCGAGTCACGCATGGCGGCCATGGAGCAGAGCCTCTTCTCCAGCTTGGCCTTGCAGTGGGCATTGATGTCGGGCCCCCCAGCATCTTCGGCCCTGACACCAGGATCCCCCCAGCCTCAGGGGATCTTCTGGGCATCAAACTTGGCACTGAGCACCACCGGCCTCGGGTAAGTCCCTGGCATTGATCACGTTCTCGATCATGCTCCTCGGGGTTCTGGTCCTCTCCAGTGAGTTTTTCCAGGAGTCTGACCCTCGGGTCCTCTGGGTGGCCCCAGGGCTGACTCCTCAGTGCCCTCTGGCTCCAACTGGGAGACTGAGGATGAGGCCTCCATGGAGACCTCTCGACACTGAGATGTCTCCCCCGAGTTGTTTCCCCAGGAGCCTCAGTGCCACTCCCCACCTGAGGACGTGACCTTTCACGACTTCGTTCATGACATTGCCTGGGCTCTTTTAATCCAGACGGAGTCTGAGGAGGACACACGCACCGAGGATCTCAAGATCCTACAATATGAGTCCCCTCCCAAGAAGACTCTAACGGTGCCAGTTCCACCCATCCTTGAGAGATTGCTCCTCTGGATGTGGGAGTCCCTGGCCTCGGTGCCGGTGGTCAGTCGGTGCCTGGGCACCATCTATCGCGTCTGGAATGGCCTCGGGTTCCACAAGCCACACCTCCCCCCACAACTCAATGGTGGTTGTGTCCTCCATGCAAAAACTGAAAAGTCAGAAGTCCTACTCTTCAGTTCCTCCGGACAGGGAAGTCCGGACCCTCGACACCATGGGGCACAATTGCTTCCAGACACCATGCGTGGGTGCCGAATACAGGCATACTAATTGTACATTGGAATGTACCTTAAGTACCTGATACAAGAACTTTCGGGGTTCTCAGTGGGTCTCGCCGGGAAACTTCTGCAAAGGCTCCTGTCCCTAGCAGCAGGCATCCGGGACACTTCCAAATTCCTCTCCTGGGCCGCCTATGATGGGTTAGAGTCTGCGGCTAGGGTTGCAGTCACCGGCATCGGCACCCAGCATGGCTACAGACCTCTGACCTGGAGAAGTCAGTACAGGAAAAGTTCCTGGTTGTCCCCTGCAATGGTGAGAACCTATTCGGGAAACCGATGTCTAATAAGGCTGCTGAGATGGAGGTCGAGGTAGTGACCCAGCAGAGGCTGTCCAAAAATACCTTGGCTCTCCCAAGGAAAAAATCCTCAGGGAAAAAGCCCCTTTTCCCGAGGAAAAAGGGCTACTCCCAGGCTGGCCACTACCAACCTTACTCGGGCAGCCTCACTAGGCCTCGCAGCCAAAAGACCATGGATACAGGCCTAGGAAGTCCAAGGCTCCCAAGCTCCAGACACCAGCTCCCACACAACCTGGGGTTAGCTTTTGACTCCCTGGACTGTGCCTCCCCTCCCCTGGGAAGACTACCTCAGCCCACAGGGGGTCAAATGGCCTCGTTCACCCACAGATGGGCCAGCATCACCACAGACCAGTGGGTTCTGTGGGTGGTGCAAAAGGGGTATTCATCTCCAGATTTCTTCCTAGGAGAGCCACCACAGCCTCTCCTCCCACCAGGCCTTGCTCGCCGCAGAATTCGCAGGCTTGCTCAGGGACAGGGCAGTGGAACTGGTACCCCATCAGCTTTGGGGAAAGGGGTTCTACTCAAGGTATTTCCTTGTCCTAAAAAGAACAAGAGGTCTCCAGCCCATCCTGGACTTGTGCAACTTGAACAAGTTCCTGATGAGGGAAAAGTTCAAGATGCTCTCCTTTGGGACACTGCTGCCCTATCTCCGCCGGGGAGACTGACTCTGCTCCTTGTATCTCAAGGATGTTTACACCCACATCCTCAGGCATTACCTGAGATTCTTGCTGGGGGGCAGCACTATCAGTACAGGGTGCTGCCATTCGGCCTTGCCTCCTCTCCAAGGGTCTTTACAAAGTGCCTGGTGGTCATAGCTGCCCATGTGTGCCTCCAAGGGGTCTATGTTTTCCCTTATCTGGACGACTGGCTCATCAGAGGCAGCACACCTTGCGAGGCCAGGTGGGCCACAAGACTCACTATCCACACACTGCAGCATTTGGGGTTCATTATCAGCTACCCCATGTCCAGCCTTTCCCTGGTCCAAGACTTGGAATTCATAGGGACCCAGCTGGACACTCTGCAGGTCAGGGCCTTCTTCCGTGTGGAGAGAGCTGACCACCTGATACAGCTGGCAAGGGATGTGCAGAGCTCCAGTTTGGTGCCAGCTCGCCTACTCCTCCACCTGTTAGGCCACATGGCCTCGACAGTTCACGTTATACCTCTGACTTGCGTGCTGTCACCCCTCGCCCGCCAACCCCAGTATGGAGGCAGTAGGAGAGGGGGCACAGTTAAAGTCACTCTGTTAATGCTGTTATCTGGATATGCTTGTGTAGTTGTAGCCCAGTGATGACAGCCAAAGTAGGTTAAGGGTAAACAATATTTTATTGTTTGCACAGGGTTTCTTCCCCCAAGAACAGAGGTTAAATGATAACATAAGCGTAACAGAAAAAGTCCTGGATAACAGCTCTCCTGATACTTCTCAGGGCATCATAAGCAATCAACCATCAGCTTCTCTTACTTCTTTCAATATTCCAAAACATCAATGTTCTTCATAACAGCAATACTTTTCCAACATAAGCTTTCAATAAATAAACTTTCAATGTTGTGGTTTTTCTTGTCCACGTGTGCTTAAGATAATTCCTCCTAGCCTCTAAGGATAAGAGATGCTTCTTCCATAGCCTGATCGTTCTTCTATGCAAACTTCTCCCAGAAGAATTCTATGTGCTCTTGAAGCTATCCCTTAGAGCTGGGTATTTAACTTGTGTTGGCAGTGAGACAAAACTCCTGTCTGCATCCAATCTCCAAAGTTAGACTTTTACAACAGCCTTAAAATATGGAATATGTTTAAGCTGTACTTTAAACTTCCCTTTGACAGATACCACATTCCATTTCTGAACAGCTACTATAAGACAATGGATTATCTGTCTGCATTGGTTCACCTTCACTATCTTGAGCTTCCTGGTTATAAGGGTCACTCGAGTCTAGTGATCTCAGGTGTTTGAGGAGGGTTTGTAACTGCTTCTCTCCCCTCTCTTTATGTCTCCGGGGCTCTTGCAGGGATACCTGTTTATTAAGGTTCTTAAGGAGCTGAGAGTAAGGATTTCTCTCTCCCTTGTGTTGCCCCGGTTTTAATCTCTGGTGAGGAGGTATGTATCTCTTCTGAGAATGTTTTGAGGCTCTTTTAATATCTCCTGGTCATCAGAGTCTGTATCTAGGTTTGTGTCCCGGTGCTGCCAATTAACAACGTGCTGAGGTGCAGCTGTGCTAGACTCTAACCTGCAGCTTCTGACACTTTCTCTGCAGTAAGGCAACGCTTGTCTTTCATACGCTGGGAATTCCCTTCCACCCAGTTTCTCTCTTGTCTGTCTGGTCCCAGGGAAACTATCTGCAGAACTGCTTCTGTCCCTTTCAGACAAGGATTCCAAACTTTGCTTAAAAGGTTTATAAAAGTTCCTAACCTGCTTTGGCTTTGCTTGAGGGCTATTCCTTCCTGGCAGCACTTCCAACTGCCTTCCTCGAGACGTGGCTTTCTCTGAGCAAGGTGGCTGGCAACCGTCCAAGTACTCGGTTCCCACCTGGTTCCACTTGCTTTCAGCTCTGTCTCCTCGGGATCTCCAGTCTCTGCCTGGACCTGGTTTCTTTATCCCTCTGGGAAGAATCTCTGACTCTAAGGCTGCATCTGATCCTTCTGAGTCCCTTTCTCCCGGCTGTGCCAAAGATAAGCCTTTGCATTGCTTTCTTCTCATTACTCCATCTCCTCTCCGTTCCTCCTTCTCTTCCTCCTCCTCTGAAAATACCACTTCCTGTTTATGAGGAGTGCTTTGTCCAACCAGGCGTGAGTCCACCCCTTTCCCTGATAGGCTAGCTCTCCCTGTCAGCCTAGAGCTAGGGTGTGGCTCCCTTTCTCGTCTCTCCTGCACTGAACCTTTGAGTGCTGAGCTTTTAACCCTTTCTTGACCTGTATCTCTGGCAGGTTCAGAGGAAAAAGTGTGTTTAAAACCCTTTTTCTTGTGCTCTGACAGCTCTGCCTTGTCACACAACCCCCCATTTAAGATATTCCGAGCTGGCTGAATACTTTCAGAACAGCCCGGAATCCTTGAAAGGGCGTCTGCATTAAGGTGCAGCTTACCCGGCCGGTGCTCTATACGGAACTCATAGGCCTGTAGAGCCATATACCATCTGGTAAGGCGGTGATTGTGGTCCTTCATAGACGACAGCCATTTTAGAGGAGCGTGATCTGTCACCAAAGTAAAGCGACGGCCTGTTAAATAAAATCTGAGGGCTTCTATAGCCCATCGGATTGCCAGGCACTCCCTTTCCACTGTTGAATATTTCTGCTCAGCGGGTGCTAACCTCCGGCTTAGGAACATTAGGGGGTGCTCCACTCCTCCCTGTTTTTGGGACAGGACAGCCCCTAGCCCTACATCTGAAGCATCAGTCTGCAAAATGAAGTCCTTAGAAAAATCTACCCCCCTTAAAACTGGGGCTGCACATAAGCGCTCCTTTAGTTGCTCGAAGGCTCTTTCTGCAGTTGAGGTCCACTGAACTTGATTAGGGGCATTTTTCCGAAGCATATCGGTAAGCGGCGCACTCTCGCTAGCAAACTGGGGCAGGAATCGCCTATAATAACCTATTAGGCCCAAAAAGCTTCGGACCTGTTTTTTGGTCCTTGGTAGTGGGAAATTCTTTACGCTCACTACCTTGTCCATAAGTGGTTTCACTATTCCTCTGCCCACTAAATGTCCCAGATACTTGACTTCCTTACCTCCAAAAAGACATTTGGCAGGATTTAAGGTAAGGCCAGCCTTCCTCATCCCCCTTAGTACCGCCCGTACCTGTGCTAGATGAAGGTCCCAACTATCGCTGTGGATGATTACATCATCCATATACGCTAAGGCATACGAGCGATGCGGGCGCAGGACTATATCTATCAATCGCTGGCATGTTGCGGCTGCTCCGTGTAGCCCGAAAGGCATGCGTCGGAACTGATAAAGACCAAGGGGCGTGCTGAAGGCTGTTTTTGGCTTAGATTCCCTGGTAAGGGGAATCTGCCAATTCCCCTTGGTCATATCCAGCGTGGTAAGATACTTTGCCTGCCCTAGCTGGTCCAATAATTCCTCTATGCGAGGTAGAGGGTAACTGTCAAATCTGGAGATGGAATTTACTTTCCTGAAATCTATACAAAATCTTATCGTACCATCTGGTTTTGGCACCATAACTACTGGACTGTTTCAGGGACTAACTGACTCCTCAATTATCCCCATTTGGAGCATCTCTTGCACCTGCTTTATTACCTCCTGACGTTTAGCCTCCGGCAACCTATATGGTCGCTGTCGGACTACTTCTCCAGGTGGGGTCAATACCTCGTGGGCTACCAATTGGGTTTCTCCTGGCATGGGAGTAAGTACATCGGTAAAACTTTCTAATAGTTTCCGCAGGGCTTGCTGTTGACCCCAGGAGAGCTCCGCTCCTATCCTGGGAATAAGCTTTTCCCTACACTGCGCTAGCTGGGGTCCGAGATCCATTTCTGTCTTCTCGCCCTCGGTAACATCCGCCACCCCCATTAAAACAGCGCGGCCAGTGGACCCAAACGCTCCTGACCCTCTTATAGTGGTGCTTAACTCCATGGCTTCTTCTATAGGGGGAAAGCCAACTCTTTCCATAATGAGTTGAGCTACCTTATCCCCTATGGATACTTTAAAATCTTTCCTAGAAAAATTCAGAAGTAGGACCTTAACTACCCCTCTAAAATCAGGGTCTATCACCCCGGCACCTACATCGATACTATCCTTTAACCGCCAGCCCAGATCGTGGCGCGATCCGGCCATAGCAACCGGGCGGTATTTCTAGTTGGATACCGGTTTCTACCAGAGCCCTCCCCTGCCTTGGAACAATAGTGTCCTCTGCACTATATATGTCGAAGCCGGCAGCATTCTCAGTGGCTCTCTTGGGGATCCTAGCATTAGGGGTGACCCTACAACATTTTAGTACAAAGGCATTTTTCTTAGTGGGAGGATCCAAGATAGGAGCTCTCTTCCTACCTGGCTTCTCTTGGGGCTTTGCAAAAAGTGGGGCTGGTACTATCCCAAGCCTGGATTTTCCCCTTTGAGAGGAGGTTGTATGCCTTTCTTTTTCCTCCCTCCCGCTAAGTTCTTTATCTACCTTTTGGAGTTTTGGGACTATGGCCTCAGCTGTAGCAGCTAGCTCCTGGACTAGGCTCTTCCTAAACTGCGACCAATCCCTCCCTAAGATTATTGAGTGTGGTAAGTTCGGCACTACTGCTACTGGGATGTCCTTCTTTACCCCTAGTCCCTCCACTGTTACGGTGTGCACCGGATAAAAGGTAGCAGCACCATGTACACAGCGGATTTTAATCTTTCCTTCATGGTGTACTTTAGGGCATTCATTAGGGGTTCCTATCCTCTCCCAGAATTTCTCAGAGACCATCGACTGGTCAGCACCAGAATCTAATAGCGCTTCGACCTGGACATTGTTAACAGTGACTGCTAATAAGAATCCCTCCCCCACCTTCTTGGAAGGAGTAGTCATCAATGCTAGCTTAGTCCTGCAATTCTTTTTCAGGTGTCCTTGCTGACCGCAAGAAAAACATTTACGTTCCTCCCACCCAGGTTTGAATAGGGACTTCTTAGATGGGCACTCTCCCACCATTGCTCTTCCCTTCGCTCCTGGCATTCTCAGGACTGACTTCTCCGAAACACCCATGCCCGCTGTCTTATAGCTTCCGCCGCAAAGAAACGGTCGGCCAGCGTGATGGCATCCTTAGTGTTTCCACAGTCCTGCAGAACTAAGAAGGACTGTACTTCTTTGGGAACTGCCTCAAGAAACTGCTCTAGCACAATGTCATCTATTATTGTGTCAATACTCCTGTTATGTGGTGAAAGCCATTTATGTACTAAAGCTCTAATCCTATGGCATAATGCCTGTGGTGTCTCGCCCGGGGTTAATTTGCACCCTCTTAAAAGGCGGCGGTACACCACCGGAGTTAGGCCCAGCCTGTCTCTTATGGCTTTGACCACAGCGTCATAATCGGTAGCCAGATCATTGGGCATCTCTCTATAAGTTGTCAAAGCCTCTCCCGTTAAGGAAGTAGCTAATCTGATGACCCAGTGTTCTTTTGGCCATCCGCTCATGATAGCAATGCGCTCAAAAACCTCAATATGGTCATCTATATCATCTTCTTTAGACATTTGTCCTAATGACCACATTCCTTGACCTAAAGCTTCAAGTCCTGTAGTAGCTCCTAATGAACTAGAAACAGTCTTTAGTACTTCGGTCGTCTCTTTTTGCTCTCCGATCCACGAACTCAGCAGATCTATCAATGGCTTTTGCTGCGCCTAGAACATCTCCGCCATCCGTTCTTGCGTCTGCGCTGCTCTCGCCTCCTGCTGCTGGAACGTTTCCGCTGCCCACTTCATCAGGTGTGCGGGCTCCATCTCGCTGTAGCTGTAAGGAAACAAAAGAAAACAGCACCAAGTGCGGCACAAAGACAATTGCACCTGCCTTAGCTCCCGGCTTAGCTCTGCGCTTTTACCCCCCTCCCTTGTAGCAGTATCCTGAGACAAGCCTTCCCAGCTACTGGTTACCTGCTACAAGTGGAGAGTCGTGCTCATCAGGAATGCGCTGGCGCTGGAACAGGAACTCTGGTCCACCTCCACCAATCTTGCGCTCCCAAATGCTTTTGCAGATCCGGTAAGCTCTTCTTCAGGCACCATTCCTTATATATTTTTTTTTTCTCTCAAGCTTGCACGAGGTTTCTCTCCTCAGACTTCGCTGTTAGCATTGGTATATCCTCTTCTCTGAACAGGGTGTTGAAGAATCCGCAAAACTACGCCAACCTGTGTCACCCCTCGCCCGCCAACCCCAGTATGGAGGCAGTAGGAGAGGGGGCACAGTTAAAGTCACTCTGTTAATGCTGTTATCTGGATATGCTTGTGTAGTTGTAGCCCAGTGATGACAGCCAAAGTAGGTTAAGGGTAAACAATATTTTTATTGTTTGCACAGGGTTTCTTCCCCCAAGAACAGAGGTTAAATGATAACATAAGCGTAACAGAAAAAGTCCTGGATAACAGCTCTCCTGATACTTCTCAGGGCATCATAAGCAATCAACCATCAGCTTCTCTTACTTCTTTCAATATTCCAAAACATCAATGTTCTTCATAACAGCAATACTTTTCCAACATAAGCTTTCAATAAATAAACTTTCAATGTTGTGGTTTTTCTTGTCCAAGTGTGCTTAAGATAATTCCTCCTAGCCTCTAAGGATAAGAGATGCTTCTTCCATAGCCTGATCGTTCTTCTATGCAAACTTCTCCCAGAAGAATTCTATGTGCTCTTGAAGCTATCCCTTAGAGCTGGGTATTTAACTTGTGTTGGCAGTGAGACAAAACTCCTGTCTGCATCCAATCTCCAAAGTTAGACTTTTACAACAGCCTTAAAATATGGAATATGTTTAAGCTGTACTTTAAACTTCCCTTTGAGAGATACCACATTCCATTTCTGAACAGCTACTATAAGACAATGGATTATCTGTCTGCATTGGTTCACCTTCACTATCTTGAGCTTCCTGGTTATAAGGGTCACTCGAGTCTAGTGATCTCAGGTGTTTGAGGAGGGTTTGTAACTGCTTCTCTCCCCTCTCTTTATGTCTCCGGGGCTCTTGCAGGGATACCTGTTTATTAAGGTTCTTAAGGAGCTAAGGATTTCTCTCTCCCTTGTGTTGCCCCGGTCTTACTCTCTGGTGAGGAGGTATGTATCTCTTCTGAGAATGTTTTAGAGGCTCTTTTAATATCTCCTGGTCATCAGAGTCTGTATCTAGGTTTGTGTCCCGGTGCTGCCAATTAACAACGTGCTGAGGTGCAGCTGTGCTAGACTCTAACCTGCAGCTTCTGACACTTTCTCTGCAGTAAGGCAACGCTTGTCTTTCATACGCTGGGAATTCCCTTCCACCCAGTTTCTCTCTTGTCTGTCTGGTCCCAGGGAAACTATCTGCAGAACTGCTTCTGTCCCTTTCAGACAAGGATTCCAAACTTTGCTTAAAAGGTTTATAAAAGTTCCTAACCTGCTTTGGCTTTGCTTGAGGGCTATTCCTTCCTGGCAGCACTTCCAACTGCCTTCCTCGAGACGTGGCTTTCTCTGAGCAAGGTGGCTGGCAACCGTCCAAGTACTCGGTTCCCACCTGGTTCCACTTGCTTTCAGCTCTGTCTCCTCGGGATCTCCAGTCTCTGCCTGGACCTGGTTTCTTTATCCCTCTGGGAAGAATCTCTGACTCTAAGGCTGCATCTGATCCTTCTGAGTCCCTTTCTCCCGGCTGTGCCAAAGATAAGCCTTTGCGTTGCTTTCTTCTCATTACTCCATCTCCTCTCCGTTCCTCCTTCTCTTCCTCCTCCTCTGAAAATACCACTTCCTGGTTATGAGGAGTGCTTTGTCCAACCAGGCGTGAGTCCACCCCTTTCCCTGATAGGCTAGCTCTCCCTGTCAGCCTAGAGCTAGGGTGTGGCTCCCTTTCTCGTCTCTCCTGCACTGAACCTTTGAGTGCTGAGCTTTTAACCCTTTCTTGACCTGTATCTCTGGCAGGTTCAGAGGAAAAAGTGTGTTTAAAACCCTTTTTCTTGTGCTCTGACAGCTCTGCCTTGTCACAGAGGGGGTACGGTCTCTTACTTCCTCTGCCAGGAGGCAATGGCCCTCCACTCCTTTTCAGGGCGCAATCATTTCCTTCTGAGGGTGGTGTACTAACCGAGCCAGGACAACTGCCTGGTGGACAGCCTCGGATGGGTCCTTTGGCCTCACGAATGGCGCCTGGACCCAAAAGTGACCCAGAGGCTTTTCCACCTCTGGGAAAGACCATGGCTGGACCTGTTCACTTCCCCAGACAACTCACAGCTGCCCAAATTCTGCTCTCCTTAGCCACACCGCAGGAGGGTGGCGGCAGACTCCTTCCTGATCGCCTGATCACAAGGCCTGCTTTATGCATTCCCATCGACGCTCCTGATAGCCAAGTGCCCTTTCAAGATCCAGAGCGAGCATGCCTCAGTAATTCTGATTGCGCCCAGGTAGCCCGAGCAGCCCTGGTTCCCCCTGCTGCTCTTCCTGTCGGTGTCAACCACAGTACCATTGGGCGGGGACCCGGATCTCCTGTCCCAGGATGGGGGTTCCCTGCTACACCCCAACCTGGAGTCCCTAACGCTGATGGCGTGGCTGCTGAAAGGGTAGCACTGGCCCCTTTCAACTTCCCAGGTGAGATCAAGGAAACCTTCCTGGCCTCCTGGAAGCCATCCACCAGAAGGGTTTATGCCTTCAAGTGGAGTAAGTTCTCTGTCTGGTGTGCAGAAAGGAATGAGAACCCATTCTCCTGTCAGGTAGAGCTTGTGCTGCAGTACTTACTGAACCTCTCTTGCTTGGACTTGAAATCTAATTCAATGAGAGTGCATCTCAGCTAACCATCACCCTATAGAGGGAAAGCCCTCTCAGGCCAGCCTTTGGTCTCCAGATTCCTCAGGGGCCTTCTGCTAGCCAAGCCCCCTCTTTGTCCTCCAGCAGTGTAATGGGACCTCAATGTGGTTCTCTCCCAACTCACTAGGCAGCCGTTCGAGCCTTTGGTCACTTGCCACCTGAGCCACCTCTCCTGGAAGGTGGCCTTCCTGGTGGTGTTGATGTCCGCTTGCAGAGTAAGCGAGTTGCAGGTCCTGGTGGCGGACCTGCCCTATACCAGGTTCTATACAAACAGGGTGGTGCTTCTCCCACACCCCAAATTCCTCCCAAAGGTGGTGTCCACTTTTCACCTCAATCAGGAGGTAGTTCTCCCCACCTTCTTCCCACGGCCGCATGCCAGCAGGGAGGAAATCATCTTGCATACCCTGGATTGCAAGAGGGCCCTGTCCTTTTATTTACAGAGGACCAAGGCCCATCGAAAGCTCCTCAGCTTTTTATCTCCTATGACCCCAGCAGACTGAGGCTAACTGTGACCAAGAGAACGCTGTCCACCTGGGTGTCAGACTGCATTTCCCTTGCTTATGGGCAAGCTAGCCTCTCTCTGGAGCGCCAGGTCACTGCTCATCCCATGAGGGCTATGGCCACATCGGTGGTCAACCTACGCGCAGTGCCGGTGCAAGAAATCTGTAAGGCTGCCATGTGGTCTTCAGTCCATACATTCACAGCCCTCTACTGCCTTGACAGTGAGTCCCGCAGGCACAGTGCTTTGGCCAGGCAATGATAAGAAGCATTCTCTGTGTATAGGCAACTCCTGCCCTCCAACCCTTCAGTGTTCAGGTTATCGGAGTTATGGTGATGCTGGCGCATGGGTCTGCAGAGTCTCTTGGTAGGGACTCACCTTCTGCAACTCACAACCTCCCTTGGGTCACCGCTGCTGCTATTGGGGTTCGAGCCCTAGCAGCCTAGAGCTAGGGATTCCCATATGTGAGGACTGACTTCCTGCTTGTTCCTGAAGAAAGCGTCATTACTCACCTGTAACAGGTGTTTTCTAGAAACAGCAGGAATCAGTCCTCACAACCCTCCCTCCCTCCTCCCCTTGGAGTTGCCTCCTTTCCTTTTTGTCTTTGCCTAAGCTATGTCATCTGACTAAGCAAGATGGCACCCTTGGGTGTGATGGGGATCACGCATGCATGGTAGCATTCCAAAAGGCTTTCTTTGAAATCTGGGAAAATTCTCTATTTGGGTTCCATCTGTGCCGACACCAATATGTGAGGACTTATTCCTGCTGTCCCTGGAGAACACCTGTTCCAGGTGAGTAACCACTGTTTCAGAAAGCCTTTGAGTTCCCTCATGAGAGATTTGTGGCAAAATTAAAAAGTCATGGGATAGGAGGCATTGTACTATTGTGGATCAGGAACAAGTTAAAAGAGAAAGCAGAGGGTAGGGCTAAATGGTCAATTTTCCCAATGGAGAGAAGTGAATAGTAGAGTACCCCAAGGAACTGTGCTAGGTCCGCTGCTTTTTAACATATTCGTAAATGATCTGGAAATGGGAATAATGAGTGAGGTAATCAAATTATTCAAAGTTGTTAAAACCCAAGAGGACTGTGAAAAATTGCAAGAGGACCTTGATAAATTGGAAGACTGGATGCTCAAATGGCAGATGAAATGTAATGTGGACAAGTGCAAAGTTATGCACCTAAAAAGAATAACTCAAACTATGGTTACACAAAGCAAGATTCCACATTAGAAACTACCACCTAGGAAAGACGATTTAGATGTCATCGTGGATATTAAGTTGAAACCCTCCACCCAGTGGTGGCCAAGAAGGAAAATAGAATGCTAGAAATCATAAGGAAAGGAGTGGAGAATAAAACAAAGGATATTACTGTATAATACCTCTGTATCGTTCCATGGTGTGACCACACCTTGAATATTGTAAGCAGTTCTGGTCACCGTGTCTTAAAAAGGATATAGCGGAATTAGAAAAGGTACAGAGAAAAGCCACCAAAATACTAAAGGGGATGGAAGGATACTTCTATGTGGAGAGGCTTAAAAGATTAGGGCTTTTCAATCTGAAAAAGAAACTGCTGAGGGGAGATACGAGGGTTGCTCAGAAAGTAATGCCCCACATATTTTTTCTCAGTCCACAATGAAGATAGAGGTGTGAAACTGAAAGGGTAGTAACTTGGAACTTCAAAGGACACGTGTGTAATTTTACAGTCGTCCGATAAATAGCGAGGCGGTAGTGATCCTTCAGTAGATAGGAACACCATTGGATGATGGGCGAAGAGAGTAAAGGCTTCAGGAAGTGGTAAAATGGAACTGGAAGATCGGCCACGGTCTGGACGTCCTGCCTCAGCCAACAGTCTAGACAAGTTGCAGCGCGCTGATGACATTATTCGTGCGGATCAGCACATCACGAGTCTGGAATTGTCTGTACAGCTTTCCATCAGTAGAGGTAGTGCAATGGCAATTATTAGGGAGAAGTGACTCAGTGGTTGGGACAGGTTACCTCAGGCCAGAAAACTGGGGGTTCAATTCCTGCATGGGGACAAGCAACTTCAGGCCGGAGGGACTGGGGTCTCTAGTCCCATGGCCACTCCTTGTGGCCTTGGGCAAGCCACTTAACCCTCCATTGCCTCAGGTACACTTAGATTGTGAGCCCTTCAGGGACAAGGGAATAAAAAGTACCTGTTAGTATATATGTAAACCGCACTGATTCTAAAGAGCACGGTATAAAAAATAAATTATTGACTCTTTGATTCAAAGGTGTGTGCAAGATGGGTTCTGCAAAGTCTCACAACCGAACACAAACGCCAAGGGAACGACATCTGCTCTGATTTGTTGGAGCATTTTTGAAGCTGAGGGGGAGACCTTTTTGTCCCGGATCATCACAGGTGACGAAACCTGGGCTCACCACTATGAACCAGAGACTAAAAGGCAGTCCATTCCATACACAGCACACAACCGTTTGTGAATGTTTCTCACACTTTCTTTCTCCTCCACCAAGAATTCAATTACAGCTCATTGTTTGTACCGTGTGTCACTCACAGACGCCATTTGAAGGATCACTACCGCCTCGCTATTTGTCGGATGACTGTAAAATTACACACATGTGTCCTTTGAAGTTCCAAGTTACTACCCTTTCAATTTCACACCTCTATCTTCATTCTGGACTGAGAAAAAACATGTGGGGGCATTACTTTCTGAGCAACCCTCGAATGATAGAGGTCTATAAATTAATGAACAAAGTGGAACGGATAAAGATAGATTGAGTTGTTAATGCCATCAAAAAGTAGAAAAACTATTGGATATGCAATGAAGTTACAATGTAAACCGTAAGACTACTAAGAGAAAATATTTTTTCACTCAACACATAATCAAACTCTGGAATTCATTACTGAATAATATAGTAAAAGCTGTTAGTGTAGCTGGGTTTATAAAAGGTTTGGACAAATTCCTGGAGGAAAGGTCCATGAACCATTATTAAAAAAGACCCAGGAAATCCACTGCTTGTCCCAATACAAGCATTGTGAATCCGGTGTATCTTTTTGGGAAACCCTAGGTACTTGTGACCTGGATTGGCTACTGTTGGAAACAGGATACTGGGCTTCATGTATCTTGGTCTGATCCAGTATGGCATATCTTATGTTCTTATCTGTGTGGTGACAAGTGGACCTGAGAAGTTTGCAAAGTTTGCTTTTTAAATATATTTATGTATAAATAGCTTTATGTGAATGGCAATCAATTTGTGTATTAGCAGGTGTGTGAATCTGTGCTTGTGTGTTTGCTCTTCAGTGTGCTCATTTGAATGTTTGTACATTGGCTCATGTTTGCATACCTCTGTTATGTGTTTTTCTGTGTATATTCATCTATATGTAGCCTGGGGCTACCTTTTCTGCTCTGCGATTGCTTAAAACCTAAAGGAGACAAGCCCTGAAATACCTTCAAGAGGGAGGAGGGATTATTTTTTGTACATTGATATGTGTTCCTGCCTTCTGGGGAAAAAAAAGCAAAACAAAACAGGATTCAAAGGACTTGTATCAGTGGTAGTAACATTGCCTAAATCTAAATGAAAATAGCGGATATGAGCCCTATGGTGTAATGTACTGTGTTCAGAATAAAAACAGACAAAAATACTTGAACCAAAGCAGGCCCAGTCCCCTCTAAATCCTTGATGCCTTTTTTCTTGCAAGGAAAAATCCCACTTTCCTTAGTTTATTTATGATTAGATCTTACCATTTGGATGGCAGCTCCATTTGATCTCTGACATTTGCAAAATTCAACCTTTTCCCGAGGAAACCTTGAAGTTTCAGGGTTGTGAAGAAATTCAGAATCTTCTCCTTTCTAAACTCTAATCCAGAGCTGGGCAAAATAAATCTTTGCTGTTCTTAAACCTGAGTCCAAGGTTGAGAGTTGAAGTACAACTCTCGGGCCTTTTTCTTTCCCAAAAGCTAGGAACAGTCTCTTGATGTTTCTTAGGCAGAAGCTGGCCAGCAATTGACTGACTGCCTCAATTCAAAACACCTCAGGAGATTTTAACCTATCATAGAAGGCTGAAATCGGATTCAAATCCAACCCCACTATTGCTGATTAATAGTCAGTCTAGAACTTCCTGGCAGTTTCAAAGGGCTGCTAATTGTAATCCACTTTGGAGTTTGCTGTTAGCAATCTCAATGCTCAGGTTTGAAATTCCAAAAATTGATAACAAGCATCCATGCCAGCATTTTTGTCTTTTAAGCAGTAACCACTGGAAAGGGATAAGTCTTTATAAGTCAAATTTAAATATACCCAAGGGCTGGAGTCTTTATTTTTTAGTTAGGTCCTCACACTAACATATCTAAAAAAATAAAAAAAAGTTTTTATCCCCATTCTATTGTATTAGAAACATACGACCTGACATTCATTGTTGGTGGCTAGCGCTCCTACAGTGGCTAGCCACCAGTGCTGAACCTTAGACCCATATATTCAATGCTGGGGCCAAAAAATCACACCAAAACAGGATTATTAGTCTGCGTTATTCTTTCTCATTGGAAAAGAAATATAATGGATAGCCCAATGAACTCAATGAACTCAATTTTCAAGACTAGAATCTCTGCGTTGTTCTTTGATCCCAACGTACATCCCCAGTATCATCAAGATGTTTCACACAAAACGGTTTCTTCAGGGGATCGTTAGAAAACTGCAAAAACAAACAAAACAAAACCATCACCTTCACTCCAACTAAACTATTCACCATCATAATTAGTGAAATAATAATACGGAGAAATAAAAATACCAACAACAAACACCTACCGTCAATGCTGCCCACGTTCTCTCACAAAGCGGCTCAGCTACACTCTCTTCAATGACAGCTACAAACTGCCGCACAAAACAAAAAACGCTGTGCATGTGGAAGACACATAAAGACTCCATCTTTAAAGCCCCTGAGACGAAATGTGAGTGACCGCACTGATCTATCAAAAACCCTTACGTCACAAAATCGTCAACGGACGCATGAAGCAACAGTATCCTAACACCACCCCAAGTAACTTCAAATTAAGGGGGGAAAAAGCCCTCACCACATTAACATACTTGCCCATCATACATATCACCACCTGTGGAAGTGGCAGTATCAATGCTATTAATACAGTCAAAACCTCACTAATAAAACAAACAGTAATAACAGCATCGTTCCGAAAGACCACAGTAAATAAAGCTGGATTAAAAACATGCCGACCATTCGATGCTACTGTTTAAACCCATCGGGGTGAGGGTGTTCAATTGACAGATAAATCTCTGCTCTCTCTTAATTAATATCTGATCCAGGGTCCTACCTTGACTACCACCCACCACTTGTTCGAGACATAAACATCGTAACTGCTCAAATACATGGCCCTTTTGCACACAATGTGAAACAGTAGGAGCCTCAAGGATCTTACGATTCAGGCGGCTCCGATGTTCCCTCATGCGCGCATGAAAAGAACGTATGGTCTTGCCTATATAACAAAATCCACATGGACATAATATTGCATACACTACGTTAGTCGAATCGCAGGTAGTCTGGCATTTCAATCGTACTGTTGCACCCTGATGGCGAAAAACCGTAGCGGTAAGTGTAATCACACAAATATCACAATTTACACAACTTCTATGTCCTACCTCGACAGGAGATTGTGACCCGTCTATAAGAGGTGGCAATATTTCAGGACTTAATTTGAAGTTACTTGGGGTGGTGTTAGGATACTGTTGCTTCATGCGTCCATTGATGATTTTGTGATGTAAGGGTTTTTTGTGTGAACATAGCTATTACTGGCCAATGGCTCAATATCACTGCTACCCAGTTATGACTGGGTCAGGGCCGGCCCGTCCATTAAGCAAGAATGTTGGTTGCACAGGGCCCCGCATTTCAGGGGGCCCCACGCAAACAACATTCTGCATCAGCCCAGATAGATTAAAAAACAAACAAACTGGCTGCTGCTGCCACTGCCGCTGTGGCAGCGGCAGAATCAAGTGTCCCACGGGGCCCCCCTGCCCGGCAGAGTCCTCCCTGTAGCATCAGCTCCCTCAGCATCGGCTTTCAGAGTCACGAAGGGAGAATTTCTCTCTCACGGCTCTGTTAAGCCCGCCGGGGCTGATGTGAAATCCCATCAGCCCCAGCGGGCTTAACAGAGCCACGAGAAAGGGAAACTCTCCCTTCGTGGATCTGAAAAGCCCGCGCTGAGGGAGCTGATGCTGCAGGGTGGGCTCTGCTGGGCAGGGGAGGTCCCGCGAGATGCTTGATTCTGATGCTGCCAAAGCGGCAGCGGCAGCAGCAGCTGGTTTGCTTGTTTTTTTAATCTACCTGGGCTGATGGGGGAGAGGAGGGTTAGGACTGGTAATGGGCTATGGGAGGGGGTTAGGACTGGTAATGGGCTATGGGGGGGGGACTAAGACTGGAAGTGAGCTGTTGGGGGGGGGTTAGGACTAGTAATGGGCTATGGAGGGGCTAGGACTGGAAATGTGCTGATGGGGGGTTAGGACTGGAGGTGGGCTGATGGGGGGTTAGGACTGGTAATAGGCTATGGGGGGGGGGCTAAGACTGGAAATGGACTGATGGGGGGGTTAGGACAGGAAGTGGGCTGATGGGAGGTTAGGACTAGTAATGGGCTATGGGGGGCTAAGACTGAAAATGAGGTGATGGGGGCTTAAGACTGGAAGTGGGCTGATGGGGGGCTTAGGACTGGTAATGGGCTATGGGGGGCTAGGACTGGTAATGGGCTGGGGGTTGCTAGGACTGGTAATGGGCTGGGGGGGTTTCTAGGACTGGGAATGGGCTGAGTGGAAGGGGGGGCTTGAACTGCAAATAGCTGATGGGGATGGGGGCTTGGAATGGGCTGAGTGGAGGGGAGCTAGGATTTGACATGGGCTGATGGTGGGGCTAGGAAAGGACTAGAAATGGGCTGATGGGGGGGCCGGGATTGGAAATGAGCTGATGGAGGGATTCGGATAGGACTGGAAATGGATGGAGGAGCTAGGACTGGAAATGGGCTGATGGTATGGCTAGGATAGAAAATGGGCTGAAGGGGGGCTAGGACTGGAAATGGGCTGATGTGGGGACTAGAAAGTAGCGGATGCTGGGTGGGGCTGGAACTAGAAGGGAGCTGATGTTGGGGGAGGATTAGAATGGGATGGAGCTGGGAGAGTGAAATGGAGAGGGGAAAAATATTTTGTGTGAGAGGGAAGACAAATCTACAATTGGCCAGGTATTGGGAGAGTAAGTGGGGATTGAGGATGGAGCGGTAAAATTTGAGTGGATGAAATAGGAATGAGGAAAGAGCAAAAGGAGAAAGATTAGTATGTTGAAGTAGATGTAGAGAGAGAATGGAAAATAAACTTGAAGAGAGAAAAAGGACAAATGGACAGCAGACGATGGAGAGTTAGCAGAAGACACGGAGAAATCAGAAGAAATTGGCTGGAGCAATTGCAACTGAAAAAAAAAGCACAAAAGGTAGAAAAATATCTCTTTATTTTGAATTTATTAACTGGAATATGTTAGCTCTGGGAAATGTGCATCATTAACGTCTGTGCTTTGTTTAGTACAAGAGGAAATTAAGTTATAGTTTTATTTCTACAGTGTTGTTGTACATTCCAAGTTTGGCTTTTGGTGTTCCCAGTTTAATTGTCTTCCTATTTCTAAATTGTGATTCCTTGTTTGGTGATGGTCTATGTTCTGCATGTGTTACTGAGCTGAGGTATTCTTTTTATGTAATTCCTATCTGACATTGCCACTTGTTCTCTTTCCCCAATAGGTCATGTATTGTTATTCTCTGAAATGTATTGGTTTAATATTTGCAGTGTTGCTTTTTGATAGGTAGAGTTATAGGCGGCTCTATAATGAGGCCAACTGAAGCGGTGGCCTCAGGCAGCAGCTTTTTGGGGGCGGCAAAATTGCCCCCAAAAAGACCACTGTCACCGTCTCACTCGGCCTTCAAAATAAAAAAAAACTTTGGCGTAAGAAGCAGCTGCTGCTGCTGCTCTAGCAGCGGCAGCGGCAGAATGAGGAGCCCCGCGGCTGCCCCCCCCCCCCCCGGAGAGCCTGCTGGTTTCCCCTGGTTTCACTGGCTCCACTTTGCAGAGCCGCGGCAAAGGGACAGTGTTTCCCTTAACCGTGGCTCTGTTAAAGCTGAGCCCACGGCACTGATGGGAAACAGGAAATCCTGGAAATGGGCTGATGGGGGGGGGGTTAGGACTTGTAATGGGCTATGGGGAGAGACTAGGACAGGAAATGGTCTGATTGGGGTGCTAGGACTGAAAATGGACTTGTTGGAAGGTTACGACTGGTAATGGGTTGATTGGGGGGCTACGACTGGAGTGGGCTGATAAAGGGGATAGGACTAGAAATGGGCTGGGACAGGAAATGGGCTAATAGGGGAGGGGAGGAGAGTGCTGCTGGCACTGGAAGGAAACTAGGGGCTAGGGCTACAAATGGGCTGATGCGGGGGGATGGTAGAATAGGACTGGAAGGGAGTGGATACTGAGAGGGTCTGCCAGGGGAAGGATAGGGCAGGAAGGGAAGGAGGGGGCTGGAAAGGAGCTGACACCTGGAATGTACCGGAGGGGGACTGGAAGCGAGTTGACACTTGGGGATGGGAGTGGTAGATAGCTGGATAATAGGAAGGAGGCTGGAAGGGAGCTGACATGTGAATGGCACTGGAAGAGAGATGAACATAAGAACATAAGAACATAAGATATGCCATACTGGGTCAGACCAAGGTCCATCAAGCCCAGTATTCTGTTTCCAACAGTGGCCAATCTAGGTCATACGTACCTAGCAGTTTCCCCAAGGGACACAGGTTCCACAATGCTTGTATTGGTTCAAGCATTGATATCCTGGGTCCCTTCTTAATAATGGTTTATGGACCTTTCCTCCAGGAACTTGTCCAAACCTTTTTTAAACCCAGCTACACTAACAGCCTTTACTACATCCTCCGGTAACAAATTCCAGAGTTTGATTACACGTTGAGTGAAAAAATATTTTCTTTTATTAGTCTTAAATAGTTTACCCTGTAGCTTCATTGCATGTCCCCTAGTCTTTCTATATTCTGATAACGTAAACAATCGATCTACGTTTACCCGTTCCACTCCGTTCATTAATTTATAGACTTCTATCATATCTCCCCTCAGCCGTCTCTTTTCCAGGTTAAAGAGCCCCAACCTTTTTAGCCTTTCTTCATAGGAGTAGCCTTCCATCCCCTTTACCATTTTGGTGGCTCTTCTCTGAACCTTTTCTAAAATCGCTATATCCTTTTTAAGATACGGCGACCAGAATTGCACACAATATTCAAGGTGCGGTCTCACCATGGAACGATATAGAGGCATTATAATATCTTTTGTTTTATTTTCCATTCCTTTCCTTATCATACCTAGCATTCTATTTGCTCTCTTGGCCGCCGCTGCACACTGGGCCGAGGGTTTTAACATGGTATCCACAAGGACGCCTAAATCTTTTTCCTGGTGGTGGTTCCTAATGTGGAACCTTGCATCGTGTAACCATAGTTTGGGTTGTTCTTCCCTAGGTGCATAACCTTGCACTTCTCCACATTAAATTTCATCTGCCATTTTGATGCCCAGTCTTCCAATTTATCAAGATCCTCTTGCAATTTTCCACAATCCTCCTGGGTTTTAACAACTTTAAATAGTTTTGTGTCATCAGCAAATTTGATAACCTCACTCGTTATTCCACTTTCCAGGTCATTTATGAATATGTCAAAAAGCAGCGGACCCAGCACAGATCCCTGGGGTACACCACTATGCACCTTTCTCCATTGGGAAAATTGGCCATTTAGCCCTACCCTCTGCTTTCTATCTTTTAACCAGTTCCTGATCCACAGTAGTACACTGCCTCCTATCCCATGACTCTTTAGTTTTGCCAAAAGTCTCTCATGAGGGACCTTGTCAAAGGCTTTCTGAAAGTCCAGATACACAATATCAACCGACTCACCTTTGTCCACCTGTTTACTCACTCCTTCAAAAAAACATAACAGATTAGTAAGACAAGATCTTCCTTGTCTAAAGCCATCTTGGCTGTCTCCCATTAGTTCATGACTATCTACATGTTGAGTAATTTTATTCTTTATGATGGTTTCTACCATTTTTCCCGGTACTGATGTCAGGCTCACCGGTCTGTAGTTTCCCGGATCACCCCTCGAACCCTTTTTAAAAATTGGTGTTACATTGGCGATCCTCCAATCCTCAGGTATTAGAGATGATTTTAATGATAGTTCACAGATTACTGATAGCAGGTCTGCAATCTCAAATTTCAGTTCTTTCAACACCCTTGGATGTATACCATCCGGCCCAGGTGATTTGCTACTCTTCAGTTTATCTAATAGTTGTAAGACATCTTCCCGATGTATCGATATTTCCTTCAATTCTTCCACACCTTTAAATACCACTTCAGTTGTGGGTAACATCCCTACATCTTCCTCAGTAAAGACCGAAGCAAAGAATTCATTCAGTCTCTCCGCTATCGCCTTGTCGCCTCTTAGTACTCCTTTAACCCCTTTATCATCTAATGGACCAACTGACTCTCTCACGGGTTTTTTGCTACGAATGTACTTGAAAAGGTCTTTATTTCGCGTTTTTGCTTCCGCAGCAAGTTTCTTCTCAAATTCTCTCTTTGCCTGCCTTATCAATGCCTTGCATTTGACTTGCCAGTGCTTGTGCTGTTTCCAGGTTTCATCATTTGGCTCTTTTTTCCATTTCTTGAAAGATGATTTTTTGGCAACAACAGCCTCTCTGACCTCACCTTTAAACCATGCTGGCAGTTTTTTGGACTTCCTTCCACTTTTCTTAAAGCGTGGAATACAGCTGGTCTGGGCTTCCAAGATAGTATTTTTCAACAACACCCAAGCTTGATGTACGTCTTTAACCTTTGCAACTGCTCCTTTTAGTTTTTTCTTAACTGTTTTCCTCATTTTATCATAGTCTCCCTTTCGAAAGTTAAAGGGTAGTACTGTGGATTTCCTTACTATCCCTCCTCCACTAATTAAATCAAAGGCGATCATGCTATGATCACTATTGCCAAGTGGCCCCAACACCCTTATCTCTTGCACTACATCTGGTGTTCCACTAAGGACTAGGTGTAATATTGCTTCCCCTCTGGTCGGTTCATGAACCAGCTGCTCCAAGAAGCAGTCATTTATTTCATCTAGGAACTTTATCTCCCTAGCATGTCCTGTTGTGACACTGACCCAGTCGATGCCGGGGTAATTGAAATCACCCATTATTATTACTGCACTGTAACTTTTGCTAGCTTCCTTGATTTCTTTGAGCATTTCATCATCCATTTGTTCATTCTGGCCAGGCGGACGATAGTACACCCCCACTGCTATCGCCTTCCCCTTTTTACATGGAATTTCAATCCATAGAGATTCTACAGCAAATTTTGTTTCTTGCAAAACTTTAATCCTTTCTGACTCAATGCCCTCTCTAACATAGAGCGCAACCCCTCCACCAATTTGATCAGCTCTATCATTTCAATATAGTTTGTACCCAGGTATCACAGTGTCCCACTGGTTGTCCTCCTTCCACCATGTCACCATATAACACTTATTAAAAAAGGGCTGCTACACAGTACCTTGTCCTGTGCTGCTGAGGTAAGCTATATTCTGATTTGATTTAAATTATAGCTCTTTGCTGCTACTAGACTCTAACCTATTATGAAATTTAAACTACAAGCTCTCTGCTGGATTCTAAATTTAACCAGAAAGCTCTCTTCTGTGTTTTAATTTGAAACTAAAAGTACTTTGCTGATGCTAGGCCCTGAGTGACTATGAAATTTAAACTACAGCTGTCTACTGGGTATGAAAGGTAACCAGAAAGTTCTCTGCTGTGTTTTTAAATTGAATCTTAAACTGTTGCTACTAGGCCCTGACTGATTTAACAAAAAAAATAGTGGGTTCACAGATTAATTAGCTTTAAAAGAAAAAAATTCCTTTCAGAAAAATTCCCAGAAGTATATACTCACAATTTCAGATTTCTCTCCAGAAGTAACAGCCCCCCTTTCCAGTCCTTCAAGACAGGGTCACAGAGCTCTGGTTGAGCTATTTATGCTTGTGCTGCTGATGTAAGCAGTGACCTACTTCCTGGGTAATTAACAGTCCTTGCTTGGATAGAAGGAGTCTTTCAAAATGGCCTTTTGAACTGCCAGCTGGTGTTAACACCTATTGAAAAAGCTTCACAGGTTGCTTGCCCACTAGGTAGAAGGCCTCTTTGTAAAGGTCTCTAGAAGACTTTATATGCTGCTCAAGGAGAATTGACCTTGTTTTGCCTTTTGTGCTAAGCTATATTCTGATTTGATTTAAATTATAGCTCTTTGCTGCTACTAGGCTCTAACCTATTATGAAATTTAAACTACAAGCTCTCTGCTGGATTCTAAATTTAACCAGAAAGCTCTCTTCTGTGTTTTAATTTGAAACTAAAAGTACTTTGCTGATGCTAGGCCCTGAGTGACTATGAAATTTAAACTACAGCTGTCTACTGGGTATGAAAGGTAACCAGAAAGTTCTCTGCTGTGTTTTTAAATTGAATCTTAAACTGTTGCTACTAGGCCCTGACTGATTTAACAAAAAAAATAGTGGGTTCACAGATTAATTAGCTTTAAAAGAAAAAAAATTCCTTTCAGAAAAATTCCCAGAAGTATATACTCACAATTTCAGATTTCTCTCCAGAAGTAACAGCCCCCCTTTCCAGTCCTTCAAGACAGAGGGTAGGGTGGCTGAAAGGGAGCTGACTGGGGGGTGGCACTGAGAGTGAACCTGAGCTGATACCTGGGATGGTATTTGGACTAGAAGGGGCTGGAAAGTGGGAAAGGAGGGGCACTGGAAGGGAATGGACACAAGTGGCAGTTTTGGGAATGCAAGGTGGTTGACATTGGAAGGTACTGGGAGAGGAGGACTGGAAAGGGGACTGATACTGGGGAGGGTTACTGGAACTGGAAATGGACTGATGGAAGGAAGTGAAGAAAACAAAAGAAGAGATAAGAAATGGCAGATGGACAATGGACCATAGACCACAGAATGAGAGCTAAGAGAAGACAGGAAAGCAGAAGCCTCAGATCGGGACCAGCATGATCAGAGAATAAAATGATCAGACAACAAAGGTAGAAAAATAATTTTATTTAATTTTAGTGATTAGACTTTGTGCTATTTTTATATTTTACACAGTATTGGGGAACTGCATCTCTTATTTATCTGATGTTGCACTGCATGTGGACTCTGGCTTCTTGGGGTTTCAGTTTAAAGTTTGTCTACATATTTTTATTTTTACTTTAGATTGTGGTTACTTATTCTGTACTTGGTGAGGGTCGATGTGAGTGTGTGACTGAGGTCAGGTGTTCTGTTAACATGCAGTTTGTATATAAAGATCTATACTATACTATAGTAATTTGTCTTGTTCAGCTTTTCAAATAGTTGTATGGATGTTCCAGGGCCCACTGTAGTATTTACAGTGACACTTTTTTTGGATGGGCTCCTTAAGTGAGTTTTGGAAGTTTGTGCTGATATGGTATGGTATGGTAGGTTTGCTTTTTGTTTTAGGGTTTTTTATTAGTTCACAATATGCCTGGTACTGGAGAGTAGTGGTTGTTGTTGTTGTTAGTGTGATGATCAGAATCAGATTTTTTTTTTAAATATTGAGTTCTGTGGGTGAATGTCCTGGTTCTGCTCTGCACCTACTGTGGATGCAAAATACATGTTCAAAAAGAAAAAGCAAGAACCATAACGCAGTTTATAGCAAAATGAAAATGGGTTATAATTTAGTTTTATAAACTGTACTATTGATTCTTGCTGGTTAGTTCCTTGGTGTGCAAACAGGACCGTACCTAGCCCTGTGCAAGCAGTGCAGCCGCACAGGGCGCAAAGGCTTGGGGGGGCGCTTTTCGGCTCTCTGCTGTTGCCCTGCTTCCACTGACAGGACAATAGCAGGCAGTTAAAATGCGCCCAAAGCCTTTTAGCAGCACTTTAAGCAGGTCTGGTCCCTCCCTCCTCCGACACGTTGTCAGAGCAGGGAGGAACAGAATTGCTTAGAGTGCTGGCACCTCTCAGATTGGGTGCATGCCCCCCCCCCTCCTCCTCCCCATACCTCCGTCCAGCACTGCCTGCTCTTTCCCTGCTGCCGGTGCCACCGTGAAAAAAACAGAGGGTGGCAGCAGCAGGGAAAGAGCAGGCAGCGATGGATGGAAATATGGGAGGAGAGGGGGGCATGCGCTCGAGTTGCAAGTCGCACAAGGCGCGATTGCAGTTCGATATGGCCCTGTGTGCAAACATCTTGCATTTCCTCCATATAATCTAATCGGCTTTTTGATTTGGTTCAGTCTCTGATTGGATTTCTGAAAAAGCCCCGCCCCTCTAAGGTGGTGGGGGGGGGGGCGACACCTCATTCTTCGCCTCAGGCAGCAGACTACCTTGAGCCTCCCCTGGGTAGAGTATGGTGCTTTGTGAGTCCTGGTAGTGCTGTTAGGATACGGCGGGTTTGCTATTGTGGTAGGCTATGGCCTACAATAGCCTGCAAATATGAAAGGCCTGTAAGTTAGGCCCTGATCCCAACCCCCATCTAAGAGAAAGAACCAAAGTCTGTAAAAGTTTGAGAAAACTGTTTTAAAATTGCTTAATAAGAAGTTTTCATGAGTGCATAAATCTTCCATTATTCTTTTGTGTTCTGATGATAGAAATGTTTCAATACATGCATTCCTAGAGCTAGAAACGACCTCGGAGCAGGATAGTATCAATGCCTAGAAACTGTACCTTTGTTAGAACAGTTTGGGAAGGGGGAGCAGGGAGCTAGGCCCAGAAAGGGTCCCTGATTGGACAAGTGCAGGGGGCGTTGAGACCAGTTTGCATGTATCAAACTGAAAAGGAATGTATAAAATGAATATGTTTCTGTAAGAGCTTTGCTCAGTCCTTTTTGAAGCTTTGACTATCTGAGCCTTGTGCACAATAAATTGGCTTGGATCTTTGAACTGACTCCAGGTATTATTTATTGCATGCTTATCAGCTGCTACATATTCTTGGTGCGTTGGCCGGGAATGTTTGGGTAGTGTGATGGTATTCAAGTGAATATACCAAGACTTCTCACCTCAAAGGTTTGGTCCGGTTGGAACCGTGTCTGTCCGACTGCAGGGGAATTCTCTGGCGCCACCGGTCTTATTGCATCAGAGAGGGTTCCGCCTTGCTTCGGTGGGCCACTGGGTCCAGCTGGCCAACATCTCTGAACCCGAGGGGAGTCCAGGATCCAACCCAAGAACTGGTTTGGTATCGGGAACCCGATCCGGTGAGTAGACATTTTCTTGTTTATTAGTCAGTGAAGCCTGGGGGAAGTCTTGCATGATTGCGCGAGACTGATTTTGTATAGACTAACTGGGAAAGTCTTGCATGAGTGCGCGAGACAAGAGAGCTTGATCACCTCTCATAAGGGCAGTCCTAGTACGCTCCGCATAAGGGTTAGCGGAGCAGAAGCCTTCGACCCTTTGGTTGGGAATAGTCAGTTAGTCAGAAAACCTTGGGCATTTGAAAAATGATTTCTTGTTGCTGGTATGACTGTTTGTGTGACTGAGAGGTCTTGAGACATAAGACTAAGTGAGAGCGGACTCCTGAGTAGCGCAGTTCCTGGCCAGGAGACTGCGCCCAGGTCGCGAAAAGGAGGAAGCGTTTGGTGTTTGTCTCCCTATTGTTCTGTGGGCTGCACGGACTCCTGCAGCCATCCTGCCTGTCCTTATTGTCTGTTCTTTGTATTTGGTTTTGTTATCTGTTGAAACCGCGGGTTTCCCTTCTGGTATAATGTAAGATTATTCTGTTGGGTAATTTGTGAAACAGTTTACCAATTAAGGAATAGTATTAAGAGAAGAAGAAAGAAGAAGGAAAAACCAACCCAGGAGTCACTTTTAAGTACAAAGACAGCTGTCTCACTAATTTCAGGTTTTTTTTCAGCACAGCAGTGCATCTCTGGCAAGCAGAGAGAGAAGGGGCGTGTCTGTAGAAAGGAATGTTTAGTATCTTTTAACCCTGTGAAGGCTTATTTTCAACATTCTGCAGCTGGGTTAATTGGTGCTTATTTCAGGAAAATTGTACCTGTTTTATTCAATATGTTCTAATAGTGATGTTCCTTCTGCTATGGTCATGTATTATATATCATTTAATAGGAATGTTTAGTCAGAATTTTGTATCCCGACAGTTTTGGGCTCAGCCTGGAAAGGGTTAAGTTCTTATTAACCCCTTTCGATCTCCTCAACTGTTCTTGTTATATCTGAACCCTATTTGTCTGTAATGGTCCAAATAGAAATGATAGAGAAATTAAGGAAACTGCTTCTGTTTTTCCTTTGACCTTCGAAGTAGAGGTTAAGAACCCTGACAGGACTATGAAGCACCCCGAGCCCGTAGTACCAGATCGCGACTTGAAAATGATTTAAATCCTGAGGGAATGTACATGTCCTTTGAATGTCTGCTTTCTGAACTGTAAGATTTAAAGTAATTTCTTTTGCAGAGACATTGTTCGGCTTAAGTGCTGATTATGGCTGGCAGTTAGTCTCCATGCCAAGTATTTTTATTACAGTCATACGTAACAGATATGTGGCCGTCATGTTAGGAGCCATAGTTCTTTCTATTGGAATTGTTGTTATAACATGTTGCAAAATAATAGTTTTATATTTTAAGGACTTTATCTAAATTGTTCCTATTTAGAATGAGCACACACATCCATTATGTTTAGTCCTCAGGAAAATGCAGCCTGACTGCCCGCCCCCTCTGTCTGTTGTCAAGTACGTCACCATGGGGGTGGGGGGGGGGTCGGAGTCCACGCAGATTTTGTTGAAATGTATGACTAAGAATTTTAGCAAGGGATTTGTTGGAGACTATGGAATAGAATGTCTCCATCCTGATTAGAAATGCTCTGTGAAAGGGAGTGGCCAGTGTTAGCTACTTCATGGCCCGTGAGGGCACCTTTGATGTTAATGTAGTTTCCCGTGTTCATCAGATTGTGCAAAAAATGTTCCCTGATCAATTCCCCTATATAGATTCCTGGTCAAGTGTTTGTGAAGGGAAAAAAAAAAAGCCCTCCTGGATAAAGCGTTGCTATGAGGAACAGTGTAGGAGATTAGTAGCAGCCACAAAGGGGGGGGGGGGGGCCGGAAGTTTGGGGAAAAAAAAAAAGCTGCCTGTTTATTCTGCCCCAGAATCTCTAGACATTCCACTCTGTCCGTCCCAGTATCTTTATAGGCCAGTCCCCTCAGCTCTGCCACCACCCCGGGCAGAGCCTAGGACAGGGGAGGACACCTCCCTGCAGATGTACACCAAGTAGTTCACCAGCCACCTCCGCAGCAGGAGGACGCGCACCCCCACTTGACTGGAAGCCCCGGCTCAGTTCAAAGTACTCCGAGAGGGCCACAGTCCACCGATGATATTGCAAGCAGGGATTCATTTGCCAGTTCAGGGTCACTCACAGCCAGCGCCCAAGAACACGAAGTGGAACCCAGACAGTTCCGATTGCCGTATGCCTTCAGAAGTACAACTACCAGTAAAAGGGATGGTCACGTTATACCATTGCACCAGGTCCAGGGCCTACCCACCCTTAATACCGAAGGCCAGGTTGTGGTAGGGCCGACCAGCCTTGTTTATGTGCCTTTTTCCACCACTGATTTACTGAACTGAAAGACGCATTATGCCTCCTACACTGAGAAATCTTAGGATTTGATTGAACTAATGAACAGTATTATGCAGACCCATCAGCCTTGATGGCCCCAAGTGGGATCCAAATAGTGCAGGCAGCCCTCACTATATACCCCATACTATCCAGCAGCCCAGGAGAATTTGCGTATGGTAAATGCAGTTTTTGTCAGTCAGTCCCAGAGAGATATAAGATGAAAATTACAGAAAATGAATGGATTTGCGGGCATGAATACAGCACAGTTAATGGAAGTTGTTCAGAAAATGTTTGTGAATCGTGAAAATGAATGTGACAGAGAAAGTGAATGTAAAATGAAGAAGAAAGCAGATCTTCTTGCTGCAGCTTTAGTTGAATTACATGGAGGAGGTTTTCCTAATCGAAGGAGCAGAGGAAGTGGAAGGGGTCGTGAAAATAATTGGACCCCACTGGGTGCGAATCAGTGCGCCCATTGCAGAGAAGAAGGACATTAGAGAAGTGAATGCCCGCATCTTGACTCTACCCCCAGGAGGGGAGGAGGGAGTACTTGGAGAACAGGAAGTTGATTTCAGAGTCATGGAAAAATAAACTGAGCACAGTTCCAGCAAGAGAGGGAAGAAGCTATTGAGTGAGTGGCAGTTGCGACAGGCTATGACGTGGATGAAGACTAGGCCAGACCGGACTCCAAGTTCACCCTGGGTCCCCAGGAGCCTATGGTCAGTTTGAAAATAGGGGACCAATATATGGACTTTATGTGGGATACAGGAGCAGAATACTAAAGCCAGTAGCCCCTTTGTCTTCTCGATGCATCACCATTGTCAGAGCTACTGTGGCTAAGGCCACTAAGCCATTCCTGCAGAACCGCATGTGTGAACTAGGGGGACAGAAAATAGCGCACCAGTTCCTGTATATGCCTGAATGCCCTATTCCACTTTTGGGCCGAGATATCCTTTGCTGAAGGGGGAGAAATGCAAATGACTGTGAACCCAAAGCCTGCTGGATTGATGGTGGTGACTGTTCTCCGAGAAGAAGAGTAGCAGTTCTATAGTACATCTCTAACTAAGTTAGCTAGTTCCTGTATACCCACCAACCTTATAGCCCCGCCTGAAGTATGGGCAGAAGATAATCCACCTGGCCTAGTGAAGAACATAGCCCCTGTCATCGTCACCCTCAAACCAGGAGCGGAACCAGTGCATGTGAAGCAGTATCCTCTTCCCCGACCAGCCATTGAAGGAATCCACTGCCATCTGATGAAACTGTTGAAGTATGGACTTCTCAAGGAGTGCCAGTCACCTTGGAATACCCCTCTCCTCCCAGTCAAGAAACCTGGGACAGGGGATTACCGCCCAGTACAAGATCTGAGGCGGGTAAATGATGCAGCTGAAACTATACACCCAGTGGTACCAAATCCTTATACTCTCTTGGGACTGATCCGCACTGAGGCTACTCATTTCACCATCCTGGATCTGAAAGAGGCCTTCTTCTGTATAAACCTAGCCCCCACCAGTCAACTTTTGTTTGCTTTTGAATGGCAAGACCCCACAACAGGAAGACGGGGTCAGCTTACCTGGACTCGATTATCTCAAGGATTCAAGAATTTACCTACTCTCTTCAGTGCTGCTTTGAATCAGGATCTCTCAAGTTACTCTGTGAACCCAGGACAAAGGGTTCTTTTTCAGTATGTGGATGACCTGCTCATAGCCACAAATTCAGAAAGTGAATGTCTACAAGCCACCAGTGAACTCTTGCACCTTTTAAATGAGGCTGGATACAAAGTCTCAAGAGCCAAGGCACAATTATGTCAAACAAGTTAAATACCTAGGATTCCTGTTGTCCAGCGGAATTGGGTTATACTGCTTTATTGAGCTGCGACCTTTGAATAAAATCATACCTTCATCAATTGACTGAAACATAGAAACATGATGACAGAAAAAGACCACATGGTCTATCTAGTCTGGCCTTCCATATTAACAACTACAACAGTCCCTTTTTTACCTTTAGAAATCCTCTGTGTTTGTCCCATGCTTTTTTGAATTCAGTTACTGTCCTCATCTCTACCACGTCCACTGGGAGACTATTCCATGGATCCACTACTCTTTCCGTAAAAAAATATTTCCGCATATCACTCCTGAATCTATCTCCCTTCACCCTCATCCCATGTCCCCTCGTAGCAGAACTTGCTTTCAATTGAAAGAGGCTCTCTCCCTGAACATTTATGCCACGGAGGTATTTAAACATATCACCTCTATTCCGCCTTTCCTCTAAGGTGTACATATTAAGATCCTTCAGTCTGTCCTCATATACTTTATAATGAAGACCACTAATCATTTTAGTAGCCACCCTCTACACCGACTCCATCCTGTTCACATCCTTTTGAAGGTGCGGTCTCCAGAATTGCACACTATACTCCAAATGAGGTCGCACCAAAGACTTATACAGAGGCATTATCACTTCCTTTTTTCTGCTAGCCATTCCTCTCCGTATGCACCCAAGCATCCTTCTAGCTTTTGCCGTCACCTTTTCAACCTGTTCAGCTACTTTAAGGTCATCAGACACAACCACGTCTAGGTCCTGCTCTTCTTTAGTGGACAAAAGTACTTCACCCCCTATACTATATTGCTCCCTTGGATTGCTGCAGCCCAAATGCATGACCTTACATTTTTTAACATTAAATCCCAGCTGCCAAATTCTAGACCATTCTTCAAGCTTAGCTCGATCCCTCCTCATGTTATCTACACCTTCCTGGGTGTCTACTCTATTGCAGATTTTGGTATCATCCGCAAAGAAGCAAACCTTACCCGACAGCCCTTCCACTATATCACTAACAAAGATGTTAAAAAGATTCGGACCAAGGACAGATCCCTAGGGCACACCACTGGTAACATCCTCCTCCTCAGAGTGAGCTCCATTTACTTGTACTCTTTGTCGCCTCCCACACAACCAATTTCTAACCCAAGCAGTAACTTTAGGGTCCATCTCTAGGGTGTTCGGTTTGTTTATAAGTCTCCTGTGAGGAACAGTGTCAAAGGCTTTACTGAAATCTAAATACACCACATCTAGGGCTCTCCCTCGGTCCAACTCCCTGGTCACCCAGTCAAAGGAATCACCTGCCTCTGGTGAATCCATGCTGCCTCGGATCCTGTAATCCGCTGGACTCCAGAAACCTCACTATTTTCTCTTTCAGCAATGTTTCCAATAATTTACTCACCACCGAAGTTAAACTAACCAGCCTGTAGTTTTCAACCACATCCTTAATTCCGCTTTTGTGTAAAGGCACCACATGAGCCTCTCTCCATTCCTTTGGCACTACTCCCGACTCCAATGAGGCATTGAAAAGGTCAGTCAGTGGAGCTGCTAGAACGTTCCCAAGTTCCCTTAGTATTCTAGGGTGTATCCCATCCGGTCCCATTGCTTTGTCTACTTTAGGTTGAGCTAGTTTCTCACAAACACAGTCTTCTGAAAATTGTTCAAGATGTCCCTTGCTTCTGTTCCTGTTTTGGGGTGTTTTCTGAGGTCTGCATCTGTGATGGAACATACAGTTGTTAATATTACATGTTTAGCTGTGTAATCAAAGGTCTTAGTTTGAATAAACGATCAAGTATGTTTTGTTCCAAATCATTATTGTCTGCCACATGGAGAATATGTAGAAGTTCGGAAAAATGGTTTCTGGACATTGCCTCCTGTATCATTTCGACATCCAAATCCATCTGTGTACTCCAATAATTTTTGTATGATGGCAACTTGTGATAAGAAGTTGATTCCCAAAAACACAAGCAGCTCATTTGCTTCAATTGGAGATATAGACGTCTCTCCATATTTCAGCTGATGCCAGACTGCATAACGGTTTGATTGGGATACAATATTGTCCACAATTTCTGGTGACAAGAATGTCTAAAAGTAATCAACAGGACTGCTGCAGGCAGCAAAAATATCCTGAGCTGGACCACAAGTCCCATCCACAAACAATATCTTCTTATCAGCCATCTTCTTTTTGTGCCACTTGATGTTGTCCTGGGGTTCTGCTAATCGAACAGTCTTTCTCTGCTTCTCCACTACCTCTTCTTCCAGTATATCATTTGTGCCATTTGGGTACTTTCACTTACCACGAGCGACTCTACCCTGTTCACCACTTTCTCTATGACCAGGTTTCTTACGAATTGCCGTAACAGTTGGAGTTGCTTCAATTTCATGTTCACTTTTAGAAAATAACATGGATGCATCGTCATCAGTCGTGTTTTCACCGTTGTCTGGTATTTGAGCAACAGCTACTTCATATTTTCGATGGTAAAACATGGATGTTGAAAAAGCCATCCTTAGATTCTAAAAAGAAATATGACATTCACCAAGTATTTTTCCATGTGTTGGTTTTATGTGTCAGTATTCTGTTACTATAGGTCGATTCTTCCAAAATATTGAATAACAGTAATGTCTAAATTGCTGTGGACAACTTGCTGACTGATTATAATACTATTCATGTACTATAGGTGAATAACAACTAAACAGAAATTATTATGGACAAATATTTCATTTGGGCACATTGCCATTTGAACATGACCTAAGCCTGTTATAACTGTTGCCTAGTAACGCTAGTTTACCAACGGGACTTCTCAGGCACACCAATGCAGAATGTTTTATTGTGATATATTTCACCAGGTTTTAACTAAATACTGCACTAACACTATCTAAATGCATATTTATACAAAGATTTTACATTTTATGTTATTTTTTTGTCGAGATGTGTTTCCTGAGGAAATAGCAAGAATGGCGATTTGTTCTTGTGACACTAGCACAGCATCCAAATAAAGATTGACCTAGATATTTTGTCACTACTGACACCTAGTGAACATAATTGTTACTTTTAATAATGGGACTTGTGATAAGGAAGCTTATCATAGCTCAGGAAGGAGCTATAGGAAAGGTGAAGTGACTCTGAACAAGCAACCTGTCAGTTCTGGTAGAAATAAGAAAACAGAATTTCCCCATAAAAGACTACCAGTCCCAGAATGCACCAGGTTTCCAACAGCCATTAGAGGAGCTGAAGTGGGGAAACGTGTGTTCAATCAGGAGGGCTATGAGGTAATCCCTAAGCACTCATCTCAAAGGGCAGGGCCTGATTCAGCACAGCTGCGCTGTGTTAGGGTGGAGCACTCATCTAGGCAGAATAAAGGTAGAGTTTATTCTACAGAGAATTATCATCATCTTCATGATCTTGGACAGCTTCATCATCTGGAGGATCATCAGAAGCAGAAGCCAGAGCGGACGGACAGAGAGGGCAAGAAACCCTTTGGAAGAAAGAAGAGAAAAGCCTTTGGGAGGTCTAGAGGAGTCCGGAGCAGTACATATACTGGGAGGCATTCCAAGGGCCAGCATACACCATTGGACTGGAGAAAGCCAGAGGAATGGTGCTGCAGAGCTAGGAATCTCCAGACGGTACCTGTGAGGGAGACGGCTGCACTTGGAAGGGACCCTAAGACCCGTGCCAGAAGGTATGTGAAGAGAGACCCAGTGTCCAGGGATCTGGATTGGAAGGCTGGACATAAGAACTGGACTACATACTGGCCAGGCTATATAGAGAGGAACTCTAACAGCAATGGAAGCTCAGGTATGAACACTGATCTATGCCCTAGCTATACCCTTGAAAGACAGCAGGGAAGCAAGTATTGTCCTGAGAGTGCTCCATTGAGAAATTCCTCTGTGCCAATCCATGATATTGAACCCATGATTGTTGAAGAAGGGGGAGAGGTTGCAGATGAAGGCTGTGTTTACATGGATTGCTCTCTGTCTAAACTCCTGTGGTAATTTTCTGTTACAAAGTACAGCAACCATCACAAAGAAATACAAACTTGTTCTTTAATCTACTCAGAAAAGCTCCTGAAGTAGGATTTGAGCCACGCAGTAGAATGCAAGCCAGCTAAGGGGTTCCAGCTGGGTAACTGCTAGCAATTGAGCCTTACCTAATTGCTTGTGAGCTCTGAGGGAATCACTTCTGAGTCTATGTGGGAAGATATAAGAAGTTAACCTGGAAAGAACAGTTTTCCCTTCTTTGTGGATTTTGTTTGTTGTTTGATACACTGCTAAGAAAATATTAGCTAAAGCCTACAGAAAAGACCAGTTTGTTACCAACCAGGTCTTTATTCTTTTGCTTTGATTGCCTGACAAGTTCAGCTGTTGTTTTTCCTGATTTTGTTTTTCTAAATTAAACACTGAAAGCAAATATCCTGTTTTATGTGCTACCAAGCATATCTGTGTTGGGAGAAATAACCCCATAAATAAATATCTTATTGACTTTACCCTCAAGCACAACTAATTATTGTGAGCAGCTGTGTCTGGTGTGAATGGACTGCATTGCCCACAATCCCTTGCAAATCATATTGATATATGCACTTGCCAAGACTGTGAACATTCTCACCCAGGCAGACGTCTGACAGACTGCAAGGTCCCAATGGCACATAACTGATTCATGAAGGTTTTAAATATTTTTTATGCAGTTTTCACCAATGGGACTTTTATTCCGTGGGCATATTCCCATGAGCTTTGTGATAAAGATCACTGACCATTCCTCTTCATGTGCACCCAAGCATCCTTTTAGCTGTTGTCATTGCCTTTTCTAACAGTTGGGTCCCTGTAAGATCATCCAATACGATCATCCCCAGGTCCTGTTCTTCCATGCATTGAAGTACTTCACTGCTCCCTTGGGTTTTTGCAGGACAAATGCATGACCCTGCATTTTTTTAGCATTAAATTTCAGCTGCCAAATTCTAGACTATTCTTCAAGCATAGCTAGATCCCTCCTCATATTATCTACTCCTTCCCGGGTGTCTACTCCATTGCAGATTTTGGTGTCATCTGCAAACAAACAAACCTTACCCAATAGCCCTTCTGCAATATCACTAACAAAGATGTTAAAAAGAATCAGACCAAGGACAGATCCTTGCTGCACACCACTGGTAACTTCCTTTTCCTCAGAGCGAGTTTCATTTACTTATATCTTTGTCACCGCCCAATCAACCAATTTCTAACCCAATTAGTAACTTTAGGGGCCATCCCTAGGGTGCTCAGTTTGTTTATAAGTCGCCTGTGCAGAACGGTGTCAAAAAATGTACTGAAATCTAAAAACACCACATCTAGGGTTCTCCCTTGGTCCAACTCCCTGGTCACCCAATCAAAGAAATCAATCAGATTTGTCTGACAAGACCTATCTGTGGTGAATCCAATCTGCCTTGGATCCTGCAATCCATTGGACTCCAGAAACCTCACTGTTCTCTCTTTTAATAGACTTTCCAATAATTTACTAACCACAGAGGTTAGATTAACTGGCCTGTAGTTCTCAATGTCATCCATCATCCACTTTTGTGCAAAGGGACCACATGTGCCTTTCTCCAGTCATCTGGTACCATTGCCAACTCCAAAAAGGCATTGAAAATGTCAGATAGTGAAGCCACTAGAGCATCCCCAAGTTCCCTCAGTATTCTTGAACACATCCCATCTGGACCCATTGCTTTGTTTACTTTTAGTTTAGCTAGTTCCTCACAAATACAGTCTTCTGAAAATCGTTCAAGATTCCCATCCCTTCTGTTCCTATTTGGATGTTTTCTGAGATCCTGCTTCTGGCCCTTCATCTGTGAAGATAGAACAGAAATATTTGTTAAGGAATTTGGCTTTATCCTTATCAGTTTCTATATATTTCTCCCTTCATCTTTGAGTCTGACAATACCACTTTTGCCTTTCCTCCTCTCACAAACATATCTGAAAAATGTCTTATCCTTACCTTTTATTGCATTCTGTATTTCTTCCTATTTGTGTATCTTTGCTTTCCTGACTACTTTCCTAGCTTCGCTAAGTTTTTCCAAATATAGGTGCCCATCTTATTCTCTCTGTGCTCTCTTGTATTTCCTGAAGGCCTCCCTCTTTTCTTTCACCTTTTTGGCTACTTCTTTTGAGAACCATAGCAGCCTCATTTTTTTAATATATTTATTTACCAAAATGTTTTGTTGCCCTTAAATGATCCCCTTTCAGTTTTGCCCACTGATTTTCTACATTCTCCAGCTGTTCCTATGCCGCTAACTACTTTATGAGGTATTGTACCATCTTGGCAAAGTTTGTTTTCCTAAGCTTTTGAATGGATTTTATCAGCCCTAGTCCTAAGACTGAACCATACTACTTGGTGATCACTGGATGTAAGATGATCTCCCACTGTAACTTCAGAAACACTTTCCCAATTGATAAGCACTAAGTCCGGTATGGCCCCATCATGTGTTGGTTCTGTTACCAGTTGCCTGAATAGTTGTCCTTGTAGAGAATTCAGGATCTCCTTACTTCTAGATGACACTGCACATATCAGTAGCCTATCTCCTTTCATGGTAATATTATGTAAGTCTTTTATCAAATCTTTGTCCACTTTTACTTCCTGTGAGGAGATCTGTATATAACTCTAATGCAAATGGATTTCCCTTTCCCTCTTTTTAGTTTAACCCACAGTGCTTCCTCTCTTCCTTTTAAGCCCTGCAATTCTGTAACTTTAATATTAATTTTTACATATAATGTCACTCCACCTCTTCTTCCTACCCTATCCTTCCTGATAAAGTATAGCCCAGTATAATTACATCCCAGTCATGGTTGTCCATGAACCATGTCTCTGTAACTGCCACTAAATCCAAGTTGGCCTTTTCCATTAAAGCCTCAACATTTTGGATCTTATTTCCCATGCTACGAGCTTTTATACACACTGTTTTCCAGATGTTGCATCTTTTATCCATTTCTACAGAGGTACTTAATGTTTCACTTACCTGGGGGCTTTCTTCACCCATCCCCAATTAATATAGACTAAAGCTCTTTTCAGTAGGTTAGCGAATCTGCTGCTGAAGACTCTTCGACCCTTCTTGGACAGATGAACACCATCACCACTCTGCAGCCCTTGGAACATCATCCCATGGTCCAGGAAGCCAAAACATTCTCAATGACGCCATCCACGCAGCCATGCATTCATCTCTAGAATGCGAGCTTCTCTGCTTCAGCCTTTACCCTCAACAGGGAGGATTTAAATGAACACCACCTGTGCACCTATATGCTTCAGCCTCTGTCCCAGAGCTGTGAAGTTACTTTTGATATGCTCGGAGGGATATCTAGCAGTATCATTTGTGCCGACATGGATGAGCAACATCAGATAATAATCAGTAGGCCTGATGAATCTTGGCAAACTCTCCATAATCTCATATTTTGGCACCTGGCAGACAGCACACCTCTCTGGACAAGTCTAGCTGGCAGATGGATGCCTCTGTATCCCTCAGAAGAGAGCCACCACCCACCACGACCCTTCACTTCCCTGTGGTGACTAATTCTGAAACTTTGGGGTGCTTGAGCTGTGGTGGTTCTTCCCTTTCCTGGGATGCTTCCACCTCCTCCACTTCCAGGGCTGTATACTGGTTCTTCACTTCAAGGGTTGGAGAAGTTAGAGTGTTGATGCTGCAGGCTCTGGTGACTCAGGTCCAACGTTTGTCATTCTATAGCCTCCCATCTTCACTTCTGTTGGAGAGCTTTGATGTTTCAGGAAGCATCTTATTAATGTACTTCTCACTGTCTGAAATGCTTTTCAGCCTTGCCACCCCTTCTCTGAGCTCTTCCACTTGTTTTCTGAGACCCTCAGCATGCAAGCATTCTGCACATGGAACCAGTCCTTCAACTGGCATTGGGATATCTGTCTGGACAGAAGCAGAAAGCAGAAGCTGTACAGGGGCAACAACTTCAGCAATACGATTTTCCCAGCCATTGTTTAATTGATGTAGCTTTGGTAAAAGAGATAAACCCTCTAAAGTCCCTTCCTGTTCCTCAGCTATCTTTTAAGACAGGGGTGGGCAATTCCAGCCCTTGTGCACCACAATCCAGCCTGGTTTTCATGATGTCCCTAAGGAATATTCATGAGATCTATTTGCATCCACTGCCTTCCATTGTATGGAAATAGGTCCATGAATATTCATTAGGGGCATCATGAAAACCAGGCTGGATTGTGGTGCACGAAGGCCGGAATTGCCCACCCCTGTTTTAAGAGAAAAAGCAGTTAACCTCTTTTAAGTGTGTTGTAACAGTGCTGTTCTATGTCCCTGATTGTAGCTACTTGGGGAGTTGTCCTATAAAGCAAGAATTCTCACATGGGGTGGGTGGGTGCTGGGATGGGTAGGGAAGGATATAACACTTGATGAGGTCAGGGGCTTCAAAGAGTTAGCTGTGAATGGGTAGCTGGAACAAAGACGATGAACTCTGACAGAGTTTTGCCCAACACTACAAATAAAAAAAATTCCCTTTTGCAGTATAGAAAAAAACTTAGGGGTATGTTTACTAAGCAGTCTTAACGTGCACCCGGCGATAGTGTGCAGGCTGCCATAAAATGAGTGGGCGTTTTGGTCTTAACGAAGCAAAACGGAATTATCACGCGATAACGTGCGCTGCGCACATTATCGGGCGAGATGCCGCTAAGCACATTAATGCGCGGTAATCTTAAGTAGGTGCGCTGACATCTAAACACAGAGCTAGAGGTGTAGCACAATGGTTAATACACTGACTGATGGTACTGAGAACATGAGTTCAATCCCCCAGTGTGCCTTATGAACAAAGCTGGCTTAGGCATCTCCCTTTAAGTAGTGCTTTTTGAGGCATTGTAGTTTTATTTTAATTAGTGCTGCCAGCAAACACACCCTCACAGTGGCGTAACCTAAGGTGCCGCATAAGGCAACCTATAAGGCACTCCAGAGGGCACATTATATAGTGCACTGTCCGCCAAGGCACCCTACAATGTCCCCTATAGGACACCTTATAAGGCACCTTATAAGGCGCTTTATAAGGTGCCTTATGGGGCACCTTATGAGGCACCTTAAGGTTACAGTACTCTGAGGGTGTTTTTGCTGGCAGCACTAATGTACATTAAAAATAGACAATGCCTCGGACAGCCCTATCAAAAACCCCACTTTGGCCTAAAACCCATGACCTCTGGCTCCACAGGCAGTGAAGTAACCAGTGGGCTACAGCTGCTAGCAAACCCCTGGCTACAGAAGGACTGCATGTCACCACACACATAGTCTGCTGTGGCTACCAGGATAGGGGCAAACCACCCGTACCCATGATGCACAGCACATGCATATCAGCAGTCTACAGATGATCACAAGATGGGGCATGCACCCCACAGCACCTCAGCCTGGTAGGGGGTGCCGACGGTGTGTATGAGTAGCACAGAGTAGCTACAGACCGTCACATTGTGTGGGTATTGTGCTCACCCTGAGGGTGAGGTGGGGCGGCCAGCACCAGGTCTGCAGCACCTTCAACAGCTGAAATAGGCCATGTCACAGGTACCCATCAGTGCCAGTGTGTGTGATAGGTAGTTCCTGCAAACACACCTAGGATACATTAGTGTCTATTTGAAGTTGTCAATCAGGTCTGGCCCTTATGGGCTATGATGCACCCAGAATAGTGCATATCCTGTGTTGGTGCCATGGTTACATTATGTAGGTGAAGGGGGGGGGGGTGTTTGTACCCATAGGCGGATTATGTACCACCACACAACCCACCCACTGGGGCTCAGGGTGGGAAACAGGATCACCCACCAATAGAGCCACATTCTACATCTCTGCAATGGTAGCAGTAGAGGAGACCATCAACCGCAGTCCTGCTGGGAAACAAACACCCTACAGGGCAGGCACTGCAGAGCTGTACACATCCATAAAGCAATAGCAGACAGACAGTAGGCCTGGAAATGCTCAGCTGCCCCCCACCACTATCTGACATTCTCCAGCAGCAAGCCTCCAGCCGCTGCACCCTGCAAGGTGTTACAACAAAACACATACTAGCTGCAGACAGTCTGCTAGCTAGTCCATAGTCCTGGAGAAAATGTGTGTACCCAGAACTGGGATGTCAGTATACACATCAAGCAGATAAATCAGTGATTGGGCCCCAAAAGGAACCCATAAATATCACATAAGAGAAATACTATATAGCACTATGGGGGAACCTAGCCATGCCGTGGTCACTGCTCAGGCAGGGTGAGAGTGACCTCCCAGCAGGATATGCTGTGGCCACCCTGTCCGTGCAGGTGGTGGCCGGCCACTACAATGTCCGAGCCATTGCCCTATGCTACGTACAGATGGATCCAGGCCAGGCCATCCTATCCTGGTTATTTCCACAGTACCTTGCTCCTCATTATGCACATTGGCAGGCCAATACTGGCAACAGTGCTAGCAGTGTGGGCTGTGGAGGGTGTTTGCAGCCACCACACACTGGGTAGACAGACACACACTCCCCACACCTATGCCAGCACTGTGCAACTATAGAGGTGTTTGGCAGCCCTGGCCACCGCACCAGTCCTGGGCACAGTGCAGGCATGGCTATGGTACGCAATACTGTTGGGGTCACTCCCCAGGGTGGTAAACACTGTCAGAGACAAGACATGTAGCACACTCCACAGACATCAGAAAGGTTGCCATGATGCAGCTCAATCAGAAAATTGTACTTAACTTCGGAATTGCTATCTGCCAGTATTCATAGCAACCTTTTGATAGCTGTGTACCGTATTCCCAGGTTTAGGGTGGCATTGCTAAGGTATGCAAGTGCTATTATTGGGAGATGCACGCAAGGCCCAATGTCCTGCCTCTCCAGGAGGCATTGGATAATGTTGCCTGTGGGTGAGGGTGTGTCTGCCCCTGTTGGCTGCTGCTTTACGGCAGAGGTTCCCAACTCCAGTCCTGGAGGGCCAAACACTGTTCGGGTTTTCATGCTGTCCCTAATGAATATGCATGAATACATCTGCAGACCATGGGGGCGGCACACAGAAATGCAGCACAGGCATCTTTATTAGAGGCAGCATGGAACCTGGATGGTGTTTGGCCCTCCAGTACAGCATTTGGGAGACTCTGCTCTAGGTAATGCACATGTTTATGGTGTCTGTGCTCTGTAGGGTAAAATGTAGGTGTTTTGGGCATGTTTACGTCATCTGCAATAAAGGTTCTGTCTATATTAGCACGTTTTAGTAGTGGGTAAAATATGGGAACTGGGTTGGCAGGAACCACAGCTGGGACTTGAATCTGTGACCTTCTGCTTCTGAATACACTGGTTTTGTGCACTGCACCACCGTGTTGTCACAGGGTCAGTGCATTCCCCGGTGATACCATGACTGTTCATCAGACATGGCCTGTCTGTTGCAGTGCATAGCACCCACCTACACAGGGCTAGGCCACGGTCTGCTCTGGGCAGCTGCCACTGCCCCTTCCACCACCAGTATCCCTCTGCCACCATGCTGACATGCCCTTCTGCTGGTGGTGCTGGTGGAGCGCAGTCTCGGGCCATCCAGTGTGTGGGTAGGCGTCTGCCTATGGTGCGGGTTCTGGGGTGGAGGTGCCTGCATAGGTGTCCACGCTTCCCCCCAGCACTGCTGCCAATGTTCCATGCCCTTGGGGGTAGTTGCTGGGTACTATCCCCTGTGACACTGTGGGAAACACAGTCATGCCCATGTTGGGCCTTCAGCAGTTGCTGTCTGGCTGCTCTGCTGTTTCAGTATTCGTATGGGCCACCTAGGCATCACCCTAGTCCGCACTGTGGCCCAGCTGTTTCCTGCGGCCCTCTGTATTCCCTTTTCCGGCATCTGTCCAGTTGCCCGTTCCGACATGCCCACCTTGCTGTTTCAGGACATGTGCATGCCATAGGACATCTGTCCAATAACAAGGGAAAGCCCTGATCAGCGCTATTTCACTGTGGGCTCATTCACCTTGTATAGGGACGGAGCATAGACCCTTCCACGATTAATATCTTTTTTTTTTTAGATTTCTTGGGGGGGGGTTGATGTTTCCCATTAATATCACTATTGACCAGCTTGGCTATGTTTTTTTCCAGTTTGTTGAGGTCATTTTCAATGTTTATGTGCCCTTTTGTTCTGTGCACATGTATCACACTTATCACTTTTTGTAGGTTTCCCTGCCTATGCTGTACATTGCTGACATGTAAATGGTTTCTCTCCCTTGCAAATGTGCATCTCACGGCAGGTTTTCAATCACGTTAGGATTCAGCTCTTCAGATCAGTGCATTAGTGTGAATGGAGCCTCTCCCTGCCCACACTCCACCCATTGACCCCTTCTCTCTGCCCTCTCTCCACCTTCTGCGGTGTTTTACCGCGCCGCGGAACGTCTACGATCGTTAAGTTACGTTAATGCGCGTTATGTAACATTACCACAGTTTATTAAACATACCTCATAGTTTGCACTCAGATATCACGATGTCTCATTGGTTGTCCTCCTTCTACCAGGACTCTGAGATGCCAATTATATATCTAACCTTTTATTTAGTACTATATATTCTAACTGTCCTATCTTATTTTTTAGGCTTCAAGCATTTGCATACAGGCATTTCAAAGGTTGCATTTTGTTCATATAAACAATCTGGTTATCAGTTGATAGGGATAATTTGGAATCTTTCAGCTCTGTCTGCTCTTTACTTGAAGGCATCTGGGTTACTTTTACCTTTATTGGAACCACTCTATCAGGATGCCCTAACTTCAAGGATATATCAATCTGAACCATGTGCTCTTTGATGACTGTCAGCTTTCCTCTGTTATCTATTTTAAAGCTGCTCTATCTCCTTTTTAAAAGTTAAATGCCAGCAGTCTGGTTCCACCCTGGTTAAGGTGGAGCCAATCCTTTTGAAAAAGCCCCCTCCCTCCCTCCTCAGAATGTTGCCCAGTTCCTAAGAAATCTAAAACCCTCTTCCTAGTGCCATCACGTCACCCACATATTGAGACTATGCAGCTCTCACTGATTTTTGGATAAAGTATGTGGAATGGGAAGCATTTCAGAGAAAGCTACCCTGGAAGTTCTGGATTTTATCTTCCTACCTAAAAGCCTAAATCTGGCCTCCGGAACCTCTGTCCTACATTTTCCTATGCCACTGGTATCAATATGTACCGAGAGAGCAAGCTTCTCCCCTGCCCTATCTATAACCTTATCCAGGTGGTACATGCTACCTTCGCATCAGACAGGCATGTTTCCAGGTGATCCTCATGTCCACCAGTCACCCAGCTATCTACATGCCTAATGATTATACCACCAAATATCAGGACCATTTCCCTCATGGGCACATGGTCCTGGAGAAACCGCCTCTGTGTAGAGAGTTTTAGATCACCTGGGAGGACAGGTCCTAGCTACAGGATCACTTCCTGCCACACCACACTGATACTCCCTTTTCACCTGACATCACTCCTCCATGACAACAGAGAAGCTGCCAGACTGTAGCTGGGATTTCACTATGATGCCTCTGTTGGTCTTGTCTATATACCTCTGTTTGTCTTATGTCCTCCAAATCTAGTATTCTAGCCTCCAGAGGTTAAACTCATTCCCTGAAAAGCAGAGAGTTCCTTATATCTAGTGCACCAGTAAGAACTCCCACCAACTGGGAGAAAATTATACATGTGATGGACTCCATTGCAATCAAGGTAATACTATGCCGGAAAGCTCTCAAAGGGGTTTTGGTGTTCATTTGTAAAAATTAAGGGGTATGTTTACTAAACCATCTTAATGTGCACCAGATGACGATGTCATGCGATAAGGTACCTTATCGCGCAATAATGGTGCATTATCGGGCGCAGAGGTACCTTAGCGCACGATAAAATGCGCAGCGGCGCAAATGAGCGCTGAGGGTGAAGAAAGGCTCCCAGAGGACGGAGGAAGGCTCCCCAGGGGAGGAGAGAGAGGGTCAATGGGCGGAGAGTGGGAGGGGAGAGGCTCCCCGCACACTATCGCTATGAAATCCGGGGCTGATTTAAAGGGAAAAGAAACCATTTCCGTCAGCAATGTACAGCAAAACCAGGGAAACCTACAAAAAGTGACAAGTGTGATATGTGCACGGAACAAAAGGGCAAATAAACACTGAAAAAGACCAGAAGAAAATGTAAAAAAAACATAACCAAGCTGGCCAATAGTTATGTTTACCATTACCTTCTGTCGTCTGTCAGTCAACCAATTTCTGATCCATTTCATCACCTTGGGACCCTTCCCCAAGCTGTTGAGTTTACTGATAAGCCTCCTATGAGGAACAGTATCAAAGACTTTGCTGAAGTCTAGGTAGATCACATCCATCAAATGCCCTTGATCTAGTTCTCTGGTCACCCAGTCAAAGAACTCAATCAGATTTGTTTGGCAAGATCGTCCTTTGGTAAAACTGGGGTTTCTAGTCCCACAGATGCTCCTTGTGGTCTTGGGCAAGCCACTTAACCCTCCACTGCCCATGTTCCCTGTAAGTATTAGTGTATGTGTCTCATATCCCCACATGTTAAATGTATCCCCCAATTGTGTTGTGACCGCTTTGATTGAAGGATAAGGCGGGATACAAAACTGTCTAAATAAATAAATAAATAAATAAATAAAAACCATGTTGTCTTGAATCATGCAACCTGTTGATTTCGAGAAAGTCCATTATTTGCTCTTTTAGGAGCACCTCCATTACTTTTCCCGCCATGGCAGAAGCCTTACTGGCTTGTAGTTTGTCACCTCTTCCCTATTACCACTTTTGTGAAGAGGCACCACATCAGCCCTTCTCCAGTGCTGTGTAACTTCTGTCTCCAAGGATCTATTAAAAACATCCTTTAACAGCCCTGCAAGAACCTCTCTGAGCTTTTTCAGTATCCTGGGATGTATCCCATCCGGTCCCATGGCCTTGTCCACCTGCAGTTTTGCAAGCCGTTCTAACACATCATCTTTTGTGAATAGTGTGGTATCTATTCCATTTCCATTTGTATATTTGTCAATCACAGGTGGTCCTTCTCCAGGATTTTCTTTAGTAAAAACAGAGCAGAAGTATTTGTTTAGCATGTTCGCTTTTTCAACGTCACTTTCCACAAATCCGTTCCCATCACTTTTGAGTCCTGCAACTCCTCTCCCAAATATACCTAAAAAATGTTTTGTCACCACACTTCACATCTTTAGCTATCTTTTCTTCTGCTTTGATTTTGATATCCTTATTTGTCTTTTTGTCTGTTATAGTTTTTGTTCCTCTGTTTGCAAACTTCTGAATTTTGTGAAAGCTGTGTTTTTTGCCTTTATTTGTGCAGCCACTTCTTTGAAGAACCAAATAAGTCTCCTTTTCCTCTTGTTTTTGTTTACTTTCCTTACATACATATCTGTTGCCCCCCTTTTATTGCCTCCTTTAGTTTAGCCGATTGCATTTGCACTTCCCTTATCCCCTCCCACCCTGCCAACTCCTCCTTCAGGTACTTAGCCATTTTACTGAAATCAGTTTTTTTGAAGTCTAGGACTTTGAGCTTGCTGTGATTGGACTTTAATCTCAAACCACACAGTGTGATGTTGCTGCTGCCCACATGGACACCCACCCAGATATTCGACACACTATCTCTATTGGTGAGTACTAAATCCAGCATCAAGCCTTCCCTGGTCGGTTCCATCACCATTTATTTAAGTAATGCATCTTGGAAGGCATCCACGATTTTTTTTACTTCTTTCCAGATTTGCAGAAGGAGTCCTCTAGTCCACATCAGGTAAATTCTGCTTGATTCTAATCTTTCCTTCAATGACCATATTTCGCACCTCTCAAAAACCTCTTACTTCTTCTTGCGCCAAATTCATTCCGTTCGTCCTTTTATTTCTGCTTCTGCCCTGACCACCATTACCATAGCTACCGTGCTTTCTCGTATTAGCTATTGTAACTCAGTTCTCACGGGTCTCACTCGTACTCAGCTACTTCGTTTACAATTACTACAAAACACTGCAGCCAGGATTATTACCTATTCCTCCCAAAGAGATCATGTCACACCACTTTTCCATCACCTACACTGGTTACCTATCGAGTTTTGTATTCATTTTAAAATTCTTATTCTAGTTCACCGAGCCATTTATACCCAAACACCTCAGTACCTCACTGACCTTCTTCAGTTCCACACTCCCTCCCGCTCCCTTCGTTCAATTCATATCAACCGTCTTCATCTCCCTTCACCCTCTCGTGCACACTTACAATCAACCCGGCACTCCGCTTTTTTCTTCCTTGGTCCAGCCCTGTAGAATTCCTTGCCAACTTCACTCCGCCTAGAAACCAACTTTCCCGCTTTTAAGTCTCAGTTGAAAACTCATCTTTTTACCACAGCATACAACCTCCCAGTCTCTCAATCTTGACCTGGTTTATTGATGTTTGTCTGAGTTCGTCTCCTGCGTATTCTCTCTTTACGCTTTATAATTTTCCACTTTCCTGTCTACGATTGTAGTTCTTTTCCTTTAAAATGGGTCTCCTGGATGAACAAGATGTCTGCCTGATTCCGCTCCCCCTCCTGGGCAAGACTCCTCTATTTAACCCACCACACCCCATCTCTGATCACCTTCTGTTCCTCTACTACCACTCCAGTTGAAATCACAATACAAACTCACCCTTTGCATGCATTTTGCTTATTGCCCACTAGATATACATGTGGATAAGCTGCTAATTTTAACCAGCTATATTGACGGGTCTTAAAATGGGTCTCCTGGATGAACAAGATGTCAAGTGGTGTGACATGATCTCTTTGGGAGGAATAGGTAATAATCCTGGCTGCAGTGTTTTGCAGTAATTGTAAACGAAGTAGCTGAGTACGAGTGAGACCCGTGAGAACTGAGTTACAATAGCTAATACAAGAAAGCACGGTAGCTATGGTAATGGTGGTCAGGGCAGAAGCAGAAATAAAAGGACGAATGGAATGAATTTGGCGCAAGAAGTAGTAAGAGGCTTTTCCTAGCCTTGTGCCTCTTTACGACTATTTTGGCTTATTGTAAACCGCCCTGATGTCACATGGGGACGGTATATCAAATCTGAATAAACTAATTAACTAATAATAAAACTAATAAATTAAAGTTGCCCAATATGATCACTTCTCCATTCATGGATATTGTGATGAGGTGAGTGCAGCCCAGCTAGGGAAAACTGAAAAAAAAGAAGGATTTTTTTTCATTGCGGGGGATGGGAGCACAAAATCCTAGGCTCCATACTAGAAGCACTGAAAGAAACCTAGAGGGCAGAGCTAAGGGTAAACCAATCACAGACCACAGGACAACCCTGCAGAGGAGTAGGAGGTCCAAGTGGGAGGAGCTAGGAAGGGAGTTGCCCAGCTCAACAGTTAACAGAGGAAGAACAAACAAAAGAGGGAGACACAGTTTGAGTAAGGAAGGAGCTGTGAGCAGAAGGTCCAGGAGGAGTGCAGGAGCAAGCACCAGTGGCAGCTGCAGTTCAGGGCCTAGCCCAGGTTCAAGTCCAATTCCCAGGAGGCACAGACAGGAGAGATCTGGGGCCAAGCTGTGGAAAACCCTTGCAGCCAAGGAGAGCAGCAAATGGAGGAACCATTATAAAGGCAGCCAAGAAAGGTACGCAGGGAATGGGCAGTGCCACCAGAATAGTTCTTGCTCTGACTCAGAGGAGACTTTCATACACCTGAAGCCTCAGCACAGCAAGAAGTATCTCAGGAGGGAAGTTAAGCAGGAGAGACACACAGGAGACCGGCTTGGAGGAGCCAAGGCCAGGCAGTGTGAGAGACTGTTTAACATTGCGAGGACTCTTAAGGAAAAGACACCAGAGCACTTCCAGAGAGCACAAAGCTGTAGCTCAATTGAGAGTATGGAGGTAGGCCCTGAAGAAAGTGTTATTGAGTCAGAAGCTTCTGAGATGGAATGTGAGCTGTGCACTAAAATACAATAGTAATGTGTTAGAAAACAGTGAAATATAAAAGGAAGCTGTTGCAAGTTAAAAGCAGTTTTCAAGAGTTGAAAGAGAAGAGTAACCCTGAAGACAAGAGGTTAGGAATCTCTTAGGAAGTAAAACTGCAGAACTTCAGAGAAGGCCCAAACAGCTAGAACTGTTTGTATGGGTGTGGCAACAGCAGGTTGGAAGCTGTGAAGAGTTTTACAAATGTTTTTGTTTTGCAAGGTCAAGCAATTGCAGTGAAGAATAGAAACTGCTGTGAGTTTTGTTTGGACATTCTAATTTTGGAGAAATTATCCTGTATTTCTTTTGTCTGGAAAAAGTGCTTAAAGAATTTTTATGTTCATCACTTGCCAACTTTGGAAACCGAATAAAAATTTCCTGTGCGCTTTAAATAACCACTCGGTTTTTCTTATTGACACAACTACAACCCTCGAAGGGATACAGATGGCCAGCCGTCCCTACTAGGCAACCGCCTGGTAGGGGCGCGAGCGTCACAATATATTTACAATATCAGCAATCAATTTGCTATCCATTTCTTCAGTTTGAGTTGGAGGCCTGTAGACTACACCAGTATGGATGACAGTGCCATCTCCTCTTTTCAACATAATCCACAATGCTTCTTTTCCCCACGTCCCCTGCAGTTCAGTAGCTTTAGTATTGCCTTTGACATATAGGGCTACTCCGCCTCCTTTTCTACCCTCTCTATCTCTTCTAAATAGATTATAGCCAGCTATGGCTATATCCCATTCATGCGACTCGTTAAATCATGTTTCTGTAATGGCCACAATGTCCAAGTCCGCTTCCAGATCAGGAACTTTGGCTTGGCTTCTAGCATTTGTGTTCATTGTTTTCCAGCATTTGTTGACTGGCTTGCCTGTATTTTGCATTGATTTTCTTCTACATGCCTCTTCCCACTTGCCATTGATGTGTGGTTTAAAAGTTTGGCTGTTTCCAATGTTGTTATGTTTTTGCTGGGAGTGATGTCCTGAACTTGTTGTTCTCCATCCATCACTCCCATTCCCTAGTTTAAATGACTGTCCATATACTGATTGAATTTTTCACTTAGGATCCTTTTCCCTGTGACAGAAAGATGTAGTCCATCAGTACAGTATAGTCTCTTTTGTTGGTCCATCTGTTTCCCCAGTCGCCACTGTATCCAAATCCTTCTTGTTTGCACCAGGTTTATAGCCATGTATTAAAGTTGTTTATGCAATGCAGCCTTTTTGCCCCTTTACCAAGAACAGGTAGAACTTCTGAGAATGCAACAGTGTTAACAATGAGCTTGAGTTTCTCTCCCAGAGTCTGGAAGTCCCTTTGAACTGCCGAGGTACTGTTTCTAGACAGGTCATTTCTACCCAAGAGGATAACAATGTCAATTTTGGAGTGCTCACTTTCTGCACTAACTATACCAACAGTTTGGTTTGTATTCCTGCTGGCTGAAGAGCCTGGAAGGCATCTGACCATCTTCTCTCCTTTGAACTGTCTTCTCAAGTTGGTGCCTCTGATGATGGAATCTCAAAGTAGTAGTAGTTTTCTGTTTTGTAATTTTTTTCTTCATATTTGGTGCATTATCAGTAGGTTGGGCATTGATTCTCTCATCTTTATCTTTATCTTTATCTTTATTCATATTTGATAAACCGCTATTGTAATAACATTAAGCGGTGTACAATAAAAAGAGGGGTTACACACTGCAAACCATGAAAAGGAACGCCAATAATAAAATAGGAAAGAAAGAGGCAGGACAGAGCAGTAACATCACAGTAATCACCAAATCATAGGACAGACATAGCCCAACCGGGCAACACGGATAACAGGGGCAAACGAACAGGGGACAGACAAGGACAACCTAGTGAGAAAAGACGAGCAGGCAATCAGGGAGGGGCTCCTGGGGGGAGGTCGTATGCTTTCTGAAAGAGGTAGGTCTTAAGTAAGGACTTAAACTGAGGGTAAGAGGATTCTAACCAGAGGGGAGTGGGTAGCATGTTCCATAGGAGGGGTCCAAAAAAGAAGAAAGCAGAGTGGCGGGTCTGTTCCAAACGGGCTTGGGAAGGTGAGGGAAGAGAAAGCCGGTTAGCATGGATTGAACGAAGCTGGCGGTGAGGCGAATGTAAGGAAATGGAATCTGTTAAGTAACGAGGGGTGCCAATATAAATGGCTCGATGGATCAAGATCAGGAATTTGTAGTGAAAGCGAAAGCGCAGAGGTAGCCAATGTAATTGGAAGAGGATGGGAGTAATGTGGGCAAAGTGGCTAGAGAATGTGACAAGGCGCGCCGCCGTATTTTGAATCCGTTGCAATCTTTGGAGTTGATATTTGGGGAGGTTCACCAGGAAAACGTTACAATAATCCAGCCGATTAATAACTAGTGCAAGTACAAGGGTGATTAGTGAACTAGGGGGTAACACAGAACGAACGGCCCGAATTTGTCGTAAGGCGGCAAAGGAGCGACGGGAAATTGTTGTGATATGTTCTTGAAAGGAAAGGGATGGGTCCAGAAGAACTCCTAAATAGCGGAAAGTGGATGTTAAAGGGATAGTGGTTGAGCCGATGGAAGGAGCTAGAGTAGGGCATGCACCGCTCAGTGACACCCACATTGCTGATGACTTTGCAGGGTTAAGGTGGAGGAAATTCTCCGAGAGCCATGAAGCAACATGAGTAAGGCAGAGGTTAAGCTGGGAAATATCCGGCGATAGTGGTGAAGTGTGGAAGAGAAGGACAATATCATCTGCATAGATAAATGAGGAAATGGGATATTGCTGCATAAGTAACGGTAGTGGGGAAAGAAAAATGTTAAATAGCAAAGGGGAAAGAACGGAACCCTGTGGGACGCCACAGGTGAGAGGAAGCACAGTGGAGGACCGCCCATTGGCGTGAACAGAAAAGAAACGGGTGGAAAGGAAGGAGCGGAACCAGTGCCAGACAACGCCTCGAAGGCCTATGTCGGATAATCGTGATAGAAGGGTACTCATGAAAGGGCACTTCAGTTTTCACGGATTGGGCACTCACTAGCCAAGGCAGAGAAGGCATTATGCAAGGATATCTCTTGATGTATATGATGTCTCCATGTTACAGGTCACAACCTACTGGAGCCCACTGTGATCCATTTGTTCCTGGGCTGTTTGATTCTTTGTGGGAGTTGAGGTGGATTTTGTTCAGTTTGTACCCTTGAAGAAGTGTGTTTAATTGCAGCTAATTCTTCCCTTAGTAGAGTCAATTCTTTATGCATAGAAGCTAACTTGAGGCATATAGGGCAAGCTCTTTGGTTCCAAATGATTCTTCTTAGAATGAAAGCACCACATTTATTGCACTGGATACATGACATGCTGAATAAGACTGTTATAAAGCGGTCCTAGGAGAAAGAGAAAAGGAAATAAAGGTGGGTGCAACACCTAATTGAAGGACAGAAGTCAATGTATATGATGACTATATTGGCAATGCAACCCTGGGGTGGGTGGGGTGAGGGGTAGGGTGGGCGGGAACATAGGTGTCTCTGGCTAGTAGACCTTATATGAACTGAGGGCACACTCAGATATCTGATTTTAAAGGCTATGCAAGGAATGTAGGCAGTCTGAATAATCCTAAACTTATAGTCCAAGCTGAAATTTATATTAAAATAAAAACAGGCAATTGTAAAAATCTTTAGCTTAGCTTTGTGTAGTCCTCGGTGCTGTGATGAGCAGAACTGGATCAGTCAGCTTGCTCAGAAACCAACAGAAGCACTGGCAACTTAAATGCAAGGCACTGATAAGGCAGACAAAGAGAATTTGAAAATAAGCTTGCCTTGGAAGCAAAAATGCATAATATAATCTTTTTCAAGCATATTCATAGCAAAGAAAATCTGTGGGAGAGTCAGTTGGAGCATTAAATGACAGAGGAGTAAAAAGCCATAGTGGAGAGATTGAATGAATTCTTTGTTTCAGTCTTTATTAGAGAAGATGTATGGAAATTACCCATGCCTGAATTGGTATTTAAAGGTGATATATTGGAAGAATTGATCAAATCTCAATAAACCGGGAAGATGTACAGTATTACAACTATTTGATAAACTAAAGAGTAGTAAATCATCTTGACTAGATGGTATACATCCCAGGGCGCTGAAAGAATTGAAATATGAGACTGCAGATCTAGTATTAGTACCTGTAGATTGGAGAACGACCAATGTAACACCAATTTTTAAAAATGGTTTTAGAGGTGATCCGGGAAACTACAGACCGACGAGCCTGACATCAGCAATGGGAAAAATGATAGAAATCATTATAAAGAATAACAATTACTGACCATGTAAATAGTCATGGTTTAATGGGAGAAAGCCAACATGGATTTAGCCAACGAAAGTCTTGTCTTACTAATCTGCTATTTTTTTTTGAAAGTGTGAATAAACAAGTAGATAAAGGTGAGCCAGTTGATATTGTGTATCTGGATTTTCAGAAAGCCTTTGATAAGGTCCCTATTGAGAGACTCTTGGCAAAATTAAAAAAGTAATGGGTTAGGAGGCATTGTACTATTGTGGATCAGAAACTGGTTAAAAGATAGAAGGCAGAGAGTAGAGTTAAATGGCTAATTTTTTCAATGGAGAAAGGTGAATAGTGGAGTAATCCAGAGATCTGTGCTGGGCTTGCTGCTTTATAACAGTGAGGCAATGAAATTTGCAGATGACGCAAAATTATTCAAAGTTGTTAAAACACTAGAGGATTATTAAAAATTGCAAGAGGACCTTGATAAATGGAAGACTGGACATTCAAATAGAAGATGAAATTTAATGTGGAGAAGTGAAAAGTTATGCATTTAGAGGCCCATTCTGAACAGGGCACGTACTGGCGATCTGGATATCCAAAATCTGGATGGCCTGCATTTGGCCCCAATTCTTCTGTACTGTGACTTTCCATGGCCATGGCACCAGGATGCCATGCAGGAGCCCCACTGCCCCGCAAAAATTTAGATCTGCTTTTCCACGTTGCCTCACCCCCTAAAGGTCCTTCCAAGCCTGTCCTTCATGGCTAAGCCGTCAGCTTCACAGGGACTTAGTCCACCACTGAGGTGGAATAAGTTCCCCAGCCATTTCACCCATGCCAGATGTACAGGGTCGTGACCTGGATAGGCCCTGTATGTCATGGTCCCACTGGGTTTAAACGAGGTTTGGACAAGTTCCAGGAAGAAATGTCCATAAACCATTGCTAAAGAGGACCCAGGATAAGCATTGTGGAATCTGTGCACCTGTTTGGAAATCTGACAGGTACTTGTGACCTGGATTTTCCACTACTGGAAACGGGATACTGGCTTTGATGGACCTTGGTCTGACCCAGCATGACACATCCTATGTTCTTATTTTCCAAACACCCGGTTCAGTATTGCCCCATCCCACATTGGTTCTATAACAAGTTGCCAGAACTATTCTCCCTGTAGAAAATCCAGGATCTCCCTACTTCTTCTGAAGCCAGGATGTGCCAATCGACATCCGGAAAAGTGAAGTCACCTAGCAAAAACACTTCCCCTTTTACAGCAATTTCATTAACACTTTCAATTAAATTTCTATTTGCCTGTGAGGAAGGATTGTATATCACACTGATATACATAGATCTTCCATTCCCTCTTTCTAAATTACCCCACAGTTCCTCCTCTTTATTTCGTAACTCCTGTAGTTTTCATTCCTTGATATTATTTTTTCATATCATGCCGTTCCTCCACTTTCTTTCTATCTTGTCCTTGCTTTCCCCTGGAATATCTCACTTTGTGTGTGTGTGTCTCTCTCTCGCGCTCTCTCGCTTATCTTTCTTCTCAAAGAACTATTTTTCTTTTCCTCTTCCTTCTCCCTTAAGACTCCCTCTCTCTCTCTGTTTCTCTCTGCCTTCCTTTCCTGGCATAGGGAAGGGGAAGGAAGAAGGTCTGCCTTGGGGGGCAGGGAGAGAGAGCCTTGAGGTGAAGGAAGAGAGAGAGAGAGAGTAGTATGGGAGACGAGAGGAAGGGGAAAGGAAGGGAAGGGAGAAAATGCTTTTGGCATAGATATAAGGACAGAAGAGAAAGTACTTTGGGAAGAGAGCGTGATGGAAAAGAGAGAGCTCCTTTGGGAGAAGGGGGTGGAGGTAAGAGAGAGTACACAGATGGAAAGACATAGGGGGTAAGAGAGAAGTTGCTTTAGGGGTGGAAAAGGAGCGTGTTTTTTTGAGGGGCGAGTACAGGAGAGGGAGAGAGGGTGCCTTGGAGGGAAGTCAAGGGAGAAAGGGAGTATTCTTTTCAGGGAAGGAAGGGAAAAAAGTGTGTTAAAGGGTGAAAGGAAAGAGAGAGAGAAAAAGAGAATGTGCCTTGGAGCAAGAAGGGAAAGAAAGAAAGAGAATACCTAGAGAGAAGGGAGGGAGAGAGTTTTATTATGGGGGGGGGGGGAGAATGCCTTGGAAAGGATAGGGAGATAGACAGACGGAATGCCTGGAAGAGGCGATGAGAAAGAGAAAGAGAAAGAGAGACTTTGTGGGAAAGTGGAAGTGAAATAGAAAGATAGAGGGAGAGAGATAAAGTATTTTAGGGGGTAGGGACAGAGAAATCGAGGGAGGAAGGAAGGAGGCGGATAATGCCTAGAAGGAAGAGAAAGAGAAAGAGAGGGAGTGAGGGTGGGTGGGGGAAAGGGAAGGGTCAGATTGGGAGGTGGGGAAATACTGAGGCTGCCACAAACGGGTGCTGGTCTTTTGCTAATGTGTATCTGTGTAGATCCAGTTATGTTGGGTGTGTTTGTATGTGTTGTGTTGTTTCAGGGTTTCTGAAAGTACCTCTTTCAGTGCCTATGTTTGTGTGTTTTATATTGTCTGTGTTACTGGATGTGCTCAGTGTCAATGTGCACAGGTTTGTCTGTTTGCATAGTCATGTCTTTACAAATGCCTGTGTGTGTCTGCCTGTGTCTTAGTTTTCTTGTGTGTGCAGATATCTGTGTTTCTTGTGCTTGAATTTTGGATGAATTTGTTCAAACCTCTTGCTTTTTGGCACCCTGCATCAGGTTACCTGCCACGGCTGGAATCCCTGCTGCAGACTCTCTCCGTCGGTAACCTGTCCCCGTGAGGATCGTGCTGTCAGCATGTGATGTAAGGCATGTGCCAGAGCATAGACCGCTGTATAAACACCGTAAGAGAACCTGAAATTATAAACATCATAGACAGAAGAATCCAGGCTGCTCAGAGACTCCGACCCAGTGCAGTTAGGCAAGTCATCAAGCTGTTCCCATCCATACTTCTCTGTATTTGGCAGCTTGCATCTCAATTTCCCCTGCCAAAGCTCTTTCAGTAAAGCATCATCTGGAAACATGGCAGGGTTCACTTTGTGAAGAAAATCCTTGAATCCAGGAATTTCACCTTTGGGAATTGAAAATGCTAAAGAACAGTTCAAAAACTGGAAAGCACTTGCTAAACCATAATCTGTAATAATTGTCAGAGATGCCGACAAGATCCACACTTTCTGTGAGGTTCTGTACATGCCCCACTCATTGTACATGAACTGCTGGAGCACAGAGGTCATGCTCCCATAAACAATGATCACATTGCAGGTGGACGTGCCAGTCAGATGAATAACCTCATGCATCTTGTGTTCAGCATTATTCCCTATCATGGGTATTACCGCTAAAAACTCAACACAGCCCCCACTCTGAATAATTGCCTGCTTCAGTTCTTCACCTGCAGATTGTCCATGATAATTGTCTGATGTGAGGATCCCGACCCAGGTCCAGCCAAAGTGCCTGAATAACTGAATAATGGCGTCATACTGAGACTGTTCGTTAGGGACCATTCGGTAAAAGGATGGGAAGAGAATCCGATCACTGAAGACAGGGTCCATGGCGCCATAACTGATCTGTGAAGGACACAAAGCAATGGAAAAGATATAGAAAGAACTCTGATATGAGAACAAAATAATATTCTATAGTCATCTCGTAGGTTAGACTGGAGAGTTCTAACAGTGTTGAAGGGGAAACTTGAAGAGGGCTGGTGCAAGTGTTAGAGCCCTAAGTGAAACTGCAGCCTGACATCTCCAATTATCACCATGATTCACAAACAGTTAACTTCTGAAATGTGTTAGGAATTAATATCAATAAATGTCCTGCATTTATACTGCCATTTTCATGGAAAATAGAAATGACTGGAAACCTAAATACATCACCCAGAAAAAAATGCTTAAGTACAGCCTGAGGTATCTCTGGGGACAGGTCCTGTTCGGTGTCTGTGTAAGTGATATTACCAAAGGGTTAAAAGGAAACATTTTTCTTTTTGAGGATGAAACGAAGATCTGCAATAGAGTGGACATTTCAGGAGGGAGCAGACAGTATGAGAAAAGATCTCCAGAATAAGAAGAATGATCTAATTCTTGGCAGTTCTATTTTAATATGAAGAAGTGCAGAGTGATGCACTTGGGATGCAGAAATCCAAAGGCGTTATATGCAATAGGGGGCAAGATGCTGGTGCGCATGGACCAGGACATGAACCTTGAAGCAATAGCAGGCTGGAAGAGTGGCTTGAGCAAGTTATCTCAGGCTGGAGGGCTGGGGGTTCAAATCCTGCTAGAGGACAGCAACCTTGGGCTGGAAAGACAGGTTTCTAATCCCACAGGTCCTTCTTGTGGCCTTGGGCAAGCCACTTAACCCTCTGTTGCTTCAGGTACAAAAACATAGATTGTGAGACCTTCAGGGACAAGGGAAAAATATATATGTGCAGTACCTGAATGTATACTAGTAGAAAAGTGGTATATAAGCCTAGCTAAATAAATAATAGTGTCTGAGAATCTCAAGGCAATGAAACAATTTGACAAGGTAGTGGCCAAAGTTGGAAGGTTGTATGCAGGGAGACATAAGCAGCAGAAGGAAGGAGTCACTACAAGTCATTGCTGAGGCCTCACTTGGAGTATATGTTCAGTTTTGGAGACCTTACCTCACAAAGGATATTGAAACTGTTAAGAGCAAGTCAATCAAACTGACACAGGGCCTGTGCCAGACGAAATATGAAGAAATACTTAAAAAATCTAAATATGCATACTCTTGAGGAGAGGAGGGACAGGGGGAATAAGAAAAAGAGGTCTCCCTTTGAATCATCTCTCTCCCCTTCAATCTGTTCAACCCTCTGCTGCGTGGCTAATCTTCCGCCAGCCTTGTCATGTTCATATTACCCCTCTTCTCTAGTCACTTCAATGGCTTCTTATCCATTTCCACATCCAATTCAAACTTCTCCTGCTGACCTATAAGTGCATTCACTCTGCAGCACCTCACTACCTTTCCTTTCTGATACCTCCCTACACCCCTCCTTGGGAACTCCGCTCTTCTGGGAACTCGCTCTTCTATTATTAACTCCAGACTTTGCTACTTTTACCTTGCTGCCCCTTATTCCTGGAACAAACTACCTGAGTCTGTACATCAGGTGCTTTCTCTGATCCTTTTCAAATCCAGACTGAAAACTCACCTCTTCACTGCCGCTTTGGATCTTAACTCACCTGATCTCCTTTGTGTTTCCTTACCATTCCCCCTAGATGTATCCCGTGTCTACAGCCACTGTTGTCTGTCATCAGAGCTACAATCTTTTACATGTGTCAGTGCAGCGCTGTGGTTGTCTTGTAGTGCTATGGGGCCAATTCCATTGTGTGCATCTCCCATCTGTCCAGCCAGTCGGAATCGGGACATGCTCCAGTGCACCCGATTCTGATCGCGCAGGGACTAGACATGCCTGTGAGATCAGAATTGGGTCTACCAGCCTGGACGTGCAGGTCGTGCCCTGATTCTGGCCACCCAGTCATCCAAGCAAATGCCTGGCTAGCCCAGCTGGCATCCTTGGCAGCAAAGGAAAATCTTTCCCCACAGCCCGACCCCCAATCAGGCTGCCGTGGCCAGGGTCTGGCTGCAGGAAACCCTCTGCACCCCCTCACCTCTTCGGCAGGTCCCAGATCCAGTGGTCTCCATCTAGGGGAACATATTCCACCTCCGAGGTAGAATAAGTCCCGTATGAAAACATTAGAGGTGTGAAGATTGGTGGAAGACTCATCAACAACCTTCACTATGCTGATGATACCACATTACTGGCTGAAAGTGAAGATGATCTGAAACATTTGCTTCTCACGATCAAAGAACATAGTCTCAAAATGGACCTGCACCTTCATGTCAAGAAGACAAAGATCATGGAGGCGGAGCCAGCAGGGTCTATGATGGCTGCCTAAATTGTAAGCTGCCCTCATCCTGTGAAGAATTCCTACCCCCTATGCCTTATAAATGCTAAATTCCCCGGGCTTTTACGGAGGAATCTGTGCTTGAGATGCCTACTGGTAAACCTACAAGACTGGATTACCCCTCTTCCGCGGGCTCTGGAGTTAAGCGAGCCAAATCTGATCCCCCCTCACCGTAGAAGATGCCGAGTGCAGGGGAGGCCCCAGTAGGCCTACAAGAAGTTCTGGATGAGATCCGTGTGGTGCGCGAGATGGTGGCCTCTAATGGTGAAACGCTTGGTGAACTTCAAGCAGACATCATGGAGTTGAAAGAAATGAAAGCTCAAGTGGCCGCACTATTTGAAAATCTCAACTGCTTGGAGGGTAAGGTCTCTGCGCATGAGGAAAAGTTGAAATGCGTCATGGCTGATTCCAAACGGATGCGTCAACTGGAACGGAATTTAGAAGATTTAAATAACAGAACGAGACGGAATAATGTGAGGATCATTGGTGTTCCTGAAGGAGCGGAGGGTACGGACATAATTTCTTACCTGATATCGCTGGTGCCAAAAATATTGAAGATCACGTTTGAGGTCCCATTTGAGATTGAGCAGGCGCACAGGATCCCAACGCACTCGGGGTCCAATGTAAGGCAACCGCAGCCAATTATCTTTTATGCCCTTAGGCATTCACAGGTAACGCAGATCTTGGCAGCTGCGTGATCAAATCCCTCCCTTAAAGTGGATGGCAAAAGGTAGCCTTCTTCCCGGACTTCCACAAAGCCACTGTTTAACGGAGGAAGCAACTGCTCACTTTTCGTTCCAGATTACAGAGTCTGGGGGCCCGCTATGGTCTATTGTTTCCAGCCAGGCTGCGGGTTACCCTACACAATCAAACGCACATGTTTGATGATTCTACCGCGTTGAGTTTTTGTGGAAGAAAACGAAGCACTAAAGATGCAATGACAAGTCTTGGGAAGTGGATGGGCATCTACTTGGAAAGAGGGCGGTATGCTCGAGAAAAGATGGAAGACTTGTGGAAGTCGGCTGTTCGCTGCAGGGCGATAACCTTATTTTATGGACTTGGTGTGACATGAGAGTGTTAGTCTTGCTGTTCAGTTGTTTAGTGGGGATGATTGTGTAGTGAATGGGGGGGGGGACAAGAAGGGGGGAAGGGGGAAAAGGGAAGGGGGGAAAAAAAAGGGGTATGTATGAAAACAACCTTTTGTGCTGGGGTAGGGGAGAAAGTTCTTATGGCAGCTTGGGGGTTTAGGTGGTAATTGGGTAATGCTGTCTCACCCAAATCATCCCTTTATTGGGGGAAGGGTCGTGTCTCCTTGTGACCTTGGGGATTTAGCTCTAGAAGCGTTATGTATTTGTGTAAGGATATATGTTTGGATTGTGTGTTACTGGTATAGTTATTTGAAGAGCCTTCTAGCTATCCTGTCCCATGTCCTCGCTTAAGTTTCTTTCGTTGAATGTGAAGGGTATAAATAACCCCATCAAGCGTAAAAAGATTCTGTTATATTGTTTGAAGGAACGTGCAGATGTAGTTCTGCTACAAGAAACACATCTGTCGGCTGCGGAAACTAAAAAGCTGGGCTTGTGAAAGTTTACCCTAGCAGCCCACTCCGCGGCTGTCCAAAAAAAAAATGGTGTAGCTATTCTAGTTAGGAAATAACTGCTGCCTGTGATTGAGTCCACCCGTGCTAACATGGCTGGTAGGTGGACCTCAACTGTGCTTCAAATAAGTGGGAAGACGCTGGCCATTTTAAATTTATATGCCCCTAACACGGATGATGTAGCATTTTTTCATGGGATCGCAGAAGAGCTTGTAACATTTGCCAGTACCGACATTGTGGTGGGTGGGGACTTTAATTTAGTTCTGGACCCTTTGATAGATTGTAAGCCTTATCGCCCACACAGATCGCAACATGCCACTGCTGTGGTCCAGGCTATAATGCAGGATATGTGTCTATCAGATATATGGAGGCTAACTCATCCTGATGAGAGGGATTTTACTTTTTTCTCCCTCCCTCATAAGTCACACTCACAGATTGATTACTTTCTCATCTCGAGAACTCTAATTTCAGCTGTGGAGAAAACAGACATAAACTCCACTCAAGTTTCTGATCATGCAGGTATAACCTTCTCTCTGCTGGTTGGGGATAAGAAAGAAGTTAAGCCTAGCTTCTTCTTTAATAAAGCCCTACTCGGGGATAAAGGGTTTTGCGATAGTCTTAGGCATGCAATCAAGGAGTATTTTGATGTTAACCTCTCTGGGGAGACCCCTGGATGGGCCTGGTGGGAGGGATTTAAAGCAACTATTCGAGCCAAAATAACTAGTTATACTATTGCATTGAACAGGGAGAGGAAGGGCAAATTAAAGAGCCTAGATGCACAAATTAAGGCAGGAGAACGACCGTGGAGGCAGGTATTTTGCTACGTTTGCAAAGGCTCAGATTCCAATATAATCAGATTTTAAGCCTGGAGGCCCAGCAATCGTTGAGCCATCAGAAGGCCAGATACTATTTGGAATCTAATAAGTCTGGTAGTTTGTTATCAAATATTTTAACTCCTCGTGCGGCCAATTCGAGAATAGAAGCTATTAAAGGGGACAGACAACAGCTCTTAACGAGCAGTGTTGATATCATAGAGGCCTTGCGGAGTTTCTATGAAAAGTTATATTCTTCAGAAGTCCAGATGAGGGAGGAAGATTTTCAGACTCTTCTGGGGCACATCACTGACCCGACCCTTATTGAGCTGCAAGAGGGGCAGCTAGACAATGTTATAACTGCCGAGGAGATCAAAGAGGCTATTAAAGCTGGAAAGCCTGGGAAAGCGGTAGGACTGGATGGAATTCCTTGTGAATTCTATCAAGTTTTTGAAAATGAGTTAACCCCTCACTTGTTAGAATATTACAGCCTCTTAAATGCTCAATTGCCTTTGGTAGGCTCGTTTAATGAGGCTACAATTGTGGTACTCCCCAAGCAGGGTAGAAATCCGCAAAAGGTAGAGAACTACCGTCCAATTTCATTATTAAACACTGACTATAAGCTTTATGCTTCCATTTTGGCTCGGAGGCTTTCAAAAGTAATGTCACATCTTATTCATCCTGATCAATGTGGCTTTTTGGCAGGGAGAGCTACGTCGGATAATGCCCGGCTTTTGCTAAATGTCATCTCCGTAGTAGAACATCAGGAAAATCCGGTGATGGGCCTATCCCTGGACGCAGAGAAGGCCTTTGATCATCTAGAGTGGAGTTTTCTAACGTGAGCGTTGAAATGGTTTGGTTTTGGGGACCATTTCCTACGTTTAGTCCAGATGTTGTATACCAACCCAGCCACTCGTATCTTCGCAAATGGGACCCTTTCATCTTCCCTGGTTCTACACAGGGGTACCAGACAGGGCTGTCCCCTTTCACCCCTGTTATTTAATCTGGCGCTTGAGCCCTTAATACTTCTAATTCGTTCACATACATCAATTTCCGGAGTTCAGATCATAGATTTGAAAGTTAAAATCTCTGCATATGCGGATGATTTGTTACTTTTCATTCATCCTTCTTCGATAGGAAGTCTGTTGGATTGTATTGAACAGTACTCTCGATTGTCCGGATATAAAATCAATTGGACGAAATCAGTTGCTTTTCCCTTGAATAAATGGGCTCTTAAGTCAATGATAGACCCATATCCTTTCCTCTGGGCCCCTGATGAGGTTAAGTATCTTGGGGTTCGATATACGAGAAATCTGGATGATATAATTACCTTAATTGGGAAAGTATTAGCTGAAATGGTTCAAGTATTCACAAAACAATGGTTATCCTTACATTTAACGTGGTGGGGAAGGCTGGAATCTATCAAAATGGTCCTAACTCCGAAGATCAACTATGTTCTCGAAATGATACCGGTGAGTTTTCCCCCGAAGATTTATCAGTCCTTAGAGCGGCTCCTGCTGAATTTTTTATGGCAAGGTAAGCCGCCCAGAATAGCAACCCGTAAGTTAAAGGCAAAAAAGGATCCAGGGGGTGTGCAAGTCCCGGATTTTAGGAATTATCACAATGCATTTCGTCTTAAGCAAGGTGCATTATGGTCTGTTGAGGGGACTCAGGAAAGGTGCCCTATCTCATTGGAAGTGGAAAAACGCATTGCTGCTCAGATTCCCATGTATTTACTAGCGGGAATGAAGTGGCCAGACTCCTTCCCACGTAGTAGAATTATATCTGCCACTCAGGAAGTGTTTCAATTTTTTGTGCAGACAGTATGTAAGGACACCTCCTTTTCATGGCAGATGCCTATATGGTATAATTCTCGGTTTAAAATTGGGCAGAAGGTGGTTTCCTGGAAAGCATGGCAAAACAGAGAGATTTGAACGATCGGTCAACTCGCGACTTCAGTGGGCTGGAAGCCATTTAAGGAGCTGCAGCGTGAGTTTCTGATCCCTAGTTCGTGTTATTTTCAATGGTTACAATTAATACATTGTTTAACCAAGGCAAAGGTGGAAGTGGGTACTTTATCCGCGGAGTGGGAATTGCAGAAAATACTGGGAGTATGTGGCTCTGGGAAAGGGGTGGCCTCGCGTTTCTATGCTATGTTAAGGGAGGCCACTCATCAACGTCTGGTGGGGCTTGAAAAAATATGGGACAGGGAACTGGAAATTCATATTCTGATGGCTGCTTGGCAGCGGATCTGGAGAAAGGTGAACCGAGTGTCGAATGGGGCTGCTGTTATGCAATCCCTTTTCTTTTTGACCCATAGAGCACACATTACTCCTGTAAAGTTATCTAAATGGGGCAAGAAAACTAACAATGCCTGCTGGACGTGTAAGGAAACACCGGCTACTTTGAAGCATATGGTGTTTGATTGCCCTCATGTTCAATGTTTCTGGGCAAGGGTATGGGACAGGATGCAACAGGTTCTAAATTTTCAGACCCCCTTAAGATGGCAAGCCGTTATTTTGCGTTCAGTAGACGATGCGTTATCTTTGGCTAAAGACAAATTCCACCTTTTTAATCTCATGATGGCTATAGCGTTAAAGATGATTTCCAGTTGTTGGAAGGATCTCTCCAAATTGGATGATTGTTACTGGTGGAATATTCTATCTCTGTACATAAGTTATGAGAAAGAGCAAGATAAATGTAGGAGCTTTAGACCTACTTTGCAATACAGAGATATGAGCATGCAGAATGGGGGAATGGGAATTTCATGTGTGAACAAATGGCGGTACATGGATGAATTTGTTGCTAGATCTAAATAATGGTATTTTTGTGTGATACACTTCCTTTTGAAGGGTTCATGACATGGTGGGTCTACAAGGAGACTGGGGGAGGGGAGTAGGAGCAGAGGGGGGATTGGGGGGTTGGGAAGTGGGAGGGTAAGGAGTTGGGGTAAGAAACGAAAGGTTGGTTGTTAAGATTGTATATTTGTAATGGTTTTTTGTTTCTTTTGTGTTGTGAAAATGAAAATAAATGATTTAAAATAAAAAAAGAAAATTCCCCCCCCCAAAAAAGACAAAGATCATGACAATTGGCAAAATCAACAGGTTCATTGTTGAAGGAGAAGAAATTCAAATCATGAACAACTTTAATAACCTACTTGGATCAACTATCAATAAAGAAGCAACAAGCAGTCAAGAAATCTGACGCATTGCTCTTGGCAGAATGGCTATGAAGGACCTAGACAAGATTCTCAAGAGCAGAGATGTCTCTCTCCATACAAAGATTTGACTTGTTCAAGCCATGGTATTTTTAATAACATCATATGGATGTGAAAGCTGGACAGTGAAAAAGATAGACAGGAAGAAAATTGATGCCTTTGAATTATGGTGCTGGCGGCGAATACTGTGTATACCATGGACTTCCCAAAGAACAAACCAGTCAGTACTAGAGGAGATCAAACCTGAGCTTTCTTTAGAAGCTCAGATGAGAAGACTTCGACTTTCATACTTTGGACACATCGTGCAAAGAGAGAGATCATTAGAGAAAGACAGAGAGAGACAAGATAGATGGTCAACGCAAAAGAGGAAGGCCAGCAATGAGATGGATCGATACAATAACAGCAGCTACGGGTACCAGTCTGTCAACAATGAGCCGCCTGACTGAAGACCGAACACAATTTAGGACAACTATCCAGAGGGTAGCCATGAGTCGACACCGACTCGACGGCACTTAACAACAACAACAAATGGCTGACCCCAAGCATACTGAGCTGACCTCAGAATTGGCCCTATACATCAAGGGTCTTGGTGCCACCCACGGCCTGCCCTCACTCTGCCTGCGGTCAAAACCCTCCTGCCCACAAACAGAGCTCCACAAACAGATCCCCCCACACAGCTCAGATCTACGTGAGGGGAGCTGTTTCGTGGATGTCTAAAATGCCCTCCAAGGTGGTAGATGTCTAAAATGCCCTCTCAATGGAGGTGTTATGGGCAAGAAACAGTGATAGAAGTCAAAAAGACATGGGACAGACACAGAGGATACTTATATAGCAAGAGGATGGAATCAAAGAAAAATTAAATAACTTATTACACTTCAAAAAATAGATGGAGATAACCTGCAAAGAGCAGTGGGCATAACTCTAAACAAAGGGATAGAGGGGTGTAACCTGCTTGGGGTAGTGGATACAACCCTAAACAAAGGCATCACAAAAAGATACAAGCCATTAATTGGCTGGTAATTCCTGTACTGTCATACAGTTTTGAGATTGCTGACTGGCCTCTTAAAGACCTTGAAAAACTCCTCCATGCCCATGAAGTAATTTTTATTCCAAGACTATAAATCCCTAGAGCTGAAGGAGGACTGGGTCTCGCAGAAATTGATTATGCATAAGAGTTACTATCCTAGGCCTCCAGGCTCACTTAACTGTGTAATCCAGATCGAAATATGCAAAAAGTGCTGAAATATGAAAGTACAGGTCCAGAATACGTCTCCATCATCAAACTTGGAAAAGCAACTCAATAAATAGAAGCATTGAGTGAGAATCCACCAGCAAACACATGGAAGGAAGCAACAGCATTTGCAAAACGAGAGAACAAAATGCTTCAAAGAATTAGATCAGCAAACAAGAAAAAGCAATGCCAAATATACAAATACAGTGAGAAATATGAAGCGTTACTTCAGGAATCCTTTGTCAATCAAGAACAGACTCATGAATGGTTAAGGAGAGGTGAACTGAAACCAATGGATGACAGATTGCTACCTTCAGTCCAGGACAGTGGATTACAGATGAGATGGTTCAAAGCAAGCATAGAGAAAACTAGAAAAATGGATATATATTGATTCTTCATAAAAGAGCTGGAACAGTTATTTATCTCGTAGTTGGCTTATGGCAAAAAGTTTCTATACAGAAAGACATAAGAAAGTGGCACATTTCAACCACTCAGAAGTTCAAGGCATGCTTTATTCAGGTACCGTTCTGTTCCTGGCAGGCTTATGATCTAAGTTCCCGATGCTGATTTGCCTCTAAGGCGCTGAACTTTAACCCTGTCTATTCAATCCATGGCCATAGCTAGCCACCGAAATTGAATATCTGGGTCTTTTGCAATGCGCGGAAGCTAACTGGACAGTGGCGATATTGAACTGTTGCCCGGTTAGCTCCCATGGGTAAAGATAGGTATGGGAAAACCTCGACTATCTTGATTTGCGAGTCGCTAACCGAGCAGTGGTTCAATATCGCCGTTGCCTAGTTAGCAAAGGTGCCACCTTCGTTCCAACCCTAGAACGCCCACATCCTACACGGTTAGCATTTGGGTGCGCTGCGGTGGAACCCACGGATATTCAGCAGCACTAACCATGTTCTCCAATGCTCATCCTGGGAAAAGCAGTGGATTTCCCAGGTCCTCTTTAATAATGGTTTATGGACCTTTCCTCCAGGAACTTCTCCAATTTTTTTTTAAACCCAGCTACACTAACAGCTTTTACTGTTTGTCCCCTAGTCCTCATATGGGTATCCTTCCATCCCCTTTACCATTTTGGTGGTTCTTCCCTGTACCTTTCCTAATTCCGCTATATCCTTTTTTTAGGGACCAGAATTGCACACAATATTCAAGGTGCGGTCGCACCATGGAACGATATAGTGGCATTATAATATCCTTTGTTTTATTCTCCATTCATTTCCTTATGATTCCTAGCATTCTATTTGCTTTCTTGGCTGCCACTGCACACTGGGTGGAGGGTTTCAATGTGTTATCCACAATGATGCCTAAATCTTTTTCCTGGGTGATGATTCCTAATGTGGAATTGTGTATCTATAGTTTGGGTTGTCCCTTCTTTTGCACTTGTCCACATTAAATTTCATCTGCCATTTAAATGTTCAGTCTTCCATTTTATCAAGGTCCTCTTGCATTTTTTCACAATCCTCATGCGTCTTAACAAATGAATAATTTTATGTCATGAGCAAATTTGGTCACTCGTTATTCCCCTTCCCAAGCCATTTATGACTTCTTCAGTGGTATGGTGGGTTGCTGAGCCCCTTTTTTGCTGTTCTGTGGGTGTAAGGTGGTATGGAGCCCCCTATTCTGTTCAGGGGGGGGGGAAGAAGGTATAATGGTGGGGTCTCCCCTTATTTTTGCTGTTATGGAGGAGTTGATGAGACCCTTTTTTTTTTTTTTTTACTATTGTGTGGGTGTAAAATGGTATGGTGGGGGTATCATGACAGAAACGTCATATTTTAATAACAGTCACTGTCGCATATTCTGAATATATATGAAATGTATATTGCGACGCTCCTGCCCCTGCCCTAGGGCTAAAGGACAGGAGTGGCCTATTGTCCTGTGAGGAATGGATTAAAACTATTCCCTTGGAATGATGGGAGATGTAGTTTTGTTCTCCTTTCTCTCACTGATAAATGTAGTTGCGCCAGAGATGGTAAGGCTTGTGCAAGAATGTTTTATTCGTGTTGGGGAGATTCCTCCAGCGCATCAAAATTCAGATACATGAACATAAATGGTGCTTTAAATGGTAATAGAAGAAACTCAGGAATATAAGACAACGTAAAGTGAGATAAGCTTTTCTTCTATGGAGCTTAACTCAGCTCGGCCTCAAGAGGTGACTTACATATATTGCAGCCTCATGCAATTACTGTTCCATTCACAGTGTGAACTCAAACTCAGGTGCAAACAATTAGGTTTTCAGAGCACGGCAGCAGAAACTACCACGTTGTATTCTTTTCATACAAGGTACAGGCAAGCTTTGTTATACTGCTATTTCCTTACAGCATATTGAACAGTCCATGCTATTATCGTCAGAGTTTATCAAAGGTAAGGCATTCTCCACCTGCATAAAATCTTCTGACTGCACAGAACTATTGTCCTCATTCAGCTTTGACTGTCTGCCTGCTTTCAATTCTAAGAACTTGTTAAAGTCCTGAAGGAGCAATTCAGCCTGTTCAGTGCCTGACAAACAGTTGTCAGCCAACACTGAGTTTTCTCCCAGTCAATAATGTTTCCCCCTTCAGCTCTTGGCTTGAATGACTCAGGGTAACAATTGGGATCTTTTAAAACAGCCTTAAATATAGGAGATGGGACTTTACCTTCTCTATCCAGGCTCCTATAGAAACTGCTGTCTTTCTGCCAGGCTCCTCTCCTTTTAGGTAGCTCAAAAGCTTTGTAGCTGTGAGTGCTTCTGGGTCTCTCCGGTCCAGACTGTATCCACGAGGGCTCTGCCTTTTCCCAAGACTCTAAAACCAGGGCTTCGTCCACTTCTCGCAGGACTTCCTTTCAAAGCACCTGTTAAGATCCTTGCAGGTCCTCTGTTGCTACCAGGCTCAGACGTGCAGCCAAACTGCTTCCTGGTCATCTGCTCATGGCTTTCCTGTTTCTCACAGCTATTCTGCTTTTGCTTCCAGGCCCTCTGCTCACAGGTCCTCTGCTCCTGGGAATTCTGCTTCAAGCTGTTCATCTGCTTGATCTTAATCTGTTTAGCAGCGTCATTCACCACTTCATAAAGGGATTCTTTCTCAGACATACCCCATCCAACCCCTGGGTGTGCCCAATCAGCACTGCTCAACTCCTCCCTTGGGCTGGTCTCCATTCTCAGCTCACCAGAAGAGGGCTTTTTATTCCTTTTAGGATTGTAAATCCTGTGTAAATCCTGCTGCATTTCAGGATTTCCTTCAGTCTCCATTTCCTCAAGAGGGCGCTCTTTACCACAATATACACAAATGAACATGCAGATATGTCACCCCACCCATTATCCCCCAAATGAAAAAGTCAAACTGTGCCCATGATATTTTGTAGCCATAGAACAGCTGGACCCTCCCCCCAACAGTGGATAAAGCACAGAACTAGAACATTCCCCATAAATCTTGCCATACAAAATACGTTTGCGTTAATAATGAGCAGTTTTTAAAAATGCCAGACTCAACATGTAGTACAACACCAGAGAAATCAAAAGAGATATATTTCCCCTTGTGCGCAGAGCCACCTTTACCTATGGGCAAAAGGGGCAGCTGTCCCAAGTTCCTGTCTAACAGGGGCCCAGATGTCTACAGGTAAATTTAACCCTAAGTGCAAAACAGCTGAAATTTACCAGTTTTGTTATTTCATAGGTTTCCTCTCCTTCTGCAAGATCGCGGCTCCTCTTTTGATGCAAAGGAGTAGCCTAGTGGTTAGAGCACTGGCTTGGGAACCAAGAGAACAGGCTTTGATTCCTACTAGCACTCCTTGTGGCCTTGGGCAAGTCACTTAACCCTCCATTGCTCAGAAAAATCCAAGTTATCAATGTCCCTGTTTAATGTATGTTTACCAAGTTTAAGTTACAATGTAAACCACTTTGAAATGATAAAGCGGTATAGAAAAACTGTTAAATAAATAAATAATGCCTTACTGCACTGATACCACTCAACAAAAAGTGTCAATCAGTGATACAGCACCCTGTGCGTCACTGCATTCCAGAAACAGACTATGTGCAGTTACACAGACACATCCTCCCCTACTACACCATGCTGCCAAGAACCGCCTGCAGTTCTGAGTCAGGCAGGCACTCCGCATAGATGGAGATGAACATGTCAGGCCCTGCCAGTGAAGTAACATGGAGGCTTGCCTGGCGAGCTCATTCATGGAGTGCTGCAGAAACGGCTTAGATCCTGAAGAGAGTGATTCTACCAGCACTGAAAAGACTCTTCAATTGGTTAAAGATAAGTGAATTTAGTACTGAATTGGAGACTATCTCCCTGAAGCAGGAAGATATGTGATATGAATAATTATCATCTGCTACAAAGTACCATGTCGAGTCAGAGAAATTAAAAATTTTGGACCTAGTCCTTAGTGGAACACAGGATCTGGTGCAAGAGGTTACAGTGTTAGAGCCGCCTAGCAATAGTGATCATAGCATGATTGCATTTGATTTAATAAATGAAGGAGGATGGTAAGGAAATCCATAGTACTACCTTTTAACTTCAAAAGGGAGACTGATAAAATGAGAAAAAATAATTAACAAATAACTAAAAGGAACCGTTGCAAAGGTTAAAGGTTTACATCAAGAATGTACATTGTTTAAAAATACTATCATCGAAGCCCAGACCATATGTATTCCACACTTAACAAAGGTGAAAGAAAAGCAAAAAAACATAGAAACATAGAAAAATGATGACAGAAAAAGACCACATGGCCTATCTAGTCTCTCCTTCCTCCCATACTTTTTTGAAATCGGATACCGTCCTCATCTCTACCACCTCCATTGGGAGACTATTTCACAGTTCCACCACTCTTTCCATAAAAAAATATTTCCGCATATCACTCCTGAATCTAATTGAAGTCGCAGCAAAGACTTATACAGAGGCATTATCACCTCCTTTTTTCTGCTAGCCGTTCATCTCCGTATGCACCCAAGCATCCTTCTAGCTTTTGCTGTCGCCTTTTCTACCTGTTTAGCTACTGTAAGATCATCAGACACGACCATGCCTAGGTCCCGCTCTTCTTTAGAGGACAAAAGTACTTCACTCCCTATACTATATTACTCTCTTGGACTGCTGCAGCCCAAATTACATTTTTTAACATTAAATCCCAGCTGTCAAATTCTAGACAATTCTTCAAGCTGAGCTAGATCCCTCCTCATGTTATCTATAACTTCCAGGGTGTCTACTCGATTGCAGATTTTGGTATCATCAACTAAGAGGCAAACTTTACCCGACAGCCCTTCTGCTATATCACTAACAAAGATGTTGAAAAGAATCAGACCAGGGACAGATCCCTGGGGCACACCACTGGTAACTTCCATCTTCTCAGAGTCAGCTCCATTTAACTGTACCCTTTGTCAACCAATTTCTAAACCAAGCAGTAACTTTAGGGTCCATCCCTAGGGTGCTCAGTTTGTTTATAAGGCGTCTGTGAGAAACGGTGTCAAAGACTTAACTTAAATCTAAGTACACCACATCAAGGGCTCTCCCTCGTTCCAACTCCCTGGTCACCCAGTCAAAGAAATCAATCAGATTTGTCTGACAAGACCTGCCTCTGGTGAATCCATGCTGCCTTGGATCCTGTAATCCACTGGACTCCAGAAACCTCACTATTGTCTCTTTCAGCAGCGTTTCCAATAATATACTCACCACCGAAGTTAAACTAACTGGCCTGTAGTTTTCAACCACATCCTTACTTCCGCTTTTGTGTAAAGGTACCACATGAGCCCATGTTCCCTGTAAAATAGTTATCTCCAAGTTATAATGCCCTGTTCAATGTAATTTCAGTTTGTTCAATGTAAACCTCACTGATGCAGAATAGCGCGGTATATAAGAGAATGTAAATAAATAAAAAATAAATGAGCCTCTCTTCAGCCCTTTGGCACCACTCCCGACGCCAACGAGGCATTGAAAATGTCAGTCAGTGGAGCTGCTAGAACGTCCCCAAGTTCCCTCAGTATTCTAGGTGGTATCCCATCACGAACACAGTCTTCTGATAATTCTTCAAGATACCCCTCACTTTTATTCCTGTTTGTGGGTGTTTTCTGAGGTCCTGCTCCTGGTTCTTCAACTGTGAACACAGAACATAAATATTTGTTAAGCAATTCCACTTTATCCTCATCAGCTTCTACATATTCCTCCCCTTTACTCTTGAGTCTGATAAGTCCACATTTGCCCTTCCTCTTCTCACTAACATATCTGAACAATGTCTTATCCCCCCATTTTATTGCATTGGCTATTTCTTCCTCTTTTTGAATCTTTGCTTTCCTGACTACTTTGCTAGCTTCTCTAAGTTTTTCCAAATATTGATGCCTGTCTTCCTCTCTCTGTGATCTCTTGTATTTCATGAAGGCCTCCCTCTTTTTCTTCACCTTTTCAGCTACTTCTTTCGAAAGTCATAGCAGTCTCCTTTTCCTTTTGTCTTTATTTACCATTTTAACAAAAAGGTTGGTTACCCTTAAAATATCCCCTTTCAGTTTTTCCCATTGTTTTTCTACATCCCCCAGCTGTTCCCATCCTGCTAACGACTCCCTGAGGTATTGGCCAATCTTGGCAAAGTTAGATTTCCTAAAGTCTAAGACCCTCGCTTTTTAATGGATTCTAACAACCCTAGTCCTAATACTGAACCACACCATCTGGTGATCACTGGATGCAAAATGATCTCCTACTATAACATCAGAAACACTTTCACCATTGATAAGCATCAATTCCAGTATGGCTCCTTCACATGTGGGGTCTCTTACCAATTGCCTGAATAGTTCTCCCTGTAGAGAACCAGGATCTCCTTAATTCTAGATGATACTGCAGCAGGAATGTGCCAATCAACATCTGGCATATTGAAATTCCCTATCAGTAGCACTTCCCCTTGCCTAGCAATGCTGCGTATGTCTTCAATTAACTCTCTGTCCACTTCTTCCTCTTGTGAAGGAGGTCTGTATATCACGCCAATGCAAATAGATTTCTATTTCCCTCTTTCTAGTTTAACCCACAGTGCCTCCTCTCTCCCTTTTAAGCTCTGTAATTCCAAAGCTTTAATATTATGTTTTACATATAGTGCCACTCCTCCTCCCCTTCTTCCTACCCTGTCCTTTCAGAATAAAGTATAGCCGGTATAGTTATATCCCAGTCATAGTTTTCTGTGAACCATGTTTCTGTAACTTCCACTAAATCCAAGTTGGCCACTCCCACCAAAACTTCAAAATCAGGGATCTTATTTCCCATGTTACTGGCATTTATACACACTGCTTTCCATACGTTATCCTTTTTACCCATTTCCATAAAGGTATTTAATGTTTCACTTACCTGGTGGCTTTCTTCACCCATCCCCAATGAACCTAGTTTAAAGCCCTTTTCAGTAGATTAGCCAGTCTACTGCTGAAGATGCGTCGACCTTTCTTGGACAGATGGATGCCATCTCTACTCTGCAACCCTTGGAATAGCATCCCATGGTCCAGGAAACCAAAACGCTTCCGATGACATCATCCACGCAGCCATGCATTCATCTCCAGGATGCGAGCCTCTCTGCCTTGGCCTTTACCCTCAACAGGGAGGATTGAAGAGAACACCACCTGTGCACCTATCTGCTTCACCCTCTGTCCCTCTTGATATGCTCAGTCCCTCTTGATATGCTCAGTGGGATACCTGGCAGTATCATTTGTCCCGACATGCATTAGGAACATTGGGTAATAGTCAGTGGGCTTGATGAGTCTCGTCAAACTCTCCATAACATCTTGGATTTTCACACCTGGCAGACAGCATACCCATCTGGACATCAAGTCTCATCAGCAAATGGACGCCTCAGTACCCCTCAGAAGAGACCACCACTACCCTTCACTTCCTTGTGGTCACTGATTCTGCTACTTTGTGGTACTTGAGCTCTGGTTCTTCCCTTTCCAGGGATGTTTTCACCTCCTCCACTTCCAGGGAACATAATGGTTCTTCAGTTCAAGGCTTGAGAAGTTGAAATGGTGATTCTACAGACCCTGGTGACTTGTGTCCAATTTTTTTCATTCTGAGGGCACCTATCTTCTCTTCTTCTGGAGAGCTTGGTTGTTGCAAGAAGCATCTCATCAATGTACTTCTCATTGTCTTGAATTTTCCTCAGCCTCACCAACTCCTCTCTGAGTTTGTCCACTTGTTTCCTGAGAGCTTCAGCATGCAGGCACCCTGCACATGGAACCGGTCCTTCAAATGGCATTGGACAGAGGGAGAAGTTGCAAAGGAGGCTACAATTTTAGCGATATGATTTTTCCCAGCCATTGTTCTGTTTGTGGAGCTTAGGTATCTGTTAAAGCAAAAGAGAGAGATCTACCAAAGTACCAGCTGGTTTCCCAGCTGTCCTTTCAGAGAAAAATCAATTAAATCTCTTTAATTATATTGAGAATGTGCTGTTCCAAGTCCCTGTGTTGTGTTATTTGGGGAGGTACCCTATAAAGTAAGACCACTCACTAGGGGTGGGTGGGTGTTGTGGGTGGTAGGGAGGGAACTAACACCTGATTAGGTGTCAGTGGCTTCAAAGAGCTGAGAAAGTTACTAAATCAGAGTTTTAAACCTACCCCACTAAAGAAAATATTACTCCTTTTAAACTAAAGCACCACAAAGAATGTAACTTTGCTTTAAAAATGTACCAAAACCCTTTTAAGAGCTCCCAGTCAGAGAGCTAGCAATTTAAAAAAACCACAAATGCTTACCTTTATTTGAAATGTATAGCCCCTGTTAGGAATGCCTCAACAGTGCAGGGCTCTGAAGCCTTTTATGCAGGCCTCAACTGTTCTCAGTTCTTTCACAGGCTAATCAGACCCACTAACTCCTGATTAGGTGTCAGTGGCTTCAAAGAGCTGAGAAAGTTACTAAAGCAGAGTTCTAAACTTACCCCACTAAAGAAAATATTTCTCCCTTTAAACTAAAGCACCACAAAGAATGTAACTTTGCTTTAAAATGTACCAAAACCCTTTTAAGAGCTCCCAGTCAGAGAGCTAGCAATTAAAAAAACACACAAATGCTTACCTTTGTTTGAAATGTATAGTCCCTGTTAGGAATGCCTGACAGCATCGTTTAATGGTGAGGTCAGAGAGGCTGTTATAGCCAAAAAAGGTATCTTTCAGGAAATGGAAAAAGGAGTCAAATGACAAAAATGGGAAATAACATAAGCACTGGCAAGTTAGATGCAAGGCATTAATAAGGCAAGTAAAGAGAATTTGAAAAAACTTCCTGCCATAGAAGCAAAAATGCAGAAAAAAACCCCTTTTTTCAAGTACATTTGTAGCAAAAAACCCCCTCTGAGTCAGTTGGCCCATTAGATGATAGAGGGGTAAAAGGGGTGATAAGGGAGGACAAGGTCATAGCAGAGACTGAATCAATTCTTGATAATTAAAGGTGATGTATCGTAAGAACTGAAACAAATTTTGATTAACTAGGAAGATGTATTACAACTATTTGATGAAATAAAGAGTAGCAAATCACCTGGACCAAATGGTATAAATTTGAGGGTGCTGGAAGAACATAAATATGCTATTGCAGACCTACTATTAGTAATCTGTGAGCTATCATAAAAATCATCTGTAGTACCTGAAGATTGGAGACTGGCCAAAGTAACGCCATTTTTTAAAAAGAGTTCCAGGGCTGATCTGAGAAACTACAGATCGGTGATCCTGGCTTCAGTATTGGGGAAAATGAAAAGAGCCAATATAAAGAATAAAATTACTGAACATATAGATAGTTGTGGCTTAATGGAAGAAAGCCAACATAGATATAGCCAAGGAGATTGTCTTACTAATCTCATATTTATTTGAAGATGTGAATAAGCAGGTAGGTCTTGAAGGACTAGAAAAAGGGACTGCTGCTTCTGGAGAGAGATCTGCAATTGTGAGTATATATTTCTGGGAATTTTCTGAAAGGACTTCTTTGTATTAAAGCTAATTAATCTGTGAACCCAGTGTTTTTTGTTAAATCAGTCAGGGCCTAGTAGCAGCAGTTTAAGTTTAAATTTAAAACACAGAAGAGAACTTTCTGGTTACATTTCATACCCAGCAGAGAGCTTGTAGTTTAAATTTAATACTCACTCGGGGCCTAGTATCAGCAAAGTACTATTAGTTTAAATTTAAAATACAGAAGAGAGTTTTCTGGTTAAATTTAGAACCCAGCAGAGAGCTTGTAGTTTAAATTTCATAAAAAGTCAGAGTCTAGCAACAGCAAAGAGCTGAAATTTAAATCAAATCAGAATATAACTTAGCATAAAAGGCAAAACAGGGTCAATACTCTTTGAGCAACAAATAAAGTATTCTAGAGACCTTTACAAAGAGGCCTTCTACTTAGGGGGCAAGAGACCTGTAAAATGTTTTCAATAGGTGTTAACACCAGGTGGCAGGTCAAAAGGCCATTTTGAAAGACTCCTTCTATCCAAGCAAGGACTGTTAATCACCCAGGAAATTGGTCACAGCTTACCTCAGGAGCACAGGACAGGGTACTGTGTAGCAGCCCTCTTTTAATAAGTGTTATTTCCCTCCCTCCCTCTCTCCCCAACACCCACCCACCCCTGGGATAATCGTAGCTTTATAGTTACTTAAGGAGGTGCTCTCAGGTGAAGCTCATTATACAAATCAGTCATTCATTAAGGACCTGAGATTAATTAAGCTTCAGTTGAACAAGGTATATTAAACGTATTAGGTACAGTTTTGTTAGTATAAATATCCATAGCAACCCTTAGTAAGTAAAGAACTTAAAGATCTAAACACAAGCTTAAAACTAAGATGCAGACAGCAGTCCAGCAGTGAGATGGGGGCTTTCCAGTCTTTTGCATTGAGTGTCACGTGTATGATTTTCTCCCAGTTGGTGAGAGGTCTTAGGTGTGCACTAGGTGCAAGGAGCTCTTTGCTCTCAAGGAACGAGTCCGTTCTCTAGAAGCTAGAGTAGCAGACTTGGAAGACATAAGAAGGACAGAGAGGTACATAGACGAGACCTACAGGGATATAGTCCTGAAGTCCCACCTCCAGTCTGGCAGCATCCCTGTTGCCATGGAGGAGAGAGGTCACGTGAGAGTAGAGCATCACCGTGGTGTGGCAGGAAGTGATCCTGTAACTAGGACCTGTCCTCCAGGTGATGTAAAACCCTCTCGCACTGAGGAAGTTTCTCAGGGCCATTTGCCCATAAGGGAAGGGTTAGGACAGCTGTTATAGTTGTTGATTCAATCATTAGGCATGTAGATAGCTGGGTTGCTGGTGGACATGAAGATTTCCTGGTAACTTGCCTGCCTGGTGCGAAGGTAGCAGACCTCACGCGCCACCTAGATAAGGTCTTAGATAGTGCTGGGGAGGAGTCTGCTGTCTTGGTACATGTCGGTACCAATGACAAAGGAAAATGTGGTAGGGAGGTTCTGGAGGCTAAATTTAGGTTTTTAGGTAGGAAGTTGAAATCCAGAACTTCTCGGGTAGCCTTTTCTGAAATGTTTCCTGTTTCACGCTCAGGACCCAAAAGGCAGGCAGAATCCGGAGTCTCAATGCATGGATGAGACAATGGTGCAGAGATGAGGGTTTTGGATTTGTTAGGAACTGGGGAACATTCTGGGGAAAGGAGGGGCTCTTCTTAAGGGATGGGCTTCACCTTAACCGGGATGGAACCAGGCTGCTGGCATTAACCTTTAAAAAGGAGATAGAGCAGCTTTTAAACTAGATAATAGGGGAAAGCAGACAGTCGCCCCAGAGCACATGGTTCGGAATAATGTATCCTTGAAGGATATTACCAAAAGCAGAGAGGTTCCAAAAAAGAGCAAAGTAGCCCAAAAGATTAAAGATTCCAAATTACCCATGCCTACCAATAGCCAGATTAATATGAATAAAATGCTTGTATGCAAATGCTAGAAGTCTAAAAAATAAGATGGGAGAGTTAGAATATATAGCACTAAATGAGAGGTTAGATATGAATGGAATATCAGAGACATGGTGGAAGGAGGACAACCAGTGCGACACTGTGATACCTGGGTACAAACTATATCGTAATGAGAGAGCTGATCAAATTGGTGGAGAGGTTGCGCTCTATGTTAGAGAGGGCATTGAGTCAGAAAGGATTCAAGTTTTGCAGGAAACAAAATTTGCTGTAGAATCTCTATGGATTGAAATTCCATGTAAAAAGGGGAAGGCAATGGCAGTGGGGGTGTACTATCGACCGCCTGGCCAGAATGAACAAATGGATGATGAAATGCTCAAAGAAATCAAGGAAGCTAACAAAAGTTACAGCGCGGTAATAATAATGGGTGATTTCAATTACCCCGGTATCGACTGGGTCAGTGTCACAGCAGGACATGCTAGGGAGATAAAGTTCCTAGATGAAATAAATGACTGCTTCTTGGAGCAGCTGGTTCAAGAACTGACCAGAGGGGAAGCCATATTAGACCTAGTCCTTAGTGGAATACCATATCTAGTGCAAGAGATAAGGGTGTTGGGGCCACTTGGCAATAGTGATCATAGCATGGTCGCGTTTGATTTAATTAGTGAAGGAGGGATAGTAAAGAAATCCACAGTACTACCTATTAACTTTCAAAAGGGAGACTATGATAAAATGAGGAAAATAGTTATGAAAAAACTAAAAGGAGCAGTTGCAAAGGTTAAAGACTTACATCAAGCTTGGGTGTTGTTGAAAAATACTATATTGGAAGCCCAGACCAGCTGTATTCCACGCTTGAAGAAAGTCCAAAAAACTGCATAGTTTAAAGGTGAGGTCAGAGAGGCTGTTGTTGCCAAAAAAGTATCTTTCAGGAAATGGAAAAAAGAGCCAAACAACGAAACCTGGAGCAGCACAAGCACTGGCAAGTTAAATGCAAGGCATTGATAAGGCAGGCAAAGGGAGAATTTGAAAAGAAGCTTGCTGTGGAAATAAAAATGTGAAATAAAGACTTTTTCAAGTACATTCGTAGCAAAAAACCTGTGAGTCAGTTGGTCCATTAGATGATAGAGGAGTTAAAGGGGCACTAAGAGGCAACAAGGCGATAACGGAGAGACTGAATGAATTCTTTGCTTCATCTTTACTGAGGAAGATGTAGGGATATTACAACATGACTGAAGTGGTATTTAAAGGTGTGGAAGAATTGAAGGAAATATCGATACATCGGGAAGATGTATTACAACTATTAGATAAACTGAAGAGTAGCAAATCACCTGGGCCGGATGGTACACATCCAAGGGTGTTGAAAGAACTGAAATATGAGATTGCAGACCTGCTATTAGTAATCTGTGAACTTTCATTAAAATCATCTGTAATACCTGAAGATTGGAGGATCGCCAATGTAACGCCAATTTTTAAAAAGGGTTCCAGGGGTGATCCGGGAAACTACAGACCGGTGAGCCTGAAGTCAGTACTGAGAAAAATGGTAGAAACCATCATAAAGAACAAAATTACTCAGCATGTAGATGGTCATGGCCTAATGGGAGACAGCCAACATGGCTTTAGATAAGGAAGATCTTGTCTTACTAATCTGTTATGTTTTTTTGAAGGTGTGAATATACAGGTGGACAAAGGGGAGTCAGTTAATATAGTGTATCTGGACTTTCAGAAAGCCTTTGACGAGACCTTTGGCAAAACTAAATAGTCATGTGATAGGTGGCAGTGTACTATTGTGGATCAGGAACTGGTTAAAAGATAGAAAGCAGAGAGTAGGGCTAAATGGCCAATTTTCCCAATGGAGAAAGGTGAATTCTGGTGTACCCCAGGGATCTGTGCTGGGTCCGCTGCTTTTTGACATATTCATAAATGACCTGGAAAAGGGAATAACGAGTGAGGTTATTCAATTTGCAGATGACACAAAACTATTTAACGTTGTTAAAACCCAAAAGGATTGTGGAAAATTGCAAGAGGATCTTGATCAATTGGAAGACTGGGCATCAAAATGGCAGATGAAATTTAATGTGGACAAGTGCAAAGTTATGCACCTAGGGAAGAACAACCCAAACTATGGTTACACGATGCAAGGTTCCACATAAGGAACCACTACCCAGGAAAATGTTTTAGGCGTCATTGTGGATACCATGTTAAAACACTCGGCCCAGTGTGTAGCGGCGGCCAAGAGAGCAAATAGAATGCTGGGTATCATAAGGAAAGGTATGGAAAATAAAACAAAAGATATTATAATGCCTCTATATCGTTCCATGGTGAGACCGCACCTTGAATATTATGTGCAATTTTGGTCGCCGTATCTTAAAAAGGATATAGCGTTATTAGAAAAGGTTCAATTGTTTACGTTATCAGAATATAGAAAGACTAGGGGACATGCAATGAAGCTACAGAGTAAACTATTTAAGACTAATAAAAGAAAATAATTTTTCACTCAACGTGTAATCAAACTCTGGAATTTGTTACCGGAGGATATAGTAAAGGCTGTTAGTATAGCTGTGTTTAAAAAAGGTTTGGACAAGTTCCTGGAGGAAAGGTCCATAAATCATAATTAAGAAGGGACCCAGGATATCAATGCTTGACCCAGTACAAGCATTGTGGGACCTGTCTTTTGGTGAAACTGCTAGGTACGTATGACCTAGATTGGCCACTGTTGGAAACAGGATTCTGGGCTTGATGGACCTTGTTCTGACCCAGTATGGCATATCTTATGTTCTTATAATGGTGAGCCAGTTGATATAGTGTATTTTGGATTTTCAGAAAGCCTTTGATAAGATCCCTTATGAGAAACTCTTGTCAAAATTAAAAAGTCATGAGATAGGATGCAGTTTATTACTGTGGTTCAGGAAATGGTTAAAAGCTACAAAATAGAGAGTAGGGCTAATTAGCCAATTTCTCAATGGGTTCTATGCTGGGCCCATTGCTTTTTAACATATTCATAAATGACCTTGAAATGGGAATAATGAGTGAGGTGATCAAATCTGGAAATGGCACAAAAGGAGTCAAAGCGTGGCTATATTCTCAAGCTTTTAACCGAATCTCAGTTCTTTAGATTGATTGCATTCTGGTTATTCCCCTCCTTTTGTGTCTCTGATTAATAAGTCCTGGATTTTGTTGTTTCAATAAGCATGTCCTTCATTTGTGTTTGCTACTGTATTTATGTCATATGTCATATGTTTATGTTTTGTTGCTGCTGATCTACTTAGATTGTAAACCGCCATGATGAAAGGTTTGCATGATAGCATATGAAGTGGAGGAGTAGCCTAGTGGTCAGAGCAACAGCCTAGTACCCAAAAGATCAGTATTTGATTTCTATTGGCACTCCTTGTGACCTTGGGTAAGTCACTTTATCCTCCTTTGCTTCAGAAGAAAATGATCTGGCCATCTACCTCTGGTCATACCTTGCCAATAAAACCCAGGGCCTGCCGGGCTGCCAGGAGTCAGCATATTCAAAGTTGTTAAAACAGAAGAGGACTTTGTAATTGCAAGAGGACTTTGATAATCTGGAAGACTGGATGTCCAATGGAAGATGAAATTTGATGTGGAGAAGTGCAAAGTTATGCACCTAGGAAAGGACATCCCAAACTATGGTTACATGATGCAAGGTTCCACATTAGGAACAACCACCCAGGATAAGGATTTATGTGTGATCATGAATAACATGTTGAAACCCTCCGCCCAGTGTGCAGCAGTGGTCAAGAAAGAAAATAGAATGCTCGGTATCACAAGGAAAGGAATGGAAAATAAAACAAAGGATATTATAATGCCTCTGTATTGTTCCATGCTGTGACCACACCTTGAATGTTGTGTGCAATTCTGGTCACCGTATCTTAAAAAGGATATAGCAGATTTAGAAAAGGTCTAGAAATGAGCCACCAAACTGGTAAAGGGGATGTAAGGATTCCCCTATGAGAAAAGGGTTAAAAGGTTAGGGCTCTTCAATTTGTAAAAGAGACAACTGAGGGGAAATAAGACAGAGGTCTATAAATTAATGAATGGATTGGAATGAGTAAAAGTACATCGGTTGTTTACTCCATCAGAAAGTAGAAAGAGTAGGGAACACACAGTGAAGCTACAGGGTAACCCATTTAAAACTAATAAGAGACAATATTTTTTAACTCAATGCATAACCAAACTCTGGATTTGTTACCGGAGTATGTAGTAAAAGCTGTTAGTATACCTGGGTTTAAAAACGTTTGGACAAATTACTGGAGGAAAGGTCCATAAACCATTATTAAAGAGGACCCAGGAAATCTACTGCTTACCCCAGAACAAGCATTGTGGAATCCATGTACCCTTTTGGGAACCTGACAGGTACTTGTGACTCGGATTGGCTACTCTTGGAAACAGGATACTGGGTTTGATGGACCTTGGTCTGACTCAGAATGGCATTTATGTTCTTATGTTCTTATTAGTCAGTGACACGCTAAGGAAATATGTATGTGGAAGCTATTTGTGAAAATTAAGATGGAGTTTTTTAAAAGAAAAATAGATTTAAGAGATTGAATAACATGGTTAGAATGCCGTAGTATTGATTGAGATTTTGGTGATCACTAATTTGTGTATGATATTTTGTATTAACTACTTTTAAGATTGCTGTTAGTCTTTGTTAAACACATCTGATTAAGGGAAGGGAAATTTGGATTTAGCTCACACATTTTTTCAGCTCAAGGTGAATTACATTCAGATACAATAGGTATTTTCCTGACCCAGAGTGTTTACTGTCTAAGGTTATGACTGAGGCATTGGAGAGTAAATTACAAGCAGCGGGAGTGAGATTCAAATCCAGGTTCCCATTGCACGAATCATTAGGCTACTCCTATTCTTTGCATTCCTACCTGAGGGTAGTGGTAGATGCCTGTGAGTTGTGCTATGGAGTAAGTTGTATCTGAAGTCAAGTCTCCAATGAATGCAGCCAGCACTCCTCTGTCTCCACATCTGTAATTAGGAATCGGCAAGTCTCTCCCAGAGAGTACGCTCAGGACACCGTGTATGGCTCTAAGCTCCCAGGCACAGGAGTCATAGATCCGATAGCCCAGGGTTACGTTGGGTAAGAGTTCAGCATTGTTATTGATTTCCTCCACTGTGAAGTGAAAAGCCAGGAGGTGTCGATAATAGTGAAGAATATATCTGCAGACACAGAGATATGTGTTACAGCATTGGAGATTTTGAGTTGATACACAGAAGCACTGACATAGAGGTCGATATTTAGAAGGGATTATCTGGATAATCAGAGACGTGATCTGGATAGGGCATGCAGAGAGATATTCCTTAGTACTGTCCATATAGTGTCACTGAATATATCTACAGATCACCTTTGCACTATACAGATAGTGCAGCGATGGTCTGTGAGTGGAGCTTGGGCAGTGCTGATGACTATCCACATATTTATTTAACTGATTTTGGTATACCGGTTTTCTACCAGTCAAAACGGTAATGTTTTATTAGCGGAGGGAAAGTTTGATCCTCTTGAGGATCGCAGAAGGGGAAATGGGGCTCAGGAGATGGGGTGAGCAGTGGTAAGTAGGGGGGTAAGCATGGTGGGGGTGGTGCATGAGTGGGTTAGTATGCAGGGGAAGGTACACTGTAACTTCGGGGGAGGGGGGTTCAGCATGAGCCGTAGTGTTCTTGGAATTGAAATGTCACATAGAGGGAATATTCAGTTACTATCTGAGCCATCCGTAAATAACCAGAAATGAATGAGCAGCGGCCCCTGCACTAGCCAGCTCTTCTCAATGCAGAACCCCCATGGAAAGATCAGGCTGATAGGGAACCCCCCAAAACCAGAACCCTCAATCAACAAACATGAGCACTAAATGCTGGGCAGGTGGTGGATTTGCTCCCAGTATTTAGCACAAAGGCTTTGCACTTACTGCACCTTAACCTTTGCAGTTAAGGGGTGCTAAGAGCAAAAACTTACAACACTCTTAGTGCATACTAACTGATAAATTAAGGAATGCTAAATCAATTAGTTCATGTTCAATTGACTGTTTAAAGGTGCACTAATGAACTGAATACACAATAAAGAATGCACAGTCCAATAAAGATCAAATCACATCCACAAGGACATATACAACAAAAAAGAAGCACGTGTGGTAAGGAGTGGTCAACAAGACTTTTTATTGAAATCCCAATGTGTTTGGGCCACCTAGGCCTTCCTCAGGGTATGCAAACCTCAAAATTTTAAAACAAAACAAAACACACAGTAAGTAAATAAATAAAACATACACAAGAACAAAGCATTTAGCATCAACAAGAGTGGAAGAGTAGCCTAATGGTTAGAGCACTGGCTTGGAAACCAAGAAACCAGGATTTGATTCCCACTAGCACTTCTTGTGGCCTTGGGCAAGTCACTTAACCCTCCATTTCCTCAGAAAAATCCAAACTACACTGGTCAACAAATTTTTACAAAAGTCATGTTACTGAAATAAAAATAGTAATTTCTTATCAATTTTTATATGCTGAACACGAATATGACAGTGAAATTGCAAAGTCGGCTCTAGTTTTTTTGTAATTTACAAGAATTAATGTTTACATCACAAAATGCATGTTAATAGTAAATATAATAGGCCTTCAGTTAATACCTGTAAAAAGAAAGTCATAGACTACTTCTTAGATTTTTTTCGCCTGTCTCTTGTACAGTTGTTCGGGAACTTCTCTGGGGAGTGTCCAGCAGTAGTCAGTCAGCATTGTAGTGGACCATTTTCCCTGGTATCTTTGCTCCATCATTGCAATATCCTGGTGAAAACGTTCGCCCTGTTCATCACTAACCATACCACAGTTGTCAGGAAAGAAATCGAGATGGGAATCAAGGAAATGGATCTTTAGAGACATATTGCAGCCAAGTTTCTGATACTGCATCAGTATGTGTTCTACTGGTTCTTTGTAGTTCTCTGCCCTAACATTCCCGAGAAAGTTTGTTGACACTAGGTGAAAAGCATTCCATGCTTGTTTCGCATCACCCTGCAGCAAGTTGTTGAACCGGTCATCTTTGAAGAGCTCTCAAATCTGAGGACCCCACAAAAACTCCCTCTTTAATCTTTGCTTCACTGAGTCGAGGGAATTTTTCATGCAGGTATCGAAAAGCTGGCGAAGTGCGGTCCATGGCTTTCACAAAGTTTTTCATCAAACCTAGTTTGATGTGAAGGGGTGGTAGCAGGATTTTGTGAGCCTCAACCTGAGCTGGGTGCTGGATATTCTTCTCTCCAACTGTTACATTGTGACTGTGATTCCATTCCTTCCGCAAGTAGTGCCAATCCCTTGCTCGGCTATCCCACTCACATAAGAAAAACATGTATTTTATATATCCCTGCTCCAGTCCCATTAAAAGGGCAACTACCTTCAAGTCACCACAGAGGTGCCAGCTGTACTTGCTATAGTTAATGGAAGTCAGTAGATGCTTTAAGTTATCGTATGTCTCGTTCATGTGGATGGCATGTGCTACTGGAATAGATGGAAGACGGTTTCCATTGTTCAAAAGCACAGCCTTCAGACTCAGTTTTGAAGAGCCTATAAATAGTCTCCAGTCTTGTGGGTCATGAGTGATTTTTAAGGCATTCATGAGGCTTTCAATATCGGAACAGAATACCAGATTACTTTCCTTTCTGCTGGTGGTGCTTTTGATATGAAGTAATGTTGACATCTTCTTCTAGAAGATTCCATTGTTGGAGTCTTGATCCTAGCAATTTTGCCTTGTTCTTGAATAAGTCCAAATCATGAACCAGGTCATTTAGTTCTTCCTGTGTTATTCTGTGTGGAGTTGATAATGCATCCAAGTGAAAATCTGGGTCACTGCATGCTAACGGACCAGGAGAAGAACAGGTCGGCTCACCCTTGTCCTCATCAGATGAATCAAGAGAATATTCTGATGGAGGTTCTGGAATAGGAAGTCCCTCACCATGTGGAATTGGTCTCAATGCAGATGGAATGTTTGGGTAGACTATGCTGGACTTCTTTTGCTTCATTATTCCTCTGGAAAGAGGAGGAACAAAGCAGAAGTAACAGTCATTTATGTGGTTGCTTGGCTCTCTCCACACCATGGGGACTGCAAACGGCATTGATGGTCTTTTGCAATTCAACCACTGTGAAAGCTGTGTTGTACATGTAGCACAGCATATATGCAGGGCCCAAGGCTTGTCTTGGTCACCAATCTTGCATCCGAAGTAAAGATGATATGCCTTCTTCAGTTGAGAAGTGATACTTTTCTTCTGATTGGCAAATCTCACTTCGCCACAAATGTAGCAGAAATTGTCAACGGTATTAATGCTCTTTCACAGCATTACTGTTCTATATTGTACCTAAATGGCTAAAATTATATGATTAATAAAAGTTACATGCAACGGTAGCTTAAACTGTCTTGCTCACAGTCTGAAATATTTTAAATGCTCAACCTTTCCGACTGGCAGTAGTATTGCATTGCATCAGAAAATGATGCAATTAACCCTGGATGATGTGTGCATGTTAGTATTATGCAATGTGATGCAATATTACATCATTCAAGGCTTATTTGGGATGTTGTTGATGTCTTACTGGATAAATTTACACGGTGAAATGTCAAAAATGAACTACATGCAATATCTTCAAAACGAGAGCCAATACAATTTTTTAATGTTATATTTGTGTTCAACTCACCAAGATACTACAGATTAGGGCCTTTTAAAATCAGTAACGATTTCAACGTTGACCAGTGTTATCAATGTGCCTGTTTAATCTATATGACCACATTTAAGTTATAATGTAAACTGCTTTGACTGAAATAATAAAGCGGTATATAAAACCTGTTAAATAAATAAAAGCATAGAATCACTCAATAAAAAGCAAACACATTTATATGTTAATAGTACTGATTATAAAGCTGATACTCTGAAATAATGACGTAACAATGAAAATATACAGTATAAATCACCCTTCTATTGACACCAGACCAAAGGTTTAAACAGCAGGAATACCTGTTTTCTAACTCCACATAAGAAGCCCTAGAGTCAAAAGGCTCCAAACATTGAGTAGCATCCTATGAACTAAGAACAGCAAGGGAAAGAGTTCAGATGCTCATGTGTAAAAAAGATGTTACCACATATACAGTAGAGAGACCGACAGAAAAATAATAACTTGCCTTGCAAACATACGTATAGCATCTCAGCAGTTCACATTGAAAAGACTCATTAGGGGAACAGCTGTCCTTTTAAACCCAAAGTGACCTTCTCACCAAAAGTAAAGGTCAAAGTGCATTCTTGATCAGAGGTAAAGAGCCGTCTAAAAATGAAGTACCAGGGTATTCTGTACAGGAGTACTAAACCTTAAAGCTTTCATGCTCTAAATCGTAACTCATAATGTTTTGAACCTTTAGAAAATACTGAACCGCTGTGAAGAGAAAAACGTGTATGCTACAATATCATACCATGAAAGGCAGGCTATGGATGTATACCGTAAACCTAAGAGATTTAACCTATTTATGAGAAAAACCTTTTACTAGGCTATCACATATGTAGCCTATCCAAGCTGCATGTTAAAATGAGTTGTAAAAAACAATAAATATATAAAACAATACATATATAATAAATGTGTTAAAGACCCTGGGTACGGTCTTTTAGAAAAAATGTGCCAGCTTAACAGAAAGGCTCATAAGCCCTGACTGAAGGCTACAGAGGACCACGAGAGTAGTCTATAAGACTCCTTTAGAGGAAGGGGAAAGTGCATAAATAAATACATAGACACCATTGAAAATAGATGTAAAAGGTATATAAAAAAACATACTAGCAGAACCAATAAATACAAACCTATTAAAAACCAAGAAAAAAATTCATCAAGAGCATGACAAAAAATGTGCTGGCTAAACGGGAAGGTTCATTAAGTCCTGGTTCAGGACGAAAGCAGCACTTGAGAGTGGTGTATTAATGTTGCTGGATTCCTATTCCTTAAAAGTGTGCATTAAAAAATTACATTTCTAATCTTGTCCATGAGTGAGAAGATCCACTCCTAGTCAAAACCTGGAAAATATAACGGGCATGAGACCAATCTATCAGCATGGGAGGGATCACCCCATATGCAGGAATGTCACTATTGCCCAGTTATCTTGTGCCCCCACTTCTGCTCTGCCTGCTAGCCGGATAGCATTGGGGCACGTAGAAGACATAGATGGGAATATTCAACAGCACTAGCCATGTATATGGCATCAAATATCCCCATCTAAGGTGTTTGCAAGGTTTACTAGGCTGTAAATCGTGTAAATGTCATTTGAGTATCAGGCCCTAAAGCCCTCAATTTTGAATGGACTTTATAAGCCCTAGTCTGCTGTTTTGGACAGGAACACAACTCTATGCAATTTCCACATTGCTTTGTTTTGATCCTCAGTAATTCATTTTAATCAGCTGTGTTTATCACGTTCTTTTTTGAATTTATTAATTTTTGTCTCCGCCATCTCCTCTGCTTTCCAGGTGTCCACCTCCTTTACTGTGGAAATAGTATTTCCCAAAGTTTATTTATTTATTTATTTTTCACTGATGCTTGATATCCCGCTTATGGTCAATAAAGACCCTAAAGCAGCTTGACAGGTGAAAATCTATACATAGACAATATATAAAATAAAAAAGCAAAATACAATATAACCCCTTCTCTTCTACCAGCTCAGTACTCCTGAAACTCAGCTCTGCCTCTCATGTCTTTATCCCTTTACGAAAAGGTAGAAACTTTTATTCCACTTGCACCTCCTCCAGAAGATTGTTCCACAGCTCCTGCGCAAAACCTGTGTCTCTGGGTAATAGATAACATGATCTTGGAGCTTCCCTTCCGCAGCCACCAGTGCTTTCACTCTGGCCCTCTTCATTATCGCCCCTTTCTTCTCCCCTTCGCTCTTCCTTGTGAACTCCATTCATCGGGAACGTCATGTTTTTTGGGTTCTTTTCCTCCATTGCTGACTCTGGAGCCTATACTTTCTAGCTAGCTGCACCTTATGCCTTGATATGAAGGCATGTTTTAGATGGTATGTGGAGATTGAAATTGAGTTGGTGAGTTGGATGTATTCATTTCAAGTGGTTTTTCAGAAATGGCTCTGGAGCAGTTTCTAAACTACATATCCATGTGCAGTTGAAGGAGCCAGTTTACAAAGATACACATGGGAAAATTTGACAAGAGGAGATCTATCAATTTACAAGTGCAAGTGCTGGAATTTCACAACTTGTGTGAGTGAATGTCAGCGCTTAGACGTGCAGTTCAGCCATTATGCAAACATAAACAAGTGGCTGCTGCTATTCAACTCTTTTTATCTAAATATAATTTGGAATAAAGGGGGCATAATTTGAAAGAGAACCCCATAATCCTTCCTGCAAAGGGCTGGTTGCAATGAGCACTTTTTAAAAAACCTGCATGTCACAGGGAGCAGATACAAATTGTGATATGTGCTATTGCAGCCATACACGTGTCCCCTGTTGGAAATGGGGTATACACGTGTAAATTGTTGACCTCTCCTGGCCATCCCTAACCATGCCCTTGCCACGCCCACATGTGTCTTACACACGATCGAGCCATCGCCTTGTAAAGTGAACCCTTCAAAAATCGTTATTTACACTTGCATGTCATTTGCATGTGTACATGTGGGCACATACATGTCTAAAACATGAATAAGGCTTCTAAAAATATATCTCATTCTACCTCTCTGGTCATATTCAAATCTATATTAAGACCCCATTTCTGTTAGGCTGCTTTTAAACCTTAAATGGTGGCTCTCCCAGATGCGGATACTTTTAGTATAGCGGTTTTCCTGTTAGAGGTTGTTTGATGTGATGCTCCTGGCAGGTCCAGCTGAGGAAGGTGGCATTTGCCCATCCACCCATCCGTCTTGGTTTTGTGGGTGGTAGTGGTTTGTTATGATGTCATATTAAGGGAAACTGGATGGGGGATGGTTACCACAGCTTTTGGTGGTATGTAAAAGTAGAACGGACATCAACTTTCTCTTTGACTCCCATATCGGCTTGTGTGGGAGGGACAGAATGTGGTAGATTCCTGTGAGTGGGTGAATTTTCAAACAAATGACTTGCTGTTTCTGGATTGATGCCCTTTCATCCTGGTATCACCACAGGCTGGGAAGCAGAAGAAATTGGGTACAGATTGAACACTCATGACTAGGAAGTGCCGATATATTGTAATGTGCAAGTTGTATCTGAACTCTGAGTGCGTTTGGAATTAATACAACTGAAGCCTAGTTTGTCACCAGTTCAGTGTCAGTTATCTTCTATGGTTTGTTGGTTGGTTGGTGCAAGCAGATGAAGCTCTTCCTTGCTAACATCCTCATCAACTAAATGAAAAGATTAGTGAAGAGAGAAAGTGAAGGTCTGGAAAGAAACAGTAGAAGTGAGGTACTGGAAGGGAGGCACGGGCGAGTCCATGAAATGACCATTTAATGCTAATGCTCTGACCTCACCTCTAAGAAACGCAAGCTACAGCAAACCCCACTGTAAAGTAGCCCCCAGATCAGTGGTTCCGGAGCTTTAAGACACTGGCCCTATGATGTGACCAACCAAGGGAACTAAAACTCACTGCTAGAGCCATGAGTCCTAGCATTTATAGCTCTTGAGTGTGATCATGTGGCAGTGTCAGAAAAAGCCTTGTAGAGGTACTGAGCCATGGGGACTGTAAGCTAAGAGCCTTCATGATGATACCTTTGAGGCTCCCCTAGACTACAGTCTTTTTGGTAGACTTTTTAAGTGCCAGTTCCTGGTAACCCAGCTGCCTCTGGGCTTTCTTGGCAATGTATCACCATAAATAGATTACCAGGCCTTTTATTCCAAGGAAATGAAGGGAAAAGTGACTTCCCCGAGGGGTGTCACTGAGAATCAAACCCTTGATTGTTTGGGTAGTTGCTCTAACCCAGCGATGGCGAACCTATGGCACGTGTGCCAGCTGTGGCACACGAAGGCCTTGCAGCTGGCACGCGGGAAGGTCCGCAATTAAGATATGCGGCGCGGCGGGAGGTGAGTGTGCTGGCAGGGCCGGCCCGTCCATTGAGCGAGAATGTTTTTTGCACAGGGCCCCGTGTTTCAGGGGGCCCCGCGCAAAAAAAACATTCTTTTCTAAAAGTAAAATTGAAAAAAAAAAAAACCTGTCTGCTGCCGCTGTCGGGGCCGCCGCGGCAGAATCGAGCATGCCGCGGGGCCCCCCTGTACCCGGCAGAGCCTGCCCTCCCCGTAGCAGCTCTCTCTTTGGAGCTGCAGTCAGACGCGCCGGCTTGCAGAGCGCGAAGGGAAGAGTTTCCCTTTCGCGACTCTGTTAAGCCCGCGGGGGCTGATGGGAACTTCCCATCAGCCCCCGCGGGCTTAACAGAGCAGCGAGGGAGAAACTCTTCCCTCGCGCTCTGCAAGCTGGCGCGTCTGACTGCAGCTCCAAAGAGAGAGCTGCTACGGGGAGGGCAGGCTCTGCCGGGTACAGGGGGGCCCCGCGGCATGCTCGATTCTGCCATGGCGGCCCCGACAGCGGCAGCAGACAGGTTTTCTTTTTTTAAAAATTTTCCCTGGGCTGGGCTGGGCTGGGCTGGGGGGTTAGGAGTGGTGATGGGCTGGGCTGGGCTGGGCTGGGGGGGTTAGGAGTGGTGAAGGGCTGGAGGGGGGGGGGGTTAGGAGTGGTGATGGGCTGGGCTGGGCTGGGCTGTGCTGGGCTGGGGGGGTGTTAGGAGTAGTGATGGGCTGGGCTGGGGGGGGTTTAGGACTGGTGATGGGCACTGGGCTGGGGGGGTTAGGAGTGGTGATGGGCACTGGGCTGGCTGGGGGGGTTAGGAGTGGTGATGGGCACTGGGCTGGGGGGGTTAGGAGTGGTGATGGGCGCTGGGGGGGTTAGGAGTGGTGATGGGCGCTGGGGGGGGGTTAGGAGTGGTGATGGGCGCTGGGCTGGGGTGGTTGGGGGGGTTAGGAGTGGTGATGGGCGCTGGGCTGGGGGGGTTGGATTAGAAATGGGCTGAGTGGAGGGGAGCTAGGATTTAACATGGGCTGATGGTGGGGCTAGGAAAGGACTAGAAATGGGCTGATGGGAGGCTAGTATTGGAAATGAGCTGATGAAGGGACTCGGATAGGACTGGAAATGGATGGGGGATCTAGGACTGGAAATGGACTGATGAGGGGACTAGAAGGGAGCGGATACTGGGTGGGGCTGGAACTAAAAGGGAGCTGATGTTGTGGGAGATTAGAAGGGGATGGGGCTGGGAGAATGAAATGGAGAGGGGAAAAATATTTTGTGTGGGAGGGAAGAAAAATGTACAATTGGCCGGGTATTGGGAGACTAAGTGGGGATTGAGGATGGAGGGGTAAAATTTGAGTGGATGAAATAGGAATGAGGAAAGAGCAAAAGGAGAAAGATTATTATGTTAAAGCAGATGTAGAGAGAGAATGGAAAAAAACTAGAAGAGAAGAAAGGACAAATGGACAGCAGACGATGGAGAGATAGCAGAAGACACAAATAAACCAGAAGAAAGTGGCTGGAACAATTGCAACTGAAAAAAAATGCACAAAAGGTACAAAGATATCTCTTTATTTTGAATTTATTAACTGGAATATGTCAGCTCTTGGAAATGTGCATCATTAATGTCTGTGCTTTGTTTAGTACAAGAGGAAATTAATTTATAGTTTTATTTCTACATTGTTGTTGTACATTCCAAGTTTGGCTTTTAGGGTTCCCAGTTTAATTATTGTCTTCCTGTTTTTAAATTGCGATTCCTTGTTTGGTGATGGTCTATGTTCTGCATGTGTAACTGAGCTGAGGTATTCTGTTTATGTAATTCCTATTTGACATTGTCACTTGTTCTCTTTCCCCAGTAGGTCATGTATTGTTATTCTCTGAAATGTATTGGTTTAATATTTGCAGTGTTGCCTTTTGATAGGTAGTGTATGGTGCTTTATGAGTCCTGGTAGTGCTGTTAGGATACGGTGGGTTTGCTATGGGTTCTAAATGGGCAGTGTTTGTAGTAGTTCCTAATGTGCCTGGCGGTTTAATTGACGTGCTGGCACTTTGAGGAAATTCTTTGGTTTTGTGCGGCAGTTTGGGCACTCGGGCTCAAAAAGGTTAGCCATCACTGCTCTAACCACTAGGCTACTCCTCCACTTCCTGGTAATGTAAAGCTTCTTGGTAAGCAACAATTTTCCAACCAAATTTGTACTAGCAGAAGTGTACAAGAAGAACAATGAGAGTGCAGCTGAGACTCTGATGGCGGCATGAAAGGACTGTGCAAGATAAATGGAGATGGGCCTTTTTGTTGAAGTAGCTACATGGAGATGGTATTTCGTCTAGCAGCTATTGTATATTTGAATCTTCTTAAGCAAGACATTAATTCCTGCAAGAAGAAGTAAGTAATATCAAACTCTATTGTTCCTCCAGCACTTTATAGATCAGATGGTCTAATGAGATGAGGAACTTTCTTACATCCTTGAGCTGGGCTGGAGGCTGCGGATTCCCTCTTGCATCTATACTGTGTGGATGATGTGTTCTGATAGGAGATAATAAAGGTGGCTGGTCAATGTAGTTGACACAATTGTGCAGCTATCTTACTCACAAATGTAAAGGACTAGATAGAGTGCTGATACCTGCTGTTAGCTCTGGTGGGCCTGTAGGACTGGTACCCCTGCAGTTCTCCGGCCTGCTCAGTAGTTCAGGCCTGAACAAAGCTGATCAGACAAGATGGATTCCTCACTACACTTTTGCTGTGTTCAGCTACAAACTTGACCTCCAAGCAACTGCTTGCACAGCGTTTTTATGTGTGCATATAGAAGCCATTTTCTCTGGCTAATTCACTGCCCACATGCAAGAACATCTGCTTCTCCGGTGCTTATCTATAGCTGGTTCTACTGGCCTTGGACACTTGTACCTATGCCCAGAAAACTACATACTGTTTTCTCAGCATGACATCTTACCATGGATCCTTTGTCTGCAAGAAGACGCCCGTCATCTACCTCCTGATTCGCTGAGAACACCTTGGACTGTCTTGTGCCAACCAATCACCGGACCTATGACGGAGACTCATCACAAAGAGTTATACAGTCTGCGCAGAAGAACTTACTGTACACAGATTTTTCACTGTTTGTGCCCTGCTTACCTGTTTCCTTCTACCTGATCTGTCTGCAAGACAGCCACACTATGTGTGGGCAAGGCCTTTCTCCTAAGGTCTGAGATAAGACTTTCACAGATACCTCCGGTTCTGTGTTCTACCGCGGCTCGCCTCCGAAAAGGGCTGTAGCCTGCATTATCTAGCTTAGCTGCCTCCATGGACGTGCTGCTCCAGAGTCTCCGGACATCAGCCCCGAGTGACAGATGAAGCTAAGGTACCAACTTATCTCTCTCCTCCTCCGGATGGGCAAGGGTTAGCTAAAACTTATTCCATAACTTTTCTCAGTGCAGAGCGAATCAGTGACATCTGGTTACTAATTACTGATTTATTGCTTTGTCCAATTGTAATTCTGTGTTGTAACAAATTTCTACCTCATGTTTCTAATTATATATATATGTTTGTATATTTTTCTACCTCGCTGTCCATAATAAATCTAATATATTTATCTACAAACCAGACTTCTTTTGTGGCTCATTGCCAGAATGACTCACAGAACTTCGGGCTGGGTATCAGTAGCCAATTTCCCCTGGACATAACTGAGAGCCTAACTTATCTTTTTGCGCTACTCCCTACAGCCCTTAAATTCTGGGCTAAGGAGCCAAGACTCAGTTTGCTAGTCTGTGGGTGTCTCTCAGGTAGTAGGAATATGCAAGTGAAAGTTAGCTGAGCTGAAGCATAGGCCAAGTTTAGCAGGTCTGCAATGGACCCTTCAGCAAGTGCCTCAGCCACCCCTGCAGCAGAGCCTATCAGGCCAGATGACCTGAAGCACCAGTTAGCAAAGCAGATGTTCTTGAATTATTCCAAGAACTGAAAATCCTGAACGGTGATCTCTCTAAGGCAGTGGAGGACATCAGGCAAGAAATTTAGTCTCTGGATGTGAAACTCACTTGGTAATGTTCAATAGAACCTAATGGGGAAATTCCATTAACAGATCTGAACTTAAGAAACTTGACAAATCTTTATTAGAATTGACTCTATCCTGAAGCAACAAATTGTTTATTTGTGCATGAATGAAAAAAATATTTTGAAATGTTTTAAATCTAGTTCCAGTAAGTTTTCTGAAGCGCCCACTAGTCCTAGTGCTATCTGAAGGATAACTGTTCCCCTTTAATTTGTTCCACACCACAAATGATTTCATTAATAGATGGAAAAATAATAGATGCACTCCTAGACTGTGTGGAGAAAGGCAGGTATACCGGCTTTCAGGAGCTGTAAAAACTATCCTACATAAACCTACACCCAAAGTAAAGTGTTTATTCAGTAAATCAATGTGGCCATAACCTGCATAAAAGGAAATGCATTTTATATAAAACTGTGGAGACATGAAGAGAATAGAAATGGGAGACATCAACTTATCTAGTGGCAACCTATCCAGTTAGAGATAACCAAATAACTTGTGCACTTAACTTCAACTGGATACTCAATGGCTCAGCTGCATCAGTTGGTAACCCTGAATATAGAGGGTTAAAGATACCTGCATGCCTTTATTTGGATTTCTTAAACTCAACCTCCCATATACATTCCACATGCACATTCAACCCCAACTACACACAACAGACAAACATCCAATGTGTGCCGTTGAACTCTCCCCCAAATACACACCTATTCACATACATCCACACCCACCTCCTTACACACATCCCACACATATCCTCACCCTACACATACCCTACTTATGCCCAGCACAGCGTTCCCCACCATACTCGTGCATATCTTTGCACCCCGTTCTCAGCCCCACATACCCTTCACCTCACATATACCCTGTACTCACACCCTCCCACACATAGCCACACTTCCTCACATGCTCCCACAAACTCTAACGTCAGCAATCGCACTTGTACTCACACATACAGATACTCTACATTCCTAATTCTTTTCAAACACATATGTTACACATTCACATACCTGCATCAGCTTATCAATTCAAACCCACATGTATACACTCCACACAGAGGCAGGTAAACTAACTGACAACTTCCCAATTCACACTCCTGCCTACAACGACAATCCAGGCACATATAAATATAAGCACACTTGCCCCAAACATAAACCACACTGCAACAACTACCCGATCGACATAAATAGCCATACCTTCAATACAACCCCCCCCCCCCCCCACAGCCTCCCTGAACACAAAACTTTATAACATATTACCCAACCACAGAACTCCACCCACACATCCACAAACCCCCTAACATACAAGCATTCAGCACCCCACATAGCCCTCTTGTACATACTGCCACTTACATCCCCACTGTACTGAGAAAGAAGATTATGTGGTACTCAGAGATTCAATCAGCGGCTAGAAAAATGTCCCAGTTGTGCTTGACTTAACTGGTCTGACTAAAAAAAACTTTCGAGTGCACCTCAATGCCCTGCCTGTATATATCACAGTTTATGAAGTCCTGAAGGAAACTCTCCATTGCACAGTGCAAGTATTAAAAAACATGGTAGTAGCAAATTGGAGAACTTGAGATCACACCCAGCACACCCTGGCATTACAGTGAGGTTCATTCCTGTCATTGTATGTTTGAAAGAAATCCATTTGGCAACACACTCCCCAATATGCACATACTTGCCTCAAACCAATGTCTACAGATGCTGCCATGTATAATACAGAGTTTATGCGCGGCGTCTTTTCAAGAATGTGAAAATGGTTGGACGTGGGCAGCATCCGTCGTAAGAGTAAGGATCTCCTGAAGAAAAACTAGTTGTTGAAACGCCGCAAAGGCGCCCTATGAGAGCGTCGAGATCCGCTCGTTTAGAATGAACACAGGGGTGAAGATTTTAAAGAAAGTCCTCTAATAAAGTTGTTATCTTTTAAGAACAATGATTTTCTAAGCACTGGGGTCGGTGAAGATAAATTGAATTTTTAAAAAAAAAGATTGAAAAGCTAGAAAAATAAGAATGGAAATGGATTTTGAGACCTGTTGAAGTGCTTTACAGTATTATTCTGACTTGCTTCAGATTTAGAATTGAACGATCCATTAGAAACTATAATACAGAGTTTAAGCTTTGATAAGCTACTTACAAGATACAAGTCTCTGAATCTGGAGGTTCCTTGAAGTTCTTTGAACGAAAGTGTGCATCACTTTGCATGTGGAGCTGTAAGATTCCACCAAGGATCACATCTCCCTCCTTAAGGTACACCGGCAGGTCTTTCCTTATTTTCAGATTAAAGTCAAGACTCTCATTTGTGGCTTTCATCACTGGATAAATAGCAGCCAGAAAAATGATGGTGAGAAGGAGCAGCATAGTGCTTCCCAGGATCACATTCTCCAGGCTGGGCTACTGGTGCAGTTTATTATTATCTGTCCTAGAAATACCACAGTCACCAATCTGTTGGCTTGAATGTGAGACTCATATGCACTGATGGAGAGATGGCCACCTCCCTCTTAGAGGATGACTGAAGGATTCAGTCCACAGCTCCAAAGCTGCTCTTTTAAAGGTAAATGGAAAATCAACAAGTATTCTCCTCTGATTTCAAGCAAGATGTAATCACCATGAGAGACTATGTCAACAAAGGTTAACAACATAATTATCAATTTAAAGCAACAACCAGCAGGACCTGCTAGTATAATCCTTTTGAGAGCACATGGAAAATAAAAATCATGTTTTCTTGCAGCTTTGGGAAAGAAGAATTTCCCAGAGACAGACGGAATCTGGGGTCTGGATTCTTGTTTAGATGTCGCCAGCAGAAGTTCAGAATGAGAAAGTTTCCTAATTTAAGATTATATTCATCCAGCTGTTCTTCAACTCATCCTGCATGCACCCTGCTATACAGGGCCGGTGTTAGATATAGGAAGGGATGTGGCATCCTTCAGCACCCGCATAGGCTGAGGCCCCATGCTTCTTTGGTTAGGTGCAAATTTGCTTGCTTGTTTTGGCTGTTCTATCTACCACGGCACCAGCACAATTCAGCTAACAGAACACGTACATGAACTAAAACCCTGAAGGTGGATTCAGAATGGCTAACACTTGAGGTGAAGTCATTGGGCTTAGATTTATGTTGATCTCTTTGTACAAACAGCACCAGAAACCCTGCAAACAATAGCCAGAAAGAATGTGCTTTGGATTGTAAATACAGCTGGAATGGACCAGTCCTGTGAAATGATACTGTAGGAGCAAAGCGGGTAGGGGGTGGAGGGGGTAAGGCTGAAGATTCACCTAGTGCACCCAATACTCTTGCATCAGCCCTGTATGGTAATGATGTTTGCCTGTTCACTAAAAACCTCATGTGGTGCCCGGCCCTGTGACTGCCGATGCCACATGTGGTACACCATATTGTCCTGTCTAAACTGGGGAGCTTGAGAAGCACAGGCAACCCCCATGGGCTGCCCAAATCACAAGGCCAACACTACTACTACTACTGAACATTTGTGTAGCTTTACAAGATGTACACAGTGCTGCATAGACACATGTAAAAGACGGACCCTGCTCATGAGAGCTTACAATTTAGTCAAGACAGACAACACAGTAGCTGTAGACATGGGATACATCTAAGGGGAATGGTAAGGAAACACAAAGGAGATCAGGTGAGTCAACATCTAAAAGCGGCTGCAAAGAGGTGAGTTTTCAGCCTGGATTTGAAGAGGGTCAGAGAAGGTGCCTGACGTACAGAATCAGGTAGTTTATTCCAGGCATAAGGAGCAGCAAGGTGAAAGGAGCAAAGTCTGGAGTTGGCAATAGAAGAGAAGGGCACAGATAGAAGCAATTTGCCAGACGAGCAGAGTTCCCAAGGTGGGGTGTAGGGAGAGATAAGAGAGGAAAGTTAGTGAGGAGCAGCAGAACGAGAGCACTTACAGGTCAGCAGGAGAAGTTTGAATTGGATGCAGAAATGGACAGAGAGCCAATGAAGTGACTTGAGAAGAGGGGTAATATGATGTTCACTACAAAATGTGAGTCATTGAATTATGCTATGTTATTGCTTAGGGAGTTGTCGATAACTTATGTACGAGTATTAATAAATCTGTATCTTTTCAAAGCTGTAAACTCCATAGTACATTGGTGCCTACAGTTTTATTCCAGTCAATACATTTAAAATAAAATAATTGTTCTACCTTTTATTGTTTGGGCATTTTATGTCTCAGTCACAACTGCCCCAGTTGCTTTCTTCTGCTTTCTATGTTTTCTGCTTCTGCTGTCCATTTCTCCTTTCTTCTCTCTTCTCCTATTTTTTCCATTCTCTCTCCACATCTGCCTCTAACATATTAATCTTTCCCCTTTTGCTCTTTCTTCCATTTCTTTCTTTACTCCTTTTTCATCCATTCAGATTTCACCCCTCCATCCTCAATACCCTTTTGACTTTCCATTTTTCAACTTTCCATCTACTCCTTTGAACCTCCAGCCCCGCCCATCTCCCCAGTTATCCCATTTCCCGTCTCACTCCTTTACTAGCCTCTTGTTCCCTTCTATCTCTTACCCATTCCTCATTACCAAATATCCATGCTGTCTTCTCTCACTCATCACTTTGCCAACTTCCCTTGGCCTCTTTAACATAATTCTGCCATGCTGTAGGACGCTGCGAGCAGGTCAGGACACAAACCCCGATGGAGCCAGATGGAGCGTTAAAGAAAAATGCTTTATTTACAGGGAGTTCACAGCAGTGGTAGCAGAGACACAGTTCTTTCCTCCCCCAAAGTTTCTTCACTCTGGGCTTCACAGTAGTAACAGAAACAGTTCTCCCCTCTCCCAAAGTTCCTTCCCTTTGGGCTTCACAGCAATAGCTCCACAAGTCTGCTGACCAACTTGGAAACACCCCGGCCCCTACCTTCCCGTTGGGTCTCCTTAGAGGTAGTTTGGTCACTCCGTACTCTGGAACACCTCAGGCTTTTCTCGTCCTCTCTCTGTCTCTTCCTTCCAGGTTAAAAGGGCAATCCCAGGTATATTCAAGCTGGGTTCCTTAAAGGGGTCCGGCTTCTGGTGCTTAAAGGTGCATATCTTTAGTCTGGCTGGAGGAATATCAGTATGGGGGATGGGGAGTGTCTCATACACCACATCACACATGTCCACTATCTCCTCTCTCTCACCACCCCAATTCAGCAGCTCCCAATCCCCTCACCTTTCCCCCCAAAGTCCAGCATCTCCCTTTTTCTCTTTCACCTCCCCAGCCTTTTTTCCCATCCCCTAACCCATAAACTAATAGATGTCTATCTTCTTCCCATTCTCTCCTCCTGGCATCTCTCCTATCTTCTCTCCCAGCCCAGCTTCATCTCTCTCTCTCTCCTCCTCCTCCTCCTGTTAACCCCCATCTCCAGTCTATCCCTCCTCTGTCATAACCCAAAACCTCCATATCTTTCTCCCTATACCCCTCCCAATACAGCATATCCCCTCTCTCTATTTCTCTGTCTGCCCCTCCTCCCCATGCCAAAAATATTGTTTGACACCATCTCTGGCATATTCTTTTTTTCTCCAAGTCAGCAACAGAAGGATTGCAGTGCACCATCCCCATCTTCATCTTTCTTTCTCTGAGTCAGCATGCAGCAGCCAGTGCTGCCTGTAGCATTCACTTCCAGTGCACAGTTCAATGACTCCGCACACTGAAAGTGAATGCTACAGGCAGCACTGGCTGCTGTTGCTGACTCAGAGAAAGAAAGATGAAGCTGGGGATAGTGCTGCATGGTGCAATGATCTTAAAGCTGCCAGAGCTGCAAGCACAATGTGTTGCTCTGGCCCTGGACATGCATTTCAGTTGCAACTTACTCTCCCAGTACCTAGGCAATCTTAAGTTTGTCTTCTTTTCTCCAACTGAATTTTAAAGTCCCAGTCCCTGTTCTTCCCATCTACATATCCCCAGTACCTACCCTCCTGCCTCCTACATCCTTCCCCACTCCCTCCCAGCTATTTCCTTCTCTGATTTTCATTGACCCTGTTGCAGCCAAATAGCTGAAAAAGCTCTAATTCTCTCACTCACCCACAAAAGGAAACTCACAGACAGGCTGGAATGCAAACAGGATCTTTTAATGTGCGCACAGGCCCAGACAGAGAGCCGGTACCCTCCAACAAAAGTCTGAGCCCCGAAGGACATCCTACAATGTCTTATATACAGTACAATTTTAAACTCATTCTACAATCTCATTTGTCTCAGGTATTTTCTGTCCACCAATCAATAGCCCCTGGGAAGGTGCCTGGGTGACCTGTCCAAACCGGTATGCTCTGGCCTGCTGATTTCTGGGCAAGGGGTATTGTGCTCAGACCTGGAGTGGGGGAAGGGTGCCTACTGAAATCTTTATGTCTTCTCTTAGCAAGCTGGTCACTTATGTAAGAACCTCATGGCTGGGGGAGGGGTTACCCACAGCTAAACCTTATGGCTGCCTCACTCCCCCCTTTTTAAATGAGACCTCAACCGCTAGGGGCGGTAGAGGGCAGTATTACTGGAGGCAAGCCGCAGAGGGGTGTATTGGGTCAGGGCCATGACAGTGGTAGCAGCCTTGCGTTCTACCAGGGTGTCAAGGGTGGTGGTAATGAAGCGGTGAAGAATGGGGATACAACATGGTAAGAGGGCACATACTAGGAAGAGAAGGAAAACTCCTGTAGCTAGGGTTTTAAGGCCCCCCAAACAACCAAACAATTTGACGAACCACCCCGTCCCCGGTCCCATGGACGGATCCAAGATTTGTTTTGCTAAGTCACGTAGGTCTTGGATTGAGCGTTCAATGGACACACTTGCGTCAGTGAGTTTAAAAACAACACATACCCTATACCCTCTGTAGCAACTCCTGCACAAACGTTTTGTTCCGTGTGCAAAAGTTGCTGTACTGTCTGTAAAAGGTTGTAGGGTCTGCAGAGGCCTCTTTCCTTTAGGGCAAAGGCTCTTTCCCTGGGATCCACCCTTATTAACATATTAATGGCTTTTATTCTTGCTAGTGTTGAGTCATTCTGGCTACACCTTGCCATCCCCTTTGTTTCATTAATCACTGTCACTGTAGTCTTCAGGGCTCATGAGCACTTTGTATTACCAGCTTTGTTTAGCCTGATTAACTTGTCCAGGCTTGCCCAGCTTGCTCAGGCCTGTTCAATCTGTTCAGGACTGGCATGTCTTTTCTTAGCTGGGTCCATTCTCTGTGCACTTCTGTACAGAGTATGGTTCCCCCTGGCTTTACTCTTGATGAGCTGGGCTCTGGGTACTCATTTTCTTAGCCCACATGCTTTTCTTCCGTGCCATCATAATGTATTACAGTCTCAGGCAAGGATGCAGCCATACTAGACATACCTGTCAGCCAATTTCCCTTTATTCTCCAATTTTTATTTTTCTTTTCTTGTGAATGGGGCAAAGGTAATCCCACTAAGGGCAATGGACAACAACCATTTGAGACAGATAGGGGGCATCAGAAAAGCAGCTTCTGGAACTGTTCCCTAGAGACAACATACATTGTAGCATCATTTTCTTGCAGCAACTCAATAATATTGAAAACACATAACATGAAAGTGTATCAAAAGCAGCAGTGCTTAATAATGTGATAAAGAAAGCTCTGAGAATAGTACAGCAAAACTTGAGCTGGTGTGGGTATTGCAATTGCTGAAGCCGAAATGGCTTGTAGATTTCAGTTACTTTCTAAGAAAACAATATTAAAATGATAATAATACAATCATTCACTAAAGCCCCCCAAAACCCCCAGTCAGTCCAATAGTCCTCTTCCCATTCTCAGACAATGTGGTCCTGCCTCTCAGCAGTTTCCTAGGACCTTGCAGTGTGTGCTTCACCTTTCTCTGAAGTTTAAGTTCTGTTTCTCTCAAAATTTGAACCTCTCATTCTCATAGCCAGATATCTTGGCCCTTTTTCAATGTGACACACTGATCCAGATAGGGACTCCTTCACACATTTCAGTGGTGGGTAGTTCTGAGTTTTTGGGATGGTCTGTTCCATCTGTACTCCGGCCAATTTTCTCTGCTGGACTCTCTGGATTGCAATTGGTGACATGGCTCTAGGCCTTATTCAGAAAAGCAGTACCAATACTGAATGAAAAAAGCTAAATATGCTGGATTAGATTTCACAATGATATAAACTTAATTTCATCCATATTTACTTAAGAGGAGTGGGGGAGTGGCCTAGTGGTTAGGACAAGGTACTTCAGGCCAGAGGGCCAGGGGTTCAAGTCCCACCTGGGGACAGAAATCTCAGGCCAGAGGGACTGGGATTTCTAGTCCTATAGGCACTCCTTGTGGTCTTGGGCAAGCCACTTAACCTTCCATTGCCCATGTTCCCTGTAAGTAATAGCGTATGTGTGTCATATCCCCTTGTGTTAAATGTATCTCCCAATTGACCGCTTTGACCCAGTGAAAAGCAGGATATAAATACAGCTAAATAAATAAAATAAAATAAAATAAGATCATAACTATCTCATATGGTGTCAACTATGTCTCTCAGTTTGATAAACTCTTTGTCTCTTTACCACTGGAGATTCCTTTGCAGGTAAGAAATATTCCATTATGCCCTTGACTGATCTTTACACGTTTATAGATCAGACAAGTTGCACACACATATTCTGCGATTTCTGGCAAGGTTGTTTTTAGAATTATACCAATTTTTGTGAGAATTTGTCATCAAATCATCCCTCTTTTGCCCATGCGTGCCTGGCCAGGACATACAGGGGTAAAATGAGGCAAAAAACATCTGGAAGTACCACATGGCCAGTGTGGGTTTTCCAAAGCTCATCAGGGTGCAAGGTGCACCCAGCCTGTCTTCAGATGTCTATTTCTAATTGTTGAGTATGTGTTGGGGCTTAGATGAAGTCCTAAATTGAAGATTCTGGAGACGGCATAGTTGAATAAAGTGCTAATCATCTTTTTTTTCTTTTGTTTACATATTCATTAGCCAGATACATCACTTCAAATTACCTTCATCAGTTTAATGTCCATCAAAGCCTTTCTTCTTAATATCCCACTTCATCCCTCACAACACTCCCCCATCACCTGCATCATTCCACCAATCACATACATAGGTCCCTTTTCATGTTTTTATACCATACTAATGTATCCTTATTTGGCAAGGCTGCTAAGAATATCAAACAATTGTTTAAAAACTTAGTATTGTTTCTTTCCTCTCATTCTTTTCTCAAACCTCTCCTGGATCATTGCTGACAAGCAAAATTTGGTTTTATCCAATCAACTCAAGTTAAATAATTTTACAAATATTTCCATATTTTCTGGTGTAATTGGCAACTTTGGTGTTACCATCCTGTTCAGCAGTCATCAGCACTGAGCTACCTTAAATCTTATAGTTCAGAAAACAGGCATTCAAATGATGAATCTGATACTTTTGCATGAAAAGGTTGGGGGATATCTGGAATGCAAACACTTCTCCTTGTATATTTTTAATGCAGAATATACTTTTTCACATTTAATTTAAAACCTAACAATACCTGAGACTGGCATCAAACTGATCTGAAAACCCTCTGTGAGGTGCTTGCCACAGTATATAAAATCCTCTTATTTTATTTATTTATTTATTTAATTAACAGTTTCTTCTATACCGCCCCTTCCAGAGATCAGGGGCGGTTTACATTGAACAGTGAACAAAAATTTGTATACTTCTGTAAACTTTACATGGAACAAGGTTTTAACTATATACAAGTTTAACTTTTAAGTTTGCTTGATAGCGTACACCATCAAAGACAAAGAATAGATACATAACATACTGAAAATAAAGCTTAACCAGGATTACCTTCTTATTCACTCAGGGTTTAAATCATTTTCACATTGTCCTGTCAAGGTTCTTAACCTCTACTTTGAAGCTCAAAGGAAAACAGAAACAGTTTCCTTAGTTTCATGCCTTGTTTGTTTGATCTAGCATCCAGGGACACTTGGCAATGAACAGCCAGCAATTAAAGAAAAATAATATTTACTGTAGATTAAAACATTTAAACACAAGACTATTAGTCCTTAAGCGTAGCAGTCTATCTGATTGGAATAAGGTGTAACAATTTTATAAGTGTAACAATTGAGCTTTGACCTAGAGATATTCTCCACCCCATACATCTTTGCTAACAGTAATTTGACCAGCCCTTCCCAAGCCTTTGTTTGCTCCCAGCCTTCAGGTGACATACACATAGTATACAATCAAGATGCTGGTCAGACATCTGAGAATGCTCAAGGGAGACACCCCCCATGGTTTTAGAAGCTAAAAACTTCTACAATTACAATTGATGAATTCTTATCCTGTTTACATTGGCTAGGTAAATGTTTCTATATTGGCTAAGAAAAATGTTTCCAAGGCTAGGTGAATTGTTCTTTTTGTCCGCTTTCCCTGGGATCTCCATTCATCTGCTAGAAGAAGAAACTCCTCCCTGATCTTCCAGTATCTTTCTATAGCTATGCAAAACATCTCAGCAGTTCCAACCACCCCCTAATGGGCTTCCATTCATCTGCTGGAAGAAGAAACTCCTCCCTGATCTTCCAGTATCTTTCTATAGCTATGCAAACCATCTCAGCAGTTCCAACCACCCCCCTAATGGGCTTCCATTCATCTGCTGGAAGAAGAAACTCCTCCCTGATCTTCCAGTATCTTTCTATAGCTATGCAAACCATCTCAGCAGTTCCAACCACACCCTAATGGGCTTCCATTCATCTGATGGAAGAAGAAACTCCTCCCTGATCTTCCCTAATGTCACAACTAAACACAGAGACACTCTAACAGTTTCTACATAACAGCCATTAACTATATGGACCAGCCATAAATCTATATAGGAAAACTGGTCTGGATGCTCCTTCACTACAATTTAGCCTCCGGACCCCATACTCTAATCACAATTTACAAATCACAATTTACAGTGTAAATCTTCTAATCTCAATTCAAGGAATGCAATGTTCAGTGTAAATTTTCTAATCTCACTTCTGGGAATACAATATACAGTATAATCCAGGTAACAGGCAGAGTTTGGTTGCACAAAACACACAGGACCACAAAGGGAAAAAGAAAGAGGGAAAACAGAAAACAGAGACATCTCAGCAGTGAATACTCATACACTCTCTTTCCTCAGTACCAGCTGTTACAAATACACATTACACTGTCACAGGGTAGACCTAAGGCAACCCGAGAAAGTGCAGATCAGTGTGAATGATCACAGTAAAAGTGACAAGGTAAACAGAGGAATGTTTGATGGTTGCCAGGGACAACCTAGGCACACGTGCACAGAGCCCAGAAAGACACACCCAGAGAGCAATGCAAGGGAATTTGCTTTGCCCAATAGAGTGCAGCTGAGTGAAGGTGGAGTCAGGAGACACGCAAATAAAATAGACTCCCAAACAATTAGAGATAGGGAATCCTTGAGAGAGGAGTGGAGGCAGCAGAGGCCACAAGCTGAAAGGCAGCAACAGATATGGTTAAAGCCATGGAAAGCCTGGAGCTGGTGTGAGAGAGATGAAGACAGTGAGAGTGAGTCAGTGAGGCAACAAGGGAGCCGGTGTGAAAGTTGGAAAGAATCCAGAGACCTGTGTGGCTCGGTGAGAAATCAGAACCCTGACAGCGTGTATGTGCTTGGAAGACAAGAGAAGTATAAGAAGACTGCAACAGCAGGTACAGGGGCAAGGAGTGAATGCAAGGGCTATTTGCTATCTGAGAGGGAGGAGCCTTGGAAGCATAGAAATAGCCACATAAAGCCCAGATATTTAGAGGCTGACAATAGCTTTTCTCATGGTTATAAAAATACTAAGAGAAGAGGGTTTCACTCACCAAGAAAAGCTGACGATTTCCCTTATCACTGTGAGCTCCCAGCTTCTAGGGAAACGCCGTTACAAGCTTTGCAATTGAGCACAGCTGAGTCTAGAAAGCTAGTGCAGACCCGGCAAGGAGCCTACCATAATTACCCAGCTAGCAGGTCAAACAAGGACCTGAGCTATCCATTAAGGCACCAGCGGGGGCAGGGCTCTGAAAGGCACAGTTCAGAGTTATACGATACTTCCCAGAGAGGCAGTGCTTCAGAAGGGAAAAGAAACTTCTTAGGTGACGAGGCAAGCCTGCCATACTTTTACCCCACGTCCGAAGTGGATAATGGAGAAGCTAATGAACAGGAATTAATGGATTATGAAAACTCAGAAGTATTAATAAATCCAGATTTGATGAATTGTTCTCTCACTGTAACAGAGCCAGAATTCTCACTGAGGTAAACGTGTTTGTGTGACCTTAACTCCAGTGTATGAGTTGCAAGGCTGCAGCTCACTCTCTCTCTCCAGCCAAACAGACAGTTAGGCTGTTTTGTTATTTTGTTTTGTTTAAAGTTATAAGCCGAAGGAAGCTGTTTTTGTTGTCATTTATCTTTTGTTATAAGCCAAAGTGGGCTGTTAATTTCTGTTATCTTTGGAAGAAGAAACCTCAAGGGACGGGGAATAAAACCCTAAAAAGAAAAGAAGTTTTCTGTGTGATCTATATAAGTAAGGCACAACTACCACCCTCAGAAAGCCCAACAATACCAGTCTTCACCGCTGGGGCTGATGAGGGGTGACAACACACACTCTCTCTAGCTGCAGCATAGGATTTAACTTTTACCATGAGGATAATAGTAATGAGAAATATAGCTAGCTATTTTTCTAAAGTCCACTAGATGGAGCTCCAGGATCACTAGCACAAAAGAAGCCCCCAACTCTAGAAGCACATGGCAACACAAAAGAAGCCCCCAAGTATGCTTCATTAGAGACAGCGTGTGTAGCCCCGATCATTGGAGAATTGCGATCAGCGCAATTATTAATAAAACGCTTGAAAGGCACACTTAAGGGGGCCAAGTGCTAATGTTTTTGGTCATTTTAAGAAGTTTTTGGCAGCACTTTAAATACTTTTAAGGGACCCAAGATGGCAGAGTTGAATTTATACTGCAGTCATTTACTGGCGCTCGCAAGCGCGCCCCCCACCCTCTTATTCCTACCCCCCCCCCTATTCCTACCAGATTTACCAGACACTCAACACAGACTGGACGAGCAATGGTTTCAGGGCCTCTGGGACCCTTACTCGGACTGCTCGTTGCGGGTGATCAGGCCGCTACAGGTTCACAGAAATTACTAGATTTACCAGAATTACCAGATACTCAACACAGACTGGACGATCAATGGTTTCAGGGCCTCTGGGACCCTTACTCGGACTGCTCATTGCGGGTGATCAGGCCGCTACAGGTTTACAGAAATTACCAGATTTACCAGAATTACCAGATACTTAATACAGACTGGACGAGCAATGGTTTCAGGGCCTCTGGGACCCTTACTTGGACTGCTCATTGCGGGTGATCAGGCCGCTACAGGTTCACAGAAATTACCAGATTTACCAGATACAGGAATACAGAACTACCCAAACAGTAAAACAGTAAGGCAGTAGTACTCACCAGACCTCTGATCAGAGAGAGTTTGGATGCCAGTCTATCCAGATGGTTTTTCAATCAGGGGGGTCAGCCGCAGGGACCAGACAAGTCAAGGTGTCCTTCTGGAGCACAAAGGGGCCCGGGACGCCAAGGACCGTTAATTACCTGGAGGGGTCAGTCCCTGACCGATTGAGGCCCGATGCTGCAAGAGCAGAAGTCTTCCCACCGTGGGTGCGACGAGAGAGGCTTTTGTTTAATTTAAAAGGGTCCCATCTGGGGTGCCAAATGTTGCAGCCAAATAGCTGAAAAAGCTCTAATTCTCTCACTCACCCACAAAAGACTGGACTGGAGAGAGGTTCATGTGGTGCCTTTACACAAAAGCGGAAGTAAGGATGTGGTTGAAACTACAGGCCGGTTAGTTTAACTTCGGTGGTGAGTAAATTATTGGAAACGCTGCTGAAAGAGAAAATAGTGAGGTTTCTGGAGTCCGGCGGATTACAGGATCCAAGGCAGCATGGATTCACCAGAGGCAGGTCTTGTCAGACAAATCTGATCGATTTCTTTGACTGGGTGACCAGGGAGTTGGACCGAGGGAGAGCTCTAGATGTGGTGTATTTAGATTTCAGTAAAGCCTTTGACACTGTTCCTCACAGGCGACTTATAAACAAACTGAGCACCCTAGGGATGGACCCTAAAGTTACTGCTTGGGTTAGAAATTGGTTGGGTGGGAGGCGACAAAGAGTACAAGTAAATGGAGCTCACTCTTAGGAGAAGAATGTTACCAGTGGTGTACCCCAGGGATCTGTCCTTGGTCCGATTCTTTTTAACATCTTTGTTAGTGATATAGCGGAAGGGCTGTCGGGTAAGATTTGCCTCTTTGCGGATGATACCAAAATCTGTAATAGAGTAGACACCCAGGAAGGTATAGATAACATGAGGAGGGATCTAGCTAAGCTTGAAGAATGGTCTAGAATTTGGCAGCTGGGATTTAATGTTAAAAAATGTAAGGTCATGCATTTGGGCTGCAGCAATCCAAGGGAGCAATACAGTATAGGAGGTGAAGTACTTTTGTCCACTAAAGAAGAGCGGGACCTAGGCGTGGTTGTGTCTGATGATCTTAAAGTAGCTAAACAGGTAGAAAAGGCGACGTCAAAAGCTAGAAGGATGCTTGGGTGCATACGGAGAGGAATGGCTAGCAGAAAAAAGGAGGTGATAATACCTCTGTATAAGTCTTTGGTGCGACCTCATTTGGAGTATGGTGTGCAATTCTGGAGACCGCACCTTCAAAAGGATGTGAACAGGATTGAGTCGGTGCAGAGGGTTGCTACTAAAATGATTAATGGGCTTCATTATAAAGCATATGAGGACAGACTTAAGGATCTTAATATGTACACCTTAGAGGAAAGGCGGGATAGAGGTGATATGATTGAGATGTTTAAATACCTCCGTGGCATAAATGTTCAGGGAGAGAGCCTCTTTCAGTTGAAAGCAAGTTCTGCTACGAGGGGACATGGGATGAGGGTGAAGGGAGATAGATTCAGGAGTGATATGCGGAAATATTTCTTTACAGAAAGAGTAGTGGATCAGTGGAATAGTCTCCCAGTGGAGGTGGTAGAGATGAGGACAGTAACTGAATTCAAAAAAGCATGGAACCAACACAGAGGATCTCTAAAGGTAGAAAGTGGACTGTTGTAGTTGTTGTTATGGAAGGACAGACTAGATGGGCCTTGTGGTCTTTTTCTGTCATCATGTTTCTATGTTTCTATGTTAAAAGGAAACTCACAGACAGGCTGGAATGCAAACAGGATCTTTTAATGTGCGCACAGGCCCAGACAGAGAGCTGGTACCCTCCCAAAAAAGTCTGAGCCCCGAAGGACGTCCTACAATGTCTTATATACAGTACAATTTTAAACTCATTCTACAATCTCATTTGTCTCAGGTATTTTCTGTCCACCAATCAGTAGCCCCTGGGAAGGTGCCTGGCTGACCTGTCCAAACCGGTATGCTCTGGCCTGCTGATTTCTGGGCAAGGGATATTGTGCTCAGACCTTGAGTGGGGGAAGGGTGCCTACTGAAATCTTTATGTCTTCTCTTAGCAAGCTGGTCACTTATGTAAGAACCTCATGGCTGGGGGAGGGGTTACCCACAGATAAACCTTATGGCTGCCTCAACCTTACCATTCCTCCTTTTTACCCCAGCATCTATTCTTATGTCCCTCCATTTCACCTTTTCTTTTTTCCCTCTTACACAAAATATCTGCCCCTTTCCAACCTTACTCCCCCAGATTATGCCTCTTTTTCTCCACCCTCTCCAGCATCTGCCCCTTTCAGCCCCTTCCCATCCCATTTGTCAGTCCTCCTCCAAGTCCAGTCCCTCCCAGCATCATCTCTCTTCCAGTCCCAGTCTCATATCCCCCAGCATTTCCAGTCCTACCTCCCCAGCAATCTTTTCCAGGTGCCAGCAAGCCCACCCCTCCCCCTAGAAGAACAGTATTAACGTCCCAGCTATCCTCCCACACCCTCCACAGCACCAATCCACCCAGCTATTCCCTCTTTCCCCTCTCCCCGCAGCCTTGTCACAGCCTGCACTCATTGCACAGCCATGGGAGTGATTTCCTTTGTTCCCATGGCTGTGCTAAATTGCATCCACCAGGACTGTAGAGCAACACAAGACAGGAAGTACCCAGGTTTCACTTTTAGAGACTCTGTGGTCCTGGTGGCTGCAACATAGTACAGCTGTGGGAATGAAGGAAATTGGTCCCGTGACTGTGAAGAGATGAGACAGTAAGGCTGGCTTTGGGTCTCACTGGCTCACCTCGGAGAGCAGAATCAATGAGTGGGTGACATGCTTGCACATGCGTAGGGCCAGCCATGACTCTGCTAATCTCGAGTCAGGGCTGGCCCATCCACTAGATGACCTAGACAGCTGCCAAGGGTGTCTGACCCAGGAGGGCAGCTTTGTACCTCTGCTTTCTTGCTTGCGGCAAGCCATGTGCTTTGGCACACATGAGTTGCTGCTTCTAATCCCCCTCTGACACAACTTACTGTCTGGGGTGGGGGTCAGGTGAAAAAAAAAACATACTTCTGCGCTTTATAGGTAATCAAACATTTACAGGGAAAGTGAAGGATGAACGTAGTGTGGCAGGAGATCTATTATCTATTCAAAGTCTGTCCCTCCAACCCCCAGATGAAAACACAGAGACAGACTGGTATGCAAACAGATGCTTTTTATTGTGCGCACAGTCTCAGGCAGAGCCGGCACCCTGAACAAAATGATCTGAGAGCTCCCAGTGGCCTCACACACTGTCTTATATACAGTAAGTTTTCAAACCCATACTAGCTTCTCATTTGTCTCAGGTATCCCCTCTCCACCAATCAGTAGCCCCTGGGGGGGGGGGGGTTGTGGGCTATCATATAGCATGCCTAAATGACCTGTCTAAACTGGTATGCTCCAGTCTGCTGGACTCTGGGAGAAAGGGTATGTGTTTAAGCTTTGTTTCACTGTAACTCAGGCTGAGAGGAGGGGTTTCCCTCACAGCTACCTTCCTGGCTGCCTCCCTCCCCCCTTTTTTAGTTGTACCTCAACCGCTAGGGTGGTAGAGGGCAGCAGTACTAGAGGCAGGCCACAAGGGGGTATATTGGGTCAGGGCCATGACCGAGGTGGCCGTCTTGTGTTCCACCAGGGCATTGGGGGTGGAGATGATAAAACGGTGGAGGATCGGGATACTGCATGGTAAGAGGGCGCATAGCAGGAAAAGAAGGAGAACTCCTATAACTAAGGTCTTAATAATGTGATAAAGAAAGCTCTGAGAATAGTACAGCAAAACTTGAGCTGGTGTGGGTATTGCAATTGCTGAAGCCCAAATGGCATGTAGATTTCAGTTACTTTCTAAGAAAACAATAATAAAAGGATAACAACACAATCAATCATTCACAAAAGCCCCCAATCAGTCTAATAGTCCTCTTCCTATTTTCAGATAACTTGGTCCTACTTCTCAGCAGTTCTCCAGGACCTTGCAGTGTGCTTCACCTTTCTCTGAAGTTTAAGTTCTGTTTCTCTCAAAATTTGAACCTCTCATTCTCATAGGCGAATATTTTGTCCCTTTTTTCTATGTGACGCACGGATGTAAGTAGGGACTCCCTCACATACTTCTGTGGTGTGTAGTTCGGAGCCCTTGGGATGGTCTGTTACATCTGGATCATGGCCAATTCCTTCTGCTGGAATCTGTGGATTGCAATTGGTGACATGGCTCCAGAGGAGCAGCACCAACATCAAATGAAAAGACTAAAACATTGTAGACTAGATTTTACAATGAGACAAAGTTCCTCTATATTTACCAAGATTATATCCTACAAGCATTGCTTTATAAACTTTCAATGGTCTACCAGTAACTATCTCGTATGGTGTCAATTTTTTTTATCTGGCAGTTTGATTAACTCCTTGGCTCTCTATCACTGGAGATTCATTTGCTGGTAGGAAATATTCCATTGTGTCCTTGACTGATCTTTACATATTTACAGATCAGACAAGTTGCACTCACGTGTTCTGCAATTTTGTCAAGTTTTAGAATTATGCCAATTTTGTGAGAATTTGTGCATCAAATCATCCCCCTTTGCCTCTGCATGCCTGGCCAGGACATACAGAGACAAAATGAGGATAAAAGGCATCTGGAAGTACCACATGGCCAGTGTGGATTTTCCAAAGCTCATCAGAGTGCAAGGTGCACATAGCCTATCTCCAGGTGTCTATTTCTAATTGTTGAGTATGTGTTGGGACTTAGATGACTTCCTAAATTGAAGATTCTGGAGACAGCATAGTTGAATAAAGTGCTAATCATCATTTTTTTTTGTTTACATATTCTCATGAGGCTATCACTGATAAAGTTGCAAGGCTAAAAAGAAACTCTGTTTCACACAGAGATATGGTGGTGCAATTACCTCAAAGCATAGCTAGAGGGCACAGGAGTGTTCATACAGAAGCTAATGAGGCTAACAGGGCAAATGATTTGCACTTGGAAATAAGCCCGGGAGTTTCAAAGGGAAATGTCCTTTATAAGCAGAAGTCTTATTCTAGCAAGGAGAGGACGCCACGGCAAAGCCAAGAGGAATGCCACAGCAAAGAGGGACAGCAAAGCAAAGAGGAAAGGCAAAGCAAAGGAGCACAGCAAAGCCAAGTAAAGAGAGATCTGAGGGAAGGGATCCTCCTGGAGCAAGCCCAAAGGAACAGAAGTCACAGAGGTGAGGTTCAGAGGGGCCAAGCTGCAAGTGCTGTTCTTCATAGAGAGTCTGCTGGTGGAAGCAGTCAGGCTGGGGAGTGTGCTACTCCCTGCTCAAGCTACGTTCCTGAGTCCAGAGCTGTGAGATACATTCAGAGAACCAGAGAACCAGGTTTTACTAAGCTGCCAGAAAGCACAGCATTGTCTAAAGGCTATCAGCAGAAAACCTGGGGCAAGAGAAACGTTTGTGGGAGAGAGAGTCCCAATGTTTCTGACTACAGAAACTCAAGGTATGAAAACTTTACTACTGATAGAGAATACTAATACTCAGTTTAGGAGAAGAAGAAGGAAACCTGACTTGTTTCAGAACTTACCAAGTGAACTTAAAACACAGTGCTGGAGACAAGCTCCCAGAGGCAGCCATTATAAAGCTGTAAGAGCCAGGGACAGCGTTTACACTGATGATGAAAATAGTGAGGTAGAGTCCATGGAATTGGAATATGTAAAGGCTATTCCCAATACTCATGAAGAAGACATGGATTGTGGCTTGTGCACGGCTACTAGCCTAGAATCCATTGTCACCTTGTAAATAAGAAGAAAGCTTGTTTAAATGTTTGCCTGGAATGAACTGAGTTCCTCCATTGTTTATTTGTACTAATTGTGAAGCTTATAACAGTTAGTCACTGGGGTATGTTTACTAAACTGCGGTAAACATGAATAACGCACGTTGTACGACGTTAACGATCATTAGCGCGCTATAGCGTATGCTATAGCGCATTAACGATCGTAAACACGCGTGATGCTCCGCGGCATGGTAAAACAACGCAGAAGGCGGAGAGAAGGCGGAGAGAAGGGGTCAATGGGCGGAGAGTGGGCGGGGAGAGGCTCCCATTACACTAACGCGCTGAATTTCAGAGCTGAATTCCAATGCAAATGAAAACCTACCCGTAAAAGCACTTTAAAGGGGAGAGAAACCAGTTAAGTGTCAGCAATGTACAGCCTAGGAAGGGAAACCAAACAAAGGTGATAAGTGTGATACATGTGCACAGAACAAACGGGCACAGAAACACTGAAAATGACCCCAACAAACTGGAAAAAAACAACAACCAAGCTGGCCAATAGTGGTATCAATGAGAAACATCAACCCCCCCCCCCCCCGAGTAAGCTCCATTGAATAGATATAAATCGCGGAAGGGTCCATACCCCGTCCCCATACAAGGTGCATGGGCCCACAGTGAAATAGCACTGCTCAGGGATTTCCCCACCATCGGACAGGGTTCATATGGCATGCACATGTCCAGCAACATCAGAGCGGGCATGTCGGAACGGGCAACCGGGCAGATGCTGGAAAAGGGGATACAGAGGGCTGCAGGCGGCACATGCTGTGGTGCAGCTGGGCCACAGTGGGGACTAGGGTGATGCCCAGCTGGCCCATAGGAATGCTGAAACAGTACAGCAGCCAGACAGCAACTGCTGAGGGCCCAACATGGGCAAGAGTGTGCTTCCCACAGTGTCACAGGGAATAGTACCCAGCAGGTACCCCCAATGGCATGGAGCATTGGCAGGCAGTGCTGGGGGAAAGCATGGACAGCTATGCAGGCACCCCCACCCCAGAACACGCACCATAGGCAGCTGCCTACCTGCACACTGGATGGCTTGAGACCGCACACCACCAGCACCACCAGCAGAAGGGCATGTCAGCACGGTGGCTGAGGGATACTGGTGGTGGAGGGGGCAGTGGCAGCTGCCCACAGCAGAGCGTGGCCTAGCCCTGTGTAGGTGGGTGCCATGCACTGCAACAGACAGGCCTTGTCTGACCAACAGTCATGGTATCACCAGGGAATGCACCATCTCTGTGAGAACATGGTGGTGCAGTTCACAGAACCAGAGTATTCAGAAGCAGAGGGTCACAGGTTCAAGTCCCAGCAGTGGTTTTGGCCAACCCAGTCCTCATATTTTACCCACTACTATAACATGCTAATATAGACAGAACCGTTCTTGCAGATGACGTAAACATGCCCAATACACTCACATTTTACCCTACAGAGCACAGACACCATAAACATGCACATTACCTAGAGCAGAGCCTCCCAAATGCAGTCCTGGAGGGCAAAACACCATCCCGGTTCCATGCTGCCTCTGATAAAGTTGCCTGTGCTGCATTTCTATGCGCCACCCCCATGGTATGCAGATGTATCTCATGCATATTTATGAGAGACAGCATGAAAACCCGAACAGTGTTTTGCACCGCAGGACTGGAGTTGGGAACCTCTGCCGTAAAGCAGCAGCCAACAGGGGCAGACACACCCGCACCCACAGGCCCCATTATCCAAAGCCTCCTGGAGAGGCAGGACTTTGGGCTCTGCGTGCATCTCCCAATACAAGCATATGCATACCTTAGTAATGCCACCCTAAACCTGGGAATATGGTACACAGCTATCAAAAGGTTGCTATGAGATGATTTACCCCCTGTTTTACCTTTCCGTTTCCCCATAATGAACAAAACAGACTCACAGCACACTGAGCTCTCAATGCCGAATCGTCACCGAAGGGGCGCCAAAGGGGCGTGTCGCGCCCCTTTAGACACGCCCCTTCAGAGCACGCCCCGCAGACACGCTCCACGGTCACAGAGAGCTCTGCAATTTATACAAGAGGAAAGGAAAGGTCCTTGCTCAAGTTGTCCCAGCGCTGCCTGCCCGATGACGGAGGGAAGGGAGCGCGTCCAGCAGCCGGCCCCGAGTGATAACAGTCTCCAGGATCTCAAAGCAGACCCGAGTTCCTCCCACACAGCCACACCGAATCCGTAGAGTAGCTGCGGAGCTCACAGTTATACTCGGCAGGGTCCTCATTGCTCAAGTTGTCCCAGCGCTGCCTGCCCGATGACGGAGGGAAGGGAGCGCGTCCAGCAGCCGGCCCCGAGTGATAACAGTCTCCAGGATCTCAAAGCAGACCCGAGTTCCTCCCACACAGCCACACCGAATCCGTAGAGTAGCTGCGGAGCACACAGTTATACTCGGCAGGGTCCTCCTTGCTCAAGTTGTCCCAGCGCTGCCTGCCCGATGACGGAGGGAAGGGAGCGCGTCCAGCAGCCGGCCCCGAGTGATAACAGTCTCCAGGATCTCAAAGCAGACCCGAGTTCCTCCCACACAGCCACACCGAATCCTGCTAATGGTCCTATGGACAAACATCTTGTCCCGCTTCCGATTGCGCAGTCCTCCCCTGAAGGAGCTTCCCTCAGTTCTGGAGGGCGGTCTCCTCTTCCTCCCCTGCCTCCTGTTGGTGTTTCCTTAGTTTCTGTGATATCTCCTGATAAGGTGAGTTCAAGTATTTCTAAATTTTCTTTACCTAATCCAGTACAGTTAGTCGGGGCTGGAGGCCCTGCGCTTCCTGACCTCTCTCCTGACTCTGAGGTAACCTTGAAAGATCTTTGGGGGGCCCTTAAGTCTATAGACGAGAAAATGACTTCCACTTTAAGTTCCCTATGTGTTTTTTCAAGTGAAACAGTTGCTTCTTTTAAGCAGCTTGATGATAAAGTGTCTTCTTTGGAAGTAGTTTGTTCTAAGCTAGAATCTCAGACCAGCCCGTTGCATTCTGCACATGTGGCTGGTGTAAAAGATTCTTTGATCTTACATGGTAAATTGGAGGCATTAGAGAATTCCTTTCGCTTTTACAATTTACGTTTCCTGAATTTTCCACAAACTTCCCTCTTAGCTCCCAGAATTCTTCTGGATAAGTATTTGAGAGAAGTTTTACATCTGACGGATTCTATAGAGTTCTCTCAAGTGTTTTATATTTCTTCTGCGGTTAAAAAGGTTGCCTCAGATGAAGGAGATTTAGACATAATTGAACCTTCCATTTCAAACTTGACCGCTTTTTTAGAGGATTCCACAGATACTATTGGTACTTGGGCTATTCTGGTGACACTGAGAAATTTGGAAGTTAAACAGCAGATTCTTAAGGCTTTTTTTAAATATAAAACATCCAAGTTTGTGGTCAGTGCATCAATATTTTCCCAGATGTTGCGTGTAGCACCCAGCTTAGGCGCCGGCTTTTTTTAGCTCTTAAGCCGCAGGTCCTTCAGCTGGGTGCTACCTTTTTCCTAAGATTTCCCTGCAAATGTGCTGTGAATTATGATGGCGCTTCATATATATTTACTGATGTATCTCATTTGGAGAAATTTATTTCAGATAGGAACACAGGGAGAGGATTATAGGGGAGTATAATTGTATTTAGTTATCCTTCCAAATGTGTGGGCTTGTTTAGCCTTTATTTTCTTATATCGTTATTGTGGTTGGTGGTATTCCACTACCGAATCCCAGATATGTGGACTATATCGGATTTGTTGCCTTATTTTTTTGAATTTGTTCGATATCATTGTTCTTTCGATTTACTTTTGTTTTGTTGGTGTATAACTGATTACAACTTAATAAAAAAAAAAAAGGTTGCTATGAGTACTGGCAGATAGCAATTCCTAGGTTAAGTACAATTTTCGGAGTGAGCTGCATCATAGCAACCTTTCTGATGTCTGTGGAGTGTGCTACTGGTCTTGTGTCCGACAGTGTTTACCAACCTGGGGAGTGACTCCTACAGTATTGCGTACCATAGCCATGCCTGCACTGTGCCCAGGACTGGTGTGGTGGCCAGGGCTGCTAAACTCCTCTATAGTAGCACAATGCTGGCATAGGTGTGGGAGTGTGTGTCTGTCTATCCAGTGTGTAGTGGCTGCAAACACCCTCCACAGCCCACACTGCCTGCACTGTTGCCAGTATTGGCCTGCCAATGTGCATAATGAGGAGCAAGGTACCATGGGTATAGCCTGGATAGGGTGGCCTGGCCTGTCCGCATCTGCACAGGCCATAGGGCAATGGCCGGACATTGTAATGCCTGGTACCACCTGCACGGACAGGGTGGCCATAGCATGTCCTGCTGGGAAGTCACTCTCACCCTGACTGAGCAGTGACCATGGCATGGCTAGGTTCCACCATAGTGCTATATAGTATTTTTCTTATGTGATATTTATGGGTTTCCTTTTGGGGCCCAATCACTGACTTATCTGCTTGGTGTGTATGCTGATCTCCCCGTTCTGGGTACATGCATCTCCTCCAGGACCATGCACTATGGACTAGCTGGAGGACTGTCTGCAGCTAGTATGTGTCTTGCTGGAACACCGTGCAGCAGCTGGAGGCTTGCTGCTGGAGAATGTCAGATAATGGTGGGGGGCAGCTGAGCATTTCCAGACCTGCCGTCTGTCTGCTATTGTGTTATGGATGTGTACTGCATTGCCTGCCCTGTAGGGTGTTTGATCCCGAGTAGGACTGGGGTGATGGTCCCCTCTACTGCCACCATTGCAGGGGGTTGAAAGTGGATCTGTTGGTGGGAGATCCTGTCCCCCACAGTTATTTGTATAAAGTTACAATGTTATAAATCTCAGTTAATAACTATTATCTGTATAAAGTTAAAAAAAATCTCTGTTCCATGTAATGTATACATTAGTATACAAATTTGTTTACTTGTTCCATGTAAACCGCCCCTGATCTCTGGAAGGGGCGGTATAGAAGAAATAGATAAATAAATAAATAAATAAAATAAAATAAATCTCCCTGGTAACCACAGCAGAATGTGGGTGTGGTGCCGTGCAGTCCTCCTGTAGCCAGCCATGTATTTATTAGCAGCTCTAGCCCACTGGTTACTTCATTGCCCATGCAGTCAGAGGTCATAGGTTCACAACCCACAGTGGGGTTCATTGATAGGGCTGTCTTAGGCATTGTCTATTTTTACTGTATATTAGTGCTGCCAGCAGAACCACCCTCAGGGTACCGTCACCTTAGGGTAGCTCAAAAGGCGCCCTATAGGGCGCGCCTTACGTGGCGCCCTATATTATATGTATTATATACCATTTGATAGGAGTATTTAGGCGCTCCCTATAGGGCACGCCTTACACTTCGCCCTATAGGGAGCGCCTAAATATTCCTATCAAATGGTATATAATACATGACCATGTCAGAGAGAACGTCACTATTGGAACATATTGCATAAGACCGGTACAATTTTCCTGACATATGCAAATTGTAACCCGCCTGCAGACTAAAATATTATAGTTGGCTTTCAAACGGTTACACAGGACACCTCAGGCAGCCTTTTTCATTAGGCACACTGGGGAATCGAACCCGTGACTCTTGTACCATCAGTCTGTGTAGTAACCATTGTGCTACAACTCTGTTCCTGTCTTTGGGTGTCTGCGCGCTGTCTTAGGCGTGCGCGCAGTAGCGCGCGCTGTAGCGATCGTTGCTGCACGGCGCGCAATAACGCGCGTAACTGCGCGTTATTGGTTACGATGTCCCGCCCATGTCCTTTTTTGTATTTCCTTCCACTAACGCAGCTCCTAACGCGAATTGCACTAACGCAGTTTAGTAAACATACCCCACTGTGTTTAATACTGAAACCTTTTGAAACAAAGGACATTCTTGATTTCCATTGCCTTACTGAACCTTTGCACAAAAGGGGAAATAAAAGCCTTGTTTTCCCACCACTCTGGGCCGAGTTTTATGTGCACATACTTTAAAATAAATACATCGTGGAGCATGCCCTTACCACCCTTGGCCACTAGGAGCTGCCCTCGCGATAATATTCATTAGACAGATACATCATTTCACATCATTAAATTACCTTCAGCAGTTTACTGTCCATCAGAGTCCCTCCTCTTAATATCCCACTTCATCCCTCACAACAATCCTTCATCACCTGCATCATTCCACCAATTACATACATAGGTCCTTTTCATGCTTTTTTTTATACCATACTAATGTATCCTTATTTGGCAAGGCTGCTAAGAATATCAAACAATGGTTAAAAACTTAGTATTGGTGTAAACTATTATTTTGCAACATTTTATAACATCAATCCCAATAGAAAGAAGTATGGCTTCTAACAGGACAGACACATATCTCAGGTGTGACTAGAATCCATCGTATACACTGTTGCCAGTGAGAGTGCTGTAGGAAACTTAAAAATATTTGGACTGATCTTGAAATTGCAGTGTCCACAAGGATTTGTGTAAGCTACTCATTAATTATGGTGTCAAAAGAGATTCTTTTGAGGTGAGAGATCTAAGAGGGTACAAGGCATTGGTGGTTGGGCCTCATGGCGATACTTCTTCAGGTTCTTCTTGGCCTGCAAGGCATTTGTGGCTGGGCCTCATGGCGATGCTTCCTCGGGTTCTTCTTGGCCTACTCTTCCCTGCCTATTCATGTCTCTTTAGAGGCATAAATATACAAGGTTCATGTTCTTCAAGCCTTGTGGGTCCTCAAGGAGTCTCAGAGCAGTCAGAATTTCGGTGGCCCAGATCATCACTCACCTTCTGCCCCCCCCCCCCCTCTCTCTCTCTCTCTCATTCTTTTTCTCAAACCTCTCCTGGATCATTGCTAACAAGCAAGATTTGGTTTTGTCCAATCAACTCAAGTTAATGTTATTGTTTTTCTTTGTAACTAACTTTACAAATATTCTCATATTTTCTGGTACCTCAGTTCCATCTTTCCACTAAATGTGCTCTATATACTTGGGAACAAAGCAACTTCAGGTCAGCCTCTCTCCAAAAACTCCAGCAAAAAACACCCACCCATCCTGCAATTGCCGAGTGTGCACTGGACCTCCGCACAATGCACCACCACAACAAGCACAAGTGCAAGTGTATAAACCAAAGAAATCAACATCTCACAGTGCTGCAACATATATCTGTTTTCTCTGCAACATATATCTGTTTTCTCAGGAACTGTACTCCTGAAACTGAAATAAAAACTTTCAAAACAAAGTACACTTTTTCTCTGGACACCAGCACGTAAAATTCAAATACAGAAAAACAGGTGAAATTATCCTAAAGTCCAATATTGTATGGTGTTACTGTCCTGTTCATCAGTCATCAGTGCAGAGCTTAACAATGCAAAATAATTACCTTGAATCTTACAGTTCAGGAAACAGGCATTCACAAATGACATGAAACTGCAAAGAGGTGAATTCAAAATCATGCTTTGTCCTAGAGATATTCTCCACCCCATACATCTTTGCTAATAGTAATTTGACCAGCCCTTCTCAAGCCTTTGTTTGCTCCCAGCCTTCAGGTGACATACACATAGTATACAATCAAGATGCTGGTCAGACATCTGAGAATGCTCAAGGGAGACACCCCCCATGGTTTTAGAAGCTAAAAACAGAGGGATAATATGGCCAAATTTGGATGCACGATGAAGAATACGAATAGCGGTATTTTGGACAGTTTGTAAACATTTGATCTGATAAAGTAGTAGATGGGAGTAGATAATATTACAGTGGTTGAGCTGTGAGATGACAAGAGTGAGAAGTAATGATGGCAGAGTTGGTAAGAAAGGGGCGTAGTGAATGGATCTGACATAGACTATGGAAAGAGTATCTAACCACCACTCTGATCATGAAAGGTAAGAGCACTATCCAGAACACCACCAATATATTTAAGAGACCAGGGTGAGTGGGGAACCATCCAGTGAGGGGGTCACAGTGGGAACAGAAGAAGAGCCAAATTGTGAAGTTCTTAGATGGGTTCAACTTCAGGTGATTAGCATGTAGCCAGTGAGCCACTGACAGTGGTGAGATCAGGAGATGAAGGGTGAGCATGAAAGAGAAGTAGGATGTCATCTGCGTATTGGTAGGTACAAACCTCATGCTGTTGGATTTTTATTTTATTTTATTTACATTCTCTTATATACCGCGCTATTCTGCATCAGCGCGGTTTACATTGAACAAACTGAAATTACATTGAACAGGTCATTGTAACTTGGAGATAACTATTTTACAGGGAACATGTAAAGAGCAGAGGGGCAAGGACTGAACCCTGAGGGATACCACATGACAGGTAGAAGAATGAAATGACATAGAGTAAGAGTGATCAGACAGAAAAGATCACACGGCTTATTTGCATACTGCTTGCTTGCAGCATCACTGTGCAAAAGGTCTGCTTTAAACTTGCATTAGGTAACCCTGTGCTAAAGTTTTAGCGCTGGACTCTAGTGCAGGGATTTTGCATCATGCTGCGAGTGTTCCCTTGCAAACTCACAGGATATTTTTCCAAACAAATTTTTAAACACCCCCTTCTATTTCTAGTCAAGCCATTGTAGTGATAACACTGGTCACGGGTTATGATTCCCTTCAGAGGCCAGTGCAAATACAACCTGTGTTAGAGACAGAAGCTTAGGAACTGCTTGCAAGGCATTAGGGCAAAAATGCCCCCACCCTTGGGTTTTTGCAGGATGACTTGGGGGAGGGGGGCAGCACGCTAACAGATCCACACTGCCACCCTGTTTCAGCAACTGTGCTGACTTCCAGCTTGTTAAAGTCCGAAGTTTCCTTTGAAGGGTTTATTCTAGTCCTGTCACTGTACAATAGCTACCAGGGGCTTGAAGAACTGGCCTCAACTACTTCAAGGCTGAAGTCAACCCAGAACAAGGTAAAACACCTCTTTATGTTCCATTCATTATTTTCAGTGTAAAAGTCACAGAACAAACATTTTCAGGTTCTGTTTCGTTTGTTGGTTCAAAGTACCTTGCTGTTTTGTCTTTCTGTCTGGAAGTATTTTAAGGTATCCTGTCTGTGGATAAAATGAACTGAATTTTGGTAGGATGGTCTCCTACTGGGATACCAATACTTCTACCAAATTTCAGCCAAATCCATTTAGGGTCCCCAATATATGGTCTATGAGAGCAGGGCCATCCATGATTTGGGTAAGGTTACCAGATTTTTGGAGAACAAATCTGGAACACTGAGTGGGACAGGGGTCCTTCCTCCTGTGGCATCTTTCCCCTATAAATCTGGAAACAAGTCAGTGGCATTCACTAATTTCAGGAGTTTAAAAAAGACAGTAGCAGCCCTTCTCAGATTGTAAGTGCACATACTGTCAGCATACATCAGCATGACATTCCCAGACATGGTGATTGCAAGCAGCTTTGACCCTCTGGTGATGTCAGTCTCCAGACTTAATGAGCATAGTTTACCTGATTAGTCTGAAGGACAAACAGACCCTCCTTGCTAATCAAGTGATAGCAGACCTCAAACAAACCAAATTATGACAAAGGGAGGTGCTGAAGAATTTCACTATAAATACAGAGAAACACAAAATATCTGTCTCTTTCTATTCATCGGACACGTCTTGCTATGAGGCTCTGACACACACTACTCCTTACACCCCCCCCTTCTCTTCGCTCTTCCTTCCTATCTCATTGGCTCTTGCTATTTCATCGGACATTCATTACACCCCCCCCTTCTCTCTCCTCTCTTCCTATTTCATCGGACATGCCTTACACCCCCCTCTCTCTTCTCTTCCTATTCATTGAACACCCACTTCTGACCCCACCCTTCTCTCTCTCTCTTCCTATTCTCTCTCACACACAGATAGACACAACACACAGATTCATGGAAGTACACTGAAGCAGCTTTATGACAGCCTTTTTCCTCTGTTCTGGACCTATGTAATAAGCTTATTTCTATATAAAAACGTTTTTCCAAGCCACACCTGTTTGGTTGTCTTATTATGCTACAAACCCTACTGTCTCTGTGAAATGAACCCAGGACCAAATGGAGAGTAACCGAAAGTAGAGAGCGGCTAAAGATTACATTTTATGGGGGCTCGTCTCTGGTTTTGCAGCGGATCTCCAGCTGAGTAAGTAGCAATTGTTTTTGATACATTAAAGTGGATTTCAGACAGGGTGTGACTTGAAAATCAAAAGCCCTTGTGACCATTTACAATTGACAATTTTGGTTACAGGCTGGATGACATGTTAGTGAAAAGACTCTGTAGACAGTGAAAAGTTCCAGTGATACCTTTGTTTTGTGGGTTAGACAAGGTGAGATTTTTTATTGTCAAAAGGCTCTGTAATAATCCTGAATTTTAATTTTACCCTACACCTAGTGACATTACATAGGGTGGCTTGCAATTTTCTTATTTGTATGTATAGACTTGTTATGGTTTGTTACAAGGCACAGATTTTTCTATAGTGTTTGAGCTGCTAAGAAAAGATAGAGTTACACAGGTAAACATTCCCTCATTGAATACAATATACATCTTTCCTGGTAACACTACTTTACCTCCTGTCCCTTTGCCTTTTATTTCTCAGTCTCCTGCCAGTATGTATCTTGGTGAGAGCAGGCTTAAAGTTTACTGCAACTGATACAGTATCTGACAATTCTGTTAATCTCCTAACAACCTTCTTACAATAATTTCACCCTAAACTTCCACCCTGTTAAAAAGTGGTAAGCACTTTTTATTCAGGCATAATTTTAAGGCATGGTCTTTATGCCAGTACTCTCTACTGAACACCCATACAATTTATGCCATTCCAGCTATAATTCTAAGTCTCACTTCTTCATAAAAGTGAGCATTCCTCCTTCCAAGGTTGCACATTTGAGATAGTCGCATAAAACCAAATAAAAACATAATAAGCTAGGCCCCTGTACCAACTACAGTCTTTCTGCAGTCTCAAATATGGAAGCCTTTGATTTAAAGAACTGAAAAAAATAGTACTGTAAGAGAAAAGGTGATCCCTTTGAAGGTGAATTCCCTGAGGCATCATGGTATAATATTCAAAGACCAATGTTAAACCATTATCAAGAATTAAAAAAGAAAACAAATAAAAGAAAATGCCTTTTTATCCAAAGCATGTGCAGGGGGCTCATTAGCATGAAACAGGGCAATACTGAACTGACTACTCAGTGTACACAATTAACCAAAGACCTAGAGGAGGCACAAATTTGCATTTCCATGCAACGGGCTCAGATGATACAGTGGAGGAGTGGCCTAGTGGTTGGGGCAAGGTACTTCAGGCTGGAAGGTCAGGGGTTCAAATCCCACTAGAGGACAGCAACCTTGGGCCGGAAGGACTGGGGTTTCTAGTCCCACAGGTGCTCCTTGTGGTCTTGGGCAAGCCACTTAACCCTCCATAGCCCATGTTCCCTGTAAAATAGTTCTCTGTGTGCTGTGCTTTCCTGTCTAATCAATGTGCTTATACCTCAAAAATTTCCTGTCATGATTTGACAATTTCCAATCTGTAATCAAAACTGCAGCTGATCGCTGGAAGTAGCGGTATACAAAATGTATACTAAATAAATAAATAAAGCCACAAATTCCTTTATAACTGTTAGTGAGCAATTAGAAACACTTAAACTTGAATTGAGGCACGTTAAGGATGAATTGGCCTCTGAAAGACAAAAGAAATATAAGCTCTGGCCAACCACTATTTCACCCTCAGCCTCCCCTGCTTATGACACGCCCTATAAATAAAAGAATACAGATGTATGTATAGCTGGGCTTAGGAATGGAAAAAATAAAGCTGAATCAGACAGCACAGAGGAAGAAAATCCTAATAGTTTATCTCAGCCAGAACAGAGCAATAACCAGGGCCTGTGTCAGGAGGATAATTCAGGTGACTCAGACTCGGAACCCAGTGCAGAACTCAGAGCACCAGTTAAAGTGATGCTGCAGGACTCATTAAAAGATAGGGACATTGAAAGGATAGTTGAGAAAGCTGGCCCTATGCCTTTTAATGTAAATGAATGGTGCAAATGGGCCACTGATATTCTGATTCACTGGGGTCTAGGGAAATACAAAACAAAACAATCAGACTTTGATAGACTTATGCATCTGGCTCTGGGGCCACACTATTATAAAGTTGGCTCTCTCACTCACCCATACCAGTTGGCTAAAAGGGGTATTGAGAAACTATTTCACTGTTCCCCAATGCAAGTATTTAAAACAATTTCACCTCTGCCAAATGATACACTGGAACAGTTTGCATATAGAGCCTGGATTTTAAAAGCAGTTCTTAATGAGCAGGAGTCCTGGCCCAATGCAGAAGATTATGGGGAGAGTACGCATAAGGCATTTTTATTAGAATTGCTATCCCCTGAGATTACGAAACACCTTCTGTTATTTTCTGAAGACCCTAAAGCAACCCCTTTTGATACTTTAATGCTCAGAATTTGGTCTGTTTGGAAGACCCAGCCCTCGCAGGTTATAACAGTGTCAGAGGCATGGAAGTGGCAAACTGAGGGATCCTCTCAATACACAAAAAACACAGACAAAGGATACAGAGGACACACACCTTGGAGAGGACAAGGCAGAGGTACTTTTAGGAATTTCTCAGGTTACATTCCCTTTCAGGAGCTCAAAGCACAGAAAGATGGATTATTTATTTATTTATTTAATTTATTTATTGTTTTTTCTGTACTGCACTACTTACCATCAGCGCGGTTCACAGGTAACAAAAAATTGTGCAATAGGTTAGATCCACATTGCACTTACATATTAGAAAAAGAGATTAGAAAAAGAGAAAATTAAATGGGAACAGGACAAACACATACTGCAGGTAGAACTAGATAAATTAAAACAGGACTTACAAGCAGCTCAGGACAAACACAAGGCTAGTGCATAGGGGTGTCCTGACCTCCTGGGTTCAGATATCAAAATGTCTCAAGCCTTCATAGCCCAGCTTGCCTCCATTCTCTCAACAGAGGACTCAATTCCTGAGCCTCTGGATGATGAAACAGACACAGGCCCAGAATACAGTTTAAGGCTTGTAACATCCTTGATACTGGACTCTTGTGGACGCCCTAATGTTATCAGCAGAATAGGGGGTCAGGATAAACTAGCTTTGATTGACACAGGGGCTGGAATTAGTTTTACAAACAGAGCTTCTTCCACTGCAGATCAGAAAAATATGGAAATTTATGAAATTCAAGGAATTAATGACACAGCTTCCAAATGTGTGGCTATCCCAGTTAAATGGGGTATCCCTGTGCACAGTGAACAAAACAAGGAAATGTTAGAAACCACTGCCTCCACTATAGTGAACACACCAAAAGAAATAATTGGAATTGACATTCTCAAACAGTTAAATCTGGTGGTGGATATGGCTGATCTTAGATTGTGGCAGTATACAGGAACTTCAAGTGCTTCTAAAACTTTAGTGCATGAAGTCATTCCCATGCAGTTAGCAACTCAGTGCAACAAGGCAGCTCAGCAGTATGATCTGTGTGTAATTCCCTCAGAGGTGGCTGATATTCCAGTCTGGGCACAAGACAAGTTAGATTGTGGGAAAATGCACACAGAAATACTGTTGGAAGGTGAGGATCCTCCACCACAGAAACAATACCCAGTACCTCATCAGGCTATAGAACCAGTAACTAAAATTGTGAAGATACTGGAGGAGAGGGGTCTGATTAGACCTATTTCTTCCACATGCAATTCACCAGCCTGGCCAATAGTTAAACCGGGGGGTTCCTTCAGGCTCACTATGGACTTCCATGCCCTGAATCAAGTTTCAAAATCTGTAGTGCCCGTAGTAGCCTCATACCCTGAAATGATCTCTAAACTGAACCCCAAATGTAAATTTTTCTCTGTTTTAGACATATCCAATGGGTTTTGGAGTTTGCCCCTGGCCCTTGAATGCCAGTACAAAACAGCCTTTCAGTGGCTGAATAAACAATATGCATGGACAGTGCTGCCACAGAGCTATAAAGATTCACCATCGATCTTTCATAAATACATGCAGGAAGCCCTGTCACTATTGTCTTGCAAACATAATATAATTCAGTATGTAGACAACGTTCTGATTCAGTCTGAGAATGAAGCTGTACACTAGAATCATGTAAGAGAAGTTTTAAAAGCCCTCTTACAAGCTGGTCTTAAAGTTAATCCTGCCAAGGCTCAATTGTGCAAATCACAGGTTTCCTTTTTAGGGGTTACAATTGGCCAGGATGGTAAATCTGTAGATTCTCAGAGGATAGAGCCGATACAGAAACTTCCACTTCCTACAGATCAGAAATCACTCCAGTCATTTCTAGGGCTCACAGGTTTCTGTCGTGACTTCATGCACAACTATGCTGAAGTGGCAGCTCCACTTTACTCCCTGCTAAAAAGTAAAGGTTATGTTTGGGAGGAAGAACATACAGAGGATGTAACTAAATTAAAGCACATTTTGACTTCTGCTCCTGTTCTTGCACACCCAGATCACACACAACATTTTTTCCTGTACCCTGTAGTTGGAGAGAACAGTATAGGTGCAGGTCTAACACAACGCCTAGGAGGAGTAGATCACCCTATTGCCTTCTGTTCCAGAGTTCTCACTTCTCCTGAACTCAAAATGGGAAACTGTGAAAAACATGTACTAGCTTCCTATGCTGCTATGCAGAAATTTACATACATCATTGGTGCTCAAACCACATACATATGCAGCCATCACACCCCACTCAAATTCATTGTAGAGGGAAAGTTAGCATGTAGCAAGATCAGGACTGAGAGAATAGTCCAGTGGACTCTCATGTTGCAGGCACAGAATGTAAAGTTTGAATTGCTGAAAGAACCTAATGTGCAAGTGGCTGGAATCTTCCTGGAGGGACAACCTCATGACTGTCAGTCCTCACCCAGTGCCCCCAATCACATGATCTTTAGGGAACTGGGACTAGACAAAATTTCACCTTTTCTTCCTACAGTATATATTGATGGTAGTAGCCAATGTGAAGGAGGCAGGCGACTAGCAGGTTTTGCAATTGTACAATTGGACCCAAATAACCAAGTGGTACTGCAGAGACAGTATTCCGGTGGGTCAGCGTCAACAAAGTACTGTGAACTGGCTGCCTTTGTGGCTTGTATGCAACAATATCAGGATTCACACCCAGAGATACAAATCATTTTAGATTCTGATTATGTCTTTAAAAGTGCCATTGCCCTGTTACCCTGGTGGCTGGCAAATAAATTTAAATCTACAGATGGGTCCACGGTGAAAAATTCATCACTGTGGACTATGGCACAAGAATTGAGTAAGAAGTTTCAGAGAGTACATTTAATTAAAGTGAAGGCATATAGGAAGAAAGGCCCTTTAGTGAAAGGAAACACATTAGCAGACTCACTAGCCAAGGAAGCATGCTATGTAGGCCTCATATGGCCCTGGTATGAGCAGACACACATGGTTGCTATTGCTACACGTTCCACAGATTATGATCAGATAATACCACCAGATTACTTAGTAGCACTGCAGACAAAGGACCCTGGACTTTCCAATTTGAAGAAACTTGTGCAGGACGCCCCAGATAACCTATATCAGCACACACCCTTTCTCACACTCACTATAGAGAAAGCCATTCTATGTGCAAAAAGAGAGGAAGGCTTGGTTATAGCTATCTCCAGAGTTCGAGGTAAAGAGTGGATGTATTGGGTTCATGGTGCAGGCCCTATGGGCCAGAAATGAAACATGATATACAGGATCATGTTTCCTCCTGTGTAATCTGTGCTTCATTTGGGAGGCAACCTAAAAAGAGAAGGGGACAGTTAATGACAGCACCTCCTCGTGGCCCATTTGAGAGATTGCAGATAGATCATGTGGGCCCTCTTCCGTTAACAGCTAGGAAAAATAGATTTTTACTCTCTGTTGTTGATTCCTTTTCTCATTGGGTAGAAGCATTCCCTGTCCCAGATCAAACTGCTCGAACCACTGCAGAAATCCTAACTATGCAATTTTTTACACGCTGGGGCATTCCTAAGACTATTAGGAATGCCCCAGCGTGTAAAAAACTGTTGATTCTGATAATTATCCTGCATTTGTTTCTCAGCTGATCGAGGAATTGTTTGTGGATGGTACGGAATGTGGAGTTGTTGTTCTATGCCTAGAAAATCAGGCAGCAGGGCAGGTAGAAAGAATGAATCAAACAATTAAGGCCCATCTCAGCCCTATGTTTAATCTGACTGGGAAAAATTGGGATCGGGTGCTCCCGTTAGTCCTTATGCGTATCAGAGCTAATGTCTGTAAATCCACAGACTTTGCACCCTATGAAGTCTTAATGGGAAGGCCAATGCCACGGTGGGAAAATCCTTTTCTTCCAGAGGACCAAACCGTAATTCTTACCAATGAGTGGATGAAATCCCTGCAAGGACATCTAAACAAAATTCAGACCACTGTGCTAGCTAACACAGAAAAAGCTAGAGTTATTTGCAGGAGGTACATGCAAAAGGTTCCGATTTAATGCCCGTCAAGGTTGGGAGTAAAGTGATGATCCTGAGACCTAGACCAAACCTCCCCTTTGGAACTGCAAAGTGGGAGGAACCGTACTTAGTTCCTGATACCTTAGGCCCAAGCCTATACCAGATCCTAATGCCCGACAACCAGCAGTATTGGAAGCACATCACCCAGTTGAAACCATATGGGTAATACGTGTTTTATCAGTCTTTGTTTTCAGATACCATCTGAAGACAGCACGGACAGCTGCTTTATGAACAAAAGTCACTTGAGGATGGTAACTATTTACTTCTGCTGTATAGTTGATGTGTCCTATATACTCGACATATGTCTAATAGTTATATAAATAAGTAGTAAAAATTATTTCTGTTGTTGCATAGTATAAGTGGGGAGCACTAGTTTACTCCCTAGTAGAGTGAAACGAGTTAGCTTTTATTATGTCTCGGTTTCCTGTTCTTGTATCTGCTCTCTTCTACCCAAGTCTCATTACAGGAACTATCATCCGAATATGCAAGATTGGCTGGACTAACTCCACAGGTGGGGTATATCGCTATCAAGAAATATCCCCACCTTTCCCAGAAGGAAAGGATCTCGTCATCCTGAGTTTCTGTTCCATACAGGACAAGCCAGTGTTCTACTCATTAAACATCACTCAAGTACAGTAGGCGCCACCAGTTTCCACTTCTCTAGAAAGGACACAAGAATTGAGGGCAGAACATTACTTTTTAGGTCCTCCTGCCTTGATTTTGTACAATATTTCCTGTCAGGACAGAGCTGCTCCCAGAATGCATGACATCCGCCTTCCTAAGAACACTTTGCTGTACAGTTCAAACTATTTACTAAACAATACCTGGTGCAGTCATACACCACTGCTCTCCCTCACCATTAACGGGACAACTTATTCCACACCGCTGGTTACCAATGACTCTATGGACATTCCAGACTTTATCTCATATGCTGTGCATCCATTACCACTTGGCATGGGAGAAGAGACACTACATAAACTGTTCAACTTTACAGAACTCCATGCCTATACTGATCACCTTAAAACAACATCCACTGAAGTGAATCACACCATCACTTATGAGAACGGACACATTCGACAAACTGTTGAACACTTGCTACAAGATGCTCATGAGTCTGTGTGGGAATTGTTATTTGGTTACTCACCTACTGCTGATCATGTCTTTAATGTTTTTATTCACCCTATTATTATTTTAACTGCTGTACAAATATTGCTATGCATTATCATAATTTTCCTATGTTGTAAAATGAAACACATGTACATCTCCTTGCAGCGCATGTCCTACAGAATACCATCAACATTTTAAGGTACTTACACTTAATTTCTCCAGCATCTACCTCTACATCCAGGCTCATTGGGCCTGCTAATTTGGCTAATTTGGCATTTCCTACTACATTGAATACCAGAGTCAGCTGCAGTCTAGTATTGCTTCCTACCCTCACTCATAGCATCCTGGTACCTTTCGGCTTTAACCTCCTCAGAAATTCCTGCAGACCTTATGCACTGTTCACTCTCTCTAAGACGGGCACTGAGGTGGCATATTGGGTTTCCCCACCCAGTAGTGGCTGCCCTACCTAAGACACGAGGTTTGGACTCATAATGGGACTTGCATATCTCTAGAACACTAGAGACAGTACTGTGCAGGACAGGGGACCTGCTGGACATAGCAAGGTATTTAATACAGGAGGTATTAGACAAGCTGCCTACTATCATGTAATTGCAGCTGGGACAGGTACCACAGGTTTGCTTCCACCATTTCCAGGCACAAAAAAAAAAAGTGTGGGAGATGTCAGCATACATCAGCATGACATTCCCAGACATGGTGATTGCAAGCAGCTTTGACCCTCTGGTGATGTCAGTCTCCAGACTTAATGAGCATAGTTTACCTGATTAGTCTGAAGGACAAACAGACTCTCCTTGCTAATCAAGTGATAGCAGACCTCAAACAAACCAAATTATGAAAAAGGGAGGTGCTGAAGAATTTCGCTATAAATACAGAGAAACACGAAATATCTGCCTCTTCCTATTCATCGGACACTTCTTGCTATGAGGCTCTGACACACACTACTCCTTACACCCCCCCTTCTCTTCGCTCTTCTTTCCTATCTCATTGGTTCTTGCTATTTCATCGGACACTCCTTACACCCCCCCCCCCTTCTCTCTCTTCTCTTCCTATTCATTGAACACCCACTTCTGACCCCACCCTTCTCTCTCTCTCTTCCTATTCTCTCTCACACACAGATAGACACACAGACACATGGAAGTACACTGAAAGCACAGTTACTTACCTGTAACAGGTGATCTCTGGGAACAGCAGGAATAAGTCTTCACATATGGGTATCGTCGGTACCGACGGAGCCTGCGTGGGAACGCTCCCCAGCGTCCAATAAGAATGCTTTTGGGAGCATCCCACAGCGCCTGCATGCTGCCTTCCCGCCTTTCCCAACTGCCTCTCTCCAGTTCGAGTTTTAAAGCTGAGACAAAGAGAGAGAGAGAGGGAAGGAAAGATAGATAGATAGAGAGATACAACTCCTAGGGGAGGTGGGTGGGTTGTGAAGACTTATTCCTGCTGTTCCCAGAGATCACCTGTTACAGGTAAGTAACTGTGCTATCTCCAGGAACAAGCAGGAATGAGTCTTCACATATGGGGACTCCCTAGCTGCAAATGCTAGGGAGAGACCCCAGAGTTGTGTGCCCTTGAAAAGGGCTCCACCTCCCCTCATGGATCTCTGGCATCCAACAAGGGTAGGTGGGTAGGAGTTGATTAGGAATGGAACAGGTGTTTGAGAACAGCCTGACCAAACGAGGCATCCCAGCGGGAGTCCTTGTCCAAACAGTAATGGGCTGTGAAGGTATGAACCGAGGCCCAGGTGGCCGCTCGACAGATTTGGTCGATGGACACAGAGTTTAGGTGAGCCATTGAGGTTGCCATGGCCCTCACATTGTGAGCTGTGACATGGCCTTCCAGAGAAAGGTTCTTACTGTGGTAGGCGAAAGAAATACACTGAGCAATCCAGTTGGACAGTGTCCTCTTAGAAACTGGAAGTCCTAAATGGGAAGGATCAAAAGCAACAAAGAGTTGAGAAGACTTTCTATGTTGCTGTGTTCTTTGTAAGTAAAAGGCGAGAGCTCTTTTACAATCCAAAGTATGAAGATTGCTCTCTGCACTTGATGCATGAGGTCCTGGAAAAAAGACAGGTAAGTATACCTCCTGGTTCAGATGAAAAGGCGAGACCACTTTGGTCATAAAGTGTGGATTGGTCCTGAGGACTACCTTATCATGATGGAACCTTGTATAAGGAGGATTAGCCACCAAGGCTTCCCCTTCATCTGCCCACCTACAATCCACTCGCTCCTCTGCCTTTTTCTTCGCCGGCCCCGCTCTTTGGAATGCTCTCCCCCCCTCCTTGCGTTTAGAGACCCAGCACACCACTTTCAAGCAAAACCTGAAGACCCATCTGTTTTCCCTGGCGTTTGACCTTCCTTCCCCTTTTGTGTGATCTTTCTCGCTCATCCCATTGTCTCTACCCTGGAATATATGTTCTTCTGTCTCGTCTTATCTCTCCTCTCCCTCCTTCTTTCCTGTCAAAGAATTGTAACTTCTTTTCTTGTTTCTGTAGACCCTCGGCCTTGATTTTCCTTTGTTTTTTGAAAATTGTACACCGCCTTGATTCCTGCAGAAAGGCGGTTTTATCAAATTTTAATAAACATAAACATAAACATAAACAAGGCTTGCAACTCACTGATGCGATGTGCTGAGGTGACTGCAATGAGAAAGATAACCTTCCAAGAAAGAAATTTCAAGGGGGTGGTGGCTAAAGGTTCAAAGGGTGGCTTCATAAGCTGGCCAAGAACCATATTTAAGTCCCATGCCACTGGAGGTGGTCGAATGGGAGGTTTAGTTAAAAGAAGGCCTCTCATGAATCTTGCTATAAGAGGATGAGAGGAAATAGGCTGTCCATTGAGCGGCTTGAGGGACGCTGCAATAGCACTCAAATGGACACTTACCGAATTTGTTTTGAGGCCTGCATGGGAAAGATGAAGAAGATAGTCTAGTAAAGAATTCAAAGGTAATGCAAGAGGGTTAAGACCTTTCTCTGTACACCAAATGGTAAATCTTTTCCATTTGAAAGCATAGGAACGTCTAGTGGAAGGCTTTCTAGAAGCATGAATAATATCTCTGACTTGCTGAGAGAGATGGAAAACTTGAAGGTCTAGGCCTTCAACAATAAGGCCCTCAGATGGAGAGATTGGGGGTTTGGGTGCCACAATGTTCCGTCTTCCTGGGAGAGAAGATCTGGAGCAGAGCCCAACTCCAGGGACGGAGCTTGAGAGAGATGCAGAAGTAGAGGGTACCACACTTGGCGTGGCCAATGTGGTGCTATGAGGATCCTAGAACCTCAGTCTCTCTGAAGCTTGAACAGTGTTTTGGGAATTAGGGGAATGGGTGGAAAGGCATAAAGGAAGTCTTGACCCCAGTGAAGGAGGAAGGCATCCTTGGCCTGAACTCCCTGACACGGAATCCTGGAACAGAACCGGGGAAGTTTGGCATTCCACGGACTTGCAAATAGGTCTATGTCCGGGGTTCCCCAAATTCGAAAAATCCTGGCTACCTGGTCCCTATGGAGGGACCATTCGTGTGGAAGCAGAACTCGACTGAGTCTGTCTGCCCAAGAGTTTTGAACGCCTGGAAGATATACTGCCATAAGACGAATCTGATGCTTTCTGGCGAAGGCCCACAGTCGCAAAGCTTCATTGCAAAGCGACAGAAAGCCAGTCCCTCCCTGCTTGTTTACATAGAACATGGCTACTTGATTGTCCATATGGATGAGGACTGTCCTGTAGCTGAGCAGGGAGTGGAATACTCTGAGAGCTAAGAAAATTGCTCTGAGTTCCAAGAGATTTATGTGTAGTGAAGTCTCCTGTGGAGACCAGATGCCCTGGGTGGAGAGATCTTGCAGATGAGCTCTCCAACCCCTTGGAGAGGCATCTGTTGTAAGGGTTGCTTGGGGAGATGACTGTTGAAAAGGGGACCCCAGCAAGAGGTTTTGAGAGGACTTCCACCACTGGAGAGACCAAAAAAGGCGACTGGAGTTTGCTATTTTGTCTGACAGGCAACCTGATGCCTGAGTCCATTGGGTGGATAAAGTCCATTGAGCTACCCTCATGTGAAGGCGAGCATATGGAACCACATGCACAGTGGATGCCATGTGGCCTAAGAGTTGTAGCATTTCTCGAGCAGTTAAAAGGGGCTTTAACTGTATTTGGGAGGCTAACTGCACAAAGCGTAGGCAACGGGCCTGAGGAAGATAGGCCCTTGCAGTTATGGTATCCAACCAAGCCCCTATAAACTTGAGGGACTGAGTAGGGGTGAGACTGGATTTTGAGATGTTTATTACTAGTCCCAAATACTGAAGGACATGCATTGTGCAGGTTAGACAAGTCTTGGCCTCTGCTTGAGATGGAGCTCGAATGAGCCAGTCGTCCAGATATGGGAAGACGAATATTCATAGAGTGCGCAGAAATGCAGCTACTACTGCCATGCATTTCGTGAACACCCTTGGTGCAGAGGCCAGACCAAAAGGAAGCACCCTGTATTGGTAGTGCTTTCCTTGAAAAAGGAACCGAAGGAATCTTCTGTGAGTTGGATGGATGAGAACATGAGTGTACGCATCCTTGAGATCTAGAGAACAAAGCCAGTCCTGACTCTGAAGGTATGGAAGCAGAGCACCGAGAGAAATCATCTTGAATTTCTCCTTGAATAGAAATTTGTTCAATCCTCTGAGATCTAAGATGGGTCTGTAGCCCCCTGTTTTCTTTGGAATAAGAAAATAAGGGGAGTAGAACCCTGTGCCTTGTTGAAGAAGAGGTACTTCTTCTATTGGCCCTTGGGCTAGAAGGATGGCAATCTCCTGACCTAGAAGGTTGAGGAGAGATGTTGGAGAATTGAACTGTTTCACCATGGTGTGGGGGGGAAGGCTTAAGAAATGAAGCTTGTACCCTTCCCTTATAATGGAGAGTGTCCATTGCTCTGCTGTGATTTGCTCCCATCTGGGAGCAAAGTAAGTCAACCTTCCTGGGATGGTAAGGGGCTCTGGTCCTTCCAGAGCTAGAAAGGCTAAGTTCTCTAGTAGCGAGTCAAAAGCCCTGAGGAGGCTGAGGCTGCTGGGCCGTGGAAGGTCTAGCTGCCTTTGACTTGGCCTGTTTAGATGGTTGCTGACGCTTTGCAGCAAAACGACCTGCAGAAGATGCCTGCTGACCATAAGCAGGATAGTATCTTCCCCTTTTGGAAAAAGATGTCTTTTTAAACAATCTTTTCTTAACAGGAGCAGAGGTCAATCCAAAGCAGAGTTTTCAGCATCCATCTGAGTGGCCTTTGCTTGCCAATCCTTACCAAAAAGGTTTTCACCTGAACAAGGGAGATTTCCCAATTGATCTTGGACCCAGAGCTCCAAATCAGAAGCTTGTAGCCAAGCAGTTCTGCGTGCCCCTATGGCAATAGCCGAAGCTCTGCTTACACACTCAAAAGAGTCAAAGGCTGCACGGTTGGAAAATTTGGAGACATCTTGGGCATGTTTGAGCCAAGTGAGAAACTCCTCTCTTTTATTCTCTGAAATGAAAGGGGTTAAAGTCTGCAGATAATCTGTGACTTCTTTTAGAAACATTCTTATATAGAGACTAAAGGAATTGATCCTAGCAGCTAGCATAGCAGCTTGGAAAACCCTTCGGCCAAAAGCATCCAGGGTCCTGCATTCATGCCCTGGAGGATTAGATGAGTGTCTTTTTGCACTCTTCATCTTCTTCATGGCAGACTCTACCACAATAGAGTGGTGAGGAAGCTGGGTCTTGTGGAAGCCAGGACACGCTACATGGTGTCTAACCTGCGAGAATGAGGAGAGATGGTGAGAGGTGTCTCCCACATCCTCAACATGAGATCATAAAGAATCTCATGAACAAGTAGAGTAGCTGCCTCCTTAGGAGCTTTAGGATATTGTAAAATATCCAACTCCTTGGCTCTGGGTTCTGACTCAGGGGCCACTGTGATAGAGAGGCCCCTAGCCACTTCCCTAACAAAATCTTGAAAAGACAAGTCTTCTGGAGGAGACATTCTTCGTTTAGGTGAAGAAGACTCCTGAGGAAGAAGTATCGATGCTTCTACAGAACCCTCAGACTCATCAGAGTCCTCAGAGGAATCGAAGTATCGCCTGTCTGGATGCTCCTGTAAAGCCCGATAACCGTCTCGAGTGGGATCGACATCGGGAGTAATCAGTACTGGTTCGGTACCGATGGGCATCATAGGACAGGGTACCGTTGCAGTCGACACCAAAGCCGATGTCGATGCAGTCGGTACCGGTACCGGGAGCGATGCTGGTACCGGAGCCGGTACCAGCAATGGGGATTGTTGCGGTACCAGAGGCGTCACAGCCTGTATGAAAGCCGTTAAGGTGCGCTGCATGGTCAGAATCTTCTGATCCATCGATGCCACCAGAGTCTGGATGTCGGTGCCAGTGGGAGCCACCGGTACCCCAGAACACGGCAACAGGTGATCTGTTGAGGCTGAGCCATCAATGTCAACCTGTGACCCCATAGATAATGCTTTGGAAGCCGGAGCTTCCCGCCGGGGTAATTTTGCCGGTGCGGAATCCTTGAGGGCAAGCCCGGAGGCATCTCAATGCTTGGAGAGAGATCTGCCCTTCGAGGACCAGCCAGATTTATGCTTGGTTACCTGAGATCCATGAGAGGAAGAGGAGGCCCTGGAAGATGTCGATGCTACCGAAGCTGCATCAGAGGGAAACAGGGTACTGAGCTTGGCTGCTCGGTTCTGCCGACCTCTCTTAGACATCATGGTACAGGACATACAATCCGTGATGGAATGGTCAGGTCCCAAACACTTTAGACACCAGTCATGGGTGTCGGTGACAGAAATAGTACTGCCACATTTTGTGCATTTTTTAAACCCAGAAGTGGGCTTCTCCATGAGGAAAAAAAATTTTTAGGCCTAGGGCCCAAAAACTGAAAATGCACAGTAGAAATAAAGCGTTTTTTTTTTTTTTTTTGAAAGAAAGAAAAGAAAGACCGGCGGTACCAGTCCGACGTCGAAGAAGGCAGACGTGACACAAAAGAATAAAGAAAAAATAAAGAACTTCTTCTGCGGTGACAGGAACACGACCTGCTGGCTCCGCGGAAAAGAAGAACTGGGGAGAGGCGGTTGGGAAAGGTGGGAAGGCAGCATGCAGGCACTGTGAGATGCTCTCAAAACTTTCTTATTGGATGCTGGGGAGCGTTCCCGCGCAGGCTCCGTCGGTACCGACGATACCCATATGTGAAGACTCATTCCTGCTTGTTCTTGGAGATGCAGCTTTATAACAGCCTTTTTCCTCTGTTCTGTACCTATGTAATAAGCCTATTTCTATATAAAAACCTTTTTTCCAAGCCACACCTGCTTGGTTGTCTTATTATGCTACAAACCCTACTGTCTCTGTGAAATGAACCCAGGACCAAACGGAGAGTAACCGAAAGTGGAGAGCGGCTAAAGATTACACATACATACATGTTTAAACTTTTTAATACATAGAAATAAATATTCAATATAATTCCAAAATTCCACGCTTTCTTTTTTAGAAAAAAAGTTAATTTTACATCTGCTCCTACCACCCTGCTTCCTTGCTGGTTTTGTTGTCTCTTGTTCCCTCTCTCTAGCAGTTCCCTTTCAAGAAACACAAATGTATAAATTAAAAGTAATTCATTCATCTCTGAATTGGCTGACTGGATTGATCAAAGGTGTTTACCCTGATTACTCACCATAAGAAAAAAATTCAAACTCTGTTGTCCCCCTAGCAACAATAACTCTAACTCAATTTTAGCGGGTACTTTGCAAAGTAACATGTTATTGTTGTTGTTCAGTGCTATCGAGTCAGTGTTGACTTATGGCGACCCTCTGGATAGTTATCCTAAACTTCAGTTAGGTGGCTTATTGTTGAAAGAGTGGCATCCATAGTTGCTGTTTTGTATTGATACATCTCATTGTTGGCCTTATTCTTTTGCATTGACCTTCAACATTGTCAGGCATGATATTTTTCTGTAATGTTCTCTCTCTTCGTATGATGTATCCAAAGTGTGAAATTGAAGACTTGTCATCTGAGCTTTTACAGAAAGCTTAGGATAAATTGCCTCTAGTTCTGACTGGTCTGTTCTTTGGGCAGTCCATGGTATACAAAGTATTCGTCGCTAGCACCATAATTCAAAGCAATCAATTTTATTCTTGTCTATCCTTTTCCCTGTCCAACTTTTGCACCCATATGACTTTATTGAAAATACCATGGCTTGGACAAGTTGAATCTTTGGATGGAGAGAAACATCTCTGCTCTTGAGAATCTTATCTAGGTCCTTTATAGCCATCCTGCCAAGAGCAATGAGTCATTGGATTCTTGACAGCTTGTCGTTTCTATATTGATTATTGATCCAAGCAGGTTAAAGTTGTCAACTATTTCAATATCTTCTCCTTTCCGGTTGTCAGTATCATTGTCTTCTTTATGTTAAGTACAGGCCCATTTTAAGATTATGTTCCTTGATCTTGAGAAGCAAATCTTTCAAATCATCTTCACTTTCAGCAAGTGTTGTAGTATCATTAGCACAGCAAAAGTTATTGATAAGTCTTCCACCAATCTTCATACCTCTGCTGTCTTCATACAGTACTGCTTCTCTGATGATTTGTTCTGCATATAAATTAAACAGGCATGGGGAAAGTATGAAGCCTTGTTGTACACCTTTGCTGATTTTTAACCATTCTGTTTCTCCTTGTTCCATTCAAACTGTTGCTTCTTGATTCATGTAAAGTTTGTGCATGAGAACTATCAGGTGTTCTGGTATACCCATGCTTCTTAAAATGACCCAGAGTTTCTCATGGTTTTCACAGTCCAAAGCCTTTCTATAATCAATAAAACACATATAGATATCCTTTTGGTATTTTTTTGTCTTTTCAAGGATCCATTTCATATCTGCAATGATGTCTCTCATTCCTAGCCCTTTTCTGAACACTGCTTGCACTTCAGGCAGTTCTAATTCCAGGTATGGTTGTAGTCTCTGCTGAAGGATCTAGAATAGAATCTTGCTGGCATGTTTGATTGGAATGATTGTGCAATAGTTTCCACAGTCAGTCAGATCACCTGTCTTCAGTACTGATACGAATACAGTCTTTTCCAGTCAGTTAGCCATGATGTTGTCTTCCAAATTTCCTGGCAGAGCCTTGTAAGTATGGTAACAGCCACATCTGCTTGTTGTAATACTTCAGTGGGAATGCCATCAATGCCCTATGCTTTTGTACAGGGCGAAGGGTCAGCTGGACTGTGGGCCAGACAGTTTTGAAGCAGACACCTTCCTCCGTCCAAAAGGGGAACTACTCAGGGAGGACATATCACTTCCCAATAAAAGAAACATCACAGAGAGGACTTACACTTCCCAATAAAATCTCATCTTATGCAGGACAACATGCTCGTACATGGTAATAACTATCTCACAGATTTTTCTTCCAAAATGATCCTTTTATTATTCCCTGTCTTACAGAAACAGAAAGTTAAGAATGAAGGAAAAAGGCAGTCCAGTAGAATTACAGACCTTGCCACCTCTCATAGCAGGCAAACAGGGTCATTCTGTCTTATCTCGGATGCAGATCTCTAAATAACTACAAGCCAGAATGTCTGGTCCTGCCTGCATGATTCTGTCTTACTTCCTGACTGAACAGCGAGTGAAAGAATGTACGACAGACTTTCCTGGACACAAGAGATCAGTGTAACAGGCATACACAAGACAAACTAGCATACACACAGAACTCTCAGACATGACAACAGGGATACGGGGGCCCATAGGGAACCCAGGGAATCCATACCCCATACAGCTTTCACTGCACAAAGAGACTAACTCATCGTGTATCTGGTCCTGTCACATTATATACCCTTGCTCAGAAACAAACTTACTGTTCAGGCATTCTTCTCTAATTAGCTAATTCTTGTTCCAGCTGTCTAGGGCCCCACTTGTGTGATTTGCCATGTTATTCTACTCATATCTATACCCCTCTCCATTGACCACCCTCTGAGGCCCTGGGCCTTGTCAGATTTATATAGTTATCTGACCTCTGCCCCCTCTCACTCAGTTCTTCACCTGGTTCTCTTGCTTGTTTCTCTCCCACCCCTCAGTTCCCAAGAAATATATCTCTTCAACTCTCCGTGTTCTGACAACTATACTGGGGACCATATGTTCTTCTTCATGCTAAGCTGGCATGTTTATTTCTCATGATTACCTTTCTACCCTCTCTCAAGGTCCACTATAAACTGATAAGTGTGTTTTCACATCTTTTCCATATAACGTCACATACCTCTGAAAGCTTTACGTACGCACCTCAGTACAATTCCAGCATTCAGACATTTTGATCATTTCTTTGTGTTACTGCGTTAACCCCTTCTCCTCTGGCTCTCACACTTTCTTCTTTGATAATGCTTTCAATGCAGCTTTGACTTCTTCTTTCATCACTATTTAGGCAACTGGTAACAGAACCCACATACAGGACTTGGTGCTTACCAATTGGGAAAGTGTTCTGATGTTACAGTGGGAGATCATTTTGCATTCACTTATCACCAGATAGTATGGTTCAGTATTAAGGCCAGGGCTGAAAAAATCCATTCAAAAGCAAGGGTCCTAGACTTTAGGAAAACTAACCTTGCCATGATAGGACAAAACCTCAAGAAGTTGTTAGTGAGATGGAAACAGGTGGGGGGATGTAGAAAAACAGTGGGCAAAATTGAAAGGGGTATTTTAAGGGCAAAAATCTTTTTGTTAGAAAGACAAATGTAAAAGGAAAAGGAGGTTGCTATGGTTCTGAAAATAAGTAGCTAAAAAGGTGAAGATAAAGAGACTTGTTCAAGCCATGGTATTTTCAATAACATCATATGGATGTGAAAGCTGGACAGTGAAAAAGATAGACAGGAAGAAAATTGATGCCTTTGAATTATGGTGCTGGCGGCAAATACTGTGTATACAATGGACTGCCCGAAGAACAAACCAGTCGGTACTAGAGGAGATAAGAACATAAGAACATAAGACATGCCATACTGGGTCAGACCGAGGTCCATCAAGCCCAGTATCCTGTTTCCAACAGTGGCCAATCTAGGTCCTACGCACCTAGCAATATCCCCAAAAGACCTACGCACCTAGCAATATCCCCAAAAGACACAGGTTCCACAATGCTTGTACTGGGTCAAGCATTGATATCCTGGGTCCCTTTTTAATAGTGGTTTATGGACCTTTCCTCCAGGAACTTGTCCAAACCTTTTTTAAATCCAGCTATACTAACAGCCCTTACTACATCCTCCGGTAACAGATTTCAGAGTTTGATTACACGTTGAGTGAAAAAATATTTTCTCTTATTTGTCTTAAATAGTTTACCCTGTAGCTTCATTACATGTCCCCTAGTCTTTCTATATTCTGATAGCGTAAACAATTGATCAAACCTAAGCTTTCTTTAGAAGCTCAGATGACAAGACTTCGACTTTCATACTTTGGACACATCATGCGGAGAGAGAGATCATTAGAGAAAGACATCATGCTTGGCAAGAAAGAAGGTCAACGCAAAAGAGGAAGGCCAGCAATGAGATGGATCAATACAATAACAGCAGCTACGGGTACCAGTCTGTCAACAATGAGCCGCCTGACTGAAGACCGAAAACAATTTAGGATAGCTATCCAGAGGGTCACCATGAGTCGACTCCGACACGACGGCACTTAACAACAACAACAAAGAGGGAGGCTTTCGGGAAATACAAGAGATCACAGAGTGAGGAAGATTGGCTTCTATATTTGGAAAAACTTAGAAAAACTAGCAAAGTAGTCAGGAAAGCAAAAAGACAAAGAAATAATTAATGCAATAAAATGGGAGGATAAGACATTTTTCAGACATGTTAGTGAGAGGAGGAGGGGTAAAAGTGATCTTGTCAGACTCGAGGGGGAGGAATCTGTAGAAGCTGATGAGGATAAAGTAGAATTGCTTAACAAATATTTCTGTTCTCTGTGTTCACAAATGAAAGGTCAGGAGTAGGACCTCAGAAAACACAAATAGAAACAGAAGTGACAGGGAGCTTGAATGATTTTCAGAGGGCTGTGCTTGTGAGGAACTAGCTAAACTGAAAGTAGATAAATTGATAGGGATACATCCAAGAAAACTGAAAGAAATTGGGGATGTTCTAGCAGCTCCACTGACTGACTTTTCAATGCTTCTTTGGAAATGGGAGTGGTCCCAGAGGACTGGAGAAAGGCATATGTGGTTTGTTTACATAAAAGCGGAAGTAAAGATGAGGTTGAAAATTACAGACCGGTTAGTCTAACCTCTGGGTTGAGTAAATTATTGGAAAAGCTGCTAAAGGAGAGAATAGTGAGGTTTCTGGCGTCCAATGGATTGCAGGATTTGAGGCAGCTTGGGTTTACCAGAGGCAGGTCTTGTCAGACAAATCTGATTGATTTCTTTGACTGGGTGACCAGGGAGTTGTACCGAGGGAGAGCCCATGGGCAGCTCTATAATGAGGCGAAGTGAGGCGGCTGCCTCAGGCGGCAAAGTTTTGAGGGTGGCAAATACCCCCAAAACAGCTGCCTCACTTCGCCTTCTAAGTTAAAAAATGAAAAAAATAAAGCGCACAAGTTGTTGCTGCCGAGTCTGCTTCTCGGCAGCAGCAAAACTCACCACCTAACAACTTTTTCTCCAGCCGCAGCTCCCTGCCTCTTAGGGAACCGTGGCTGTGCTGCTGAAGCTGGTGCAGAGCCTTCCCATCTCAGAGGGCTCTGTGCAGCATTAAGAACATAAGACCATACTGGGTCAGACCGAGGTCCATCAAGCCCAGTATCCTGTTTCCAACAGTGGCCAATCTAGGTTATACGTACCTAGCAATATCCCCAAAAGACAGGTTCCACAATGCTTGTACTGGATCAAGCAGTGATATCCTGGGTCCCTTTTTAATAGTGGTTTATGGACCTTTCCTCCAGGAACTTGTCCAAACCTTTTTTAAACCCAGCTATACTAACAGCCCTTACTACATCCTCCGGTAACAGATTCCAGAGTTTGATTACACGTTGAGTGAAAAAATATTTTCTCTTATTTGTCTTAAATAGTTTACCCTGTAGCTTCATTACATGTCCCCTAGTCTTTCTATACTCTGATAGCGCAAACAATTGATCCACGTTTATCCGTTCCACTCCATTCATTAATTTATAGACCTCTATCATATCTCCCCTCAGCCATCTCTTCTCCAGGCTAAAGAGCCCTAACCTTCTTAGCCTCTCTTCATAGGAGTAGCCTTCCATCCCCTTCACCAATTTGGTGGCTCTTCTCTGTACTTTTTCTAATAACGCTATGTCCTTTTTAAGATACGGTGACCAGAATTGCACACAATATTCAAGGTGCGGTCGTACCATGGAGCGATACAGAGGCATTATAATATCCTTTGTTTTGTTCTCCATCCCTTTCCTTATGATACCTAGCATTCTATTTGCTTTCTTGGCCGCCGCTGCACATTGGGCGGAGGGTTTTAACATGTTATCCACAATGACTCCTAAATCTTTTTCCTGGGTGGTGGTTTCTAATGTGGAGCCTTGCATTGTGTAACCATAGTGTGGGTTGTTCTTTCCTAGGTGCATAACTTTGCACTTGTCCACATTAAATTTCATCTGCCATTTGGATGCCCAGTCTTCCAATTTATCCAGATCCTCCTGCAGTTTTCCACAATCCTCTTGGGTTTTAACAACTTTAAACAGTTTTGTGTCATCTGCAAATTTGATAACCTCACTAGTTATTCCCTTTTCCAGGTCATTTATGAATATGTCAAAAAGCAGCGGACCCAGTACAGATCCCTGGGGTACTCCACTATTCACCTTTTTCCATTGGGAATATTGGCCATTTAGCCCTACCCTCTGCTTTCTATCTTTTAACCAGTTCCCGATCTACAATAGTACACTGCCTCCTATCCCATGACTTTTTAGCTTCGCCAAAAGTCTCTGATGGGGGACTTTGTCAAAAGCTTTCTGAAAGTCCAGATACACTATATCAACCGACTCACCTTTGTCTACCTGTTTATGCACATCTTCAAAAAAACATATCAGATTAGTAAGACAAGATCTTCCTTGCCTAAAGCCATGTTGGCCGTCTCCCATTAGGCCATGACTATCTACTTGCTGCGTAATTTTGTTCTTTATGATGGTTTCTACCATTTTCCCTGGTACTGACATCAGGCTCACCGGTCTGTAATTTCCTGGGTCACCCCTGGAACCCTTTTTAAAAATTGGTGTTACGTTGGCGACCCTCCAATCTTCAGGTATTACAGATGATTTTAATGAAAGTTCACAGATTACCAATAGCAGGTCTGCAATCTCATATTTCAGTTCTTTCAACACTCTGGGATGTATACCATCCGGTCCAGGTGATTTGCTACCATTCAGTTTATCAAATAATTGTAATATATCTTCCTGGTGTAGCAATATTTCTCTCAATTCCTCTGCAGTATCACCTTTAAATACCACTTCAGTCTTGGGTAACATCCCTACATCTTCCTCAGTAAAGACCGAAGCAAAGAATTCATTCAGTCTCTCTGCTATAGCCTTGTTTCCTCTTACTGCCCCTTTTACCCCTCTATCATCTAATGGTCCAATTGACTCTCTCACAGGCCTTTTGCTATGAATGTACTTGAAAAAGTCTTTATTTCGTGTTTTTGCTTCCGTAGCAAGTTTCTTCTCAAATTCCCATTTTGCCTGCCTTATCAATGCTTTGCATTTAACTTGCCAGTGCTTGTGCTGTTTCCAGTTTTCATCATTTGGCTCTTTTTTCCATTTCCTGAAGGTTGCTTTTTTGGCAGCAACAGCCTCTCTGACCTCACCTTTAAACCATGCTGGCAGTTTTTTGGACTTTCTTCCACTTTTCTTAATGCGTAGAATACAGCTGGTCTGGGCTTCGAGGATAGTATTTTTAAATAACACCCAAGCTTGCTGTAAGTCTTTAACCTTTGGAACCGCTCCTTTTAGTTTTTTCCTAACTATATTCCTCATTCTATCATAGTCTCCCTTTTGAAAGTTAAAAGGTAGTACTGTGGATTCCTTTACTATCTGTCCTCCACTAATTAAATCAAACATGATCATACTATGATCACTATTGCCAAGTGGTCCCAGCACCCTTATTTCTTGCACCAGATCTGGCGTTCCACTAAGGACTAGGTCCAGTATGGCTTCCCCTCTGGTCGGTTCATGCTCCAAGAAGCAGTCATTTATTCCATCTAGAAACTTTATCTCTTTAGCTTGTCCTGCTGTGACACTGACCCAGTCGATACCAGGGTAATTGAAATCACCCATTATTACTACTCTGTTGTGACTTTTGTTAGCTTCCTTGATTTCTTTGAGCATTTCATCATCCATTTGTTCATTCTGGCCAGGTGGTCGATAGTATACTCCCACTGCCATCACCTTCCCCTTCATAAATGGAATTTCAATCCATAGAGATTCTACAGCAAATTTTGTTCCCTGCAAAACTTTAATCCTTTCTGACTCAATGCCCTCTCTAACATAGAGCGCAACCCCTCCACCAATTTGATCAGCTCTATCATTACGATATAGTTTGTATCCAGGTATCACAGTGTCCCACTGGTTATCCTCCTTCTAACCATGTCTCTGAGAGTGCAATCATATCTAACCTCTCATTTAGTGCTATATATTCTAACTCTTCCATCTTATTGCTTAGACTTCTAGCATTGGCATACAAGCATTTTAGAGACTGTATTTTATTCATATTAATCTGGCTATTGGTAGGCAGGGGTAATTTGGAATCTTTATGCTCTGTCTGCTCCTTACTCAAGGGCATTTGGGCTACTATACTTCCTTTTGGAACCTCACTGCTTTTGGTAGTATCCTTCAAGGATACCTTCGTCCGAACCATGCACTCCTGGGTGACTGTCGGCTTTCCCCTATTTTCTAGTTTAAAAGCTTCTCTATCTCTTTTTTAAAGGTTAATGCCAGCAGTCTGGTCCCATCCTGATTAAGGTGAAGCCCATCCCTTCGGAAGAGCCCCCCCTTTCCCCAGAATGTTCCCCAGTTCCTAACAAATCCAAAACCCTCATCCTGCTTGCACCATTGTCTCATCCACGCATTGAGACTCCGAAGCTCTGCCTGTCTTTTGGTCCTGCACGTGGAACAGGAAGCATTTCGGAGAACGCTATCCTGGAAGTTCTGGTTTTCAACCTCCTACCTAAAAGCTTAAATTTAGCCTCCAGAACTTCCCTACCACATTTTCCTATGTCATTGGTACCAACATGTACCAAGACAGCAGACTCCTCCCCAGCACTATCTATGATCCTATCTAGGCGGTGCGTGAGATCCGCTACCTTCGCACCAGGCAGACATGTTACCAGGCGATCCTCACGTCCACCAGCCACCCAGCTATCTACATTCCTAATGATTGAATCACCAACTATAACAGCTGTCCTGACCCTCCCCTCGTGGGGACATGGCCCTGGAGAAACGTCCTCGGTGCGAGAGGGTTTTACATCACTTGGAGGACAGGTCCTAGTTACAGGATCACTTCCTGCCACACCAGGGTGATGCTCTCCTGTCACGTGACCTCTCTCCTCCATGGCAACAGGGATGCTGCCAGACTGGAGGTGGGACTTCAGGACTGTATCCCTGTAGGTCTCGTCCATGTACTTCTCTGTCTTTCTTACGTCTTCCAGGTCTGCTACTCTAGTCTCTAGAGAATGGACTCGTTCCCTGAGAGCAAAGAGTTCTTTGCACTTAGTGCATATGTAAGACCTCTCACCAACTGGGAGATAATCATACATGTGACACTCAATGCAAAAGACCGGAGAACCCCCATCTCGTTGCTGGACTTCTGTCTGCATCTTAGTTTAAAGCTTGTGTTCAGGTCTTTTAAATTCTGTATATAATAAGGATTGGTGTAGATGCTTATACCAATAAAAGTGTATCTAATACCCCTAATACACCTTGTGTACCTGAAGCTTAAGTAATTAATCTCAGGTCCTCTGTGTATGACTGATTTGGATAACGAGCTGCACTTGAGAGCAGCCCCTTTCCTCAATGATGTGCAAGTACCTATAAAACTACAATTACCCCAGGGGTGGGTGGGTGCTGGGGAGGGAGGGAGGGAGATAAGTCCTATTAAAGAGGGCAGTTACAAGGTACCCTGTCCTGAACCCTCAGCAGAGAGGAGGAGGGTACCACACAAAGCCCCGTTAGTTGAGAGAGGCAAGGTAAGTTATAACTGAGAAGGCTGAACTAGCACACCACTAAGACAAACAATAAATAATTAAATAAACAGTTAGACAAACAATCAATAATTAATAAACAGCTAGAACTCACAGCAAGGTGTCACAGGAGGCAATATCCACTTCTTTAGCAGAGCACTGTAAAAAGCACTGCTCTTCTCTGATCAGAGAAAAGCAGACTCATTGCCCCGCCCCCTCTGTGCAGCAACAACTTGTGCTCTTTTTTTTTTTCATTTTTTAACTTAGAAGGCAAAGTGAGACGGCTGTTTTGGGGGCATTTGCGTGCCCTCAAAACTTTGCTGCCTTTTGGGGATGGGACAATGCTGCACGGAGCCCTCCGAGAGAAGGGAAGGCTCTGCACCGGCTTCAGCAGCACAGCCGCAGTTCCCTAAGAGGCAGGGAGCCGTGGCTGGAGAAGAAGTTGTTAGGTGGTGAGTTTTGCTGCTGCCGAGAAACGGACTCAGCAGCAAGAACTTGTGTGCTTTTTTTTTTCTTTTTCATTTTTTAACTTTGAAGAAGGAGGCACAGGAACTACGGGGGGGAGGAGGGGGCATGGGATAAGGGAAAGGTGAGATCTGCAACGGGGCTTACATAGAGGGAGGGAGGGAGGGGGCGGTAGCAGGCTGACATGGGCAGAGGGAAGGAGGGGGCAGGGGATAAGGGAAAGGTGAGATCAGCAACGGGGGTGACATGGAGGGAGGGGGGCTGACATAGGGGTGAGGGGGATGGAAGAGAATTGACAAAGGAAAGGTGGGGTCTGCAACTGGGCTGACAGGGGGGCTGGAAGGGAATTGACATGACGGGAAGGTGGGGTCTGCAATGGGAATGACACAGGGGTAGGAGGTGGCTGGAAGGGAATTGACATGATGGGAAGGTGGGGCCTGCAACTGGGTTGACATTGGGGGAGGAAGGGGCTGACACTGGGGAAGGAGGAGGCTGGAAGGGAACTGACAAGGGTTCCCTCTCATCAAGCAGGAACAACTGGAGTGCTGCCGGCATCGAACAAATCAGCCTGATCGCTGCAAGCCATCAGGCTGATTTGTGCAGTGGCGGCACTCCGGTTTTTTAAATTTCAGATTTTGCCACCTCTGCCCTGCCTCTGCCTTCCCGCCGCTATTTTTTTTTTTTTTTTTGCTGCACACATTCTTGAGGAAAAAACGCAGCAGGAAGGCAGAGGCGGCAGAAGCTAAAATTAAAACAGCCAAAGTGCCCCCGCCACTGCCAGATGAGAGGTGCAGATGGAGGGAGTGGGGACAGGAGGAGGACAAGGAGAGACAAAGGTGAGAGATGGAAGACAAAGGGGGGACAGGGGACAAATACTGGACAAAGGGGGAGACAGGGGGAAAATTCTGGACAGAGGGGAAGATGGAGACATACTGGACAAAGGGGGGCACAAGTATTAGACAAAAGGGGAGAGTCAGGGGGACAAACTGGACAGACAGGGGATAAATGCTGGACAGAGGGGAGAGACAGTGTGGGTTAGGATTATAATGGGCTGATGGGGGGGGCTAGCACTGGTAATGGGCAGATCGGGGGGCTAGGACTGGTAATGGGTTGATTAGGGAAGGCTAGGACTGTGAATGGACTGATCTAGGGGGCTGGGACTGGTAATGGGCTGATTAGGGGGCTAGCACTGCTAATGGGCTGAGGGGGGACTAGCACTGGAAATGAGCTGATTAGGGAAGGCTAGGACTGGTAATGGGCTGATGGGGGGTAGGACTGGTAATGGACTGATGGGGGGCTAGCATTGGAAATGAGCTGAGGGGGGACTAGCACTGGAAGTGAGCTGATTGGGGGGTCTTCAACTGGGACTGGGCGATTGGTGGGGAGGAGAGGATAGAGCTGCTGGCCTTGGAAGAAAACTGGGGGCTAGGGCTATAAATGGGCTGATGCAAGGGGATGGGAGAATGGAACTGGAAGGAAGTGGGTGCTGAGAGGGGCTGCCATGGTATTTGGACTAGAAGGAGCTTGACAGCGGGGAAGGAGGGGGACTGGAAGGGAATGAACACCAGTGGCAGTCATGGGAATACAAGTTGACATTGGAAGGTACCAGGAGGGAGGACTGGAAAGGGGTTGATACTGGGAAAGATTACTGGGACTGGAAATAGGCTGATGGAAAGAAGTGAAGTAAACAAAAGAAGAGAGAAGAAATGTCAGATGGACCATAGACCACAGAAAGAGAGCTAAGAGAAGACAGGAAAGCAGAAGCCTCAGATTGGGACCAGCATGATCAGAGAATAAAATGGTCAGACAACAAAGGTAGAAAAAATAATTTTATTTCATTTTAGTGATTGGATTTTGTGTTATCTTTATATTTTATACTGCATGGAGGAACTGCATATTTATCTGATGTTGCACTGCTTGAAGAGTCTGGCTTCTTGGGGTTTCAGTTTAAATTTTGTCTACATATTTTTATTTTTACTTAAGATTGGAAGTCACTTATTCTGTACTTGGTGAGGGACTGTGTTCTGAGTGGGTGACTGTGCCCAGGTGTTCTGTTAATATTGAGTTTGTACATAAAGATCTATACTGTACTGTAGTAATTTGACATGTTCAGCTTTTCAAATAGGTGTATGGATGTTCCAGGGTCCACTGTAGTATTTACAGTGATGCTTTATTTTGGTGGGCTCCTTATGTGAGTTTTGGAAGTTGGTGCTGATATGGTATGGTATGGTATGGTAGATTTGCTCTATAGATACTCAGTGACTTTGTTGTAGGGTTTTGTATTAGTTCACAATATACCTGGTACTGGAGAATGTTTGTTGTTGTTGCTAGTGAGATGATCAGAATCAGATTTTTTTTTTAAGATATTGTGTTCTGTGGGTGAATGTCCTGGTTCTGCTCTGCAACCACTGTTGAAGGGGGTTTTGTGGATGAAAAATATATGTTGAAAAAGAAAAGGTAATAACCATAACGCAGTTTATAACAACAAAATAAAAATTTGTTATAATTTAGTTTTATAAACTGTGCTGTGGTTCTCGCTCTCTTTTAGTTCCTTGGTGTGCAAACATCTTGCATTTCCTCCATATAATCGAATCAGCTTTTTGGTTTGGTTCAGTCCCTGATTGGGGTTTTGAAAAAGCCCTGCCCACCTCTATGGGGGGGCCGCCATCTCATCCTTCGCCTCAGGCAGCAGATTGCCTTGAGCCGCCCCTGGGAGAGCCATAGTTGTGCTGCACTTAGAGTAAAGCCTTTGACACTGTTCTGCACAGGCAACTTGTAAACAAACTGAGCACCCTAGGGATGGACCCTAAAGTTACTGATTGTTTTAGAAATTGGTTGAGTGGGAGGCGGCAAAGGGTACAGGTAAGAGGTTACCAGTGGTGTGCTGCAGGGATCTGTCCTTGGTTCGATTCTTTTTAACATCTTTATTAGTGATATTGCGGAAGGGCTGCCAGAAAAAGGTTTCCTGTTTGTGGATGATACCAAAATCTGCAATAGAGTAGACACCCAGGAAGGAGTAGATAACATGAGGAGGGATCTAGTTAAGCTTGAAGAATGGTCTAGAATTTGGTAGTTGAGATTTAATGCTAGAAAGTGCAAGGTCATACATTTGGGCTGCAGAAATCCAAGGGAGCGGTACAGTGTGGGGGATGAGGTACTTCTGTCCACAAAAGACCTTGGCCTAATTGTGTCTGACGATCTTAAAGTAGCTAAACAGGTAGAAAAGATGACAGCAAAAGCTGGAAGGATGCTTGGGTACATAGGGAGAGGAATTGCCAGCATTAAAAATGAGGTGATAGTGCCTCTGTATAAGTCTCTAGTGCACCCTCATTTGGAGCATTATGCACAATTCTGGAGACCACACCTTCAAAAGGATATATACAGTTTGGAGTTGGTGCAGAGGGTGGCTACTAAAATGGTTAGTGGTCATTGTTATAAAGCATATGAGGACAGACTTAAAGATCTTAATATTATATTTTAAAGGAAGGGCGGTATAGAGGTGATATGATAGAGATGTTTAAATACCTCTGTGGTATAATGCACAGGAGGAGAGTCTCTTTCAACAGAAAGCATGCTCTGCTATGAGGGGACATAAGATGAGGGTGAAAGAGCATAGACTCAGGAAAAGACTATGGAAAGAGTGGTTGATGCGTGGAATAGTACCTCAGTGGAGGTGGTAGCGACGAGGATAGTATCTAAATTTAAAAAAGCATTGGACAATCACAGAGGATCTCTAAAAGTATAAAGGGGACTATTGTAGTTGGTATGGAAGAGCAGATTAGAAAGGCCATGTGGTTTCTGCCATCATATTTCTATGTTTCAATGGTTCCTGATCATAAGGTACAGGTCGAAACAGGTGTTGGTCCACTTGATCTTTATGGTTTAATGATTCAGTACACAGTGGATCCCTTTATAGCAACAGGATAAAATCAAAATAAACATAACTATCTCTTATATCTCAACAAATAGGGGTGACCTACACGGAGCAGTAGGTACAACCCTAAACAAAGACATGAGAAGGGGTGACCTGCACGGAGCGGCAAGTGCATCTACTCTTGCCGCCTTGCTGAGCAGACTAGATGGACCATATTGGTCTTTATCTCTCATCATATGCTATGTTACCATGGTATATTATCTCCACCTTTTCTTGATTTTCTCAGCATCATTCAACATGGATTCTTGAGCATCTTGTAGGATTCCAATTCAAGGCTGGAAATTTCATCCCATAACTCTTCTGGTGCTTTTGAATTGGATCTGGAATTTAATAGGAAGCCAGTAAAAATGAATAGATATTAAGATACGGACATTCCTCCAAATGCCACCTTAGACACATCACATATGACATTGTGTCTAAGGTGGCATTTGGAGGAATGTCCGTATCTTAATATCGATTTGTCTCCACTTTAAAAAGAAAACAGACCTAAAATATTACGTGTTACAAGTAGAAATGAATAAGCAGAGGAGTGCTATGGTGAGCTGTTGGTGAGGTAATGGGCTGCGGTATTCTAAAGGAACTGGAGGCAGTGTTTCCAGTATTCAAGAAGACTGGTATGTGTGACATATAGTAATCCATGTGCGTGACAACCAGAAGGAGTGTGGTCATAGAAAAGAGGGGCATAGAGAGTGGAAAGAACAGTGGACCAGTGAGAAGATGTGCTCCCGGAAAGACAGTGAAGAATCTATAGTGACACCAAGATAGCAAAGAAAGGAGGTCAATGGAATAGGGGTGTCAGAAAGCAATGGGGCCAGTGTGGGGTAAGAGGCACTGAAAGTGAACCACATGGCTGCTGTTTTGGTGGGACTGAGATTCAAAAAGTTTGAAGACATCCAGGAGCTTACTTTAGAGAGACAGGAGTTAAGTGGCACCAGATTGGGGGTGGAGGGACTGGTGTGGTGCAATAGAATAATATCGTCAGCATAATAATATGCCGAGATGCTATATTGCTGGATGAGTAGAGTGAGAGGGGCTAAGAAGACGTTAAAAAAGAGGGGGACGTCAAGGTGCGAGGACAGTTGCATGATGATCAGTTTTTTGAGTACTTTAAAAAGAAAAGGGTGCCAGCGTGCAGGGACTAAGAAATCTAGACTAGGTTTCTTGAGGATGGGATGGATTAGGGCATGTTTACAGGTAGAGGGAAAAGAGCCAGAGGACAAACTGGTATTAAACATGATGAGGACATATGGACGATGTATCAGAGCGGGTTTGGGTAGCCAGTGAGAGGGAATGGGATCAGAAGGACATGTTGTCTTATGGGAAGAGGAAAGGTCTTTGGATAGCTTTGCTGAAGAAATAGGATGGAAGGAGGACCAGATATGCGACAAGGGAGGAGTCAGGGGAACAGTGGGGAGTAAAGGGGAGAGGAGGGAGGCAGGCAGAAAAGGTAGAGTAAAGAGACTCAATCTTGTCCAAGAAAAAGTTGGTAAGCAGCTCTGAATCAAGAGAGGAGGAAGAGGTGGTAATAGAATGAGAGGTACAAGGAGCACAGAGTGAACGTAATACAGAGTACAGCTGGCGAGTGCAATTGGAAGAGGAAGAGATAAGGTTTGAATAGTAAGATTGCTTGGTAGAGTGGATTAGGGAACGATAGTGGTGGTGGCAGTGACAAAAGTGAAGGAGAGACTTGGAAGAGAGGCATTTGCACCAGAGGCATTTAAGAAGGTGAATGTAAGCATGTTGGAAGTGGAGGCTGAGGCCAGGGTAATACCAAGGGTAATGGGTGGATGTGCAAGAGGATGGAGTTGGAAGGAGAGGGGTTAGCTGGTCAAGGGCGGCAGTCAGGTTAGTGTTCCAGGTCTGCACCTAGAGATCAGATGAGAGAGAAGTCAGCAGCAATGAGTGTGTTGGATGGGGGAAAGTGCTCAAGTGTGGAAGGTGTAATGTGGCATGACTGTCGGACTGGGCCAGGGTCAAAGAGGAATACCCCATTGGGGAGAGAGGGACAGAGCGAAGCTGCAGAGAAAAAAATACACACAGATGGTCAGACCAGGGGAGAGGGAATGCAGAGAAGGAGGTGAGAGTGAAAGGCAAGTCAGAGGGTGTGACAGTCAGGTCAAGGATGGGGCCCGCAGTGTGAGTTGGACAATGGACATGCTGACAGAGAGAAAGATCATTAAGATGAGTGAGAAAAGCCTTATCGTGTGGCCTGGAAGGGAAGTTAGAGTTCATGTTAAAATACCAAAGTATCACTAGATGGGATATCTCAGAGAGGATTAACAGCAGAGAGTCCCACAGATAGAGATGGAGGGGAGTAGAGAAGGATAAAGTAGAGAGGAAGGGAGGCGTCCAGCTGGACTGGCTTCCTAGGATTTGGAGCCCTCTGTTACCTGAAAGCTATTCAGTGCTGTGTATGCCTTGTAGAGCTATATAAATGATTATTATTATTATTAGTAGTAGTAGTAGTGATGGACTGGAGTTGGGTTCTGAATAGGGTGCCTTTCTCCGTAGTGGTGTATAGGTATATGCACCCAGAACTCTCAGCATATGAGGGGCAAAGGTGGATTCTTTGGATTTCCTTCCACATCCCAGGTACTTGTTTGGCCACTGTAAGGGTGTCCACCTCCTTAAATACCAACTGAAGTCTTGGGGGGGGGGGGGGTCATACTACAATGCACACATTTTAACACCAATGATACACTCCCTTTAACAAACCAGGGACCCTGCTCATATGGATGCAGCATTCTTGCTGTGACACCCAACAATCATTGCTACAGCGCCATCTAGTTATGTGTTTGTATCACTGATTTGCATGTCCCACACATTTATACTTTGGCCCATATATCTGGCCGCACATCTTCTTCAGTCAACCTTCTCTGGCCTTCAGTAGCCAATTGTACTCTCTGCTGAGGTGTGATGAGCTGCTTTCATGCATATTGACAAGGTGGCATTTCAGTGTTGAGCCCTGAACATCTCACAGCCTTGCTTCAGAGGGAAAGAGACTTTCTGTGCCTGCACATCCTCCTACACTGATTGTGTGGCTCCTCATTGTACAGCATCTATCTCTTGAGGTCATACAGTATATGATATATTTACAGACAGGGCCCTCAAGTTCCATGACATGTGGCTGCTAGCTGGATGTATCTACTCTTGTCCTGTATCTGCCAAGTGCTCCCAATCCTTCATACAGCACAGGTATGTAGCCCCAGTGACATAAACCTGTCTAGGAGGTTGTACTGGAATTAGCATGCAAGTGTGAGGGGAATGTAGCCCATGCCTTCACAGCATACATGCTCACCATAAATATGTTTGCGTGCCTAAAAGTGCCTAGTTTGGCATTGCCTTCCCACTACAGCAGCATCCATTCCTCCTCTGCTAAGGTAGAAAAGCACGCTATTATATTACTCCCTCACACTTTATCTCATTTTATTAAACATGCCCCTATATTTTTTAATCTAGAGAAAGAGAAAAGAGAAAAAAAGTCTGGCTTTGCATGAGCTTGACATGGATAACTTACATTTACGGACCCTACTTAAAATCTGTCCCTCATTCTTTAGCTTCATTATTATTGAATTGTAACTAGGGGAACTATATACAATTTAAACATAGCAGTTGTGGCTAGGTTGACTATTTACATTTGGCATAGCCGCAAGTTAGGACTGAGACAAATTGGTCATTTACAGTACAAGATCAGTAACAATATATATTCACATCCTTCCGTTGATGCAGATTATAGTGCTGGTGGTCTTCATAGTATGACTATCACAGATTATTATGTACAACTTTTGCTTGATCGTTTATTATATACAGCTGTTGGGTATGAGACTAGGACCATCCTAGATTGACTGTGATGTGTGAGGCGCTGCTTGAGTGGGTTGGAGGGTGGGGAGGTGGGAGGTGGGGTGGTGCTGTTGGGTGGCGAGAAGTGTAGTAGGAATAGATGATGCTTAAGGGCTTTCCTGAATTGGCTGAGATCTCTCATCGATCTGATGTTGGATGGGAGGCTATTCCAGCACTTTGGGGCGTAGAACGCGAAGACTCTGTTAACAGTCGATTGCGCACATTTTGTGGTTTCTTTCGGTATAACCAATGTGTTGGAGGCTACTATCCTTTTTGATCTGTTGTTGGGAGTGTGGGTAAGGAGGGCGGTGAGGGAGGAAGGGGCTATCTTGTTAATGGCTTTGAAAGTGATAAGGAGTGCCTTGTATGAGATCCTGCAATTTACCGGTAGCCAATGTAGGTCCCTCAGGATCGGGGTTATGTGGTCACCTTTGGATACTCCGCAGAGGATGCGGGCTGCAGCATTCATCGCTAATTGTAGCGGGTTTAGGGTGCTCTTGGGGAGGCCGTGCAGTATAATGTTTGTGTAGTCAAAATGGGGTGTAACTAGCACTTGGAATATTGTACGGAAGTCATCTGGAGCCAGAATGGGTCTAAGGTGTCGTAATGTCTTGATCTTATAGTATATAGCCCTGACTGTGTTGGCTATGTGCGCTCTGAAGTCAAGCTGTTGGTCCAGCATAACACCCAGGTAGCATATGGTGGGCTTGCTTGGGAGCTCTGCGTCTCTCACCTTCAGAGTCGAGGGGGACAAAAAGCTTTTGTTCTTCGTAATGAACAAGAGCTCGGTTTTTTTGAAGTTTATACGAAGGTTCTGATCGTGGAGCCAGTCTGTGATTGCGTTGAAACAGTTAACTAAAGCAGTCAGGTCGGGGTGCATAACATTGAAAGGTGTAAACAGGACATCATCTGTGTAGATCAGGCATGAGATTCTGAAGGAGCGGATGATTTCGCATATCGGCTGCATGTATATGTTAAAGAGTAGCGCAGATAATGAGGAGCCTTGAGGTACCCCTTAGTTTTGCTGAAATGGTTCAGAAGTGTTGGAGCCCATCCGTACTTGTTGCCATCGGTCTTCTAGGTAGGATTTGCACTGCTGCATTAACGGAGGCAGGGCCGGCCCGTCCATAGAGCAAGAGTGTTTTTTGCACAGGGCCCCGCGTTTCAGGGGACCCCGCGCAAAGAACATTCTGCTTTTTAAAAAATTAAATTAAATTTAAAAAAAAAAGCTGGCTGCTGCTGCTGCCGCTGCGGCAGCGGCAGAATGGAGTGTCCCGTGGGGCCCCCTCTGCCCGGCTTTCAGATTCGCGAAGGGAGAGTGGAAATTTCCCATCTGCCCCTGCAGGCTTAACAGAGACGCGAGGGAGACACTCTCCCTTCGCGAATCTGAAAGCCGGGCAGAGGGGCTCAGCCGGGTAGTAACCTGAGACCCTGGTATTCCAGCTGACACTTTGAATGACATTGCCCCATCAGTTTGCCCACATCCTGAACTTTGCAGAGAAAGACAATGACAGGCCATGGCTTTCCAGCATTTTACCACCGTGGGCTCATCCGGTGCAGACACTCCACTATCAGCTGCAGGCCCAACTGCTGAGGCAGTCAGACCTCCACCAAGTCGCAAATTTCACTCTCCTTGATGGTCTCCAGTAAGCTGATAATGTGGATGTTATTTCTGCACTCCCTATGATAATCTAGTTAGTCCAGGAGTGCTTGCCGGCTCTGCTCTAGCTATTGCACGTGGTTCTCCAGGGCCTTGGTCCTTTCCTCTTGCAGCACAGTGCGATTCTCCACTTGCTGTACCTGCTGGGTCTGTGCCCTGAGACTCCCCTTAATCTCCTCAGATGAGGCATGCAACCGTGAAAGTTTCTCATCCAGCATTGCAATGAGGGACCACGTGAGCTTCCAGACCGCTTCCTCTTGCAACATGAAGATTGACGCAGGCTGCTCCACTGCCATCTTTGAAGTGCACTCCTTCGCTGCTTCAAGGTCTTTAATGGCATTATCCTCACCCGCTGCTACACATCACCCCCTCTCTGCATGCTGGGTTGTTCCTGCTCACCTCTGGGGATGGAGAGTCCGAAGCGCACCAGTTTTTAGCAGCTTTATATGCTGAAAATGGTAAGCCGGGAGTGAAGCTCAAGCCAGAGGTACCCACTCAGTTCCTCATCATTACGTGAGCCCTGTGCCTCAGCCTTCTAACCACCTGCCCCCTGCGGCTCTACCTTGTTTCTATGTCGCTAGAGGTGGCTCTCACTGGAGTCACTTTCTGGGGCCGGCCTTCTGTATGTCTCCCCATGTAGTCACTGCTATCAAACAAACACATGGTTGGTCCGCCGGGCCTAGTCAGATGCAACTTGCCATCCAGTGCTCCACTCTTGCCCTCCCGTATGTGTGCAAATTCTGCTCTCCTCTGTCCACGGCACTCAACCAACTGCACCTCTGGAGGTAAGTTTAGCTTTATTTCACTAGACATATCAGATTTAGTGGTTTAATTATGAATGGGACTCTGGAATTCAAGGAGTGCATTCATCTTGCTTTGAAGCTCCACCTCCCAAGTGCCCCATTCCATTTTATGCACTTAACATGGGAATTAGCATGCGCTGAGTGTCAAGTCACTTCATTAAATGCTTGTGGCCTGGATTGGCCACTGTTGGAAACAGGATACTAGGCATGATGGACCTTGGTCTGAACCAGTAAGGCATTTCTTATGTTCTTATGTGCATGCTAGTGCATTTTTTCCCAGCTAAAAAGGTGCTAATACTGATATACAGGTCTCTTTCAATAATTTATATGAGGACCATGGGGCAATTTTAGCAGACAATGAAGTAAATGCCAGTATTCAGTACCACTGAATACCCCCTCAGAAAAACCCCTGGTACACGCTAATCTCCATGTCAAGCACTTGCCTAATTTTAGTAAAAGGGCTCTAAATCTCTCCTGCATTAATGGCTTGCCAGACTAGCAGCAGCTGCCTTCCCTTCCTCCCTTTTACCCATCCTGCTGCCCCCTTTAGTCTGGAGACTTTAACTTGAGTTTCCCGCACTGCTGCATTAACGGAGGCAGGGCCGGCCCGTCCATAGAGCAAGAATGTTTTTTGCACAGGGCCCGGCGTTTCAGGGGGCCCTGCGCAAAGAACATTCTGCTTTTTAAAAAATTATATTTAAAAAAAAAAAAGCTGGCTGCTGCCGCCGCGGCAGCGGCAGAATGGAGTGTCCCGCAGGGCCACCTCTGCCCGACTTTCAGATTCGCGAAGGGAGAGTGTCTCCCTCGCGTCTCTGTTAAGCCTGCAGGGGCAGATGGGAAATTTCGGGGCTGATGGGAAATTTCCCATCTGCCCCTGCAGGCTTAACAGGGACGCGAGGGAGACACTCTCCCTTCGCGAATCTGAAAGCCGGGCAGAGGGGCTCAGCCGGGCAGAGGGGGCCCCGCGGGACACTTCATTCTGCTGCTGCCGCGGCGGCAGCAGCAGCAGCCAGCTTTTTTTTTTTAAAATTTTCCTGAGCCGATGTGGGGGGGTTAGGACTGGTAATGGGCTATGGAGGGGGTTAGGACCTGACTTGAGGTGGGTTGTGGGTAGATGGGGGGGGGGGGGTAGGACTGGTAATGGGCTATGGGGGGGCAAGGACTCAAAATGGGCTGATGGGGGGGTTAATAAAGGAGGTGGGCAGATGGGGTTAGGACAGGTAGTGGGCTTTGGGGGGGGGGTTAGGACTTGTAATGGGCTATGGGGGGTTAAGACTGGTAATGGGCTGTGGGCTGATGGGGGGTTAGGACTGGTAATGCGCTATGGTGGGGCTAGGACAGGAAATAGGCTGATGTGGAGGGGTTAGGACTTGAGGTGGGCTGATGGGGTTAGGACTGGTAATGGGCTAATGGGTTTAGGACTGGAAGTGGGCTGATGGGGGGTTAGGACTGGTAATGGGTAATAGGGGGGCTTAAACTGAAAATGGGGTGATGTGGGGTTAGGACTGGAAGTGGGTTGATGGGGGGCTAGGACTGGTAATGGGCTATGGGGGGCTGACTGCAAATGGGCTGATGGGTTTAGGACTGGAAGTGGGCTGATGGGGGGTTAGGACTGGTAATGGGTTATAGGGGGGCTTAAACTGAAAATGGGGTGATGTGGGGTTAGGACTGGAAGTGGGTTGATGGGGGCTAGGACTGGTAATGGGTTGGAGGGTTGCTAGGACTGGAAATGGGCTGAGTGGAAGGGGAGGCTTGAACTGCAAATAGCTGATGGGGACGGGGACTTGGAATAGAAATGGGCTGAGTGGAAGGGGGGGCTTGAACTGCAAATAGCTGATGGGGAGGGGACTTGGAATGGAAATGAGCTGTGAGGAAAGGGAGCTAGGACTGGAAATGGGCTGATGGAGCAGCTAGGATAGGACTGGAAATGGGCTGTTGGCGGGAGCTAAGATTGGAAATGGGCTGTGGTGGGGGCTTGGATTGAAATGGACTCATGGGGGGCTTGGACTGGAATTGGGCTGAGTGGAAGGGAGCTAGGATTTGACATGGGCTGATGGTGGGGCTAGGAAATGATTAGAAATGGGCTGATGGGGGGCTAGGATTGGAAATGAGCTGATGAAGGGACTCGGACTGGAAATGGATGGGGGAGCTAGGACTGGAAATGGGCTGATGCAGGGACTAGAAGGGAGTGGATGCTGGGTGAGGCTGGAACTAGAAGGGAGCTGATGTTGGGGGAGGATTAGAATGGGATGGGGCTGCGAGAGTAAAATGGAGAGGGGAAAAATATTTTGTGTGGGAGGGATGAAAAATCTACAATAGGCCGGGTATTGGGAGAGTAAGTGGGGATTGAGGATGGAGGGGTAAAATTTGAGTGGATGAAATAGGAATGAGGAAAGAGCAAAAGGAGAAAGATTAGTATTTTATTTTATTTATTTAACACTTATTTATATACCGCATCTTCCAGCGATCAGTTGCGGTGTACAATTAACAACAGTTAACAAAGCAGAGTTTGTTTACATAGAACATTGAACATTATAACTTATTACATAGAACATCTTAACTTGCATAATTCAATGATTCAACAACTAATCAGGATATTTCAGCTATAACAGAGTGTGTAACAATTTAAACAGAAGTACTGTCTGTACCGCATTAGGCAGAACATACCAGTTGTAACTATATACAAATAGGAATATAAGGCATAGGAGTGTAGTGTTATTTATTTATTTATTTAGTATGTTAAAACAGATGTAGAGAGAGAGAATGGAAAAAAAATAGAAGAGAGAAGAAAAGACAAATGGGCAGCAGACGATGGAGAGTTAGCAGAAAACATGAAGAAACCAGAAGAAAGTGGCTGGAGCAATTGCAACTGAAAAAAATGCACTAAAGGTAGAAAGATATCTCTTTATTTTGAATTTATTAACTGGAATATGAAAGCTCTGGGAAATGTGCATCATTAACGTCTGCGCTTTGTTTAGTACAAGAGGAAATTAATTTATAGTTTTATTTCTACCTGTTCTATGTAAAATGACTTGGTATGCTACTATCCATACCATATAACACACTGTTCATTGTAAACCGCACTTGATACTTGTGAAAGAGCGGTATAGAAATAATTGTTAAATAAAATAAATAAATACAGTGTTGTTGTACATTCCAAATTTGGCTTTTGGGGTTCCCAGTTTAATTATTGCCTTCCTGTTTCTAAATTGTGATTCCTTGTTTGGTGATGGTCTATGTTCTGCATGTGTAACTGAGTTGAGGTATTCTGTTTATGTAATTCCTATTTGACATTGCCACTTGTTCTCTTTCCCCAGTATTCTCTGAAATGTATTGGTTTAATATTTGCAGTGCTACCTTTTGATAGGTAGGGTATGGTGCTTTGTGAGTCCTGGTAATGCTGTCAGGATACGGCGGGTTTGCTATGGGTTCTAAATGGGCAGCGTTTGTAGTAGTTCCTAATGTGCCTGGCGGTTGGCACTGGATTATAGTAATGTAGAAATCTTTTAGTCTTTCTTTATCCATACACTCATTAAGAGACATGTTTACTAAAAGTTAGTGTATGGTAACATTATGCAAATATTTATGCAAATAAGGCCACTTATGCAAATGAGGCCCCGCACCGAGTCTCTGCACAGGGCCCCGCACCCCCCTTGGGCCGCCCCTGAAGACACTGCACTGTGTACATACCACATCCCTACCACCCCACCCCATAAGAACATAAGATATGCCATACTGAGTCATACCAAGGTCCATCAAGCCCAGTATCCTGTTTCCAACAGTGGCCAAGCTAGGTCGTACGTACCTCAGGGCCGGATTTACCTATACGCCACCTACGCCGTGGCGTAGGGCCCACAGCTGACAAGGGCCCACAAAATCTTAAAATTAAATTTAAAAAAAAAACCGCTGGCTGCCGCTGCGGCAGCATAGACTGTTCCCGCGGGGCCCCCTCTGCTGCCGCGGCAGCATCGATTGTCCGCGGGGCTCCCTCTGCCCGGCTGAATCCCCTCCCTGCCTCCCTCCCTCCCTCCCTGCCGGCTTTGAGAGGCGCGAAGGGAGAGTGTCTCCCTTGCGCCTCTGTTAAGCCCGCAGGGGCTGATGGGAAATTTCCCAACTTTCCTGCTCTCGAAGTGAGTCCTCCTTTTTAATCAATTTAGAAATGACCCGAAGGCCATAAAAAACAGAACCGGCAGCACTATTATGGCCTATTGGGTTGAGAGGAGGCAAAAGGAAGAGAGAGGGCAGGATAGAGAGAAGGGTTTGGAGGGGAGAGAGAGAGAGAGGATGAGTAAGAAGCAGGAGATAGAAGCAGAGACAGACAAAGGAAGAAGGAAGCAAATAGAAAATATATTAAGCAAGACCCCCCCTGTATAATGCTGGAGTCTCTGAAGGGCCACCCTGGCCATGAGAAACTCAGGACTAGATCCTTGGGTTGCAGAATGGTCCTATCTCAAGCCCAAGAGCTGCAACTCTATCACCAGAAATAAACAGAAAGGTCTGCACAGTGCTATGTTGCCACCATGTTCCTTTACAGTCAAAGGCTCACCAGCAGTCAGCACCAAGGAGGGCCGCTGACCTCTCAGTATCCGTTCAGTACATTCCCAGAGACTCGTCACTTAGTCAATGAATTCCTTCAGCGCCAGCACCATCCATTGGGCCTACTCCACTCATCCATCCATAGCCAGCTGGACTCTTAGTCTGGCACTATGAATCTTACTCATTCAGATCAATGCAGTCCTCCATAGCAGAACTGGGGCAAGAAGGAGATGGACAGGGGCAGGCCTGGAACCCCCAGAGACTGCGCTTCTCCAGAAAACAACTGATGCAGGAGGGACATGAGTGTGAGACAGGGACAGGGACTGGCTGGAGTCTCACAGTAAGGCTGTTCCCCTTCCTAACGACACTGCACGAACCAATGACTAAAGCTCATCTCAAGTAATCATCAACAGAACATAAACCTGCCTTTAAAACGTGCTGTCATGTCACTGCAGACAGCCTGGACTTATTAGTCCATTTAGTGGAATAAATTCTGCCCAAGCGGCCTCTGCAAGGCAGGGGGCTCCAAGGCAGCAGAGGGCCCACTTGCAGTTGCTCCCATATCTTTTGAAATGGACTTTCCCTGCGCTGGGGGCTCTGTAAGAGTTGCTGCTTGGGGCCCCATAATTTGAATTTCTGCCTCTGGGTCTACTATGGAAGTATTCTCCCAAATGCAAGGTATACCACAAGGCTCTGCACTCTCAGCACTCCTTTTCAACGTATATATGCAACCACTATGCAAAATATTTACACAGCGTAAAATCAACTGCCACATTTACGCCGATGATATTATGTTGTACACACCATTTGACACTGATAACCCGGACTACAGCTCACTCGAAACATACCTTGGCGAGATGCAAAACTGGTTACAACAAAGCAGCATGACAATCAACCACAAGAAAACTGAGGTGATGTATCGTATATCTCAAGGAAAGCAAATTTTGACCCACCTACATCAATAACCCTGTGCAACAACACTTACCAAACAAAGAAATAAATAAAATATCTAGGAGTTACATTTGACTGCGACCTAAAAATGGAGACACACCTCCGCAAAACCAACAGGGCAGTTTTCTACAAACTGAGAGTTCTACAACCTATACGGAATATTATTGACCCCCACGACTTCAGATCCGTCGCTCAAGCACTCATCATGCCACATTTCGACTACTGCAACGCCATTCTTCAAGGACTGCCTAAGAAAACCCTGAACATCCTTCAAATGGCACAGAATGTAGCTGCCAGGATCATCATGAGGAAAAGTCTTACTGAACACATTACACCAGTACTAATTGAGCTACACTGGCTCCCCATAGCAGCCCGCACAAAATACAAAATACTGACGACCACCTTCAAACTCATCCACAGCATAGCACCATCCTTCCTCGACACCCTAATCAGATTGCAACCATCCAACAGAAACAGGAGAACCATTAACTCCAACACCCTCCACACTCCAACAGATATCAGATCAGTCAAAGTAATCACCAGTAACAGGGCTTTCTCGTACACAGCACCGACACTATGGAACCAACTCCCACCAGACCTACGAGCCAGCAATGATCTAGCTGACTTTAGAAAGAAACTCAAAACCCACCAGGCAGGACCCACAGGGAGTTACAAAGCTCAGTTCACTCTGAGAGTGTTTGCTCTGTGGATCCCAAATCACATCTGTGTATGAGTTTGCACCTGTATGTGCTTCCTTGTGAATGTCTGGGAGTCTTTGTGGGGGTGTTTCTCTTTGTGTTAGTCTCATCTGTGTTTCAATGAAGAAGCTTTAATTGGTTTTGCTAACAGGGAGCAAGGCATTGATTGGTTGGGGTTGAGAACGGGCTCCGCCTCTGAGCTATAAAAAGGAATCAACAATGGCTGAATGCTTAGTGTTCTTGAAGTTTCTCTGTGTCTTGTTTCAACAGTGCTTGAATAGACTTTGGCTTAGTGCTTAACTTTTTTTCGCACATCCTTTGAGAGCACTTCTTTCTGTTGCCACTATGAACTCCCATATCTGCTAGAACTTCCACCAGGAGAGCGAGGCTGGACAACTGACTGGTGAACCTTCACTAAAGGCATCCTGTGCCCAGGGGCGGCCCAAGGGGGGTGCGGGGCCATGTTCGGAGACTCGGTGCGGGGCCTCATTTGCATAAATATTTGCATAATGTTACCATATACAAACTTTTAGTAAACATGCCTCTTAATGAGTGTATGGATAAAGAAAGACTAAAAGATTTCTACATTACTATAATCCAGTGCCAACCACCAGACACATTAGGAACTACTACAAACACTGCCCATTTAGAACCCATAGCAAACCCGCCGTATCCTAACAGCACTACCAGGACTCACGAAGCACCATACCCTACCTATCAAAAGGAAACATGCAAATATTAAACCAATACATTTCAGAGAACAACAATACATGACCTACTGGGGAAAGAGAACAAGTGGCAATGTCAAATAGGAATTACATAAACAGAATACCTCAGCTCAGTTACACATGCAGAACATAGATCACCAAACAAGGAATCACAATTTAGAAACAGGAAGACAATAATTAAACTGGGAATCCCAAAAGCCAAACTTGGAATGTACAACACTGTAGAAATAAAACTATACATTAATTTGCTCTTGTACTAAACAAAGCGCAGACGTTAATGATGCACATTTACCAGAGCTGACATATTTCAATTAATAAATTCAAAATAAAGAGATATTTTTCTACCTTTTGTGCATTTTTTTTCAGCTGCAATTGCTCCAGCCACTTTCTTCTGGTTTCTTCGTGTCTTCTGCTAACTCTCCATCGTCTGCTGTCCATTTGTCCTTTCTTCTCTCTTCTAGTTTTTTTCCATTCTCTCTCTACATCTGCTTTAACATACTAATCTTTCTCCTTTTGCTCTTTCCTCATTCCTATTTCATCCACTCAAATTTTACCCCTCCATCCTCAATCCCCACTTACTCTCCCAATACCCGGCCAATTGTAGATTTTTTATCCCTCCCACACAAAATATTTTCCCCTCTCCATTTTACTCTCCCAGCCCCATCCCATTCTAATCCTCCCCCAACATCAGCTCCCTTCTAGTTCCAGCCTCACCCAGTATCCATTCCCTTCTAGTCCCTGCATCAGCCCATTTCCAGTCCTAGCTCCCCATCAGCCCATTTCCAGTCCTAGCAACCCCCCAACCCAATACCAGTCCTAGCCCCCCATCAACCCACTTCCAGTCCTAACCCCCCATCACCCCATTTTCAGTTTAAGCCCCCCCTATAACCCATTACCAGTCCTAACCCCCCCATCAGTCCACTTCCAGTCCTAACCCCATCAACCCATTTCCAGTCAGCCCCCCATAGCCCATTGCCATCCTAACCCCCCCCCATCAGCCCACAGCCCATTACCAGTCCTAACCCCATCAGCCCACCTCAAGTCCTAACCCCTCCCCATCAGCCCATTTCCTGTCCTAGCCCCCCCATAGCCCATTATCAGTCCTAACCCCCCCATAGCCCATTACCAGACAGTCCCCATCAGCCAACAGCCCATTACCAGTCTTAACCCCCCATAGCCCATTACCAGTTCTAACCCCCCCAACAGCCCACAGCCCATTACCAGTCCTAACCCCATCAGCCCACCTCAAGTCCTAACCCCTCCCCATCAGCCCATTTCCTGTCCTAGCCCCCCCATAGCCCATTATCAGTCCTAACCCCCCCATAGCCCATTACCAGTCCTAACCCCATCAGCCCACCTCCAGTGTTAACCCCCCCATCAGCCCATTTCCAGTCCTAGCCCCCCCATAGCCCATTACCAGTCCTAACCCCCCCCAACAGCCCACAGCCCATTACCAGTCCTAACCTCATCAGCCCACCACCAGTCTTAACCCCTCCATCAGCCCATTTCCAGTCCTAGCCCCCCATAGCCCATTACCAGTCCTAACCCCACCCAACAGCCCACCTCAAGTCCTTACCCCTCCCCATCAGCCCATTTCCTGTCCTAGTCCCCCATAGCCCATTACCAGTCCTAACCCCATCAGCCCACCTCCAGTCTTAATCCCCCCAGCCCATTTCAGTCCTAGCAACCCCCCCAACCCATTACCAGTCCTAGCCCCCATAGCCCACTCCCAGTCCTAATCCCACCAGCCCATTTCCAGTCCTAATCCCCCATCACCCAATTTTCAGTTTAAGCCCCCCATACCCCATTACCAGTCCTAACCTCCCCATCAGCCCACTCCCAGTCCTAATCCCACCAGCCCATTTCCAGTCCTAAATCCCCCATCACCCAATTTTTAGTTTAAGCCCCCCCATAGCCCATTACCAGTCCTAACACCCCATCAACCCACTTCCAGTCCTAATCCCATCAGCCACTATACAGACTTAGCTCCCCCCAGCCCATCACCACTCTTAACCCCCCAGCCCATCACCACTTCTAACCCCCCAGCCCCCCCATAGCCCATCACCACTCCTAACCCCCCAGCCATCACATCACCACTCCTAACCTCCCAGCCCCCATAGCCCATCACCACTCTTACCCCCCAGCCCCCCCATAGCCCATCACCACTCCTAACCCCCCAAACCCCCCCATAGCCCATCACCTCTCCTACCCCCCCCCAGCCCATCACCACTCCTACCCCCCTCCCCCCAGCCCAGCTCAGCCCAGCCCAGCCCAGGGAAAAATGTTTTTAAAAGAAAGCTGTCTGCTGCCGCTGCTGGGGCTGCCGCGGCAGAATCGAGTGTGCCGCGGGGCCCCCCCTGCCCAGCAGAGCCTGCCCTCCCCTGTATCACCTCTCTTTCAGCTGCCTGCAGTCACACGCGCCGGCTTTCAGAGCGCGAAGGAACTAGTTTCCCTTTCGCGGCTCTGTTAAGTCCGCGGGGGCTGATGGGAACTTCCCATCAGCCCCCGCGGGCTTAACAGAGCAGCGAGGGAGAAACTCTCCTCTCGCGCTCTGAAACCGGCGTGTGTGACTGCAGGCAGCTGAAAGAGAGGTGATACAGGGGAGGGCAGGCTCTGCTGGGCAGGGGGGGCCCCGCGGCACACTCGATTCTGCCACGGCGGCCCGGCAGCGGCAGCAGACAGCTTTTTTGCTTTTTTTTTAAATTTAACTTTTACATCAGAATGTTTTTTGCGCGGGGCCCCCTGAAACGCGGGGCCCTGTGCAAAAAACATTCTCGCTCAATGGACGGGCCGGCCCTGCCTATGCTGCTGTCTCTTGTAAGAGCACAATGTGGGGAGGCTGCGTGTCTGTGTATGTGTGAGGATCTCCCTACCCATCACCACTGCGAGCAGAGTGTGTAGGTTTAAATATCTGGAAGTTCTCTATGGTCCCTACTATAGCTGTGAATGATGGTAATGTAAGTATATAAAGATCACACGTCATCCCCAACATACTTCTAATGAAAGTAAGGCATGTATATAACGATTCCCAGCCCCTCTGGTGGAAGCAGTGCTGTAGGTAAGCTGCATGTCAGTTTCTCTCTTTTTTTCTTCTCTTGCAAATGGAGTAGGGCTTGGGTAGGAGTTTTGAGCCTCCCCCTGGGGTTCTGATGTCTTTATTTCACTTCCTTCTACCTTACAGCTGTTTATCTTTCTGTCTTCTAGTATATGCCCACTCTCTTCCCTCAAGCCTGCCGTCCATTCTTGTTCCCCTCCCTTCTGTGCATTATGTGGTGAGAGGGAAGCTGAGGTCAGTGTAGTTCTTCTACCTCTTGGGTAACACCTCCAGCCTGAGGAGGAGGCTGCTGGAAGTTCCTTCATTCTGTGGTTGAAGCAGGAAGATTTTATTCCTGATCTCACTAGAAACTGCAGCTGCCTTTTGATTAATGAAAGGGGAATGAATCCTAAAACTCACCCCCTTCTATTCCTTTTCTTCTCTGGACTTGGTGGTTTCATAAGCTTCCTGGTTCACTATGCATGGCTTCTGTATTTAATTCTTGTTCCCTTTAATGATGTGAGATTCAGAGTTCCCTAGATGAAGGGGGTCGGATCTGAACCTTAATGATCCTGGGTAGGAAAAGGAACTCATTCTCTTTAATGAGGTGCTTCTAGAATGTGGTGCGTCAGATTTAAACTTGTTGATGCCTTTGGTATAAGCTTTTAGAGGTATCTGGACTAGAGGAAGGGAAGGGACTGTTGAGCCAGGTCCTTGTTTAATCTCCCAAAATCCAGGAGCCTTGAGTGAGAAATAAGATAAAGCTCAGACTCTTGACATCAACCCTCATTCACTGTTCAGAGCTTGGCAAGTCTAGAAGCCTCACTGGGGTGGGGGCAGAAGTTGGAGGATATTACTAACATAGCTATAGCTCTTGGCCTGACCTTCCAGGTCATCTGGCTGCATAGTGCCTGGGGTACTCCACCTTTGGAGAAACTAGACGGGTTTCTCTAGCTAATGAAGCTGGCTTCCTATCATGAGCATGAATATTCACTTCCAACCCCCAGGCTGGTGCAAGAATTAGAGGCAACCTGGGCAATCCCTCAAACCCCCATTGCCAACACTTCCACCCTTCTCTGGGACCTGTAGCAGCAGCTTTAGTAGATTACCAGACCAAGAAAAGACACCTGAGGCCTTCATGAAGTCAAACAGTTAATAGCATGCGAGAACTCGGTGGAATAGTTTCCAAAGACTGAGCCCCTTAGGCCAAGGTTTCAGTTCCATTTATAGACTTCTAGCTATATGCAAACTAATTTGTTATCACATTCTAGCTACTTCATGATAGGCACATATTAAGTTCCCCTTGATCGCTCACCAATAGAGGTCAGCTGGGGCATGTTATGTAAGGTGAGAAGCTGCTAAACTCTGCATTTCTTACTGCGTGGTTCTACTACTAAGCAGGCTATAGTGAAACAAGAGACAAAGACATTCCAGCTAGGCCACAGGCCTAGTATTTCAAGGTACATTTGAAAGCACACTTCTGACACCACTACAGAGCAATGGCATTGAAACCACACTGCAGTGCATACCTGAGCTCTCCAGCACTGCTGCAGTTCTGCTCCCTCCAATGCAGAAGCGACAGGTCAGAGCGCAGTAACCACAATGCAGCATTGGAGAGTTCAGGAAAGCTTTACTGCAGTTTCCATACTATTGGTCCTGGGGAAGGGTGGTAGCAGCAGCAGTGAGGGTCCGGAAGGGGTTTCCTGGGAATGTAAACATGCTTTCCAACAGCCTATTTCACCTATTGGGTCATGCTGGCTCTGCCTCCCCCTCATCCTCCACCCCCAGATATGCTGATATATTGAACAAGAGCTCAAGGAGTATGGATTGGGGTCTCCTTGGATTCTCTATAGGTCTTCGGGAGCTCTTCAGATCCTCCTTGAGAGGTTTTGGACTGCTGCTATTTTCTGCTGCAGGCATATTACTTTGACCAGGATGATGTGGCCCTGGCCAAGTTCTCCAAGTTCTTTTGGGAGCAGTCTGAGGAGAAGCAGGAGCAGTCGGAGCGCTTCCTAAAATTCCAAAACAAGCGTGGAGGACATGTGGTCCTGCAAGATGTGAAAGTAACTGGGTGGTGGCTGGCCGCAACCTGTACTTTAGGCTTGTCTTGTAGGGTGAGGGTAAAGTTGGTCAAATGGAAGATGTGCCTTTGGTCTGTTTCTCCTGATTCTAAGAATGTGAAAGGATGTTTGTCTGGTTATGGAATCTGTTGCTAATACAACAGCTAAGCTGCTTTAAATATTAAAAAAAAACCTCTACAGCCATCAAACCTGTCATATGGTGCTGTTCCTTGAATATTACAGGGCTTAGTCTAGGAATAAAAACTAAAAGAATTCACAGCCCAGGTTTACCCCATACAATAGCTTATGCTGGATGGTCCCAGAAAAGCAATGTGCAGGCTTGATGGTCCCAGCTTAGCAATGTGCAGGCAGTTTCCTAGGCTGCTGCTCACTGGACACCCTATATCACCCTATATCTTGTCAAACTCAAATTTTGATGTAACCTATCTAATGTATATATAATTATGTATAATTATGTAGATAGTTATCCCCAGTTACACCCAGTTTATCCTCCCTGTTATCTGTAAACCTAGATCAGTCATGTATTGACAGGTATGTTGTTGTTCAATGTAAACCGCACTGATGATGAATAGTGCGGTATATAAAAAATGTTAAATAAATAAAATAAATAAATAAAATATCCTTTGTTGCAGAAGCCGGAATCTGATGAGTGGGGGGACCCAGGCCATGGAGTATGCCCTAAAATAGAAGACTGAACCAAGCTCTGCTGGACCTGCACAAGATTGCCACAGACCATGCTGATCCCCATGTATGTAACACTTCTGGAAGGGTGGGGGTAGAATTAACTGGAGGAGTAGCTTTTGGTGATAATACCCAAAAAGCAACTAAAGATGGTATAAGGACAGGTCACATGTCACATGTACAGGTCTGGCCAATTACTGTACATAGCAAGCATGTGGGATCGGCACTTCATCTTAATTGCTTATGTAGTGGATCTATTGTGCTTTAGGTGTTCTTACTCAATGAGATCATCTATGAGTACCACAGGTTGATCTGAGACATTTCTGTGCTGCTTCTCTATTATAGAAACAGAGTATACCCAGGCATTTGGTTCTATACTCCAGAGCTGTGGAGAGTGATGGGGGAACTCTGCTAGTGTCCTGTCCTAGTCTAAGCAATTTCTTCTGGTTTATTTCAGATGTGTGAATTCCTGGAGTCCCACTTTCTGGAGGAAGAGGTGAAGCTCATTAAAGATGCTAGGCGACCACCTGACTAATCTGAAGAGACTTAACACTGCAGAAGTGGGCATGGAAGGAGCGTATCTCTGACAAGCTGACCCTGTGTGAGGACAGCAGCTAGACTTTAGGAGGGGAGTTATGCCCCCTTTGAAGCTGCACTCCCCTTTCTTATGAGGCAACTATTCTATTAGAGTGTGAAGTTCTGTGACTACAGATAAAATAAAAACATAAATTAACTGCTATTGGCTTTCTCTGAAGTGGGGGTTCTTTATGTTTTGGGTCTTTTTGCTTTGCTTCAGTGTAGTGCTTATTGGTGAAGGTTCAAGTGGACTGAATTTGTCTATATGTTGTGTATACATAACCATGTGGACTGAATTTGTCTATATGTTGTGTATACATAACCATGTGCAAACATGCCTATACTTCCCCTGGCAAAGAGGGGAAGACAGCAGCTGTCTGCTCACAGGGACCCCATATCCCACAGACAGGGAAAGGGGGTAAGTCATGATAGCAAAGAGCACAGCTGTCCGCCCATGTCTCACAGGCAGGGGAGAGAAGGGCGGCTCTGGGCCTACTTGCAGCTGGAGAAAGTGATGGGAGAAATTGTTTTTTAGAGGCAGGGGGCTTGGAGAAGAGGGATTTAAGCCCCACTAAAGACAATGGGCAAGGAAGTAACTCTAGACTGGCCAGAGCTAGGCTGCTCTCTAAACATCTCCTTTCCTCTGCCCTACAGGGAACAAATTGCTCTTCCTGTGCAATTTTAATTAAGATCTGTTGCCACTTCTGTACATGACAAGCTCTTCTGCTGCAATATAATCCATCTTGTTCCGTTCAGTTATACCTCTGCTGTTGTATAGCTTTTTGACCTGCCTTTACTGGAAGGACTTATGCTATGGGGGCAGCTGAGACAATAGGAGATCAGGCGAGTTCCTAATGTTAAAAGTGGTATTTGTACCATGCTTAGCCCATTGCTGTAATCTGCCACTCCCTTTACCTGCTGCGAAGAGCAGTAATGCTCTTAGAGGGCTAAGCGCATCATCCTTTGCAATGGAAGGGTTGCTGCTGCTTGTGTTTTGCTTGTTTAGTATTGATTGGGTATGGTATAGTCTGAACTACCCCTTGTAGGATTCTTACTTCACATCATACTTGGCAGTGGAAGATGTTTCTCAATTACCAACATGAGATATTTAAAGTCTTTGTATGGTGAGTGGTAAGGGAGAAAGGTCTAGTTCAGCCCAGTCAGTTATTTAAAAGATTTACCCTCCGTCAACAGAATAGTTCATTTCATGTCACACATTTGTGTGTGTTGTTTTTTTGTAGTCAACCCATGGATTCAAATGCACATGACTGCTGTTATCTACACATAGGAGAAACTCTTCATTACTGCTGTCAATCACTCTTCCACCTCCAGTATTCTCCTTGGTGAGGGTCCCTTCAAAGATCCATACCCTCTACACATAGCAGATATCACTTTGTACCCCACTCCCTGCTTTCACCTGCCCTACAGCTCTTCTAGTACTTGTATTCCAGACCAGCAGCAACTCATGACTACAGTGTATAGGTGCTGCTCAATCACCTATGTGCCTGTAGCCTGCAACTATCAAGGTCCAGGCCACAGGTGCTGCTGCTAATTGTAGCCTCCAAGCTGAGACAGGAGCACAACACTAACTCATATCCAGCTGGAGGCTACTTCCCCTGAAAAAGCTCTAATGGTCAAATATAAAGAAATATGACGACAGAAAAAGACCACATGGCCTATCTAGTCTGTCCTTCCATATCAACAACTACAACAGTCCCCTTTTTCCCTTTAGAGAACCTCTGTGTTTGTCCCATGCTTTTTTGAATTCAGATACTGTCCTCATCTCTACCACCTCCACTGGGAGACTATTCCACGGATCCACCACTCTTTCCGTAAAGAAATATTTCTGCATATAATGCCTGAATCTATCCCCCTTCACCCTCATCCCATGTCCCCTCGTAGCAGAACTTGCTTTCAATTGAAAGAGGCTCTCTCCCTGAACAATTATGCATGAAGGTATTTAAACATCTCAATCATATCACCTCTACCCCGCCTTTCCTCTAAGGTGTACATATTAAGATCTTTAAGTCTGTCCTCATATGCTTTATAACGAAGACCACTAATCATTTTAGTAGCCACCCTCTGCACCGACTCCATCCTGTTCACGTCCTTTTGAAGGTGTGGTCTCCAGAATTGCACACTATACTCCAAATGAGGTCGCACCAAAGACTTATACAGAGGCATTATCACCTCCTTTTTTCTGCTTGCCATTCCTCTTCGTATGCACCCAAGAATCTTTTTAGCTTTTGCTGTCACCTTTTCTACCTGTTTAGCTACTTTAAGATCATCAGACACAACCACGCCTAGGTCCCGCTCTTCTTTAGTGGACAAAAGTACTTCACCCCCTATACTATAATGCTCCCTTGGCTTTCTGCAGCCCAAATGCATGACCTTACATTTTTTAACATTAAATCCCAGCTGCCAAATTCTAGACCATTCTTCAAGCTTAGCTAGATCCCTCCTCATGTTATCTACACCTTCCTGGGTGCCTACTCTATTGCAGATTTTAGTATAATCCGCAAAAAGGCAAACCTTACCCGACAGCCCTTCCGCTATATCACTAACAAAGATGTTATAAAGAATCGGACCAAGGACAGATCCCTGGGGCACACCACTGGTATCATCCTTCTCCTCAGAGTGAGCTCCATTTACCTGTACTCTTTGTCGCCTCCCACCCAACCAATTTCTAACCCAAGCAGTAACTTTAGGATTCATCCCTAGGGTGCTCAGTTTGTTTATAAGTCGCCTGTGAGGAACAGTGTCAAAGGTTTTACTGAAATCTAAATACACCACATCTAGGGCTCTCCCTCGGTCCAACTCCCTGGTCACCCAGTCAAAGAAATCAATCCAGATTTATCTGACAAGACCTGCCTCTGGGTGAATCCATGCTGCCTCAGATCCTGTAATCAGCTGGAGTTCAGAAACATCACTATTTTTTTTCTTTCAGCAGCGTTTCCAATAATTTACTCACCACCGAAGTTAAACTAACCGGCCTGTAGTTTTCAACCACATCCTTACTTCCACTTTTGTGTAAAGGCACCACATTGGCCTCTCTCCAGTCCTTTGGCACCACTCCTGACTCCAATGAGGCATTGAAAAGGTCAGTCAGTGGAGCTGCTAGAACATCCCCAATTTCCCTCAGTATTCTAGGATGTATCCCATCTGGTCCTATTGCTTTGTCTACTTTAAGTTGAGCTAGTTTCTCATGAACAGTCTTCTGGAAATTATTCAACTTGTCCCTCGCTTCTGTTCCTGTTTGTGGGTGTTTTCTGAGGTCCTCCTCCTGGTTCTTCATCTGTGAACACAGAACAGAAATATTTATTAAGCAATTCCGCTTTATCCTCATCAGCTTCTACCTATTCCTCACCTGCACCCTTGAGTCTGACAATACCACTTTTGCCCTTCCTCTTCTCACTAACATATCTGAAAAATGTCTTATCCCCCCATTTTATTGTATTGGCTATTTCCTCCTCTTTTTGAATCTTTGCTTTCCTGACTACTTTGCTAGCTTCTCTAAGTTTTTCTAAATATAGATGCCTGTCTTCCTCTCTCTGCGATCTCTTGTATTTCATGAATGCCTCCCTTTTTCTTCACTTTTTCAGCTACTTCTTTCAAAAGCCATAGCAGTCTCCTTTTTACCTTTATTTACCATTTCAATAAAAAGGTTGGTTGCCCTTAAAATATCCCCTTTCAGTTTTGCCCACTGTTTTCTACTGACCCCCAGCAGTTCCCATCCCACTAACGGCTCCCTGAGGTATTGGCCCATCTTGGCAAAGTTAGTCTTCCTAAAGTCTAAGACCCTCACCTTTGAATGGATTCTAACAGCCCTAGCCCTAGTCCTAATACTGAACCACATCATCTGGTGATCACTGGATGCAAAATGATCTCCCACTATAACATCAGAAACACTTTCACCTTTGGTAAGCACCAAGTCCAGTATGGTCCCTTCACATGTGGGGTCTGTTACCAATTGCTTGAATAGGTCTCCCTGTAGAGAATCCAGGATTTCTTTACTTCTGGATGATACTACAGCAGGAATGTGCCAATTAACATCTGGCACATTGATAGGATCAATAGCACTTCCCCAGAGCTGGAAGGATGGTTGAACCTAAAACTGTTTTTTTTTCCATTTTTGAGGGTGGGAGAGATACATTTATTTATTTATTTAGCTGCATTTATATCCTGCTTTTCACCGGGTCAAAGCGGTTGGGGGATACATTTAACACGAGGGGATATGAGACACATACACTAATACTTACAGGGAACATGGGCAATGGAGGGTTAAATGGCTTGCCCAAGACCACAAGGAGCACCTATTGGACTAGAAACCCCAGTCCTTCCGGCCCAAGTTTGCTATCCTCTAGTGGGATTTGAACCACTGACCTTCTGGCCTGTAGTACCTTGCCCCAACCACTAGGCCACTCCTCCCTTACCTTAGAAATAGACAGACAGGGTACACTCACTGATTAAAAGGGAGGATTGGAAGAGTGCAATAGGTTTTATACTCAAACATTACTAACAGATATGCTGGGTAGGATTCAGCCAATAAGGATACACTGGGTAGCTCTAGTTCTAGGAAAGGAGGGGGTGAGCTGATGGGTCTTCTGCAGGGGTGGGGAATGGAAGAATCCAGCAAAAAATACTTTAATGTCTATGGGAGAAGCAATTCCCACAGCTGTAGTGTATACACTGGTTCACTAACATGGTGATAAAAGACTGGACCTTGCACGCTGCTCCTCCTGCCAGGTACATGTGCAAGCTAAAAGCTGCATCCAAGCAAAACAGACACATGGAGAGGGGTTGGAAAGAATTCTATGAGCCATGCACTGAATGCTTGCCAGCTGAATGCAGACAGGGACTGTAAAAGCCCAACACTACTCTTTGCCCATCTCTGTACCTAACACTATCCAACAACTCACACGCTTGCATCCCACCTGCCCCACACAACTAATTACCTACCCAAACTGTGGGTGATTTGTAGGTTGGGGGTTCTGTGATAGTGATGCTGGTGCATGTTCTCAATTAGGGAAACCTATCTAAAGCTCCCCAGCTAAATCTGAGGTAAACTGAAGTTAGAAACTACCTCTAACACTCGAACAAAAACCAGTGCAAAGAGATGAAGTAAAATGTTTTTAAGTGTACAGCATGTGATTTTTAGCATCTTTAGCATATTTTATGAACGTATAAGTTAATGGGCATTTTTCAGTTGTCTTCAGTGTATGCAAATCTATATCTTGTATATTCATTGTGGAAATCCTAAAGGCCTAGGTGTGCCCATAAGGGCTGGACTGAGAACCAAAGCATTAGACTACCAAGGAACCCTCATGTAACACTCAGATAACTCCTACACATAACAACAATCCAGAACAAAGGATCAAAATGTGAAACACTGTATTCTTGTCAAATATCAAATCTTGATGTAACCTATTCAATGTATATATAATTTGTATAATTATGTAGATAGTTACCCCCAGTTCACACCCAGTTTATCTTCCCTGTTATCTGTAAACCTAGATCAGTCATGTATTGACAGGTATATTGTTATTAAATGTAAACCGCACTGATGATGAATAGTACGGTATATAAAAAATGTTAAATAAAAAAAAAAAAAAAGTATTGGGGAGTTCTTCAATCCTCCCTCACCCAAAGACACCATTGACGGGGAGTCCTTTGCACTTTTTCCTAGTAGGTATTCTTAATCAGGCAGAGGAACATCCCTATTTGCGAGAAGCTGGAGGGAGGAAAGTAGGATCTGAGGGGGGTTCTTGATCAGGGAATACTATCCGGTAAGGGGATAGAATCCACAGGTCAATAAGGCAGATTGCAGTTGGAGAGTGTGATTTTAAGAGTGTGGATAGCTGCTATGGTACCAGACTACTGATAGCATAGTTGTATTTAACTGTATCGTCCGCATGCTAGTTATCCCTGGCAGCCATGTCTTATCTCTACTCTGATCCACACTTGATGCAGGTTTTTCCACTGCAGTACTGTTTTTAGTGTGTGCTGACTGTTAGAGTGGTAAAACCTACTCCAAGCGCATAACATAATTAAACAGGTCCTTCATGTTCTTAAAATCCAACAAAAATACAGATGGAGTTAAAAAGTTCTCTCTCTAAAGCTGATTTTACTAAATTTCTGGCTGAAGCCATAGATCTATCAAGTAAGAGGACTGCTAAATATTTGTCTGTTTGCAGACCACGTATTCCTCATGGGGGCTTCATGCAATTTGACAAATGAGAGCAGTCTGTAGAGATGTTTCAGCTCTTGCACTGGCCCAGAGCAGACAGGGTGAAGACTTTCTCTTACCAGGCCTGGCATTATAGCATGAGGATAAAATCAAAATAACTATTTCTTATACCTCAACATATCGGGGTGACCTGCACAGAGCTGTGAGCACACCTACTTCTGTAACCTTACTTGGCAGACTAGATGGACCATACTGATCTTTATCTGCTGTCATGTACTGTACTATGTTACTATGATGTCATAGTGGAACATTCCACCAATTCATGAGAGGCAAACTCAACAGTGAAGTCACAATGACTGGATTCCATGTGATACTGAGCTCATTCTTAGTAGATGAGATGCGACTGCTAGAGCATTTGTAAAATTGTGCATTTAAAGATAATTCAGTATCCTTATTGGTATTGGTGTTTTTGTATCTTGGTCAACGCTACCAAGGAGCTAGGGAAGCCAAACTCTTTATAAATCTTCATACAGTGGGAACTACCCCTTTCTAAGGGTTCTTGAGTGAACCCCTAAGTTGGTTATATGGCACCGGAGGAGCTGGGTATGGTGTGGCAGAACATGGAGTCCTATTAATAGTATTGGCATTGGATAATTTGTTAATGATAAATCATGGGACAATTTAACAGATTTTGATGCCTCTAATATTAAGAGGTACATTTAGAAGAATTGAGACATCTGTCATATGGATTACTATATAGAGGAAACCTTTACAAAAGAAGGTTTTCTCCTGTGTACAGCAATTAAATAAAAAGGAGAAATGGGGAAAATAAGGTAATGTCTTTCTGATGGCCTAACTCCATTTGTACAGTAGCTTTAGAGCAACCAATGTTGATACCAAAATAGAGAGGAAATCAATGCAATATTCCATAGACTGGGTGGGGGAGAGGATGGAAGGATGATCAGAGGAGGACCAGGCTCTAGAGCACTGATTTTGTCTACTGGCCATGCTGTTGATTTGCAGTTTACAAGGGCAAGCTCTTTTCCTTTTAGAGTGTTGCTTCCATCTCCGGTCATATAACAACTTCCACTCTGTTTCCTAATGGCAGTGAGTTCATTGGAAGTTGCTTACTTGGATTTCCCCTCTATTGCTAATTAGCATTTTTTAAAGTGAGGTGAAGTATATATAATGTCTCCTATTCCAGGATTTATAGTGTTGGGTTGACGGTTCTGTGTACTATGCACAGCTATGGTTAAGAGTGCATTGTTTGTTTTGTCTGGTTTTTTTTCTGTTTTTTTGAAACTTTAAATAACAAAAAAATGAAGTGACCATAAAGTCTAGAGTAAGAAACAAGTTCCAATATTTCAGGTAGGCTGTAGCTCCCAGCCAGTCGTTCCTATAACTTCATCTGAGAATGCATGATCAGAGCTAGACCCATGTGAGTCCCTGTTACCCTTGCTTCTCGGTCATCTACTGGAAAATCTGTTAAATGTATTCCTGCCTGGTCTCCAGACTATAACTACATAAAATGTAGGAGGAGTTCTGCACGGCCTCAGTAGACTAGAAATATGTCTGCTGTCTTTAGAGCTCTATCCCTAAAGATGACACAGCACCATCCCTATGATGTATTTTATTTAAAGGAATGTATATGCTGCTTATTCTATGCTAAGTGCATCATAATAAAACACTCATAAAATCAAACTGAACTCTGCATGAGGCAGTAGGTGATCAGGAAGAAAGTCAGTGCAGCCAATAAGTGTCCTAGAATGGGGGGAGTGGAATGCTGAGCAGGGATAGGAATGGGAAAGTGAGGAAAAGAGCTAACAGCAACTGCAACACTTTACATGATGCTAGGCAGAGCTGTTGGGGGGGGGGGGAGTACTTGCTGAATGATCTTGTAGGCAGCAGAGCGCTTACTCATGGGGGAATTCTGTGCAGTAGAATTTGCACAGAATTCCTCGCCTGTGCGGCATCTTGTACATGCTATGTAGAATTCTGCATGGTCACCGACACCAGCATCGGCGAGAAGTGAGGGAGGTGCGGCGAGCACAAGTTTTAAGGAAGACTGAGCCTGCCTCACTGTTGCTGCAGCACAGCCACAGGAGCATTTTCCCTTTGCTTCCACAGCTGTGCTATACTTCCAATACCGGTATTTCTGTCCTAAGAAGGTCACCAGAAGCACAACCAGTCCTTAGAAAGAAGCAAAACACACATTTGTTTAGCTTTTGTCTACATAGGAAATGTAATACAGTCATGGGACCAAAGGGAAATGCTCCTGTGGCTGAGTTTTACAATGCTGCTGCATGATCAGGCAGAGGAGGTGAGTGATTTGGGCTGGAAACTGGTGAGGGGCTGGAGATGGACTAATGATGAGGTGGGGGGGGCAGGGATGGTGGCAGGAGCTAGGCTGAGGGTGAGTTGGGGAGGGAGTGACAGGCTGATAAATTTAGATAATGGCTGGGAACTGGAGATGGATGTATGCCTTGAGGAGGGGGAGAATGAAAGGTAGAGGTATGTGCCCGGGAAGCAAGAAGGAGAGGAAAAGATAAGTGCATGGGGAAGAGAGAGAGGATATAAGGAGAGAGTATGTACATTAGCATTAGACCTAAGGGACAAACAGCAGTAGGAATCCTCCTAGAAGTTAGAGGGATAGAGAAAGGGGGAGGGGGGGGGGGAAGCAAGGAAGGCTTGGGTGGTGGAGAGAGAGCAGAGGAGGGAAAGGCAGTGGTGTTTCTGGTAAAAACGAGAAGTTAGGTGTTATCATGGGGGAATTCTGCACAAAAATGTACTAATAAAACATGCAGAACTTTAAAATAATGTGCACAGAATTCTCTACGTATTGCAGGCTCTGGGTCAGATCCTGGAACTATTGTATATATCAGATTGAATACCCAGGCCCATCGTTCATCACGGTACCATATACATAATACCTTTTATGAGACTATGCATGTGAATAAGTTTGATATCCCTCACCCTTCTCAGAATCTATTCCTAGAATTAACTGGAGCCGTAGTGTCTAGTCTCCACATTTCGGACTGTTACTTTTGTGGAGGAACTAGAATGGGTGATCAGTGGCCCTGGGAAGCCCAAGAATTGAATTATTCAGTGGCTTATAATCACACCGAGGTACATAAGACCACAAGTGAGTGGGTGTTAGCACACCCCATAGTTGGACGTTTGTGTTATGCTTCAACTGGACCCCAGTTCACTTTAAAAGTGGGACAGCTGGTCTGTCTCAGTCAGAAGTTTTATAATGCTACCACCAAACAAACGTCCTGGTGGTCAGGTGCTAACAAATCTGAACCTACCAATCCATTAATGAAATTCCCTGAGCTTGCCACTCTTTGGACTGACCTTGCTCAACCTCATGCTTGGCAAGCCCCACCGGGCTTGTATTGGATCTGTGGAACCCGAGCATATGCTCGACTCCCTATTCATTGGGGAGGGGCGTGTATCTTGGGAACCATCCAACCTTCTTTCTTTCTGTTACCCACAGAACATGGAGAACAATTAGGTTACCCAGTGTATACTAAGAGACAGAAGAGAGCAGCTCTACAGATAGGCAAGTGGGAGAGATGGGATGGTGATGATTGGCCACCCGAGAGAATTATTGCCTACTATGGACCCGCCACTTGGGAGCAAGATGGCACCTGGGGATACCGGACCCCTGTGTATATGCTAAATCGTATTATACGTTTACAAGCAGTTGTTGAACTAATTACTAATGAAACTAGCCAAGCACTCACACTTTTAGCTAGACAGAGCACCCAAATGCGTACTGCAATATATCAGAATCGCTTAGCGTTAGATTATTTATTAGCAGCTGAAGGAGGAGTATGTGGAAAGTTGAATTTAACCAATTGTTGTTTGAAGATAGATGATAAAGGTAAAGTGGTTGAGGACATTGCTGAAAACATGCGCAAGCAAACTTATGTGCCAGTACAGACTTGGCATGGTCTTAAGATACCTAACTGGTTTGAATCTATCTTCTCTGGATTAGGAGGACTTACTACTTTTGCTATGCTAGTATTGTTATTTTTGGCTCTGTTTTTACTGTTACCATGTATAATCCCTTGTTGTATGCGCTCTATTTACAGTGTTATTGAGAATACAGTAGAACGAAAGACTGCCACTAAGATTTTAGCCTTATGGCACCCTACTCCTGGTACAGTTGGTCATAACCCAACTCCAGTATAATTGAGTGATTTAAATCTCACACCTTATTATCTTTCGGGTGAGATTAATCAAAGGGGGGAATGTGATAGGCGAAGGCCTATGATCCATGTTGCCTGAACTAAACAGACAGGTCTAAACAGTTTGACCTGTAAATGAAGCCTGTGGCTAGGCCCCAGAATCGAAACTTAACTAAGCATATTCAAGTACAGCTAAGAAGAAACGAAACTTAAGAGAAATAAAGAAAACTGCTTTAATTGGTACTGATAAGATTGTGAAAGCTTCTGTGAATTAATTAACTCTGTTGAGAGAAAGGTTACAGTGCCCTGCTTCCCCACATGTTTTAGTTAGCTAGTGACCTTGGAGGAGAATTGTATCAAGAGTCTAAGAACTGACCATTGTAATGATGACTGTAAGGGGGGGAAACAGGTGCTAAGCCCGGACAGAAGTCCTCATTGGATATCTACGTAATGGCACCGGGACCAATAGATGAGATGAAAGAGATTACCGGGGCCAATGAAAAGTTTGCCTATGTCTAGAATGGAGAAGAAAGGTATAAAAGTTGTTGTTTTGCTAGAAACCATTGCTCAGCCATTTTGAATGTGATTCTACTTGAGTCTTGTGCACAATAAATGATTTGGACCTTCTGAACAGACTCCTGGTATTATTGGATTGTTTGTGCTCTGCCGCTACAGTATAAAACACTCAGCAACTAGAAGAGGAATAGCCATGGTTGGGGCCAAACTACCCGTAAGAGTAGTCTGAAAAGCAAGTACACCGGGAACTACAACGGAATCTGTCCCTTGCTATAAAGGCCATCTCCTTGGGGACTTAGTGCAGGAAAGGCAAAGGAAATCACTGTCACAAACCAGAAACAAGTCAGGGAATGTGTCCCTCTTCCTGTTGAATCAGAAAAGGCCTGCTGCACAAAGACTGGTTCTTACCCATCACTAGAAAGTGAAGGACTCAGCTTTGTCAGAAGTGAGATTTGAAATAACATTTCCCAGACAGACTGGTCTAAAATGAGCTCCTTAGCCCACTTGGCCATCCTGAGAACTGTGAAAGAGCAAAACTCTGAATGAAAATGAAATCTAAAGGATCTGTCACAAACTGGGACTAGCTATTCATCAGATAACATCAGCCTAACCTGCCAGCTGCAGAAAACAAGGGCCCCCTGCCCTCCAGAAGAAGGAGCCCACCTACCAGCTCTTGTGCAGAAACATTGACGCCAGATAGATCATGTGTAGGTGAAAGGCAGCTTTCTCCGAGCCAGGCTTAAGGCTCAAAGTGGAAACTAAGGGCAGATAGTCTCTGAAGACACTGCACTGTGTACGTACCACATCCCTACCACCCCACCCCATAAGAATATAAGATATGCCATATTGGGTCATACCAAGGTCCATCAAGCCCAGTATCCTTATCCTATTTCCAACAGTGGCCAAGCTAGGTCATACGTACCTAGCAGTTTCCCCAAACGACACAGGTTCCACAATGCTTGTATTATCCCTGCACCTATGTTAAAGAAAAAGGAAGGAAGCCCTGGCCACATGCATCTGATAAGTCTCCCCCGCTCTGGATATGAAGGGAAACCACTGTTGGCAGTACAACATTCTGGTCTCTGCAATTCCCTTAGGACATGCATGGTATCACAAAGACCACCATCCTCTTCACTACTATAGTTTGATGACAAGTCCAAGGCATGCACCTCTTGAGCTCTAGGGTCATGAACCGTTACTTTCTACAGTAGGTGGAGTCAGTCATAACCCCCTTCCACCTTACTCCCTTTCCCCCTCTCACCTTAATTTACTCCTGAGGCTCTTCATAGATTGAAACAGATCGATCTCACACGCAGTGTAGGCCCCTTGTCCTTCTAATGATTCCCCCTAAGAAATAAATGGGGAGAAAGAGAGGAGAGAAGGGGAATGGAGAGGAAGAAGAAAAGAGATGGTAGGAAGAGAAAGGAAAGAAGAAGAGGGAGAAAAGATTGAAAGAAAGGATAAAGAAAGAGGGGGGAGGGAAAAGGCAAAGAGGATTTTTCAAGGTAAACGGGGCAGTAAGAGGGAACAACGCTATAGCAGAGAGACTGAATGAATTCTTTGCTTCGGTCTTTACTGAGGAAGATGTAGGGATGTTACCCATGACTGAAATGGTATTTAAAGGTGACACTGCAGAAGAATTGAAAGAAATATCGCTACACCGGGAAGCTGTATTACAACAATTTGATAAACTGAAGAGTAGCAAATAACCTGGACCGGATGATATACATCCAAGGGTGTTGAAATAACTGAAATATGAGATTGCAGACCTGCTATTAGTAATCTGTGAACTTTCATTAAAATCATCTGTAATACCTTAAGATTGGAGGATCGCCAATGTAACGCCAATTTTTAAAAAGGGTTCCAGGGGTGATCCGGGAAACTACAGACCGGTGAGCCTGACGTCAGTACTGGGAAAAATGGTAGAAACCATCATAAAGGACAAAATTACTCAGCATGTAGATAGTCATGGCTTAATGGGAGACAGCCAACATGGCATTAGACAAGGAAAATCTTGTCTTACTAATCTGCTATGTTTTTTTGAAGGTGTGACTAAACAAATAGACAAAGGAGAGTCGAATGATATAGTGTATCTGGACTTTCAGAAAGCTTTGACAAGGTCCCTCATCAGAGACCTTTGGCAAAATTAAGAAGTCATGGGATAGGAGGCAGTGTACTATTATTTATTATTTATTATTATTATTATTATTATTTTACAGTTTTTATATACCGCGCTCTTTGGTATCAGCGCGGTTTACAGATAACAAATTTCGCATTAGAACAGTCCTTTGCTTACATTATAACAGGGTCTTTTGCTTACATTATAACAGGGTCAGTAACTTGGAGACAACATGGTAAACTATATACAAGCTATATACAGAAAGATATATTGTGGATCAGGAACTGGTTAAAAGATAGAAAGCAGAAGGTAGGGTTAAATGGTCAATTTTCCCAATGGAAAAAGGTGAATAGTGGAGTACCACAGGGATCTGTGCTGGGTCCGTTGTTTTTTGACGTATTCATAAATAACCTGGAAAAGGAAAGAACGAGTGAGGCTATCAAATTTGCAGATGACACAAAACTATTTAAAGTTGTTAAAACCCAAAAGGATTGTGAAAAATTGCAAGAAGATCTTTATAAATTGGAAGACTGGGCATCCAAGTAGCAGATGAAATTTAATGTGGGCAAGTGCAAAGTTATACCTAGGAAAAAACAACCCAAACTATTGTTACACGATGGAAGGTTCCACATTAGGAACAACCACCCAGGAAAATGATTTAGGCGTCATCGTGGATAACATGTTAAAACCCTCTGCCCAGTGTGCAGTGGTGGCCAAGAGATCAAATAGAATGCTAGGTATCATAAGGAAAGGAATGGAAAATAAAACAAAGGATATTATAATGCCTCTTTATCGTTCCATGGTGCGACCGCACCTTGAATATTGTGTGCAGTTCTGGTCTCCGTATCTTAAAAAGGATATAGCATTATTAGAAAAGGTACAAAGAAGAGCCACCAAAATGGTTAAGGAAATGGAAGGCTACTCCTATGAAGAGAGGCTAAAAAGGTTGGGGGCTCTTCAACCTGGAAAAGAGACGGCTGAGGGGAGATATGCTAGAGGTCTATAAATTAATGAATGGAGTGGAACGGGAAAACGTAGATCGATTGTTTACGTCATCAGAATATAAAAGGACTAGGGGACATGCAATGAAGCTACAGGGTATCCTATTTAAAACTAATAAGATAAAACATTTTTTTCACTCAACGTGTAATCAAACTCTGGAATTTGTCATGGGGGGATGTAGTAATAGCTGTTGGTATAGCTGGATTTAAAAAAAGGTTTGGACAAGTTCCTGGAGGAAATTTCCATAAACCATTATTAAAAGAGACCCGGGATATCACTGCTAGACCCAATATAAGCATTGAGGAACCTGTGTCTTTTGGGAAACTGCTAGGTACTTATGACCTAGATTGGCCACTGTTGGAAACAGGATACTGGGCTTTTTTTTTTTAAATTTATTTATGGATTGTACAATAAATCAAGCAATGCTTGTACAGAACAATAATGCTTGCTAGTAAAAAAATAACAAATGAAAAGAAAATACAGGAAATACACTAAATGCAAGAATTATAGATAGTCCCCTATCTGAGGGGAGAGGCTAACACATAATTAATGTATCAGAAACAAAATATTAGGAAAATAAGTGAAAACAGTGTTCCAAGGACACAGAAGCGGCGGAGAGCTTTTCTATTATTAAAACCAGGGGTGGGCTGTCTTGGTGCTACTGAGGCAGCCAGGAAGGTAGCTGTGAGGGAAACCCCTCCTCTCAGCCTGAGTTACAGTGAAACAAAGCTTAAACACATACCCTTTCGCCCAGAGTCCAGCAGACCGGAGCATACCAGTTTAGACAGGTCATTTAGGCATGCTATATGATAGCCCACAGCCTCCCCCCAGGGGCTACTGATTGGTGGAGAGGGGATACCTGAGACAAATGAGAAGCTAGTATGAGTTTGAAAACTTACTGTATATAAAGACAGTGTGTGAGGCCACTGGGAGCTCTCAGATCGTTTTGTTCAGGGTGCCAGCTCTGCCTGAGACTGCGCACAATAAACAGCATCTGTTTGCATACCAGTCTGTCTCTGTGTTTTCATCTGGGGGTTGGAGGGACAGACTTTGAATAGATAATAGATCTCCTGCCACATTTCCTGGTGCATTGGCCGGGAAACCTCCGTCTGTCTCCTCGCACCCCCAGGTGAAGGCATCGCGGTTTGCGCAACCAGGACTCGCCCGGTCCGGGACCGACCTCCTGGTCGTCGACGGTCCCCAGCGCCACTGGACCCTTTGTTCCGGAGGGATCCCTCGGCATATCCTGCGCATTTGGTCCTGGATGGCCGTCTCCCTGGGTACAGAAATCCGGCTTGATAGACTGGCATCCAAACTCTTCAGGACGGTGAGTACTCACTCTCTTAATTTTCTGAAACGGGTTGAAAAGTCTGGTTTTCAAAAGTCTGGTTTTCTGAAATGGGTTGAAAAGTCTGGTACGGGATTGGCCACCCCCTACGGGTGGTCCGAGTAAGAACCGTAGTCTGAGATATGGGGTTCTGAAACCACCGCTTGTCCTGGTGTCTGGATTGGGGAAACGGGAGTCTGGAAGGGTGTGTATGTATGTATATGTATATGTATATGTATATATATATATATATATATATATATATATATATATATATATATATATATATATATATATGTGTGTGTCTGTCTGTCTGTCTGTGTCCCTGCCTGTTGTCTCCCCTCTGCTGTCTCGTTCTGTGTTATAAACGCGAGTGTTGTATACGGATCAGGAATAATTACAGTATGGGGTCTAGTGGATCCCCCTCAACCCCATAGCTTCTCCTCTAACCTCTGTAAATAAAGAGGAAAGAGACTGTTCCCTGTAAATAAAAGGGGAGTAGGGGGACTCTCCTGTAAACAAAAGGGGAGCAGGGTTACTGTATATAGACTGTTATACTAAAAGGTTTAAGAAAAAGTCTAGTGAAGTGAAGGAAGACAATTGCTTTATTTAATGCATATCCAGTTTCATTACTATGTTTCATGCATAATCAATAGTCAAAGAACCAAATTTTGACTTGAAACTGTTGAGACAGTTTGCATAACTACAGAAAGATACTGGGAATAAAACTATTGAAATTGTTTGCATGGCTACAGAAAGATACTGGAAGATCAGGGAGGAGTTCTTCTTCTAGCAGATGAATGGAGACCCATTAGAGAGGACAAAAGGACAATTCACCTAGGAGTCTTTCTCCTAGCAGACAAATGGAAACCCATTAAAGAAGACAAAAAGAACAATTCACCTAGCCTTGGAAACAATTTTCTTAGCCAATATAGAAACATTTACCTAGCCAATGTAAATAGGATAAGAATTCATCAATTGTAATTGTAGACGTTTTTAGCTTCTAAAACCATGGGGGTGTCTCCCTTGAGCATTCTCAGATGTCTGATCAGCATCTTGATTGTATACTATGTGTATGTCACCTGAAGGCTGGGAGCAAACAAAGGCTTGAGAAGGGCTGTTCAAATTACTATTAGCAAAGATGTATGGGGTGGAGAATATCTCTAGGACAAAGTATGATTTTTAATTCATCTCTTTGCAGTTTCATGTAATTTGAGAATGCCTGTTTCCTGAACTGTAAGATTCAAGGTAATTATTTTGCATTGTTAAGCTCTGCACTGATGATTGATGAACAGGACAGTAACACCATACAATATTGGACTTTAGGATAATTTCACCTGTTTTTCTGTATTTGAATTTTACGTGCTGGTGTCCAGAGAAAAATTGTACTTTGTTTTGAAAGTTTTTATTTCAGTTTCAGGAGTACAGTTCCTGAGAAAACAGATATATGTTACAGAGAAAACAGATATATGTTGCAGCACTGTGAGATGTTGATTTTCTTTGGTTTATATACTTGCACTTGTGTTGCCGAGTGTGCTTGTTGTGGTGGTGCATTGTGCGGAGGTCCAGTGCACACTCGGCAATTGCAGGATGGGTGGGTGTTTTTTGCTGGAGTTTTTGGAGAGAGGCTGATCTGAAGTTGCTTTGTTCCCAAGTATATAGAGCACATGGAAAGATGGAACTGAGGTACCAGAAAATATGAGAACATTTGTAAAGTTAGTTACAAATAAAAACAATAACATTAACTTGAGTTGATTGGACAAAACCAAATCTTGCTTGTTAGCAATGATCCAGGAGAGGTTTGAGAAAAAGAATGAGAGAGAGAGGGGGGGGGGGGGGCAGAAGGTGAGTGATGATCTGGGCCACCGGAATTCTGACTGCTCTGAGACTCCTCGAGGACCCACAAGGCTTGAAGAACATGAACCTTGTATATTTATGCCTCTAAAGAGACATGAATAGGCAGGGAAGAGTAGGCCAAGAAGAACCCGAGGAAGCATCGCCATGAGGCCCAGCCACAAATGACTTGCAGGCCAAGAAGAACCTGAAGAAGTATCGCCATGAGGCCCAACCACCAAAGCCTTGTACCCTCTTAGATCTCTCACCTCAAAAGAATCTCTTTTGACACCATAATTAATGAGTAGCTTACAGAAATCCTTGTGGACACTGCAATTTCAAGATCAGTCCAAGTATTTTTAAGTTTCCTACAGCACTCTCACTGGGAACAGCGTATACGATGGATTCTAGTCACACCTGAGATATGTCTGTCCTGTTAGAAGCCATACTTCTTTCTATTGGGATTGATGTTATAAAATGTTGCAAAATAATAGTTTACACCAATACTAAGTTTTTAACCATTGCTTGATATTCTTAGCAGCCTTGCCAAATAAGGATACATTAGTATGGTATAAAAAAAAAACATGAAAAGGACCTATGTATGTGGTTGTTGGAATGATGCATAAGAACATAAGAACATAAGATATGCCATACTGGGTCAGACCAAGGTCCATCAAGCCCAGTATTCTGTTTCCAACAGTGGCCAATCTAGGTCATACGTACCTAGCAGTTTACCCAAGGGACACAGGTTCCACAATGCTTGTATTGGTTCAAGCATTGATATCCTGGGTCCCTTCTTAATAATGGTTTATGGACCTTTCCTCCAGGAACTTGTCCAAACCTTTTTTAAACCCAGCTACACTAACAGCCTTTACTACATCCTCCGGTAACAAATTCCAGAGTTTGATTACACGTTGAGTGAAAAAATATTTTCTTTTATTAGTCTTAAATAGTTTACCCTGTAGCTTCATTGCATGTCCCCTAGTCTTTCTATATTCTGATAAGGTAAACAATCGATCTACGTTTACCCGTTCCACTCCGTTCATTAATTTATAGACTTCTATCATATCCCCCCTCAGCCGTCTCTTTTCTAGGTTAAAGAGCCCCAACCTTTTTAGCCTTTCTTCATAGGAGTAGCCTTCCATCCCCTTTACCATTTTGGTGGCTCTTCTCTGAACCTTTTCTAAAATCGCTATATCCTTTTTAAGATACGGCGACCAGAATTGCACACAATATTCAAGGTGCGGTCTCACCATGGAACGATATAGAGGCATTATAATATCTTTTGTTTTATTTTCCATTCCTTTCCTTATCATACCTAGCATTCTATTTGCTCTCTTGGCCGCCGCTGCACACTGGGCCGAGGGTTTTAACATGGTATCCACAAGGACGCCTAAATCTTTTTCCTGGGTGGTGGTTCCTAATGTGGAACCTTGCATCGTGTAACAATAGTTTGGGTTGTTCTTCCCTAGGTGCATAACCTTGCACTTCTCCACATTAAATTTCATCTGCCATTTTGATGCCCAGTCTTCCAATTTATCAAGATCCTCTTGCAATTTTCCACAATCCTCCTGGGTTTTAACAACTTTAAATAGTTTTGTGTCATCAGCAAATTTGATAACCTCACTCGTTATTCCACTTTCCAGGTCATTTATGAATATGTCAAAAAGCAGCGGACCCAGCACAGATCCCTGGGGTACACCACTATTCACCTTTCTCCATTGGGAAAATTGGCCATTTAGCCCTACCCTCTGCTTTCTATCTTTTAAGCAGTTCCTGATCCACAGTAGTACACTGCCTCCTATCCCATGACTCTTTAGTTTTGCCAAAAGTCTCTCATGAGGTACCTTGTCAAAGGCTTTCTGAAAGTCCAGATACACAATATCAACCGACTCACCTTTGTCCACCTGTTTATTCACTCCTTCAAAAAAACATAACAGATTAGTAAGACAAGATCTTCCTTGTTTAAAGCCATGTTGGCTGTCTCCCATTAGGTCATGACTATCTACATGCTGAGTAATTTTATTCTTTATGATGGTTTCTACCATTTTTCCCGGAACTGACGTCAGGCTCACCGGTCTGTAGTTTCCCGGATCACCCCTCGAACACTTTTTAAAAATTGGTGTTACATTGGCGATCCTCCAATCCTCATGTATTAGAGATGATTTTAATGATAGTTCACAGATTACTGATGGCAGGTCTGCAATCTCAAATTTCAGTTCTTTCAACACCCTTGGATGTATACCATCCGGCCCAGGTGATTTGCTACTCTTCAGTTTATCTAATAGTTGTAAGACATCTTCCCGATGTATTGATATTTCCTTCAATTCTTCCACACCTTTAAATACCACTTCAGTCGTGGGTAACATCCCTACATCTTCCTCAGTAAAGACCGAAGCAAAGAATCCATTCAGTCTCTCCGCTATCGCCTTGTCGCCTCTTAGTGCTCCTTTAACCCCTTTATCATCTAATGGACCAACTGACTCTCTCACAGGTTTTTTGCTACGAATGTACTTGAAAAGGTATTTATTTCACGTTTTTGCTTCCGCAGCAAGCTTCTTCTCAAATTCTCTCTTTGCCTGCCTTATCAATGCCTTGTATTTGACTTGCCAGTGCTTGTGCTGTTTCCAGGTTTCATCGTTTGGCTCTTTTTTCCATTTCCTGAAAGATGCTTTTTTGGCAACAACAGCCTCTCTGACCTCACCTTTAAACCATGCTGGCAGTTTTTTGGACTTCCTTCCACTTTTCTTAAAGCGTGGAATACAGCTGTTCTGGGCTTCCAAGATAGTATTTTTCAACAACACCCAAGCTTGATGTACGTCTTTGACCTTTGCAACTGCTCCTTTTAGTTTTTTCTTAACTGTTTTCCTCATTTTATCATAGTCTCCCTTTCGAAAGTTAAAGGGTAGTACTGTGGATTTCCTTACTATCCCTCCTCCACTAATTAAATCAAAGGCGATCATGCTATGATCACTATTGCCAAGTGGCCCCAACACCCTTATCTCTTGCACTACATCTGGTGTTCCACTAAGGACTAGGTCTAATATTGCTTCCCCTCTGGTCGGTTCATGAACCAGCTGCTCCAAGAAGCAGTCATTTATTTCATCTAGGAACTTTATCTCCCTAGCATGTCCTGTTGTGACACTGACCCAGTCGATGCCAGGGTAATTGAAATCACCCATTATTATTACTGCACTGTAACTTTTGCTAGCTTCCCTGATTTCTTTGAGCATTTCATCATCCATTTGTTCATTCTGGCCAGGCGGACGATAGTACACCCCCACTGCCATCGCCTTCCCCTTTTTACATGGAATTTCAATCCATAGAGATTCTACAGCAAATTTTGTTTCTTGCAAAACTTTAATCCTTTCTGACTCAATGCCCTCTCTAACATAGAGCGCAACCCCTCCACCAATTTGATCAGCTCTATCATTTCGATATAGTTTGTACCCAGGTATCACAGTGTCCCACTGGTTGTCCTCCTTCCACCATGTCTCTGATATTCCAATCATATCTAACCTCTCGTTTAGTGCTATATATTCTAACTCTCCCATCTTGTTTTGAAGACTTCTAGCATTTGCATACAAGCATTCAGGTGATGAAGCATTGTTGTGAGGGATGAAGTGGGATATTAAGAGGAGGGACTCTGATGGACAGTAAACTGATGAAGGTAATTTAATGATGTGAAGTGATGTATCTGGCTAATGAATATTATCACGAGGGCAGCCCCTAGTGGCCAAGGGTGGTAAGGGCATGCTCCACGATGTATTTATTTTAAAGTATGTGCACATAAAACTCGGCCCAGAGTGGTGGGAAAACAAGGCTTTTATTTCCCCTTTTGTGCAAAGGTTCAGTAAGGCAATGGAAATCAAGAATGTCCTTTGTTTCAAAATGTTCCAGTATTAAACACAGTGGGGTATGTTTACTAAACTGCGTTAGTGCAATTCGCGTTAGGAGCCGCGTTAGTGGAAGGAAAGCCAAAAAAGGACATGGGCGGGACATCGTAACTAATAACGCACAGTTAGGCGCGTTATTGCGCGCCGTGCAGCAACGATCGCTACAGCGCACGCTATTGCGCGCACGCCTAAGACAGCGCGCAGACACCCAAAGACAGAAACAGAGCTGTAGCACAATGGTTACTATACAGACTGATGGTGCAAGAGTCATGGGTTCGATTCCCCAGTATGCCTAATGAAAAAGGCTGGCTGAGGCATCCTTTGAAAGCCGACTATAATATTTTAATCTGCAGGCGGGTTACAGTTTGCATATGTCAGGAAAATTGTACCCGTCTTATGCAATATGTTCCAATAGTGATGTTCTCTCTGACATGGTCATGTATTATATACCATTTGATAGGAATATTTAGGCACTCCCTATAGGGCGAAGTATAAGGTGCGCCCTATAGGGAGCGCCTAAATATTCCTATCAAATGGTATATAATACATATAATATAGGGCGAAGTATAAGGTGCGCCCTATAGGGTGCCGCGTAAGGTGCGCCCTATAGGGCGCCTTTTGAGCTACCCTAAGATGATGGTACCCTGAGGGTGGTTCTGCTGGCAGCACTAATATACAGTAAAAATAGACAATGCCTAAGACAGCCCTATCAATGAACCCCACTGTGGGTTGTGAACCTATGACCTCTGACTGCATGGGCAATGAAGTAACCAGTGGGCTAGAGCTGCTAATAAACACATGGTTGGCTACAGGAGGACTGCACGGCACCACACCCACATTCTGCTGTGGTTACCAGGGAGATTACATACCACCACCCAATGCACCCTCTAGGGCTCTGGGTGGGGGACAGGATCTCCCGCCAACAGATCCACTTTCAACCCCCTGCAATGGTGGCAGTAGAGGGGACCATCACCCCAGTCCTACTCGGGATCAAACACCCTACAGGGCAGGCAATGCAGAGCAGTACACATCCATAACGCAATAGCAGACAGACGGCAGGTCTGGAAATGCTCAGCTGACCCCCACCATTATCTGACATTCTCCAGCAGCAAGCCTCCAGCCTCTACACCCAGCACGGTGTTCCAGCAAGACACATACTAGCTGCAGACAGTCCGCCAGCTAGTCCATAGTGCATGGTCCTGGAGGAGATGCATGTAGCCCACAACCCCCCCCCTCCCCAGGGGCTACTGATTGGTGGAGAGGGGATACCTGAGACAAATGAGAAGCTAGTATGGGTTTGAAAACTTACTGTATATAAGACAGTGTGTGAGGCCACTGGGAGCTCTCAGATCGTTTTGTTCAGGGTGCCGGCTCTGCCTGAGACTGTGCGCACAATAAACAGCATCTGTTTGCATACCAGTCTGTCTCTGTGTTTTCATCTGGGTGTTGGAGGGACAGACTTCGAATAGATAATAGATCTCCTGCCACACTACGTTCATCCTTCGCTTTCCCTGTAAATGTTTGATTACATATAAAGCGCAGAAGTATGTTTTTTTTTCACCTGACCCCCACCCCAGACAGTAAGTTGTGTCAGAGGGGGATTAGAAGCAGCAACTCATGTGTGCCAAAGCACATGGCTTGCCGCAAGCAAGAAAGCAGTGGCACAAAGCTTCCCTCCTGGGTCAGACACCCTTGGCAGCTGTCTAGGTCATCTAGTGGATGGGCCAGCCTGTCTTGTGTGGCTCTACAGTCCTGGTGGATGCAATTTAGCACAGCCATGGGAACAAAGGAAATCACTCCCATGGCTGTGCAATGAGTGCAGCCTGTGACAAGGCTGCGGGGAGAGGGGAAAGAGGGAATAGCTGGGTGGATTGGTGCTGTGGAGGGTGTGGAAGGATAGCTGGGACATTAATACTGTTCTTATAGGGGGATGGGTGGGCTGGCTGGCACCTGGAAAAGATTGCTGGGGAGGTAGGACTGGAAATACTGGGGGATATGAGACTGGGACTGGAAGAGAGATGATGCTGGGAGGGACTGGACTTGGAGGAGGACTGACAAATGGGATCTGTCATTGGGGAGCTCGGACTGGACATGGGCTGATGCTTGATGCTGGAAAATGGGGGGACTGGGACTGGAAGGGAGATGATGCTAGGAGGAACTGGGATTGGAGGAGCACTGATGATGGGAGCCTGGCACTGGAATAGGACTGCTGGGGAACTAGGACTGGACATGGACTGATGCTGGAGGACGAGAGGACTAGCTGGAAGGGAGATGATACTGGAGGAAGACTGATGCTAGAGGGGAGCTATAACTAGAGGGGGGATGCAACTAGAAGGGAGCTGATGTTAGGAGGGACAGGGATGGGAAAGGAACTGATGCTTGGATGAGCTGGGACTAGAAAGGACCTGATGCTTTTAAGGGCTGGGACGAAGGCAGCTCTTGCTAGGGAGTGCTGGGACTGGAATGGAGATCATGTTGGTAGGGGCTGGAACTAGAAGGGAGAGAAAGATGGGAGGGTCTTAAAGGGAGCAGATGCTGGAAGGGAATGGGACTGGAAGGAAACTGATGCTGGGGAGGACTCTAAAGGAGTAATGCTGGGGCTGGGAAGGTGCTGAAAGGGGCAGATGCTGGAGAGGGTGGAGAAAAAGAGGCATAATCTGGGGGAGTAAGGTTGAAAAGGGGCAGATATTTTGTGTGAGAGGGAAAAAAGAAAAGGTGAGATGGAGGGACATAAGAATAGATGCTGGGGTAAAAAGGAGGAATGGTAAGGTTGAGGCAGGCATAAGGTTTAGCTGTGGGTAACCCCTCCCCCAGCCATGAGGTTCTTACATAAGCTTGCTAAGAGAAGACATAAATATTTCAGTAGGCACCCTTCCCCCACTCCAGGTCTGAGCACAATACCCCTTGCCCAGAAATCAGCAGGCCAGAGCATACCGGTTTGGACAGGTCACCCAGGCACCTTCCCAGGGGCTACTGATTGGTGGACAGAAAATTCCTGAGACGAATGAGATTGTAGAATGAGTTTAAAATTGTACTGTATATAAGACATTGTAGGACGTCCTTCGGGGCTCAGACTTTTGTTGGAGGGTACCGGCTCTCTGTCTGGGCCTGTGCGCACATTAAAAGATCCTGTTTGCATTCCAGCCTGTCTGTGAGTTTCCTTTTGTGGGTGAATGAGAGAATTAGAGCTTTTTCAGCTATTTGGCTGCAACATTTGGCACCCCAGATGGGACCCTTTTAAATTAAACAAAAGCCTCTCTCATCACACCCACGGTGGGAAGACTTCTGCTCTTGCAGCATCGGGCCTCAACCGGTCAGGGACTGGCCCCTCCAGGTGCTTAACGGTCCTTGGCGCCCCAGGCCCCTTTGTACTCCAGAAGGATACCTTGACTTGTCTGGTCAGTCGGTCCCTGCGGCTGACCCCCCCGATTGAAAAACCGGCTGGATAGACTGGCATCCAAACTCTCTCTGATCAGAGGTCTGGTGAGTACTACTGCCTTACTGTTTTACTGTTTGGGTAGTTCTGTATTCCTGTATCTGGTAAATCTGGTAATTTCTGTAAACCTGTAGCGGCCTGACCACCCGCAACGAGCAGTCCGAGTAAGTGTCCCAGAGGCCCTGAAACCACTGCTTGTCCAGTCTGTGTTGAGTATCTGGTAATTCTGGCAAATCTGGTAATTTCTGTGAACCTGTAGCGGCCTGATCACCCGGGGGTAGGAATAAGAGGGTGGGGGGGGGGGCGCGCTTGTGAGCGCCAGTAAATGACTGCAGTATAAATTCAACTCTGCCATCTCAGGTCCCTTAAAAGTATTTAAATCGCTGCCAAAAACTTCTTAAAATGACCAAAAACATTAGCACTTGACCCCCTTAAGTGTGCCTTTCAAGCGGTTTATTAATAATTGCGCTGATCGCAATTCTCCAATGATCAGGGCAATTTATTTAGAGCCTACACACGCTGTCTCTAATGAAGCATACTTGAAGGCTTCTTTTGTGTTGCCATGTGCTTCTAGAGTTGGGGGCTTCTTTTGTGCTAGTGATCCTGGAGCTCCATCTAGTGGACATTAGAAAAATAGCTAGCTATATTTCTCATATTACTATTATCCTCATGGTAAAAGTTAAATCCTATGCTGCAGCTAGAGAGAATGTGTGTAATGTGTATTTGTAACAGCTGCTACTGAGGAAAGAGAGTGTATGAGTATTCGCTGCTGAGATGTCTCTGTTTTCTGTTTTCCCTCTTTCTTTTTCCCTTTGTGGTCCTGTGTGTTTTGTGCAACCAAACTCTGCCTGTTACCTGGATTATACTGTATATTGTATTCCCAGAAGTGAGATTAGAAAATTTACACTGAACATTGCATTCCTTGAATTGAGATTAGAAGATTTACACTGTAAATTGTGATTTGTAAATTGTGATTAGAATATGGGGTCCGGAGGCTAAATTGTAGTGAAGGAGCATCCGGACCAGTTTCCCTATATAGATTTATGGCTGGTCCATATAGTTAATATGCTGTTATGTAGAAACTGTTAGAGTGTCTCTGTGTTTAGTTGTGACATTAGGGAAGATCAGGGAGGAGTTTCTTCTTCCAGCAGATGAATGGAAGCCCATTAGGGGTGGTTGGAACTGCTGAGATGGTTTTCATAGCTATAGAAAGATACTGGAAGATCAGGGAGGAGTTTCTTCTTCCAGCAGATGAATGGAAGCCCATTAGGGGGTGGTTGGAACTGCAGAGATAGTTTGCATAGCTATAGAAAGATACTGGAAGATCAGGGAGGAGTTTCTTCTTCCAGCAGATGAATGGAAGCCCATTAGGGGGTGGTTGGAACTGCTGAGATAGTTTGCATAGCTATAGAAAGATACTGGAAGATCAGGGAGGAGTTTCTTCTTCCAGAAGATGAATGGAAGCCCATTAGGGGGTGGTTGGAACTGCTGAGATGGTTTGCATAGCTGTAGAAAGATACTGGAAGATCAGGGAGGAGTTTCTTCTTCCAGCAGATGAATGGAAGCCTATTAGGGGGTAGTTGGAACTGCTGAGATGGTTTGCATAGCTATAGAAAGATACTCGAAGATCAGGGAGGAGTTTCTTCTTCTAGCAGATGAATGGAGATCCCAGGGAAAGAGGACAAAAAGAACAATTCACCTAGCCTTGGAAACAATTTTCTTAGCCAATATAGAAACATTTACCTAGCCAATGTAAACAGGATAAGAATTCATCAATTGTAATTGTAGAAGTTTTTGGCTTCTAAAACCATGGGGGGTGTCTCCCTTGAGCATTCTCAGATGTCTGACCAGCATCTTGATTGTATACTATGTGTATGTCACCTGAAGGTTGGGAGCAAACAAAGGCTTGGGAAGGGCTGGTCAAATTACTGTTAGCAAAGATGTATGGGGTGGAGAATATCTCTAGGGCAAAGCTCAATTGTTACACTTATAAAATTGTTACACCTTATTCCAATCAGATAGGCTGATATGCCTAAGGACTAATAGTCTTGTGTTTAAATGTTTTAATCTACAGTAAATATTATTTTTCTTTCATTGCTGGCTATTCATTGCCAAGTGCCCCTGGATGCTAGATCAAACAAACAAGGCATGAAACTAAGGAAACTGTTTCTGTTTTCCTTTGACCTTCAAATTAGAGGTTAAGAACCTTGACAGGACAATGTGAAAATGATTTAAACCCTGAGTGAATAAGAAGGTAATCCTGGTTAAGCTTTATTTTCAGTATGTTATGTATCTATTCTTTGTCTTTGATGGTGTACGTTATCAAGCAAACTTAAAAGTTAAGAGGATTTTATATACTGTGGCAAGCACCTCACAGAGGGTTTTCAGAACAGTTTGATGCCAGTGTCAGGTATTGTTAGGTTTCAAATTAAATGTGAAAAAGTATATTCTGCATTAAAAATATACAAGGAGAAGTGTTTGCATTCCAGATATCCCCCAACCTTTTCATGCAAAAGTATCAGTTTCATCATTTGAATGCCTGTTTTCTGAACTATAAGATTTAAGGTAGCTCAGTGCTGATGTCTGCTGAACAGGACGGTAACACCAAAGTTGCCAATTACACCAGAAAATATGGAAATATTTGTATAATTATATAACTTGAGTTGATTGGACAAAACCAAATTTTGCTTGTCAGCAATGATCCAGGAGAGGTTTGAGAAAAGAATGAGAAGAAAAAAACAATACTAAGTTTTTAAACAATTGTTTGATATTCTTAGCAGCCTTGCCAAATAAGGATACATTAGTATGGTATAAAAACATGAAAAGGGACCTATATATGTGATTGGTGGAATGATGCAGGTGATGGGGGAGTGTTGTGAGGGATGAAGTGGGATATTAAGAAGAAAGACTTTGATGGACATTAAACTGATGAAGGTAATTTGAAGTGATGTATCTGGCTAATGAATATGTAAACAAAAGAAAAAAAGATGATTGACACTTTATTCAACTATGCCGTCTCCAGAATCTTCAATTTAGGAATTCATCTAAGCCCCAACACATACTCAACAATTAGAAATAGACATCTGGAGACAGGCTGGGTGCACCTGGCACCCTGATGAGCTTTGGAAAACCCACACTGGCCATGTGGTACTTCCAGATGTTTTTTGCCTCATTTTGCCCCTGTATGTCCTGGCCAGGCACGCCTGGGCAAAAGAGGGATGATTTGATGACAAATTCTCACAAAAATTGATATAATTCTAAAAAAAACCTTGCCAGAAATCGCAGAATATGTGTGTGCAACTTGTCTGATCTACAAACGTGTAAAGATCAGTCAAGGGCATAATGGAATATTTCTTACCTGCAAAGGAATCTCCAGTGGTAAAGAGACAAAGAGACAAAGAGTTTATCAAACTGAGAGACATAGTTGACACCATATGAGATAGTTATGATCTTAAGTAAATATGGATGAAATTAAGTTTATATCATTGTGAAATCTAATCCAGCATATTTAGTTTTTTTCATTCAGTATTGGTGCTGCTTTTTTGAATAAGGCCTGGAGCCATGTCACCAATTGCAATCCAGAGAGTCCAGCAGAGGTAATTGGCTGGAGTACAGATGGAACAGACCATCCCAAGAACTCAGAACTACCCACCGCTGAAATGTGTGAAGGAGTCCCTATCTGGATCAGTGTGTCACATTGAAAAAGGGCCAAGATATCTGGCTATGAGAATGAGAGGTTCAAATTTTGAGAGAAACAGAACTTAAACTTCAGAGAAAGGTGAAGCACACTGCAAGATCCTGGGAAACTGCTGAGAGGCAGGACCACATTGTCTGAGAATGGGAAGAGGACTATTGGACTGACTGGGGGTTTTTGGGGGCTTTAGTGAATGATTGTATTATTATCATTTTAATATTGTTTTCTTAGAAAGTAACTGAAATCTACAAGCCATTTCGGCTTCAGCAATTGCAATACCCACACCAGCTCAAGTTTTGCTGTACTATTCTCAGAGCTTTCTTTATCACATTATTAAGCACTGCTGCTTTTGATACACTTTCATGTTATATGTTTTCAATATTATTGAGTTGCTGCAAGAAAATGATGCTACAATGTATGTTGTCTCTAGGGAACAGTACCAGGAGCTGCTTTTCTGATGCCCCCTTTCTGTCTCAAATGGTTGTTGTCCATTGCCCTTAGTGGGATTACCTTTGCCCCATTCACAAGAAAATAAAAATAAAAATTGGAGAATGAAAGGAAATTGGCTGACAGGTATGTCTAGTATGGCTGCATCCTTGCCTGAGACTGTAATACATTATGATGGCACAGAAGAAAAGCATGTGGGCTAAGAAAATGAGTACCCAGAGCCCAGCTCAACAAGAGTAAAGCCAGGGGGAACCATACTCTGAACAGAAGTGCACAGAGAATGGACCCAGCTAAGAAAAGACATGCCAGGCCTGAACAGATTGAACAGGCCTGAGCAAGCTGGGCAAGCCTGGACAAGTTAATCAGGCCAAACAAAGCTGGTGATACAAAGTGCTCATGAGCCCTGAAGACTACAGTGCCAGTGATTAATGAAACAAAGGGGATGGCAGGGTGTAGCCAGAATGACTCAACACTAGCAAGAATAAAAGCCATTAGTATGTTAATAAGGATGGATCCCAGGGAAAGAGCCTTTGCCATAAAGGAAAGAGGCCTCTGCAGACCCTACAACCTTTTACAGACAGTACAGCAACTTTTGCACATGGAACAAAACTTTTGTGCAGGAGTTGCTACAGAGGGTATAGGGTATGTGTTGTTTTTAAACTCACTGACGCAAGTGTGTCCATTGAACGCTCAATCCAAGACCTACGTGACTTAGCGAAACAAATCTCGGATCCATCCATGGGACCGGGAACGGGGTGGTTCATCAAATTGTTTGGTTGTTTGGGTGGCCTTAAAACCCTAGCTATAGGAGTTTTCCTTCTCTTCCTAGTATGTGCCCTCTTACCATGTTGTATCCCCATTCTTCACTGCTTCATTACCACCACCCTTGACACCCTGGTAGAACGCAAGGCTGCTACCACTGTCATGGCCCTGACCCAATACACCCCTCTGCAGCTTGCCTCCAGTAATACTGCCCTCTACCGCCCCTAGTGGTTGAGGTCTCATTTAAAAAGGGGGGAGTGAGGCAGCCATAAGGTTTATCTGTGGGTAACCCCTCCCCCAGCCATGAGGTTCTTACATAAGTGACCAGCTTGCTAAGAGAAGACATAAAAATTTCAGTAGGCACCCTTCCCCCACTCCAGGTCTGAGCACAATACCCCTTGCCCAGAAATCAGCAGGCCAGAGCATACCGGTTTGGACAGGTCACCCAGGCACCTTCCCAGGGGCTACTGATTGGTGGACAGAAAATACCTGAGACGAATGAGATTGTAGAATGTAAAATTGTACTGTATATAAGACATTGTAGGATGTCCTTCGGGGCTCAGACTTTTGTTGGAGGGTACCGGCTCTCTGTCTGGGCCTGTGCGCACATTAAAAGATCCTGTTTGCATTCCAGCCTGTCTGTGAGTTTCCTTTTGTGGGTGAGTGAGAGAATTAGAGCTTTTTCAGCTATTTGGCTGCAACAGGGTCAATGAAAATCAGAGAAGGAAATAGCTGGGTGGGAGTGGGGAAGGATGTAGGAGGCAGGAGGGTAGGTACTGGGGATATGTAGATGGGAAGAACAGGGACTGGGACTTTAAAATTCAATTGGAGAAAAGAAGACAAACTTAAGATTGCCTAGGTACTGGGAGAGTAAGTTGCAACTGAAATGCATGTCCAGGGCCAGAGCAACACATTGTGCTTGCAGCTCTGGCAGCTTTAAAATCATTGCACCATGCAGCACTATCCCCAGCTTCATCTTTCTTTCTCTGAGTCAGTGCTGCCTGTAGCATTCACTTTCGGTGTGCGGAGTCATTGAACTGTGCACTGGAAGTGAATGCTACAGGCAGCACTGGCTGCTGCATGCTGACTCAGAGAAGGAAAGATGAAGATGGGGATGGTGCACTGCAATCTTTCTCTTGCTGACTTGGAGAAAAAAAGAAGATGCCAGAGATGGTGCCAAACAATATTTTTGGCATGGGGAGGAGGGGGGGGACAGAGAAATAGAGAGAGGGGATATGCTGTATTGGGAGGGGGATAGGGAGAAAGATATGGAGGTTTTGGGTTATGACAGAGGAGGGATAGACTGGAGATGGGGGGTAACAGGAGGAGGGGGAGGAGAGAGAGAGAGATGAAGCTGGGCTGGGAGAGAAGATAGGAGAGATGCCAGGAGGAGAGAATAGGAAGAAGATAGAAATCTATTAGTTTATGGGTTAGGGGATGGGAAAAAAGGCTGGGGAGGTGAAAGAGAAAAAAGGGAGATGCTGGACTTTGGGGGTAAAGGGGAAAGGTGACGGGATTTGGAGCTGCTAAATTGGTGTGGTGAGAGAGAGGAGATAGTGGGCATGTGTGATGTGGTGTATGAGACACTCCCCATCCCCCATACTGATATTCCTCCAGCCAGACTAAAGACATGCTCCTTTAAGCACCAGAAGCCGGACCCTTTTAAGGAACCCGGCTTGAATATACCTGGGAAGGGTATGGCCGGGGATTGCCCTTTTAACCTGGAAGGAAGAGACAGAGAGAGGACGAGAAGAGCCCGAGGTGTTCCAGAGTATGGACCAAACTACCTATAAGGAGACTCTACAGGAAGGTAGGGGCTGGGGTGTTTCCACGTTGGTCAGCAGACTTCTGGAGCTATTGCTGTGAAGCCCAAAGAGAAGGAAGTTTGGGAGAGGGGAGAACTGTTTCTGTTACTACTATGAAGCCCAGAGTGAAGAAACTTTGGGGGAGGAAAGAACTATGTCTCTGCTACCACTGCTGTGAACTCCCTGTAAATAAAGCATTTTTCTTTAACACTCCATCTGGCTCCATCAGGGTTTGTGTCCTGACCTGCTCGCAGCGTCCTACAGCATGGCAGAATTATGTTAAAGAGGTCAAGGGAAGTTGGCAAAGTGATGAGTGAGAGAAGACAGCATGTTTATGTGGTAATGAGGAATGGGTAAGAGATAGAAGGGAACAAGAGGCTAGTAAAGGAGTGAGATGGGAAATGGGATAACTGGGGAGATGGGCGGGGCTGGAGGTTCAGAGGAGTAGATGGAAAGTTGAAAAAATGGAAAGTCAAAAGGGTATTGAGGATGGAGGGGTGAAATCTGAATGGATGGAAAAGGGGTAAAGAAAGAAATGGAATAAAGAGCAAAAGGGGAAAGATTAATATGTTAGAGGCAGATGTGGAGAGAGAATGGAAAAAATAGGAGAAGAGAGAAGAAAGGAGAAATGGACAGCAGAGGCAGAAAACATAGAAAGCAGAAGAAAGCAACTGGGGCAGTTGTGACTGAGACATAAAATGCCCAAACAATAAAAGGTAGAAAAATTATTTTATTTTAAATTTATTGACTGGAATAAAACTGTAGGCACCAATGTACTATGGAGTTTACAGCTTTGAAAAGATACAGATTTATTAATACTTGTACATAAGTTATTCACAACTCCCTAAGCAATAACATAGCATAATTCAATGACTCACATTTTGTAGTGAACATCATATTACCCCTCTTCTCAAGTCACTTCATTGGCTCTCTGTCCATTTCTGCATCCAATTCAAACTTCTCCTGCTGACCTGTAAGTGCTCTCGTTCTGCTGCTCCTCACTAACTTTCCTCTCTTATCTCTCCCTACACCCCACCTTGGGAACTCTGCTCGTCTGGCAAATCGCTTCTATCTGTGCCCTTCTCTTCTACTGCTAACTCCAGACTTTGCTCCTTTCACCTTGCTGCTCCTTATGCCTGGAATAAACTACCTGATTCTGTACGTCAGGCACCTTTTCTCTGATCGTTTTCAAATCCAGGCTGAAAACTCACCTCTTTGCAGCCGCTTTTAGATGTTGACTCACCTGATCTCCTTTGTGTTTCCTTACTATTCCCCTTAGCTGCATCCCGTGTCTAGAGCTTCTGTGTTGTCTGTCTTGACTAAATTGTAAGCTCTCATGAGCAGGGACCGTCTTTTACATGTGTCTATGCAGCACTGTGTACATCTTGTAAAGCTACACAAATGTTCAGTAGTAGTAGTAGTGTTGGCCTGGTGATTTGGGCAGCCCATGGGGGCTGCCTGTGCTTCTCAAGCTCCCCAGTTTAGACAGGACAATATGGTGTACCACATGTGGCATCGGCAGTCACAGGGCCGGGCACCACATGAGGTTTTTAGTGAACAGGCAAACATCAGCACCATACAGGGCTGATGCAAGAGTATTGGGTGCACTAGGTGAATCTTCAGCCTTACTCCCTCCACCCCCTACCCGCTTTGCTCCTGCAGTATCATTTCACAGGACTGGGCCATTCCAGCTGTATTTACAATCCAAAGCACATTCTTTCTGGATATTGTTTGCAGGGTTTCTGGTGCTCTTTGTACAAAGAGATCAACATAAATCTAAGCCCAATGACTTCACCTCAAATGTTAGCCATTCTGAATCGACTTTCAGGGTTTTAGATCATGGGCGTGTTCACTTGCCTGAACTGTGTCGGTGCCATGGTAGATAGAACAGCCAAACAAGCAAGCAAATTTGCACCTAACCAAAGAAGCATGGCGCCTCAGCCTATGCGGGTGTTGAAAGATGCCACATCTCTTCCTATATCTAACACCAGCCCTGTATAGCAGGGAGCAAGCAGGATGAGTTGAAAAACAGCTGGATGAATATACCCTTAACTTAGGAAACTTTCTCATTCTGAACTTCTGCTGGAACATCTAAACAAGAATCCAGACCCCAGATTCCGTCTGTCCCTGGGAAGTTCCCCTTTACCAAAGCTGCATGAAAATATGATTTTTCATTTCCATGTGCTCTCAAAAGGATTATACTAGCAGGTCCTGCTGGTTGTTGCTTTAAACTGATAATTATGTTGCTGACCTTGGTTGACATAGTCTCTCATGGCGATTACATCTTGCCTGAAATCACAGAGGAGAATACTTGTTGATTTTCCATTTACCTTTAAAAGAGCAGCTTTGGAGCTGTGGACTGAATCCTTCAGTCATCCTCTGAGAGGGAGGTGGTCATCTCTCCATCAGTACATATGAGTCTCACATTCAAGCCAACAGATTGGTGACTGTGGTATTTCTAGGACAGATAATAATAAACTGAACCAGTAGCCCAGCCTGGAGAATGTGATCTGGGAAGCACTATGCTGCTCCTTCTCACCATCATTTTTCTGGCTGCTATTTATCCAGTGATGAAAGCCACAAATGAGAATCCTGACTTTAATCTGAAAATAAGGAAAGACCTGCCGGTGTATCTTAAGGAGGGAGATGTGATTCTTGGTGGAATCTTACAGCTCCACATGCAAAGTGATGCACCCTATCATTCAAAAAACTTCGAGGAACCTCCAGATTCAGAGGCTTGTATCTTGTAAGTAGCTTATCAAAGCTTAAACTCTGTATTATATATGGCAGCATCTGTAGACATTGGTCTGAGGCAAGTATGTGCATATTGGGGAGTGTGTTGCCAAATGGATTTCTTTCAAACATACAATGACAGGAATGAACCTCACTGTAATGCCAGGGTGTGCTGGGTGTGATCTCAAGTTCTCCAATTTGCTACTACCATGTTTCTTAATACTTGCACTGTGCAATGGAGAGTTTCCTTCAGGACTTCATAAACTGTGATATATACAGGCAGGGCATTGAGGTGCACTCAAAAGTTCTTTTTAGTCAGACCATTTAAGTCAAGCACAACTGGGACATTTTTCTAGCCGCTGATTGAATCTCTGAGTACCACATAATCTTCTTTCTCAGTACAGTGGGGATGTAAGTGGCAGTATGTACAAGAGGGCTGTGTGGGGTGCTGAATGCTTGTACGTTAGGGGGTTTGTGGATGTGTGGGTGGAGTTCTGTGGTTGGGCAATATGTTATAAAGTTTTGTGTTCAGGGAGGCTGTGGGGGGGGGGGGGGTTGTATTGAAGGTATGGCTATTTATGTCGATCGGGTAGTTGTTGCAGTGTGGTTTATGTTTGGGGCAAGTGTGCTTATATTTATATGTGCCTGGATTGTCGTTGTAGGCAGGAGTGTGAATTGGGAAGTTGTCAGTTAGTTTACCTGCCTCTGTGTGGAGTGTATACATGTGGGTTTGAATTGATAAGCTGATGCAGGTACGTGAATGTGTAACATATGTGTTTGAAAAGAATTAGGAATGTAGAGTATGTGTATGTGTGAGTACAAGCGTGATTGCTGACGTTAAAGTTTGTGGGAGCATGTGAGGAAGTGTGGCTATGTGTGGGAGGGTGTGAGTACAGGGTATACGTGAGGTGAAGGGTATGTGGGGGGTGAGAACGGGGTGCAAGGATATGCACGGGTATCGTGGGGAACTCTGTGCTGGGCATAAGTAGGGTATGTGTAGGGTGAGGATATTTGTGGAATGTGTGTGTGAGGAGGTGGGTGTGGATGTATGTGAATAGGTGTGTATTTGGGGGAGAGTTCAACGGCACACATTGGATGTTTGTCTGTTGTGTGTAGTTGGGGTTGAATGTGCATGTGGAATGTATATGGGAGGTTGAGTTTAAGAAATCCAGATAAAGACATGCAGATATCTTTAACCCTCTATATTCAGGGTTACCAACTTATGCAGCTGAGCCATTGAGTATCCAGTTGAAGTTAAGTGCACAAGTTATTTGGTTATCTCTAACTGGATAGGTTGCCACTAGATACATTGATGTCTCCCATTTCTATTCTCTTCATGTCTCCACAGTTTTATATAAAATGCATTTCCTTTTATGCAGGTTATGGCCACATTGATTTACTGAATAAACACTTTACTTTGGGTGTAGGTTTATGTTGGATAGTTTTTACAGCTCCTGAAAGCCGGTATCCCTGCCTTTCTCCACACAGTCTAGGAGTGTATCTATTATTTTTCCATCTATTAATGAAATCATTTGTGGTGTGGAACAAATTAAAGGGGAACAGTTATCCTTCAGATAGCACTAGGACTAGTGGGCGCTTCAGAAAACTTACTGGAACTAGATTTAAAACATATTTCAAAATATTTTTTTCATTCATGCACAAATAAACAATTTGTTGCTTCAGGATAGAGTCAATTCTAATAAAGGTTTGTCAAGTTTCTTAAGTTCAGATCTGTTAATGGAATTTCCCCATTAGGTTCTATTGAACATTACCAAGTGAGTTTCACATCCAGAGACTAAATTTCTTGCCTGATGTCCCCCACTGCCTTAGAGAGATCACCGCTCAGGATTTTCAGTTCGTGGAATAATTCAAAAACATCTGCTTTGCTAACTGGTGCTTCAGGTCATCTGGCCTGATAGGCTCTGCTGCAGGGGTGGCTGAGGCACTTGCTGAAGGGTCCATTGCAGACCTGCTAAACTTGGCCTATGCTTCAGCTCAGCTAACTTTCAGTTGCATATTCCTACTACCTGAGAGACACCCACAGACTAGCAAACTGAGTCTTGGCTCCTTAGCCCAGAATTTAAGGGCTGTAGGGAGTAGCGCAAAAAGATAAGTTAGGTTCTCAGTTATGTCCAGGGGAAATTGGCTACTGATACCCAGCCCGAAGTTCTGTGAGTCATTTTGGCAATGAGCCACAAAAGAAGTCTGCACCGGAGAAGCAGATGTTCTTGCATGTGGGCAGTGAATTAGCCAGAGAAAATGGCTTCTGTATGCACAGATAAAAACGCTGCGCAAGCAGTTGCTTGGAGGTCAAGTCTGTAGCTGAACACAGCAAAAGTGTAGTGAGGAATCCATCTTGTCTGATCAGCTTGGTTCAGGCCTGAGTTGCTGAGCAGGCCGGAGAACTGCAGGGGTAGAATTGCAGGGGTACCAGCCCTACATCTCCCCCCCAACCCATCCTGTAAAATGGAGTATTCTACAAGGGAGTACACTCCATCATACAAAACCTAACAAGCAGTACTACCGTGCAGGTCAGAACCAAATGACAAATGGTTGACTAAAGCATAATAAGTGGATAATACTTCAAGCACAATATGCATGAAAGCAATACTGCATGAGGAATAATACTATGAATACACTCAAGCAATAAAAGAAGTTAAAATAAAATGACATAGGTACAATCAAGTCAATGCAATCAATATAATGCGTGTCAACTTCAAACTCAAGAGTATGTAGTGTACCTTAACAGAAACGGTATATCGGTAATGCAATATAATGTGTTAGTGTAACACCAAAGTAAACACTCAAATATAATGATAAGCAATGTGTAAACGTATTAGTAAAATGAACACATGCTATCTAGGATAAAAGACAACTCAATTAAGAGTAATGGATAACTTGAAAAGAAAATGGCAACACTATTCAAATCCTGCAGACGCATGGCAGGTAGCGGAGGTGCAGGACACATAGAGCGACGAAGAGTAAGAATCTGTCTCTGTTGATACAAGGAGATAAGGAACTGGAGCACCAACAGAAAGAAAATACCAGGCACAATGGCATGTGACATAAAATCAGTTTGTAAAATGTCTACATCGCATGAATCAAAGTTGTAATCAGCAATTGCAAGGTTTTCTTAGTCAATAGACAGTTCAACTGTGTGAGAGTCCTTATAGTCCAGAAGATAGGTCAAGGCTTCAGTGAAGTCAATCTCATGACCTCGAAACACATCCAACATCTGGATCTGGAGTAGCTCAACGTGAGTTCAGGTTATTTTAGCAAAAGCTTCTGTAATAAGGTCTGTAGATACCAAATATGAAGAAATCTGTCCTTGAATCAAGTTACCGATGCTATTGTCTAGTTCTCTAAACAAATCATAAGTAAGATCACGTATTGGTTGCATGAAAGTATGCTCATCGTTCAAAAGATCTTTAAGCATAGACAATTCTGCTGTGGTTTTAACCACTGTTGTGTGTTAGGTGTGTGTCTGTAACAGAAATATTGAAATGTTTCTGTAAAACATGTTAGGGATCCGGTGATTCAAAGACTTTCTGTGTGACAGTCTGAGACTGTGTGATCAAGAAACCAGGAGTATCCGGTAGCACGACACCAGAAGTTGGGCCAGGCTCAATCAATCTGCCAACTTTGGATCCCGCTAACATCAAAATCAGGAACAGGACCTTCAAAGTTTGGTTTTCCATCTGTAAAATAGAACAAACATACTATGCTGTCTCAAGGTTAGTATCACTCACTTCATCAAGAGGTTCTTCAGGAAGGAGCTTACTGGGATGACACGGTCTAAGCTGATTAATGTGGACCCATTTAAGGGAGCCTTCCCTCTCAGTAGTTGTCTTCATTTGAATTTGATAAGCAACAGGGGAGGCTTTATCCACAATAGGAAATGGACCGTTCCAGCTAGGAAGAAATTTACAGTCTTTGACCTTATTCTTACCAAAATTGTAGTAAAATACGTTATCACCAATCTGGTATTCTTTAGAGGTAGTCCTCAAATCATAATAGGCTTTCCTACCCCTAGCAGAAGTGTCCAAATTCTTTTGGGCAAAGGCAAAGGCACTTTGCAAGTGTTGTCTTAAATGGGCAACATATTCATGAGCAGTTGTAGCAGACGCGAGATTCACATTATTAGTCCTGTAAAGTAGATGAAGGGGTAAAACCATGTCCCTACCTGTCATCATCTCAAAAGGAGACACACCAGTAGCATGATGATGAGTGGCTCTGATAGCCATCAGGACCAAGAGAAGCTTGATGTCCCAGTCCTTCCCAGAGGAAGAAACATACTTCTTCAAGATACTGATGATAGTTTTGTTTGCTCTCTCCACCTGTCCAGAGGATTGTGGGCGGTAAGCAATGTGGACTTTGGCTTTCACTCCCAGTAACTTCCACAGATGCTTGATGACTTGTCCCGTGAAGTGGGAACCCTGGTCAGATTCCACTTGCATGGGTAGGCCCCACCTGCTGAAAACATGGTTTAACAACAAGGTGGCCGTGGTCTCGGCGGTACAGTTGGGTGCTAGGATGCACTTGACCCACTTGGTAAATAAGCAGGTAACTATCAACATATATTTGTTGCCTCGAGAGGATCGGGGGCACGGGGCCGATCCAGTCAATCTGGAGATCAGACCAAGGCATGGTCAGACCTCTATTTCTCAAAGGTGCTCTATGAAAAGGAGCTGCAAGTTGAAATCTGCAACAGGTCAGACAACCTTTAGTATACAATTGGACATCTTGTACATGTGGGGCCAGTAGGCCACTTGTTTCAACATGTCATAGGTTACTCTGTCACCTCTATGACCGGCACAAGGCTCATCATGAGCGTGTTGCAACATAACTCCACGGAAGGACCGAGGTACCACCCATTGCACAATACCATGCTTGCTTGTCCGAATCAACAGATCTTTCTGGAGGTGGAACATGTCCTTGGAGATGTAGAGGATCCTTAGTTCCTCATTGTCCTGACAATCCTCCAGAGTTAATGAGTGTTCCTGGGGCTTTTGCAGAAAAGAGTAGAAACGTCCGAGAGTAGGATCTTGTTTCTGGGCTTGCACAAGGTCGAGATCTGTGATCTCGCTACATCATTGAACCACAGGGGGCATGGTGGATAGTTGGGCTTGTCGCCTGGTAACCGCCTTCACAGTTCAGAGCCCATTGGGGGCCTCCAACTGCCAGAGGTCTCCAGAGATAGCACCCTCCTTGGCAAGCTGATCAGCAAGATCATTTCCAATCTTGTCAGGATCGTCAACACGGGAATGACCTTTCACTTTATTCCAGTAGATGGTCATGTCATTTTCATGAGTTACCTTGCCCAAGGCCAGAATTAATTTGGCATGTTTGACAGGTGTCCCTTTGGAATTCAGCATATTGTTAGATTTCCAAATGGGTAAGTGGGAAAGAAAATTCTGTCGGACGTAGTCTGAGCAGTAAAGATGGTTAGGGTGTAAATCCCTCCCTAAGCAGTGGACTGGAGAGCTGCCAGTGCTGCAGCTAGCTCAGCATACTGATTAGTCTTGGTACCCAAACGGTACTTCAAGGGTTCACAAGGGTAGTTCTGGTTCCAAACTACACCTATATCTGCTACCAGTTCATGGTCAGGCTCTTGACGATAAGCACAACCGTCCACATACACTTTGGGGTAGCCTTTACAGAGGTTCTCATCATAAGGACGATGACGAGAAGGCTCAGGTGTAAATGACTCCATTTCGGTGTCTAAATTACGCACTAATGGTTCTCTGGCAGTGCAATCGTGCAATTCGGCCAGGCCCTGTGCGGTGGCATCCTTGCGATTTTCAGCATACCTTATCTCTAGGGGGCCATCCCTGAAGAGCTAAGGTCCAGGAAACAATGTGACTATTCAACAATTGTCCTGATTTAATCCGATCACTGCCTAGGAACTTGATGGGTTGGTGATGGGTCTCAACAACCAACCTCTCACCTTGGATTTAACTGCGGAAATATTGTAGGGCCCAGACTGTGGACAACAAGGACTTCTCACAGTCAGAGCATTTCTTCTCCACTTCCGTTAAAGCCTTGCTGGCATAGGCAATAACTTTCTTGTCTGTGTCATGCATCTGATACAGAATAGCACTCATAGAGTGATCGGTGAAACCTTGTTCCACAAAGAACTCTCTGCCACTCTCTGGATAGGCAAGACAGGGAGCTCGACTCAAAGCAGCCTTCGGCTCTTTTAGAGCTGCCTCTTGGTTGGGATTCCATGCCCAAGCTTCAATCCTTTTGAGGAGTTTGGCCAGGGGTTGGGAAATCTCCGCATTTTGGTCCACAAATTGGCGGGAATAATTGCAAATACCCAAGAATGAGCGCAGCTCACTCACGTTGGTTGGACGTTTGAGTTGTTGCAAGGCCGCAATTCTCTTCCTTTGATGCCGCAGTCCATCAGCAGAAACTTTGTAACCCAAATAATTGAGGGATTTCTGGCACCATTGGCCCTTTGACAAGGACAGCTTTGCTCCCGCAGCTTTCAGTTGCTGGAAAACATGCTCTATTTCTTGCAAATGGTCAGTAAAACTGGTGCTCTTCACTAGAATGTTGTCTACATAGACGAGGGTGCCTCCTAGTCTCAGCATCAGGCAAAGCCTTAGGCAGGAAAATATTGAAGTCCGCTGGTGCATTCAGATAACCAAACGGTGTCCGATTCCAAGTATATTGTTGCCTACCAAAGGTAAAAGCCAGCTTATGTTGGTCTTCTAGATGGACAGATATAGTCCAAAATCCTGAGGCCAGATCTAGGCTTGTAAAGTACTTTGCGCCCTTGATGGTGGCTAAGTTCTATTCCAGATGTGCCATAGGCCATCAGGATAGAGGTACCTTTTTATTGAGATGGCGATAGTCCAAAGCTAAGCGCCAGCTGGAGTCTTTCTTGATGACAGGCCACAGCGGGGCATTGTAAGTACTGTTGCATTGGCGTATAATTCCCTTTTGTTCTAGGGAACTGATGATTTCTTGAACAGATTCATAGGAGGCCAATGGGATTTTATACTGTCTCACAAAGACAGGTTTACTGTTTGGATCCGTAGGAATACGGGTGATTTGTAGGACGGTGAGACCACAGTCATAGGTGTCAGTGGCAAAAAGATCCTTATGTCGGTACAGCAGTTCTTTTAATTGGGCCCTTTCTGACTCATCAGTGCAGGCATCTGCTTCAGCAAGTTTTCCTGCAACCATTTTGTCAAATCCCAGAACAGGTTTGTTCGGAGGTATTTCAACCTTCTCTTCAATCTCATCTTGGAGAGAGGAGACTTTGATGGCTTGGACCGCATGGGGCTCCCCTCCCCCCTCCCCCCCCTGGTGGGTGAGGGAACTAACAGCCTCATCGAGTTTACTTGACAAAATCAGATGGTGAGACTCTAGGTCCACTTGAGAGATCATAGCACTATATGGCCAGACAAACTGTAAGGTGAGGAGGCCTCAGGGTGAGGATCTTATACACCCAGGTGTCCCTCCCCCCTTCACAGAGGTTTCAGAAAACAGGGGCTTCCCCAATAATCTGGAGACTCAATTCCACACGTGGGAATGATTCTCCCACTAGGAATCCCAGGGGTTTGTCTTTTACAAAGTGAATGCGATCTGGGTTTGGATTGGTGAGCAATAAGTGCAGTGAGGGAGCTGTGGCCTCCATGCAGGGTATGGGATCAATGGCTGGGCCCAGCTCCTCAAAGGGGGAGTTTGGACTGAAGAAGACCAAGTTGTCTGAGACCACTTGTCCTCGGGTCACCTGTATCTGCAGGGGACAATCCTGTACCCTCCCAGGTATTTGTATGTCTTCTGCATTGACCACTTCACAAACTTGAGGAATCGTCTGACCAGCTCTTAGTGATGGACGGGCACCAGAGAACTCCACGAGCTCTCCTTTCATCCTACTCCAGAGGATGTTGTTTACGAAATCCACATAAGTTCCTAGTTTAACAAGGCAATCTGAGCCTATGTAGAGGGGCACCTCAAGTCCTCTGATGATGGAGAAGGTGTCTGAAAACCTTTGACCCCAACTTGTAAGGGGAGAGTGCAGTAGCCCACTATTGTCTTGAGTCCTTCCCCAGGCACTTGGAATGAAGTCTTCGCTGCCATTACCCAATCAACTGTGATCTGTTGTTTGAGCTGATAGAAAAGCGTCTCACTGATGAGGGAGTAATCACAGTGGGGTAATAGGTAGGCCTTTTCCTTCTGTGGCATGCCCACCTGCACACATATAAAGGGACCTTTCTCAGCAGAGAATATGTCTGTCAGTCTCCTAGGGTGACCTAGGCATGGATTGGATGGAGGAGGGGTTTGTACCTCACAACCCTCCATAGATTCCTTCAGGAATATCTGCAAGCAGTCACTATCAAGGACAATGTTTGCTACTGAACCCGCTTCAATTGCAACCACATCGCTACTTCCCTGATCCTCATCTCCAGCCCTTTCATACTGGAGCTGTAGGATTTGGGGAACAGCTGACCTCTGGAAATTAATCCTGATGGTCATGTCATTATGTTCCACAGAACAAGGACCACTGACCCTGCTATCATATTTTCCCTTAGCATAAGGTATGGGGTGTGTGACTTGTGTCCAGATCACTTCCTGGACGTAGTCCAGAATGACTTTTCAGGAACTCCTTGCCAATCAAGAGTTCTTCCCCAGGGCACTTAGTAATGATGACAGGATGTTTCACCTGTAATTTTCCAATTTGGAGGTTAAGCCAGACCTGCCCCATCGACTCTATGGACTGATTCCCATAAGCTGTGAATGACAAATCACTAGGTGTGATGTGTAGGGTCCTCTGACCCCCCAAAGAAGCAGTGAGCCTATCTATCGAAGAGACTCGAGGTAATCAGGGTAGCCTCAGAGGCTGAATCTATCAGGCCCTCACAGAGAAATGCTTGCTGAATTGTAACAGGAACCGTGTACCTCTGTCCTTTTGGCTTGAGTTTACTCAGAAAGTACTTGTGCTTCCTGATGGCGTCGAAGGCTGGACCCTCGCTGTCCACTGCGGGACTGTCACTCTGTGTCCATGGGGTGGCATCTCCAGCTGGTCTGGATATCTGAACTGGCTGCACCTGTGTAATAGTGACCTGTGGGACAGAAACAAGGTCGGTTAGTCATTCAGTCTCATTAGAAGGAGAAGAGGAGTCAACCAGTTCCTCCTCTGGCTTATGAGGCCTAGGACTGTTCTTTGGCCCACTGGGCTTCGCTCGTGGCTTAGGTGGCTTGCTATTGGCAGAAGCCTCCTTTGAGGAGCTGAATGCAATGGTAGCCTTCATCATATCTGCCAACTCGCTTATTTTCTTTTCCAGCTCCTGGTGCTTGTTAAACCCTGGCTTCCTTTTCCAGTTCTGATTCTGCTGAGTGAAAAGTTGGTTCCCAGAATGCTGCTTAAACCCAGATGACTGGTTATTCTGGGGTGGCCTGGGAGGATTCTGTGAAGCAGGAGATGAGTTACTTTCCAAAGAAAGAGTAGATTTTACAGCACTTACACTCTGGTTCCTTGGCTTTGCTTGGAGCCTTTACTTTGCTGCCATTGCTAGCCCTCGTGTTAGGAACAGCTTCAAAAATCCACTCAGCATGTTCTATCATGCGTGACAGGGGTTCGTAACGCTTGTCAGCCATATAAGCCTTAACAGATGGAAGGAGCAACTGATAAAACAGATTATGAAACTCCTGATGGTGTTCTATCATTTCCCAGGGGGATCACTCTGGAAGAAGGTCTGCCTAAGTCTGTAGGCAAACTCTCGGGGTGTTTCATCTTCCCCATAAGTCATATTATATGCTGCCTGTTTTGCAGCGATAGCATCAGGATATGGCCCATAATGTTTCTTTAGTGCCTGTTCAAAGTTGACAATATCTTTTTTTTCATCGTCTGCCATGGCCCGGATAAACCGCTCACAGGGTACATCAAAGGACCATGGAAGATACAGAACCATGTCCTCCCCCCTGGTAATTTTCTGAGCCCAGAAGGCATCTTTGACTGCAGCTAAATGTTCATTTATGGTCGCACGACCATTTTTCTCAAAAGCTGTGACCATACTCCGCAAAGTTTTAATAATTTGCAGTTGGCCCACAGAGGTAAGAGTACTATTGTTTTCTTTCTCCTGCAGGACCCCGGAGCATGGAGGATTTTATTTGCCTTCAGTTCCCTCTGGTGGCCGCTGCTGGTACAGTTTTCCCTGTATGGGGAGAGGTGAAGAGTAGGGTGTTTCACTCCGCCCTGTTTCTCTCCTTCGCTCATGCACTGATGGGAGCGAACTGACTTTATCCTGGAAAAGCTGCCTTTCTACACTGGGCAGCATTTCCAGTGGCAAACTGCTGTCTATCTCTGTCCTCTGTCTCATTACTCTGCAAGTTAAACTCATAGGCCACCTCAAAACAATCAGTTCTTAATTTCTTAATTTCTTGGTTCACTCTCTATTTCCTGTCCACATTCCTGACGTGCAGCGGTTAGCTCCCTCTGGAGGCTAGTTGTGTGCTGTTTTGCTGCATTTAGAGCAGTCTCTGCTGCATTTAATTGAGCTATCAGAGCGCTCTCTCGTTGCTCATAGAGAGCAGCTTCATTTTGTAGTTTCCTGGTCTGGTCAGCCAGTTCAGTTCTACAAACTGTTAGAAATTGCAATTCCTTTTGATCCTGATCGTTCCACTTCCTGAGAGCGGAAACCTGATCCACTAAGTCTTGGCATCTCAGACACCACAGGCTATTAGTACATGGGAATAGCAGGCTACTAGTAGCCCCTCCCTTCGGCTCAGCCTGAAGCTCCGCAACTTGATGCCGTAAATCAACATTCTCCTTTTCAAACTTCCCTGCTCTGTCCATGACAAGCTGTAGCTGGCTCTGTGTTGTCAGTAAATCAGCCTCCAGCGATTCAGATTTATTTTGCATGTGACATAATGCCTTCTGCAGTTTGTCATTAAAAATATGCAGAACACAAGCATGCTCGGCTACTATATCCACCGTTAATTTAGCCTTATGAGCAATTAACCGGTCTAAGAACTCCCTGAAAAAGCCATCAGCATTAGCAAGCTCTTGTGTATCTGTTGTAAGACACTTAGAAATCCTTTCAATGTGGTCAGCAGTGTTATCTTTCGACCAGCATATGGAAGCTAATTTCTGGAAAGCTAAAGCATTTTTATCAGTCCCGACTGTGTGAGCCATCATTGATTAATAGCTGAGACTGTATGAACAAACACAGGAATAGCTACTGAAGAATTACTCTAATTCAGTAAGACGTAACTCATTCAGAGATCCCGTAATGTGGGTTCCCAACCCGTCTCAACAGACAATAATTCTCTAGTCACAAACCTCAGCATAAACAGCTGCTTGGACCACAATAGGACAATTCAGAATTATTACACAAATTCTGAGAGGCATAGCTCATTCAGAAATACTCATCCTTAGGGCAAGACCCCATGATGTAGGGATTATTAGTAGCGCAAAAAAATAAGTTAGGCTCTCAGTTATGTCCAGGGGAAATTGGCTACTGATACCCAGCTCGAAGTTCTGTGAGTCATTCTGGCAATGAGCCACAAAAGAAGTCTGGTTTGTAGATATATATATTAAATTTATTATGGACAGCCAGGTAGAAAAATATACAAACATATATATATATAATTAGAAACATGAGGTAGAAATTTGTTACAACACAGAGTTACAATTGGACAAACTAATAAATCACTAATTAGTAACCAAACGTCACTGATTCGCTCTGCACTGAGAAAAGTTATGGAATAAGTTTTAGCTAACCCTTGCCCATCCGGAGGGGGAGAGAGATAAGTCGGTACCTTAGCTTCATCTGTCACTCGGGGCTGATGTACGGAGTCTCTGGAGCAGCACGTCCAAGGAGGCAGCTAAGCTAGATAACGCAGGCTGCAGCCCTTTTTGGAGGCGAGCCACGGTAGGTCACAGAGCCGGAGGTATCTGTGAAAGTCTTATCTCAGACCTTAGGAGAACGGCCTTGCCCACACGTAGTGTGGCTGTCTTGCAGACAGATCAGGTAGCAGGAAACAGATAAGCAGGGCACAAACAGTGAAAAATCTGTGTACAGTAAGTTCTTCTGCGCAGACTGTATAACTCTTTGTGATGAGTCTCCGTCATAGGTCCGGTGATTCGCTGAGAACACCTTGGACTGTCTTGTGCCAACCAGGCACAAGACAGTCCAAGGTGTTCTCAGGGAATCAGGAGGTAGATGATGGGCATCTTCTTGCAGACAAAGGATCCATAGTAAGATGTCATGCTGAGAAAACAGTATGTAGTTTTCTGGGCATAGGTACAAGTGTCCAAGGCCAGTAGAACCAGCTATAGATAAGCACCAGAGAAGCAGATGTTCTTGCATGTGGGCAGTGAATTAGCCAGGGACAATGGCTTCTATATGCACACATAGAAGCGCTCCGCAAGCAGTTGCTTGGAGGTCAGGTTTGTAGCTGAACACAGCAAAAGTGTAGTGAGGAATCCATCTTGTCTGATCAGCTTTGTTCAGGCCTGAACTACTGAGCAGGCCGGAGAACTGCAGGTGTAGAACTGCAGGGGTACCAGTCCTACAGGCCCACCAGAGCTAACACCAGGTATCAGCACTCTATCTAAGCCTTTACATTTGTGAGTAAGATAGCTGCACAATTGTGTCAACTACATTGACCAGCCACCTTTATTATCTCCTATCAGAACACATCATCCACACAGTATAGATGCAAGAGGGAATCCGCAGCCTCCAGCCCAGCTCAAGGATGTAAGAAAGTTCCTCATCTCATTAGACCATCTGATCTATAAAGTGCTGGAGGAACAATAGAGTTTGATATTACTTACTTCTTCTTGCAGGAATTAATGTCTTGCTTAAGAAGATTCAAATATACAATAGCTGCTAGACGAAATACCATCTCCATGTAGCTACTTCAACAAAAAGGCCCATCTCCATTTATCTTGCACAGTCCTTTCATGCCGCCATCAGAGTCTCAGCTGCACTCTCATTGTTCTTCTTGTACACTTCTGCTAGTACAAATTTGGTTGGAAAATTGTTGCTTACCAAGAAGTTTTACATTATCAGGAAGTGGAGGAGTAGCCTAGTGGTTAGAGCAACTACCTAATACCCAGACAATAAAGGGTTTGATTCTCAGTGGCACCCCTTGTGACCTTGGGGAAGTCACTTTTCCCTTCATTTCCTTGGAATAAAAGGCCTGGTAATCTATTTATGGTGATACATTGCCAGGAAAGCCCAGAGGCAGCTGGGTTACCAGGAACAGGCACTTAAAAAGTCTACCAAAAAGACTGTAGTCTAGGGGAGCCTCAAAGGTATCATCAGGAAGGCTCTTAGCTTACAGTCCCCATGGCTCAGTACCTCTACAAGGCTTTTTCTGACACTGCCACATGATCACACTCAAGAGCTATAAATGCTAGGACTCATGGCTCTAGCAGTGAGTTTTAGTTCCTTTGGCTGGTCACATCATAGGGCCAGTGTCTTAAAGCTCCGTAACCACTGATCTGGGGGCTACTTTACAGTGGGGTTTGCTGTAGCTTGCGTTTCTTAGAGGTGAGGTCAGAGCATTAGCATTAAATGGTCATTTCATGGACTCGCCCGTGCCTCCCTTCCAGTACCTCACTTCTACTGTTTCTTTCCAGACCTTCACTTTCTCTCTTCACTAATCTTTTCATTTAGTTGATGAGGATGTTAGCAAGGAAGAGCTTCATCTGCTTGCACCAACCAACCAACAAACCATAGAAGATAACTGACACTGAACTGGTGACAAACTAGGCTTCAGTTTTATTAATTCCAAACGCACTCAGAGTTCAGATACAACTTGCAAATTACAATATATCGGCACTTCCTAGTCATGAGTGTTCAATCTGTACCCAATTTCTTCTGCTTCCCAGCCTGTGGTGATACCAGGATGAAAGGGCATCAATCCAGAAACAGCAAGTCATTTGTTTGAAAATTCACCCACTCACAGGAATCTACTACATTCTGTCTCTCCCACACAAGCCGATATGGGAGTCAAAGAGAAAGTTGATGTCCGTTCTACTTTTACATACCACCAAAAGCTGTGGTAACCATCCCCCATCCAGTTTCCCTTAATATGACATCATAACAAACCACTACCACCCACAAAACCAAGACAGATGGGTGGATGGGCAAATGCCACCTTCCTCAGCTGGACCTGCCAGGAGCATCACATCAAACAACCTCTAACAGGAAAACCGCTATACTAAAAGTATCCGCATCTGGGAGAGCCACCATTTAAGGTTTAAAAGCAGCCTAACAGAAATGGGGTCTTAATATAGATTTGAATATGACCAGAGAGGTAGAATGGGATATATTTTTAGAAGCCTTATTCATGTTTTAGACATGTATGTGCCCATATGTACACTGCAAATGACATGCAAGTGTAAATAACGATTTTTGAAGGGTTCACTTTACAAGGCGATGGCTCGATCGTGTGTAAGACACATGTGGGCGTGGCAAGGGCATGGTTAGGGATGGCCAGGAGAGGTCAACAATTTACACGTGTATTCCCCATTTCCAACAGGGAACATGTGTATGGCTGCAATAGCACATATCACAATTTATATCTGTTCCCTGTGACATGCAGGGTTTTTATAAAGTGCTCATTGCAACCAGCCCTTTGCAGGAAGGATTATGGGGTTCTCTCTCAAATTATGCCCCCTTTATTCCAAGTTATATTTAGATAAAAAGAGTTGAATAGCAGCAGCCACTTGTTTATGTTTGCATAATGGCTGAACTGCACGTCTAAGCGCTGACATTCACTCACACAAGTTGTGAAATTCCAGCACTTGCACTTGTAAATTGATAGATCTCCTCTTGTCAAATTTTCCCATGTGTATCTTTGTAAACTGGCTCCTTCAACTGCACATGGATATGTAGTTTAGAAACTGCTCCAGAGCCATTTCTGAAAAACCACTTGAAATGAATACATCCAACTCACCAACTCAATTTCAATCTCCACATACCATCTAAAACATGCCTTCATATCAAGGCATAAGGTGCAGCTAGCTAGAAAGTATAGGCTCCAGAGTCAGCAATGGAGGAAAAGAACCCCAAAAACATGACGTTCCCGATGAATGGAGTTCACAAGGAATAGTGAAGGGGAGAAGAAAGGGGGCGATAATGAAGAGGGCCAGAGTGAAAGCACTGGTGGCTGCGGAAGGGAAGCTCCAAGATCAGGTTATCTATTACCCAGAGACACAGGTTTTGATGTTTTGCGCAGGAGCTGTGGAACAATCTTCTGGAGGAGGTGCACATGGAATAAGATTTTCTACCTTTTCATAAAGGGATAAAGACATGAGAGGCAGAGCTGAGTTCCAGGAGTACTGAGCTGGTGGAAGAGAAGGGGTTATATTGTATTTTGCATTTTTATATTTTATATTGTCTATGTATAGATTTTCAACTGTCAGCTGCTTTAGGGTCTTTATTGACCATAAGCGGGATATCAAGCATCAGTGAAAAATAAATAAATAAATAAAAACTTTGGGAAATACTATTTTCACAGTAAAGGAGGTGGACACCTGGAAAGCAGAGGAGATGGCGGAGACAAAAATTAATAAATTCAAAAAAGAACGTGATAAACACAGCTGATTAAAATGAATTACTGAGGATCAAAACAAAGCAATGTGGAAATTGCATAGAGTGGTGTTCCTGTCCAAAACAGCACGCTAGGGCTTATAAAGTCCATTCAAAATTGAGGGCTTTAAGGCCTGATACTCAAATGACATTTACACGATTTACAGCCTAGTAAACCTTGCAAACACCTTAGATGGGGATATTTGATGCCATATACATGGCTAGTGCTGATGAATATTCCCATCTATGTCTTCTACGTGCCCCAATGCTATCCGGCTAGCAGGCAGAGCAGAAGTGGGGGCACAAGATAACTGGGCAGCAGAGACATTCCTGCATATGGGGTGATCCCTCCCATGCTGATAGATTGGTCTCATGCCCGTTATATTTTCCAGGTTTTGACTAGGAGTGGATCTTCTCACTCATGGACAAGGTTAGACATGTAATTTTTTAATGCACACTTTTAAGGAATAGGAATCCAGCAACATTAATACACCACTCTCAAGTGCTGCTTTCGTCCTGAACCAGGACTTAATGAACCTTCCCGTTTAGCCAGCACATTTTTTGTCATGCTCTTGATGAACTTTTTTCTTGGTTTTTAATAGGTTTGTATTTATTGGTTCTGCTAGTATGTTTTTTTATATACCTTTTATATCTATTTTCAATGGTGTCTATGTATTTATTTATGCACTTTCCCCTTCCTCCAATGGAGTCTTATAGACTACTCTCGTGGTCCTCTGTAGCCTTCAGTCAGGGCTTATGAGCCTTTCTGTTAAGCTGGCACATTTTTTCTAAAAGACCGTACCCAGGGTCTTTAACACATTTATTATATATGTATTGTTTTATATATTTATTGTTTTTTACTACTCATTTTAACATGCAGCTTGGATAGGCTACATATGTGATAGCCTAGTAAAAGTTTTTTTTAAAAATAGGTTAAATCTCTTAGGTTTACGGTATATGTCCATAGCCTGCCTTTCATGGTATGATATTGTAGCATACACGTTTTTCACAGCGGTTCAGTATTTTCTAAAGGTTCAAAACATTATGAGTTACGATTTAGAGCATGAAAGCTTTAAGGTTTAGTACTCCTGTACAGAATACCCTGGTTCTTCATTTTTAGACGGCTCTTTACCTCTGATCAAGAATGCACTTTGACCTTTACTTTTGGTGAGAAGGTCACTTTGGGTTTAAAAGGACAGCTGTTCCCCTAATGAGTCTTTTCAATGTGAACTGCTGAGATGTTATACGTATGTTTGCAAGGCAAGTTATTCTTTTTCTGTCGGTCTCTCTACTGTATATGTGGTAACATCTTTTTTACACATGAGCATCTGAACTCTTTCCCTTGCTGTTTTTAGTTCATAGGATGCTACTCAATGTTTGGAGCCTTTTGACTCCAGGGCTTCTTATGTGGAGTTAGAAAACAGGTATTCCTGCTGTTTAAACCTTTGGTCTGGTGTCAGTAGAAGGGTGATTTATACTGTATATTTTCGTTGTTACGTCATTATTTCAGAGTATCAGCTTTATAATCAGTACTATTAACATATAAATGTGTTTGCTTTTTATTGAGTGATTCTATGCTTTTATTTATTTAACAGGTTTTATATACCGCTTTATTATTTCAGTCAAAGCAGTTTACATTATAACTTAAATGTGGTCATATAGATTAAACAGGCACATTGATAACACTGGTCAACGTTGAAATCGTTACTGACTTTAAAAGGCCCTAATCTGTAGTATCTTGGTGAGCTGAACACGAATATAACATTAAAAAATTGTATTGGCTCTTGTTTTGAAGATATTGCACCTTAGAGGAAAGGCGGGATAGAGGTGATATGATTGAGATGTTTTTTTTTTTTTAAACTTTTATTTTCATTTTGCAACAAACCAAAGAAACAACACACCAAAAGAGACAAAACAAGTATACAATAAGGAAAAGTAAACCCATTACCCCCCACCCCGATGCTTCTTCTCTACCCGATTATATCAGCATGTGAGCGCTTCCAATTAACAGTGATCATACATCAAACGATCAAAAGAGTATCTACAATACAGCATGATCATGGGACAGAGATATATACAAAGTTAGACAGTCAGATGAGAGCATTTAGCAAAATGTACATAGTCATTGAGCAGCTTCCATTGAGACCAATGAGAAGGAGTCTGAACGGAGGAAGCGAACAGACGAGGTATTTGTTCATATTTACTGTAAAGACAGGCATGAGTCCACCATTCATTGGGGCTCAGATGGGAGCTAATTTTCCAGTATTACTTAATTAGGGAAATAGCAATGCCAAGCATAAAGTTCGAAAGGAGATAAGCCATGTTTGGGAGAGAGGGGATCCCCGCAACTGGGCGAAGTCCCACTATCCTCCAAGAAAGGGGCTCCTGAGAGTGCGAGATAGACTAAATACGACCCCAGACCCGACGCCAGTAATACTGTAGTGCGGGATATTCATGCATAACATGAGGCAATGAACCAATGGCCGCAGGACGTGTCCAGCAACCATTGCCCTGAGTAGTGTTCCATTTGTCTAATCTGTGAGAAGTGTAAAAACACCGGTGGGCTAGAAAGAAGAGGGTCTGAGTGAGTGAGGCGGATCGGGAACCCGTGTCCCTCTACTCCAGATAAGGCTCCATTGCTCCGAGGTCAAAGTCACATGCAATTCTCTCTCCCATACTTTCTGCGCTATAGGGGTATCTCTAGTTATAGCATTACATAAGGTTTAGTAAAATTGGATGCTACACCCGGTGAACTACCGAGAGATCGGAAAGTCTCCAATCAACCTTATGTAGGGAATGCCGATGGCGGGAGTACTCTAGTGCTCCGAAGGCGATGCTGAAGTTGCACTGACCAGAGTCGGGAGTCTAAAGATTGCATAAGAGTATTAAAGGCACCTAAAGTGTCTAAAAGCATTGGTGGATAGTGGGAGTCTGATGGGAGAGTCATACCAGGGAGAAAGGTAAGAGGAATCGGTTTGCAAAGGCCCGCTTCTATATCTAGCCACACAGGTCTACTCGGTACTGGATCTTCCAACCAACGAGCACCTTGTTTGAGAAGAAAAGATTGAGGGAACACTTGAGTAAAATCGCCACCAAGTATTAATGGAGCATTGGCAGAGGCCAAGGCCAACTGCGCAATACTTGCATAGTAAGCAGGGTTGTCCACATTCGGGGCATAATGCAAATACACGTGAATTCACTATCTCCAACCTCAAGGTGTACACGGGCCCATCTACCCTCCTTGTCAGCGCTAATATCAGGTACAGTAGCATGCAAAGACTTCTTAACCAGAATGGTTATCCCGTACCATTCGGAAACGGTGGGAGAATAGGCAGCTACCATGTGAGGCTTAGCATTGAGTTTCAGTGTTTCAGCAGAGTTTAAATGCGTTTCCTGAAGAAACACTAAATCAACATGCTCATGGCTAAGATAGCTAAGGATTTTCTTTCCTTTGAGTGGACCATTAATGCCTTTGACGGTGAATGATAAGATTTTACAGAAGGCCATTCAGAAAAGTTAAAAATTCTGAGCATGATAGCACACATAATTTCACTATGTCCCTCAAATTGACTGTATCTGGCTGTACACATGACATAGGAAAAATAAGCTAATATAATACAATGAAGCGCCCCACATTAACAAAGAAAACCGCAGTACGGTAGAGGAGAAGCAAAACCCCAAAATTACTGGCGACCATGTGTCTGCGGGGAGAAACCCCAGAGAAGGCCGAAATTGAAAAAACACATAACCTGTAGGACTGTGCGTGCTCCGAATCCGACCGAGGCACACATCATGAAGGGATAGGAGACCAAAAAACAAAAGTCATATAGAGAAAGAAAGAAAGTCCAGGCTATTTCTGTGCTTGGCTATGACCGCCGCATCGGGCCCTTCAAAATGGCGGATAGAGCCGGCAGATAAGAGTCCAAGATTTGGGATTAGCGCATCTGCTCTGCTTCTTTGGAGTCTAAAAATGTTGATAGTAGATCAGGATCTTCGAACGTCCTGGTTTGGTTGTGGAGAGTCACTCGGAGCTTCGCTGGATACAACAGGCCAAAGCGAGCCTGTAGCTGTTGAAGTCGAGGGCGAAAAGCAAGGAGTTTCTTCCGATGGTCAACGGTAGGCTTTGCCAAATCAGGAAAGAAGGAGACCTTACGACCTTCAAATTCCAAATGATGATTCGCTCGGGCAGCATGTAAAATTTGTTCCACTTGTTGATATCGTAGCAAGCTAAAGATAATAGGCCGGGGGGTCGTGCGGTTGAGCGCCATGTGGGCAGGAACACGGTGTGCTCGATCGATTTCCAGTTCTCTGTGAAAAGTGATCTTCAGCAAGGAGGGAAGAGTTTTGAGCAAGAATTCTCTTATATCTCCTGCTTCCACCCCTCCGGCATTCCGAGGAGCCTCACATTGTTGCGACGGGCTCGATTATTGCTATCTTCTAACTCCTTTTGAAGATTCTGTATCTGGCGCTCAGCCTTGTCCAGTTTGCCCAAGCGCACCTCGTGCGAGTCGAGGACCCCCGCCATGTTGTCCTGCCGTAATGAAAGACTTTCAAGTCGGTCCTGGAGCACTCCAAAGTCTTCTCGCATGGCTCGAAGCGCTTCTCCATTGGACTGCACCAATTCCTTCACGCCGCGTATTTCCTCCAATATCTTCAGGTGCATTTCGGGGTTTTCACGAAATGGGACCATGTTCTGTGGGGAGGGCACCTCTGTTTTGGAGCGTTTTCCGTGAGAAGAAGAAGGAGACCCGAAGTCCAAGCGCGCTGGTTTATGGGCCGCCATCCCCCCCGAGGTGCCCCGGTCAGCTCGGAGCGAAATAGTAAATTTGTATAGGTATTAAGTCAGGATTCTAAGTAGGCCTCTCGGGAGCTTCAACGCAAAGCGTCCTACCCGCTGGACATCAGGCTCCGCCCCCCATGATTGAGATGTTTAAATACCTCCGTGGCATAAATGTTCAGGGAGAGAGCCTCTTTCAATTGAAAGCAAGTTCTGCGACGAGGGGACATGGGATGAGGGTGAAGGGAGATAGATTCAGGAGTGATATGCGGAAATATTTCTTTACGGAAAGAGTAGTGGATCCGTGGAATAGTCTCCCAGTGGAGGTGGTAGAGATGAGGACAGTAACTGAATTCAAAAAAGCATGGGACCAACACAGAGGATCTCTAAAGGTAAAAAGTGGACTGTTGTAGTTGTTGTTATGGAAGGACAGACTAGATGGGCCTTGTGGTCTTTTTCTGTCATCATGTTTCTATGTTTCTATGTAGTTCATTTTTGACATGTCACCGTGTAAATTTATCCAGTAAGACATCAACAACATCCCAAATAAGCCTTGAATGATGTAATATTGCATCACATTGCATAATACTAGCATGCACACATCATCCAGAGTTGATTGCATCATTTTCTGATGCAATGCAATACTACTGCCAGTCGGAAAGGTTGAGCATTTAAAATATTTCAGACTGTGAGCAAGACAGTTTAAGCTACTGTTACATGTAACTTTTATTAATCATATAATTTTAGCCATTTAGGTACAATACAGAACAGTAATGCTGCGAAAGAGCATTAATACCGTTGACAATTTCTGCTACATTTGTGGCGAAGTGACATTTGCCAACCAGAAGAAAAGTATCACTTCTCAACTGAAGAAGGCATATCATCTTTACTTCGGATGCAAGATTGGTGACCAAGACAAGCCTTGGGCCCCGCATATATGCTGCGCTACATGTACAACACAGCTTTCACAGTGGTTGAATTGCAAAAGACCATCAATGCCGTTTGCAGTCCCCATGGTGTGGAGAGAGCCAAGCAACCACATAAATGACTGTTACTTCTGCTTTGTTCCTCCTCTTTCCAGAGGAATAACGAAGCAAAAGAAGTCCAGCATAGTCTACCCAAACATTCCGTCTGCATTGAGACCAATTCCACATGGTGAGGGACTTCCTGTTCCAGAACCTCCATCAGAATATTCTCTTGATTCATCTGATGAGGACAAGGGTGAGCCGACCTGTTCTTCTCCTGGTCCGTTAGCATGCAGTGACCCAGATTTTCACTGGGATGCATTATCAACTCCACACAGAATAACACAGGAAGAACTAAATGACCTGGTTCATGATTTGGACTTATCCAAGAACAAGGCAGAATTGCTAGGATCAAGACTCCAACAATGGAATCTTCTAGAAGAAGATGTCAACATTACTTCATATCGAAAGCACCACCAGCAGAAAGGAAAGTAATCTGGTATTCTGTTCCGATATTGAAAGCCTCATGAATGCCTTAAAAATCACCCATGACTCACAAGACTGGAGACTATTTATAGGCTCTTCAAAACTGAGTCTGAAGGCTGTGCTTTTGAACAATGGAAACCGTCTTCCATCTATTCCAGTAGCACATGCCGTCCACATGAACGAGACATACGATAACTTAAAGCATCTACTGACTTCCATTAACTAAAGCAAGTACAGCTGGCACCTCTGTGGTGACTTGAAGGTAGTTGCCCTTTTAATGGGACTGCAGCAGGGATATATAAAATACATGTTTTTCTTATGTGAGTGGGATAGCCGAGCAAGGGATTGGCACTACTTGCGGAAGGAATGGAATCACAGACAAAACGTAACAGTTGGAGAGAAGAATATCCAGCACCCAGCTCTGGTTGAGGCTCACAAAATCCTGCTACCACCCCTTCACATCAAACTAGGTTTGATGAAAAACTGTGAAAGCCATGGACCGCACTTCGCCAGCTTTCCTATACTTGCATGAAAAATTCCCTCGACTCAGTGAAGCAAAGATTAAAGAGGGAGTTTTTGTGGGGTCCTCAGATTTGAGAGCTCTTCAAAGATGACCGGTTCAACAACTTGCTGCAGGGTGATGCGAAACAAGCATGGAATGCTTTTCACCTAGTGTCAACAAACTTTCTCGGGAATGTTAGGGCAGAAAACTACAAGGAACTAATAGAAGACATACTGATGCAGTATCAGAAACTTGGCTGCAATATGTCTCTAAAGATCCATTTCCTTGATTCCCATCTCGATTTCTTTCCTGACAACTGTGGTATGGTTAGTGATGAACAGGGCGAATGTTTTCACCAGGATATCGCAACGATGGAGCAAAGATACCAGGGAAAATGGTCCACTACAATGCTGACTGACTACTGCTGGACACTCCCCAGAGAAGTTCCTGAACAACTGTACAAGAGACAGGCGAAAAAAATCTAAGAAGTAGTCTATGACTTTTTTTTTACAGGTATTAACCGAAGGCCTATTATATTTACTATTAACATGCATTTCGTGATGTAAACATTAATTCTTGTAAATTACAAAAAAACTAGAGCCGACTTTGCAATTTCACTGTCATATTCGTGTTCAGCATATAAAAATTGATAAGAAATTACTATTTTTATTTCAGTAACATGACTTTTGTAAAAATTTGTTGACCAGTGTAATTTGGATTTTTCTGAGGAAATGGAGGGTTAAGTGATTTGCCCAAGGCCACAAGAAGTGCTAGTGGGAATCAAATCCTGGTTTCTTGGTTTCCAAGCTAGTGCTCTAACCATTAGGCTACTCATCCACTCTTGTTGATGCTAAATGCTTTGTTCTTGTGTATGTTTTGTTTATTTACTTACTGTGTGTTTTGTTTTGTTTTAAATTTTTGAGGTTTGCATACCCTGAGGAAGGCCTAGGTGGCCCAAACACATTGGGATTTCAATAAAAAGTCTTGTTGACCACTCCTTACCACACGTGCTTCTTTTTTGTTGTATATGTCCTTGTGGATGTGATTTGATCTTTATTGGACTGTGCATTCTTTATTGTGTATTCAGTTCATTAGTGCACCTTTAAACAGTCAATTGAACATGAACTAATTGATTTAGCATTCCTTAATTTATCAGTTAGTATGCACTAAGAGTGTTGTAAGTTTTTGCTCTTAGCACCCCTTAACTGCAAAGGTTAAGGTGCAGTAAGTGCAAAGCCTTTGTGCTAAATACTGGGAGCAAATCCACCACCTGCCCAGCATTTAGTGCTCATGTTTGTTGATTGAGGGTTCTGGTTTTGGGGGGTTCCCTATCAGCCTGATCTTTCCATGGGGGTTCTGCATTGAGAAGAGCTGGCTAGTGCAGGGGCCGCTGCTCATTCATTTCTGGTTATTTACGGATGGCTCAGATAGTAACTGAATATTCCCTCTATGTGACATTTCAATTCCAAGAACACTACGGCTCATGCTGAACCCCCCTCCCCCGAAGTTACAGTGTACCTTCCCCTGCATACTAACCCACTCATGCACCACCCCCACCATGCTTACCCCCCTACTTACCACTGCTCACCCCATCTCCTGAGCCCCATTTCCCCTTCTGCGATCCTCAAGAGGATCAAACTTTCCCTCCGCTAATAAAACATTACCGTTTTGACTGGTAGAAAACCGGTATACCAAAATCAGTTAAATAAATATGTGGATAGTCATCAGCACTGCCCAAGCTCCACTCACAGACCATCGCTGCACTATCTGTATAGTGCAAAGGTGATCTGTAGATATATTCAGTGACACTATATGGACAGTACTAAGGAATATCTCTCTGCATGCCCTATCCAGATCACGTCTCTGATTATCCAGATAATCCCTTCTAAATATCGACCTCTATGTCAGTGCTTCTGTGTATCAACTCAAAATCTCCAATGCTGTAACACATATCTCTGTGTCCGCAGATATATTCTTCACTATTATCGACACCTCCTGGCTTTTCACTTCACAGTGGAGGAAATCAATAACAATGCTGAACTCTTACCCAACATAACCCTGGGCTATCGGATCTATGACTCCTGTGCCTGGGAGCTTAGAGCCATACACGGTGTCCTGAGCGTACTCTCTGGGAGAGACTTGCCGATCCCTAATTACAGATGTGGAGACAGAGGAGTGCTGGCTGCTTTCATTGGAGACTTGACTTCAGATACAACTTACTCCATAGCACAACTCACAGGCATCTACCACTATCCTCAGGTAGGAATGCAAAGAATAGGAGTAGCCTAATGATTCGTGCAATGGGAACCTGGATTTGAATCCCACTCCCGCTGCTTGTAATTTACTCTCCAATGCCTCAGTCATAACCTTAGACAGTAAACCCTCTGGGGGCAGGAAAATACCTATTGTATCTGAAAGTAACTCACCTTGAGCTGAAAAAATGTGTGAGCTAAATCCAAATTTCCCTTCCCTTGATCAGATGTGTTTAACAAAGACTAACAGCAATCTAAAAAGTATTTAATACAAGATATCATACACAAACTAGTGATCACCAAAATCTCAATCAATACTACGGCATTCTAACCATGTTATTCAATCTCTTAAATCTATTTTTCTTTTTAAAAAACTCCATCTTAATTTTCACAAATAGCTTCCACATACATATTTCCTTAGCATGTCACTGACTAATAAGAACATAAGAACATAAATGCCATACTGAGTCAGACCAAGGTCCATCAAACCCAGTATCCTGTTTCCAAGAGTGGCCAATCCGAGTCACAAGTACCTGTCAGGTTCCCAAAAGGGTACATGGATTCCACAATGCTTGTTCTGGGGTAAGCAGTGGATTTCCTGGGTCCTCTTTAATAATGGTTTATGGACCTTTCCTCCAGTAACTTGTCCAAACTTTTTTAAACCCAGGTATACTAACAGCTTTTACTACATACTCCGGTAACAAATCCAGAGTTTGGTTATGCATTGAGTAAAAAAATATTTTCTCTTATTAGTCTTAAATGGGTTACCCTATAGCTTCACTGTGTGTTCCCTACTCTTTCTACTTTCTGATGGAGTAAACAACCAATCTACTTTTTTCTCATTCCAGTCCATTCATTAATTTATAGACCTCTGTCTTATTTCCCCTCAGTTGTCTCTTTTACAAATTGAAGAGCCCTAACCTTTTAACCCTTTTCTCATAGGGGAATCCTTACATCCCCTTTACAAGTTTGGTGGCTCATTTCTAGACCTTTTCTAAATCTGCTATATCCTTTTTAAGATACGGTGACCAGAATTGCACACAACATTCAAGGTGTGGTCACAGCATGGAACAATACAGAGGCATTATAATATCCTTTGTTTTATTTTCCATTCCTTTCCTTGTGATACCTAGCATTCTATTTTCTTTCTTGACCACTGCTGCACACTGGGCGGAGGGTTTCAACATGTTATTCATGATCACACATAAATCCTTATCCTGGGTGGTGGTTCCTAATGTGGAACCTTGCATCATGTAACCATAGTTTGGGATGTCCTTTCCTAGGTGCATAACTTTGCACTTGTCCACATCAAATTTCATCTACCATTGGACATCCAGTCTTCCAGATTATCAAGGTCCTCTTGCAATTACAAAGTCCTCTTCTGTTTTAACAACTTTGAATATGCTGACTCCTGGCAGCCCGGCAGGCCCTGGGTTTTATTGGCAAGGTATGACCAGAGGTAGATGGCCAGATCATTTTCTTCTGAAGCAAAGGAGGATAAAGTGACTTACCTAAGGTCACAAGGAGTGCCAATAGAAATCAAATACTGATCTTTTGGGTACTAGGCTGTTGCTCTGACCACTAGGCTACTCCTCCACTTCATATGCTATCATGCAAACCTTTCATCATGGCGGTTTACAATCTAAGTAGATCAGCAGCAACAAAACATAAACATATGACATATGACATAAATACAGTAGCAAACACAAATGAAAGACATGCTTATTGAAACAACAAAATCCAGGACTTATTAGAGACACAAAAGGAGGGGAATAACCAGAATGCAATCAATCTAAATGTGACCCCCTCGGGGTTCCGCGCTGGCCCCGGGCTCTGACTTAGCAGCGGCCGACAGGGGCTGTCGGCTGCCGATCACGGTAGCAGCAGGCCAGTTGTTATTCCCCAAGAGCCGGGCCACACATCCCCCCTAGTATTCACAGCAGGGCGCATAAAAGTCGGGGTTTGTACGATTCTGACACAGCGCTACTTTAGCATACACATTTGTGTAACTTAAGGCACTCAAGTCGGTTGCGAAGTAAGAGAAAACACATTTATTCAACTCAACATTAAAACATTTATAAAATCATTCCCTTTAAAACTTATTCTTTATTTCTGGCACAAAGACACAAAGTCCACTGCGGCAGTCTATACTTAGCTGAATCCGCTTCCCGGTTGGTAGGTGAGTATTCAGCGCTGTGCTCCTTCTGTGTGCGCAGTTGGGGCCCTTGTTGAGTAGTTCTTGGTTTTTCTTCTCCCTCACCTATCTTAAAAAATCAAAAGGAAGGAAAACCTTGTCTCTCCCTGGGTATCTTCAAAGGTATTTTTCTGGGACAACTTTGGTGTACTTGTGGGCACTAACTTCAGGGTAAAATAAAAGGATAATTCAAGTTCCCTGCTAATTTTCCTTTGCTCAGTCTTTTTTCCTATATGCATTTATAGCACACTATGAGAGCTTGGTTCTTTTGACTGTCCAGAACAACTCTTATCTCTGGTAAAGCCTTACTGCTTTAGCATCTTCAGTTGCAAAAGGTAATTTTCATTTGCTTCAGTCACACTCTATTTTGAGGAATTATGCACTTATACATACTGAGCCTTTTAATGCTGGTATCTCACCTTGAAATAGCACTTCTCTCTTATAAGCACCTTGTTTCTGACCTAAGTCAGGGTCAGCATATAACTTTCTTTTATCACAAGAATAATATTACAGAAATACTGTGCATCTTTTCAAAGAAAGCAGCAACATTTAACAAACACAGAACATCAGAATTCTCTGCTCTGCACAGCTGTTTTGCTAAAACAGAACCAGTTAAGAATAATCTCAATTTCAGGCAGACACTTCTCTGACCTTAGTAAGTTTCCTTTCATTCATCTGCAATTGTACCTTTCAGAGAAACTACAGAGTAAAACTTCTCTTTAACTCAATTAGCCAGATTCAACTTATCTGCACACTAACAAGGACTGGCTTATTCTTATAACTTATCTTTAAATTCTTCCCTGAGGATATCAATAGGCACTACTCAGTTACTTTACTTATTTCAGCCCTTTAACTCTGGTTTTTAACTGCTTTTCTCTAACTTGCACTGGACAAGCAGTAAAGTACATCTTCTCCAGGTAAAACCCTCTTTCTTTCTTTTTTTCTGTTTAACAGAAAAGCTTCTGGTTTCCTTGGAAACAGGGATTCCATTCAGTTCATATGACTGACTTTAACCTATCATGTGCTGTGTTCTGGGAATTCTACAGGTTGTTTACTATCAGAATGTTCCCTTGATCTCCATTTTAAACTACTCTTTACATTACTTTCTATGGGAATTCTCTTTTCCTTCCTTAAACTGTATCAATATATTTCAGTATCATCAAAACATTAACATCCCCTTAATCAGGAACTCAGCAGCTACCTCACAGTGGTTTTAGAATTTAAATTGGGCCATGGACAAATATGCTGCAGATTTCTCTTAAATATGAAACAAAGTAAATTTCCTAACCTATCCCAAACTATTTCAAAAATTAGTTTATACTTCCAGGTATCCTTCACATCGAATGTAATTCAATATTCAATTTTGATAGCCCCCCCAAAACACAAAGTTTATTTACTCTAAAATTCCATACTAAATGTACTTTTAACAACTAAAAACCCACTTATTTTATTTATAATCCCCAATTTAATTTGAGCCCCAATTTGTATCCTTCTAATAATTTTAACCCCTTCAATGCCTAACCCTGCAAAATTAAACCCTTAACAAAATTTCCTAATTCTAACCCCACAATTGATGTTTTCAGATCCCCTTTACATAAAGTAGACCCTTTTTCTGAGTTCACAGGATCTCCAAATCTTCCTGGGTCTCACAACTTTCCGGGTAACTTTCTATCTAAACCCCTGGAACTCTCGCCTGGGTACCCTCAAATCTAGGCCCCGGCTTCACCCTTGGCCTGCTATAGCCCTTGCAGCCAATTAGAAGCTCTCTACGCTTCCACCAATCAAAAGGTCTCTATCACTTCCCAAGGGAAGGGTTAACACATTTCTTTAACAAAATACATTCTAACCCTTCGGGTTACATAAAGAACTGAGATTCAGTTAAAAGCTTGAGAATATAGCCACGCTTTGACTCCTTTTGTGCCATTTCCAGATTTGATCACCTCACTCGTTATTCCCATTTCCAGGTTATTTATGAATATGTTAAAAAGCAATGGGCCCAGCATATAAACCATTGAGAAATTGGCTAATTAGCCCTACTCTCTATTTTGTAGCTTTTAACCATTTCCTGATCCACAGTAATAAACTGTATCCTATCTCATGACTTTTTTTTTTTTTTAATAAAGTTTATTTAGCATTTCAATAACACATCAGAACATAACAACACAGTCAAAGAGGAAACTATACAAAACCATGGCTAACACAGACAGGTTCATGCCAATTTTCTACTAAGGATATCTTAGAATACCGGAGGGGAAAGAAGGAAGGGGGGGGGGGGGGAGCTGACCACGAGCACCATGCCTCCGCTCGGAAATGTAGCTTATCTCGTGCTTTCGTTACGTTACAAGGGTATCCCACTTGTTAAGTAGTCGGCTGAAAGAGGGGTTCTGCTGAACATATGTTGATTCACAGGAGCAATGATAGCATACCAGATTCCACCAGTATTCTACGTTCAATGTAGGGTTGCCAACTGGCCGATTTTCAGCCGGCCTGGCCGGTTTTTCCACAGCCAGGCCGGCTGCCGGCGCAGAGGCAAAACCGGCCCTTTAAAAGCCGTTTTTTTTGCTCTGGCCGCGCTGAAGCCTCAGACAGCCGCGATGCTGGTCAGGGGGGGGGGGGGGGCAAGGACTGCATGGGCTGGGATGGGGGGGACCTGGACGGGTAATGGGCGAAGGGGGGGGGGGACTAGGACATGATAAGGGCTAAGGGGGGGGGACTTGGACTGGAAAAAGGCTAAGGGGGGGACTTGGACTGGAAAAGGGCTAAGGGGGGGGGGACTTGGACTGGAAAAGGGCTAAGGGGGGGACTTGGACTGGAAAAGGGCTAAAGGGGGGGGGGACTTGGAGTGGAAAAGGGATAAGGTGGGGGACTTGGACTGGAAAAGGGATAAGGGGGGGGGAGTGGACTGGAAAAGGGCTAAGGGGGGGACTTGGACTGGAAAAGGGCTAAAGGGGGGGACTTGGACTGGAAAAGGGCTAAGGGGGACGGGGGACGGACTGGAAATAGGCTGTGATGGGGGGGACCTGGACTGTAAAAGGGTTATGGGGGGGACATGGACTGGAAATGGGTTGTGATGGGGATGGAGGGGACCTGGACCAGAAAAGGGCTATGGAGGGGGGGGGAAACTTGGACTGGAAATAGGCTGTGATGGGGGGGGGGGACCTGGACTGTAAAAGGGTTATGGGGGGGGCATGGACTGGAAATGGGTTGTGATGGGGGTGGAGGGGACCTGGACTGGAAAAGGGCTATGGGGGGGGGACTTGGACTGGAAATGGGCTATGGTGGAGGAAGGGGGATCTTGGACTGGAAATAGGCTGTGATTAGGGGGACTAGGACTGCAAATGGGCTGTGATGGTGCGGGGGGACTCGGACTGCAAATGGGCTGATGGTGCAGGGGGACTCGGACTGCAAATGGGCTGATGGTGCAGGGGGACTCGGACTGCAAATGGGCTGTGATGGTGGGGGGGGGGCCTAGGACTGGAAATTGGCTGTGATGGGGGACTTGGACTGGAAATGGGCTGTGATTGGGGGGGGGGAGCTAGGACTGGAAATGGCCTGTGATGTGAGGGCTAGCACTGGAAATGGGCTGATGAAGAGCTGGAATAGGACTGGAAATGGGCTGATGTGGGGCATGGGAGAATGGGACTAGAAGGGAGTGGATGCTGGGTGGGCCTAGAACTATAAGGGAATTGATTTGGGGGGAGGACTAGAATGGATGGGGAATGAGAATGGAGAGGGGAAAAAATATTTTGTGTGGAAGAAAAGTCTATGATGGGCCGGTATTGGGAGAGTAAGAGGGGCTTGAGAATGGAAGGGTGAAATTTAAACGGATAATAAAGGAATAAGGAAAGAATTGGGGGAAAGAGCAAAAGGGAAACAATCAGTATGTTAAAGCAGAATTAGAGTGAGAATGGAAAACATCTAAAAGAGAAGAAAGGACAAATGGATAGCTCGTAGAAGACACGAAGAAACCAGAAGAAAGTGACTGGAGCAATTGCAACTGAAAAATAAAACGCCCAAACAGAAGGTAGAAAAATACTTTTTATTTTGAATTTATTAACTGGAATATGTCTGGTCTGGGAAGTGTGTATTGCTAACATCTTTGCGTTTTTGTTTAGTGCAAGAGGACATTACTTTATAGTTTTATTTCTCCAGTGTTGTACATTTCATGTTTGGATTTTGGGGTTCCCAGTTTAATTATTATCTGACCAAGGAAGTTAGCCTACACGTATCCTCGGTAATTTTTGTGGGTGGGGCTAGGGCGGGGCAGGGGTGGGACTAGGGGCGGAGAATGGGTGGAGCATGGCGAGCCACAGGTGTCGGGTTTTTCTCGGTGAAAAAGTTGGCAACCCTAGTTCAATGAACTGAAAGACTTCCAGTGACTTAAGACAGCCTTTAATGCTAAACTCAGAAGCAAGTCGAACAGAGCATGGTGTTGTTTTTGGAGGTCCGGTACATCCGCTATGGATTTATATATGACAATCTGGAAGGTTAAGGGGGTGGCTACCCCTAACAAACGCTGTACTTGCCGCCAAACCCCATACCAGTAGGCCGTTAGTTGTGGGCAGTCATACAGCATATGTGAGAAGGTCCCTGGAGCTATACCACACGACCAGCAGCGATCGTCTTTATGCTCTTGCCATTTGGAGGTCTTAACCGGGGTCAGGTAGGCGCGATGCGCTAAGAAATACAACATCTGTGTCAAGGACGCCGATCTTGATATCCGTATTTGGGAACCCCAGAAGGAAGCCCAAAGTTCCGGGGTTGACAGAGGACCAGCTTCATTTTCCCATACTAGCTGAGTGCCCCTAGGGCAGCGCTCAACCGCCGATCTGAGGAGCGTCACGAGCTTCGATATTTGCCCGGAGCCCATCCGGAGTTCTTGGAACCAGAGATGTGGCGAGCGCCCACTAAGCATTAGCAGTGGTATCACCCCAGCTTTGCTCAGGCAGTGACGTAGTTGCCCCCACTGGAAGAAACACTTATTGGGAAGTTGGAATTCCCGCTGTAACTCGGCAAAGGATTTATATCGCCGTTCGCAAATGAGGTGTCCCAGTCGGTGAATACCATGGCGTATCCAAGTGGTCCCTACAAAGCAAGTACCTGCGATTTTAAAACGTTGGTTGAGCCATAACGGCGTAACATCTGTAAAGGTTTGCTCGTCTTCCAAATGTGGCAACAGTACATTGAAGGCTTGTTGAGTGGCATGCAGGATCACATTATGCTTCTGTGTATGCGACTGTGGAACTGCAGCCCCAATACGATAACGCAGAGGGAGAGGGTCACTTGCTGCGGCTTCCACCACGAGCCAGCTTGGGGCTCCTGGGGTCCCCAACTCCTCCGCCCACCAGGAGCCTTGCTTGGATATAGCAGCCACGTGATACCAATAGAAATCCGGAAAGTGGACCCCTCCTTGTTTCTTGGGGAGTTTAAGTTTCCAAGCAGCAATACGCGGGGTTTTCTTTGCCCAAAGAAAAGCGAGCAGTTTTTTTTCTAAGGTTTGATAAAATTTCTTGTCAAATAGCACCGGGAGCATGCTCAAGATGTAAGTGATCTTGGGGACAATAACCATTTTAATGGTTTCTAGGCGGCCCCACCATGTCAAGTTTACCGGCGTCCACTTCTGCACGCATTCCTACAGGATCTCAGAACATCGGGCTACGTTGAGGGAAAGCGTGTCAGCCAAAGTAGTACCATAAATCACTCCCAGATATTTAAACGATGACTTCTCCACCTGAAAGGAGTACCGCCGCAGTTCGTCCATTGAGACTGTAGGTGTTAATGGTATGCTGGTAGTCTTGTCTAGATTTAACTTGTAACCCGAAATACGGGCATACTCATCAATAGACTCCAAGACAGCTTTTACCGATGTCTCATTGAGAAATAGTAGGAGGTCGTCTGCGTAAGTGGACAGCTTACAGTGATACCCCTCCAGTGGGATTCCCATTATGTTGGGGGCTTGACGGATTTTAAGAATCAGTGGCTCTAGGGCCAAGTTGAACAACAGGGGGGATAGAGGGCAGCCTTGCCTAGTGCCTCTTGTAAGCAGGAACTCACGAGAGGCCGTGTTATTCGCCACCACCCGGGCTACCGGCTTAGCATACAGCAATTGGATACTCTTCAGGAAGCTGTCCGGGACTCCCACCCAGCACATAGTTTGAAATAGGTAGGAGAATTCGACCCTGTCGAACGCCTTCTCAGCATCCAGCGCCAGGCCCACGATTGGCAAGTCTATCTGCTGCGCCCGTCGAAGAACGTGGGCTAGCATACGGCCATTGTCAGCCGTAGATCTCCCGGACATGAATCCACATTGGTCAGGATGGATGAGGGACCCCATGACCTTGGCCAGTCGATTAGCTAGAATTTTGGCATATATTTTATAATCCGCATTTAGTAGGGAAATAGGTCGGTAGTTCTCAACTTTTCCCGGGTCTCTGCCGGGCTTGGGATGTATTACTATCGTAGCCGCTGCTAGTGCACCCACAGCAGGACATTCTTCCTTTACTCCCGCATAGTAAAGCAGCAGCTCAGGGATCAGTTGATCAGCGAAGGCCTCATAATATTCCACGGGGAGCCCGTCCGGGCCACTGGCCTTCCCCTTTGCAAGCTGTTTGAGAGCAGCGCGAAGTTCTTTGGAGGTGACATCTGCAGCTAGAAGTTGCTGTTGCGCTTCTGTGAGTTGGGGACCTTCAACGGAGGAGACAAAATTCGAGAATGCAACTTCATCATGGGCTATTTCGGATTGATAAAGCTTGGAGTAAAAGGTCTCGAAGAGCGCTAGGATCTCATCATCAGAAACTTTTAAGACTCCTGCCGGATCCTTTAACCCAGCAATCCGGGTCACCGCACGCCTCATCTTTAACGTGTTTGCAAGCAGTGTACTCGCTCTGTTGCTATCATGGTAGTATTTCCCTTGTTGCGCTCTAATCAACTCACTGACTTCAGCCTGCAGAATAGCATTGTATTGGTACCGTAGCTTCTGTAGTCGCAGGAGGATAGTCAGATCTGCCCAGCGAGCCAGGATCCGCTCACCCGCTTTGATTTCGGTCTCCAACTCCTTCTTTCTTGTTACTTCTGCCTTGTGTTTGCGGAGCTTATAGGTGATCATATGTCCTCGTGCACAGGCTTTAAAAGCCTCCCACCAGGCCCATGTGGGGGTGTCTCCATAGTGATTAAGAACTAAAGATAAAGAACTAAAGATAAAGAACTAAAAACATACCTTTTCACAAAACACTTTGAGATCCCCTACCAACAAAAAACCTCTCCGATACAATCACAGAAACACATTCACAGTTCTCAAGACAGAACAAATGATTAAACATAAGAAAGACACTTACTCTACTCTGCCTTACCCTACAGACAAAGATTTACACAAACAAATGGCTATATCTCTATTGTAAATAATACCGGTAACTCAATTATGTTGTGATGACCTGTACATAGTTTGAATAGTGTTATTCTAGTTAATGTTCAAAACATGTTCAATGTAACTAAACGTGTACATAGTTAACACAAGTTCCATGTAAAATATACAGAAGTATATTGATTTTTGTTCGATGTGAACCGCCCCTGATCTCTGGAAGGGGCGGTATATAAGAAACTGTTAAATAAATAAAAATAAATAAATAAAATTAAACTCAAAATACTCTGCGATGTCGGCCTTCATAGAAGTACGGAATTCGTCATCCGCCAGCCAGCGCTTCTCAAAGAAGAACCGCCCCGGAGGTTTCTTTTCAGGATCCATTCTGAGGTCCAAAAGAATCGCTGAATGATCTGAGACTGTTCTGGGAAGCATGGTTGCCGCCACAATTTTAGGCAACAGTGTCTTGGAGGTAAGATAGTAATCTATTCGAGTTTGTGAGTTATGAGGCAGGGAATAAAAGGAGTACTCTTTGCTACTTGGGGAGAGCAGCCTCCAGGGATCAACTAACCCTAGTAGATCTGTCATATTTTGCAGCTCTGCAGAAGAGTGGGGTTTATGTTGCGGCTTGTAGGGTGTTCTATCTAGGAGAGGATCCGGTATGAGATTGAAATCTCCCCCTAGGACGATATTGGTAGAACCAGAATCTATGAGTTCTTGAGCAACCTGAGTAAAGAAATGCGGGTCTTCAGCATTAGGACCATACACCGTCATAAAGGTGTAAAGGCCCCCCTTCAGCAGTGCTGTCAGCTTGGCCCAGCGACCGGCGGGGTCCACTTTGGTCTCCTTTACTTCCACCTGGAGAGTTTTCTGGATCAGTATAATGACCCCCCCTTTTTTTTAAGAGCAGGCGCCGAGAGGATTTTCTGATAGGTCTTATCTGTCACTTTATAAGACTCAACATGAGATAGGTGGGTCTCTTGTAGATACACCACATCTGCATTTTGCTGCTTGCAGTAGATCACGATTTTCTTCCTTTTGGCCGGATTACAGATACCCTTGACATTTAGGGACAACACCCTCACTCGGTTGTTAGCCATTCTCGGTCGTGTTGGAGGGTGGGAGGAGGATATTCGTGGTCAGCTGCCCCGGGAACAAGGTATCAAATACATTGACATTAACATGCACACAACCTGGCTGCAACGAGCCATAATCTAATCCCACTTGCATGGCGAAATCTCCACCGCCCATCCAGACCCATCTAACTAACTCCCTCCCAACACTTAGAAAAGGATACAATATTGCCATATTCTGTGAGCTGAACTGACATACAGGAGCTAGTAAAGATGTTACCTACATCTTTTATATTGTGTATACTCCAATGGGTATGAGAGCTAAATCATAGTTCCACACAACCTTTACATTGCACTACGCTATCCTGTCAGTTAAATGTACACACACACCAAAGAAAAAAAAAGAAGGAGAGAGAAAACAAAGAACAGCAAAGCAATGTGGTGATAGTAATCTAGCTCTCTATCGATGTTTTATCATTTTGGGGGTTTTTTTTGGTTTTTTTTTCCTTTTTTTTTAAACCCCGGGGATCGAGGTTACTGCATCTTTACCATTGCATTGAGTCCCGAGTACGCTAAATCCCAACTTCCATCTTGGCCCGGTCTTGAAGGAAGGCGCGAAGTAAATGACCCTCCGTGAAAGTATGAGTCTTGTTATCCAGGGTCACTCGCATGTTAGCCGGATAGAGGAGTCCGAAACGTGCTTGTGCTTGCTGCAGTAGAGGTCTGCAGGCTAGAAGATCCTTCCGACGTTGGGCTGTCCGCTGACTTAGGTCGGGGAAGAAAGAGATGCGTTGCCCATCCAGCTGTAGATTTTGCCGCCGCCGGGCCGCTTCCATAATCTGCAGGACATGTTGATATCGCAGAGCTTTAATTACAAACGGCCGCGGTCTCTGGCTTTGTGTGGAAGGGTGTGACGGCACGCGGTGGGCCCGCTCTAGTTCTAGGGGCCGCTCAAATGTAAAACCCAGTATTTCTGGTATGAGCTTTTCAAGATATTTAATAGGGTCGGATCCCTCCCGGCCTTCTGGGACACCTAAGATTCTGATGTTGCTTCTCCTGGCCCTATTGGATTGATCCTCTACCTGTAGCTCCAACGCCGCAACTCTCTTTGTGAGTGGGTCGAGTTGGCCTGTTATTACGGATTGCCGTTTGACCTCGGCCTCGAGTTCCATCATGCGCTGGGCCATACATCCTAAGCGTTCTTTGACTTCTCGCAGATCTTCTTGGACCACTGCAAGCGTACCTGAATTGGTGGTAATAAGTTCCTTTACGGACCGGAGTTCATGTAGGATCTCTCTCATCCCTTCCGCGGTTGCTTTGTCCGGCGCCATTTTCACCGGAGAGGAGAGTTCCTGTTTCGCCCTTTTATTCGACTGTCCCGCCGTCGGTTGGAATTCTAGCTTGGCGGGTTTTAGTGTAGACATAACGCCACGGGCTATACCGATTCTGAGTAGCGTTTCTGTGTACCCGTTGTCTATGCTAGCTCCGGATTCTTCAGTGCTGGGAGGGAGCGAACGTTCTATGCGGCCATTTTTTACCGCGGCTGACTCCGCCCCATCTCATGACTTTTTAATTTTGACAAGAGTTTCTCATAAGGGATCTTATCAAAGGCTTTCTGAAAATCCAGATACACTATATCAACTGGCTCACCTTTATAAGAACATAAGATATGCCATACTGGGTCAGACCAAGGTCCATCAAGCCCAGAATCCTGTTTCCAACAGTGGCCAATCTAGGTCATACGTAGCTAGCAGTTTCACCAAAAGACAGGTCCCACAATGCTTGTACTGGGTAAAGCATTGATATCCTGGGTCCCTTCTTAATAATAGTTTATGGACCTTTCCTCCAGGAACTTGTCCAAACCTTTTTTAAACGCAGCTGCACTAACAGCTTTTACTACATCCTCCGGTAACAAATTCCAGAGTTTGATTATACGTTGAGTGAAAAATTATTTTCTTTTATTAGTCTTAAATAGTTTGTAGCTTCATTGCATGTCCCCTAGTCTTTCTATATTCTGATAACATAAACAATCAAACCTTTTCTAATAACGCTATTTCCTTTTTAAGATACGGCGACCAGAATTGCACACAATATTCAAGGTGCGGACTCACCATGGAACGATATAGAGGCATTATAATATCTTTTGTTTTATTTTTCATACCTTTCCTTATGATACCTAGCATTCTATTTGCTCTCTTGGCCGCCGCTGCACACTGGGCCGAGAGTTTTAACATGTTATCCACAATGACGCCTAAATCGTTTTCCTGAGTAGTGGTTCCTAATGTGGAACCTTGCATCGTGCAACCATAGTTTGGGTTGTTCTTCCCTAGGTGCATAACTTTGCACTTGTCCACATTAAATTTCATCTGCCATTTTGATGCCCAGTCTTCCAATTTATCAAGATCCTCTTGCAATTTTCCACAATCCTTTTGGGTTTTAACAACTTTAAATAGTTTTGTGTCATCTGCAAATTGAATAACCTCACTCGTTATTCCCTTTTCCAGGTCATTTATGAATATGTCAAAAAGCAGCGGACCCAGCACAGATCCCTGGGGTACACAAGAATTCACCTTTCTCCATTGGGAAAATTGCCCATTTAGCCCTACCCTCTGCTTTCTATCTTTTAACCAGTTCCTGATCCACAATAGTACAATAGTACACTGCCACCTATCACATGACTATTTAGTTTTGCCAAAGGTCTCTGATGAGGGACCTTGTCAAAGGCTTTCTGAAAGTCCAGATACACTATATCAACTGACTCATCTTTGTCCACCTGTATATTCACACCTTCAAAAAAACATAACAGATTAGTAAGACAAGATCTTCCTTATCTAAAGCCATGTTGGCTGTCTCCCATTAGGCCATGACCATCTACATGCTGAGCAATTTTGTTCTTTATGATGGTTTCTACCATTTTTCTCAGTACTGACTTCAAGCTCACCGGTCTGTAGTTTCCCAGATCACCCCTGGAATCCTTTTTAAAAATTGGCGTTACATTGGCGATCCTCCAATCTTCAGGTATTACAGATGATTTTAATAAAAGTTCACAGATTACTAATAGCAGGTCTGGAATCTCATATATCAGTTCTTTCAACACAATTGGATGTATACCATCCGGCCCAGGTGATTTGCTACTCTTCAGTTTATCTAATAGTTGTAATATATCTTCCCGATGTATCGATATTTCCTTCAATTCTTCCGCACCTTTAAATACCACTTCAGTCATGCGTAACATCCCTACATCTTCCACAGTAAAGACGAAGCAAAGAATTCATTCAGTCTCTCCATTATCGCCTTGTCGCCTTTTAGTGCCCCTTTAACTCCTTTATCATCTAATGGACCAACTGACTATCTCACAGGTTTTTTGCTATGAATGTACTTGAAAAAGTCTTTATTTCACATTTTTGTTTCCACAGCAAGCTTCCTTTCAATTTCTCCCTTTGCCTGCCTTATCAATGCCTTGCATTTAACTTGCCAGTGCTTGTGCTGCTCCAGGTTTCGTTGTTTGGCTTTTTTTTCCATTTCCTGAAAGATACTTTTTTGGCAACAACAGCCTCTCTGACCTCACCTTTAAACCATGCTGGCAGTTTTTTGGACTTTCTTCCACTTTTCTTAATGCGTGGAATACAGCTGGTCTGGGCTTCGAGGATAGTATTTTTAAATAACACCCAAGCTTGCTGTAAGTCTTTAACCTTTGGAACCGCTCCTTTTAGTTTTTTCCTAACTATATTCCTCATTCTATCATAGTCTCCCTTTTGAAAGTTAAAAGGTAGTACTGTGGATGCCTCTACTATCTGTCCTCCACTAATTAAATCAAACATGATCATACTATGATCACTATTGCCAAGTGGCCCCAAAACCCTTATCTCTTGCACTAGATATGGTATTCCACTAAGGACTAGGTCTAATATGGCTTCCCCTCTGGTCAGTTCATGAACCAGCTGCTCCAAGAAGCAGTCATTTATTTCATCTTGGAACTTCATCTCCCTAGCATGTTCTGCTGTGACACTGACCCAGTCGATACCGGGGTAATTGAAATCACCCATTATTATTACCGCGCTGTAACTTTTGTTAGCTTCCTTGATTTCTTTGAGCATTTCATCATCCATTTGTTCATTCTGACCAGGCGGTCGATAGTACACCCCCACTGCCATTGCCTTCCCCTTTTTACATGGAATTTCATTCCATAGAGATTCTACAGCAAATTTTGTTTCCTGCAAAACTTGAATCCTTTCTGACTCAATGCCCTCTCTAACATAGAGCGCAACCTCTCCACCAATTTGATCAGCTCTATCATTACGATATAGTTTGTACCCAGGTATCACAGTGTCCCACTGGTTGTCCTCCTTCCACCATGTCTCTGATATTTCAATCATATCTAACCTCTCATTTAGTGCTATATATTCTAACTCTCCCATCTTATTTTTTAGACTTCTAGCATTTGCATACAAGCATTTTATTCATATTAATCTGGCTATTGGTAGGCATGGGTAATTTGGGATCTTTAAGCTCTGTCTGCTCCATACTCGAGGGCATTTGGGCTACTTTGCTCTTTTTTTGGTACCTCTCTGCTTTTGGTAATATCCTTCAAGGATACATTATTCCGAACCATGTGCTCTGGGGCGACTGTCTGCTTTCCCCTATTATCTAGTTTAAAAGCTGCTCTATCTCCTTTTTAAAGGTTAATGCCAGCAGCCTGGTTCCATCCCGGTTAAGGTGAAGCCCATCCTTTAAGAAGAGCCCCTCCTTTCCCCAGAATGTTGCCCAGTTCCTAACAAATCCAAAACCCTCATCTCTGCACCATTGTCTCATCCATGCATTGAGACTCCGGAGTTCTGCCTGCCTTTTGGGTCCTGCGCGTGAAACAGGAAACATTTCCGAAAAGGCTACCCGAGAAGTTCTGGATTTCAACTTCCTACCTAAAAGCCTAAATTTAGCCTCCAGAACCTCCCTAACACATTTTCCTTTGTCATTGGTACCGACATGTACCAAGACAGCATACTCCTCCCCAGCACTATCTAAGACCTTATCTAGGTGGCACGTGAGGTCTGCTACCTTCGCACCAGGCAGGCATGTTACCAGGAAATCCTCATGTCCACCAGCAACCCAGCTATCTACATGCCTAATGATTGAATCACCAACTATAACAGCTGTCCTAACCCTTCCCTCATGGGCAAATGGCCCTGAGAAACTTCCTCGGTGCGAGAGGGTTTTACATCACCTGGAGGACAGGTCCTAGTTACAGGATCACTTCCTGCCACACCACGGTGACGTGACCTCTCTCCTCCATGGAAACAGGGATGCTGCCAGACTGGAGGTGGGACTTCAGGACTATATCCCTGTAGGTCTCATCTATGTACCTCTCTGTCCTTCTTATGTCTTCCAAGTCTGCTACTCTAGCTTCTAGAGAACGGACTCGTTCCCTGAGAGCAAAGACCTCCTTGCACCTAGTGCACACCTAAGACCTCTCACCAACTGGGAGAAAATCATACACGTGACACTCAATGCAAAAGACTGGAAAGCCCCCATCTCACTGCTGGATTGCTGTCTGCATCTTAGTTTTAAGCTTGTATTTAGATCTTTAAGTTCTTTACTTACTAAGGGTTGCTATGGATATTTATACTAATAAAACTGTACCTAATACGTTTAATATACCTTGTTCACCTGAAGCTTAATTAATCTCAGATCCTTAGTGAATGACTGATTTGTATAATGAGCTTCACCTGAGAGCACCTCCTTTCCTTTAAGATGTGTAAGTAACTATAAAGCTGCGATTATCCCAGGGGTGGGTGGGTGTTAGGGAGGGAGGGAAATAACACTTATTAAAAGAGGGCTGCTACACAGTACCCTGTCCTGTGCTGCTGAGGTAAGCTGTGACCAATTTCCTGGGTGATTAACAGTCCTTGCTTGGATAGAAGGAGTCTTTCAAAATGGCCTTTTGACCTGCCACCTGGTGTTAACACCTATTGAAAATGTTTTACAGGTCTCTTGCCCCCTAAGTAGAAGGCCTCTTTGTGAAGGTCTCTAGAATACTTTATTTGTTGCTCAAAGAGTACTGACCCTGTTTTGCCTTTTATGCTGTTATATTCTGATTTGATTTAAATTTCAGCTCTTTGCTGCTGCTAGGCTCTGACTTTTTATGAAATTTAAACTACAAGCTCTCTGCTGGGTTCTAAATTTAACCAGAAAGCTCTCTTCTGTGTTTTAAATTTAAACTAATAGTGCCTTGCTGATACTAGGCCCCGAGTGAGTATTAAATTTAAACTACAAGCTCTCTGCTGGGTATGAAATGTAACCAGAAAGTTCTCTTCTGTGTTTTAAATTTAAACTTAAACTGCTGCTACTAGGCCCTGACTGATTTAACAAAAAACACCGGGTTCACAGATTAATTAGCTTTAATACAAAGAAGTCCTTTCAGAAAATTCCCAGAAATATATACTCACAATTTCAGATCTCTCTCCAGCAGTAGCAGTCCCTTTTTCTAGTTCTTCAAGACTGAGGATCACAGAGCTCCGGTTGGGTTCTAAATTTAACCAGAAAGCTCTCTTCTGTGTTTTAAATTTAAACTAAAAGTACTTTGCTGATACTATTCCCCGAGTGAGTATTAAATTTAAACTACAAAGCTCTCTGCTTGGTTCCAAAGTTAACCAGAAAGCTCTCTTCTGTGTTTTAAATTTAAACTAAAAGTATTTTACTGATTCTAGGTCCAGAGTGACTATAAAATTTAAACTACAAGCTCTCTGCTGCATATGAAATGTAATCAGAAAGTTCTCTTCTGTGTTTTAAATTTAAACTTATGCTTATGTTTATGTTTATTAACTTTATATACTGCTAAACAATAATATCAAAGCGGTTTACATAGCATATACAGAAGGCCGTGAAGCAGAAAAGAGGAAAGGAAGTTACAATAGTGGATAGGAAAGCAAACCAGCAGAATCATACAACGAGACAGAGGGAGGAGAGAGAAAGATGGGGAGAAGGAGGGTAAGATTACACAGAGGGGTCAGGAAGGTCAAAGGCAAGGACAAAAAGGTGGGTTTTGAGACTGTTCTTGAAGGAGGTAAGCTGTTGCTCAAGCCGGATGGAGGGGGGTAGGGAGTTACAGAGAGCAGGACCAACGAAGAAGAAAGCAGAGGAGCGAGTAGACTGAAGGTGGGCACGTGAGGGGGAAGGGAGATGTAGGCGGTTAAGATGCAAAGAACGTAGAGAGTGCGCTGAGGTATGGAAGTGAACGAGATCAGCCAAATACTGTGGAGAGTGGGTGTAGAGAACGTGATGGACAAGTACAAGGATTTTGAAGTGGATGCGGAAGTTGACAGGAAGCCAGTGAAGATGAATAAGTAGGGGTGTGATGTGATTGCGTGGAGAAGAATGGAAAGTGAGTCAGGCGGCAGTGTTTTGAATGCGTTGGAGGTGGTGAAGTTGCATAGAAGGGAGACCAGCTAGAACGGAATTACAAAAGTCGATACGGGACATAACCAAGGATAAGAGAAGCTTAGTAAGAGCCTGTGTGGTAAGGAAGGGCCAGATAGCGTGAATTTGACGGAGGAAGAAAAATGAAGTTTTGGAAACGTAAGAGATGTGATCCCGGAAAGATAGGTTTGAGTCAAGGAAGGCGCTCAAGTAGTGAAATGAGGAGACTAGGGGGATGGGAGAACCAGAGAAGGAAGGGGACACCTGGGAGGGAGTATTACCACAAGAGGACCAGATGGCAAGGTTTTTTGTGAGGTTAAGGTGCAAACAATGAGTGGTAAGCCAGTCGGCAATGGCTGTGAGGCAGGAGTTTAGAGGGGAGAGATCAGGATGGAGGGGGGAGGTATGGTGCAGGAGAACCAGGTCGTCGGCATAGTAGAAAGCAGAGATCCCATGTTGCTGAACCAGTAAAGCAAGAGGTGTGAGGAAGATATTGAAGAGAAGCGGGGCCAGAACTGAGCCTTGAGGGACACCACAGGGAAGGGGAAAAGGTTCGGAGGAGGATGGAGGGGTAGATGAGGAAAGAATTGAGTAAGATATGGAGGAGAGAAAGGAGTGGAATCAATGAAGGACCATGCTGCAAAGACCCGCCTCCTGTAGGCGGGCCAAAAGAAGGGAGTGGTCGACGAGATCAAAGGCAGCAGAAAGATCCAAAGAAACTGCCACCGAAAGATCACCATGGTCGTGAGTTGTGTAGAGTTCGTTCAAAAAACCCAAAAGAACCATTTCAACACTGTGACCAGGCCGGAAACCAGACTGGCAGGGTTGATGGAAGTGAGTAGAGTCAAGATAAGAAGCTAATTGAGAGAATACAACCTTTTCCAGGATTTTAGAGAGGAAGGGGAGGTTGGAAACTGGGCAGTAGTGAGTGGGGATTTCGGGGTCGAGTGAGGGCTTTTTAAGAATGGGACGAACCAAAGCGTGTTTCCAGGATCGAGGAAAAACACCTGTGGAGAGACTGGAGTTGATTATAGCAGGAGCAGGTAGAATGAGAGCTAAGGAGGGAGTGAGCAGCCAGGAGGAGGAAATGGGATCCAGGGTGCAGAATGTTTTCTTGGAGGAGGAGATTGTTGCAATGAGTTCGGCAGAAGTGATTAGGTGAAATGAGTGCCAGACATGGGATAGTTGGGAGGTGGGAGGAGGGGAGCAGGGAGGAGGATCAGAAATGGGAGGAGGACAGTGGGACAGGGAATGCCTGAGGTTGAGTATCTTAGTGCTGAAATAAGTTGCCAACTGAGAGGGAGAGGGAGAGGAAAGAGGGGGAGAAAGAGCAGTACTGGACTGAAGGGAAGTGAGAGACTGGAGAACTGAGTAGAGGTGACGTGTCTGGTTGGAAGCAGAGGAGATGGCAGTGGAAAAATAATTCTGTTTAGCTTTGTGAACTTGAGTTCGGTAATGAGTATGTTCAGACTTGAAGCGTGAAAGAGCAGCGGGAGAGGGGGCTTTGCGCCATAGACGCTCAGCTCGGCGGAGCTGTGTTCGAAGAAGATAAAGACCAGAGTGGAACCATGGTTGCAAGGGTCGACGGGAGAAGGAACGGGGACGGAGAGGGGCTACATGGTCTAGAGCAGTGGAGAGAGAGGAGAACCAAGCAGAGGCTTGGGAGGAGGTAGAGAGAAGGGAAAAATCAGATGGAAGAAGGTCAGATGCAGGAGGAAATTGTTAAAGGGTCAGGGGAGTTATGCGATGAGTATAAGGTGTGGAAGTGGAGGGAGGAAGTCAAGGAGATGATGAGGAAGAGGAGGGAGCAGAGGGGGAGGGGAGACAATGAAAAGTAAAGCAGTAGTGATCAGTCCAGGGTAAGGGGAAGGCACAAAGAGACTGTAAGAGATAGGTAGGAACTGAGGGTAAGAGAAGAAGGTCAAGAGTATACCCGGCAGAGAGGGTTGGAAAAGGAACAAGTTGAAACAACAAAGGAACAACTTAAACTGCTGCTACTAGGCCCTGACTGATTTAACAAAAAACACTGGGTTCACAGATTAATTAGCTTTAATACAAAGAAGTCCTTTCAGAAAATTCCCAGAAATATATACTCACAATTGCAGATCTCTCTCCAGAAGCAGCAGTCCCTTTTTCTAGTCCTTCAAAACCTACCTGCTTATTCACATCTTCAAATAAATATGAGATTAGTAAGACAAGATCCTCCTTGGCTATATCTATGTTGGCTTTCTCCCATTAAGCCACAACTATCTATATGTTCAGTAATTTTATTCTTTATATTGGCTCTTTTCATTTTTCCCAATACTGAAGCCAGGATCACCGATCTGTAGTTTTCCAGATCACCCCTGGAACTCTTTTTAAAAAATGGCATTACATTGGCCAGTCTCCAATCTTCAGGTACTACAGATGATTTTTATGATAGCTCACAGATTACTAATAGTACATCTGCAATAGCATATTTATGTTCTTCCAGCACCCTCGAATTTATACCATTTGGTCCAGGTGATTTGCTACTCTTTATTTCATCAAATAGTTGTAATACATCTTCCTAGTTAATCAAAATTTGTTTCAGTTCTTATGATACATCACCTTTAATTACCAAGAATTGATTCAGTCTCTCTGCTATGACCTTGTCCTCCATTATCGCCCCTTTTACCCCTCTATCATCTAATGGGCCAACTGACTCAGAGGGTTTTTTTTTGCTACAAATGTACTTGAAAAAAGGTTTTTTTTCTGCATTTTTGCTTCTATGGCAGGATTTTTTTTTTCAAATTCTCTTTACTTGCCTTATTAATGCCTTGCATCTAACTTGCCAGTGCTTATGTTATTTCCCATTTCTGTCATTTGACTCCTTTTTCCATTTCCTGAAAGATACCTTTTTGGCTATAACAGCCGCTCTGACCTCACCGTTAAACCATGCTGTCAGGCATTCCTAACAGGGGCTATAATTTCAAACAAAGGTAAGCATTTGTGTTTTTTTTTAAATTGCTAGCTCTCTGACTGGGAGCTCTTAAAAGGGTTTTGGTACATTTTAAAGCAAAGTTACATTCTTTGTGGTGCTTTAGTTTAAAGGGAGGAATATTTTCTTTAGTTGCGTAAGTTTAAAACTCTGCTTTAGTAACTTTCTCAGCTCTTTGAAGCCACTGACACCTAATCAGGAGTTAGTAGGTCTGATTAGCCTGTGAAAGAACTGAGAACAGCTGAGGCCTGCATAAAAGGCTTCAGAGCATTGCACTGTTGAGGCATTCCTAACAGGGGCTATACATTTCAAACAAAGGTAAGCATTTGTGTTTTTTTTTAATTGCTAGCTCTCTGACTGGGAGCTCTTAAAAGGGTTTTGGTACATTTTTAAAGCAAAGTTACATTCTTTGTGGTGCTTTAGTTTAAAAGGAGTAATATTTTCTTTAGTGGGGTAGGTTTAAAACTCTGATTTAGTAACTTTCTCAGCTCTTTGAAGCCACTGACACCTAATCAGGTGTTAGTTCCCTCCCTACCACCCACAACACCCACCCACCCCTAGTGAGTGGTCTTACTTTATAGGGCACCTCCCCAAATAACCCAACACAGGGACTTGGAACAGCACATTCTCAATATAATTAAAGAGATTTAACTGATTTTTCTCTGAAAGGACAGCTGGGAAACCAGCTGGTACTTTGGTAGATCTCTCTCTTTTGCTTTAACAGATACCTAAGCTCCACGAACAGAACAATGGCTGGGAAAAATCATATCGCTAAAACTGTAGCCCCCTTTGCAACTTCTCCCTCTGTCCAATGCCATTTGAAGGACCAGTTCCATGTGCAGGGTTCCTGCATGCTGAAGCTCTCAGGAAACAAGTGGATGAACTCAGAGAGGAGTTGGCGAGGCTGAGGAACATTCAAGACAATGAGAAGTACATTGATGAGATGCTTCTTGCAACAACCAAGCTCTCCAGCAGAAGAGAAGATAGGTGCCCTCAGAATGAAAAAAATTGGACGCAAGTCACCAGGGTCTGCAGAATCACCATTTCAACTTCTCCAGCCTTGAACTGAAGAACCATTATGTTCCCTGGAAGTGGAGGAGGTGAAAACATCCCTGGAAAGGGAAGAACCAGAGCTCAAGTACCACAAAGTAGCAGAATCAGTGACCACAAGGAAGTGAAGGGTAGTGGTGGTTGGTGACTCTCTTCTGAGGGGTACTGAGGCGTCCATTTGCCAATGAGACTTGATGTCCAGACAGGTATGCTGTCTGCCAGGTGTGAAAATCCAAGATGTTATGGAGAGTTTGACGAGACTCATCAAGCCCACTGACTATTACCCAATGTTCCTAATCCATGTCGGGACAAATGATACTCCCAGGTATCCCACTGAGCATATCAAGAGGGACTGAGCATATCAAGAGGGACAGAGGGTGAAGCAGATAGGTGCACAGGTGGTGTTCTCTTCAATCCTCCCTGTTGAGGGTAAAGGCCAAGGCAGAGAGGCTCGCATCCCGGAGATGAATGCATGGCTGCGTGGATGGTGCCATCGAAAGTGTTTTGGTTTCCTGGACCATGGGATGCTATTCCAAGGGTTGAAGAGTAGAGATGGCATCCATCTGTCCAAGAAAGGTCGACGCATCTTCAGTAGTAGACTGGCTAATCTACTGAAAAGGGCTTTAAACTAGATTCGTTGTGGATGGGTGAAGAAAGCCACCAGGTAAGTGAAACATGAAATACATTTATGGAAATGGGTAAAAAGGATAACGTATGGAAAGCAGTGTGTTTAAATGCCCGTAGCATGGGAAATAAGATCCCTGATTTTGAAGCTTTGGTGGGAGTGGCCAACTTGGATTTAGTGGAAGTTACAGAAACATGGTTCACAGAAAACTATGACTGGGATATAACTATACCAGGCTATACTTTGTTCTGAAAGGACAGGGTAGGAAGAAGGGGAGGAGGAGTGGCACTATATGTAAAACATAATATTAAAGCTTTGGAATTACAGAGCTTAAAAGGGAGAGAGGAGGCACTGTGGGTTAAACTAGAAAGAGGGAAATAGAAATCTATTTGCATTGGTGTGATATACAGACCTCCTTCACAAGAGGAAGAAGTGGACAGAGAGTTAATTGAAGACATACACAGCATTGCTAGGCAAGGGGAAGTGCTACTGATAGGGAATTTCAATATGCCAGATGTTGATTGGCACATTCCTGCTGCAGTATCATCTAGAATTAAGGAGATCCTGGTTCTCTACAGGGAGAACTATTCAGGCAATTGGTAAGAGACCCCACATGTGAAGGAGCCATACTGGAATTGATGCTTATCAATGGTGAAAGTGTTTCTGATGTTATAGTAGGAGATCATTTTGCATCCAGTGATCACCAGATGGTGTGGTTCAGTATTAGGACTAGGGCTGTTAGAATCCATTAAAAAGCGAGGGTCTTAGACTTTAGGAAATCTAACTTTGCCAAGATTGGCCAATACATCAGGGAGTCGTTAGCGGGATGGGAACAGCTGGGGGATGTAGAAAAACAATGGGAAAAACTGAAAGGGGATATTTTAAGGGTAACCAACCTTCTTGTTAAAATGGTAAATAAAGATAAAAGGAAAAGGAGACTGCTATGGCTTTCGAAAGAAGTAGCTGAAAAGGTGAAGAAAAAGAGGGAGGCCTTCATGAAATACAAGAGATCACAGAGAGAGGAAGACAGGCATCTATATTTGGAAAAACTTAGAGAAGCTAGCAAAGTAGTCAGGAAAGCAAAGATTCAAAAAGAGGAAGAAATAGCCAATGCAATAAAATGGGGGGATAAGACATTTTTCAGATATGTTAGTGAGAAGAGGAAGGGCAAAAGTGGACTTGTCAGACTCAAGAGTAAAGGGGAGGAATATGTAGAAGCTGATGAGGATAAAGTGGAATTGCTTAACAAATATTTCTGTTCTGTGTTCACAGTTGAAGAACCAGGAGCAGGACCTCAGAAAACACCCACAAACAGGAATAAAAGTGAGGGGTATTTTGAAGAATTTTCAGAAGACTGTGTTCGTGAGAAACTAGCTGAACTTAAAGTAGACAAAGTGATGGGACCGGATGGGATACCCCCTAGAATACTGAGGGAACTTGGGGACTTTCTAGCAGCTCCACTGACTGACATTTTCAATACCTCATTGGCGTCGGGAGTGGTGCCAAAGGACTGGAGAGAGGCTCATTTATTTTTTATTTATTTACATTCTCTCATATACCGCGCTATTCTGCATCAGTGTGGTTTACATTGAACAAACTGAAATTACATTGAACAGGGCATTATAACTTGGAGATAACTATTTTACAGGGAACATGGGCTCATGTGGTACCTTTGCACAAAAGCGGAAGTAAGGATGTGGTTGAAAACTACAGGCCAGTTAGTTTAACTTCGGTGGTGAGTATATTATTGGAAACGCTACTGAAAGAGACAATAGTGAGGTTTCTGGAGTCCAGTGGATTACAGGATCCAAGGCAGCATGGATTCACCAGAGGCAGGTCTTGTCAGACAAATCTGATTGATTTCTTTGACTGGGTGACCAGGGAGTTGGAATGAGGGAGAGCCCTTGATGTGGTGTATTTAGATTTCATTTAAGCCTTTGACACTGTTTCTCACAGACGCCTTATAAACAAACTGAGCACCCTAGGGATGGACCCTAAAGTTACTGCTTGGTTTAGAAATTGGTTGAGTGGGAGGCGACAAAGGGTAGAGTTAAATGGAACTGACTCTGAGAAGATGGAAGTTACCAGTGGTGTGCCCCAGGGATCTGTCCCTGGTCTGATTCTTTTCAACATCTTTGTTAGTGATATAGCAGAAGGGCTGTCGGGTAAAGTTTGCCTCTTAGTTGATGATACCAAAATCTGCAATCGAGTAGATACCCAGGAAGTTATAGATAACATGAGGAGGGATCTAGCTCAGCTTGAAGAATTGTCTAGAATTTGACAGCTGGGATTTAATGTTAAAAAATGTAAGGTCATGCATTTGGGCTGCAGCAGTCCAAGAGAGTAATATAGTATAGGGGGTGAAGTACTTTTGTCCTCTAAAGAAGAGCGGGACCTAGGCATGGTCGTGTCTGATGATCTTAAAGTAGCTAAACAGGTAGAAAAGGCGACAGCAAAAGCTAGAAGGATGCTTGGGTGCATACGGAGATGAACAGCTAGCAGAAAAAAGGAGGTGATAATGCCTCTGTATAAGTCTTTGCTGCGACTTCATTTAGATTCAGGAGTGATATGCGGAAATATTTTTTTATGGAAAGAGTGGTGGAACTGTGAAATAGTCTCCCAATGGAGGTGGTAGAGATGAGGACGGTATTCGATTTCAAAAAAGTATGGGAGGAAAGAGAGACTAGATAGGCCATGTGGTCTTTTTCTGTCATCATTTTTCTATGTTTCTATGTTTTTTTGCTTTTCTTTCACCTTTGTTAAGTGTGGAATACATATGGTCTGGGCTTCGACGATAGTATTTTTAAACAATGTACATTCTTGATGTAAACCTTTAACCTTTGCAATTGTTCCTTTTAGTTATTTGTTAACTATTTTCCTCATTTTATCAGTCTCCCTTTTGAAGTTAAAAGGTAGTACTATGGATTTCCTTACCATCCTCCTTCATTTATTAAATCAAATGCAATCATGCTATGATCACTATTGCTAAGTGGCTCTAACACTGTAACCTCTTGCACCAGATCCTGTGTTCCACTAAGGACTAGGTCCAAAATTTTTAATTTCTCTGACTCGACATGGTACTTTGTAGCAGATGATAATTATTCATATCACATATCTTCCTGCTTCAGGGAGATAGTCTCCAATTCAGTACTAAATTCACTTGTCTTTAACCAATTGAAGAGTCTTTTCAGTGCTGGTAGAATCACTCTCTTCAGGATCTAAGCCGTTTCTGCAGCACTCCATAAATGAACTCGCCAGGCAAGCCTCCGTGTTACTTCACTGGCAGGGCCTGACATGTTCATCTCCATCTATGCGGAGTGCCTGCCTGACTCAGAACTGCAGGCGGTTCTTGGCAGCATGGTGTAGTAGGGGAGGATGTGTCTGTGTAACTGTACATAGTCTGTTTCTGGAATGCAGTGACGCACAGGGTGCTGTATCACTGATTGCCACTTTTTGTTGAGTGGTATCAGTGCAGTAAGGCATTATTTATTTATTTAACAGTTTTTCTATACCGCTTTATCATTTCAAAGTGGTTTACATTGTAACTTAAACTTGGTAAACATACATTAAACAGGGACATTGATAACTTGGATTTTTCTGAGCAATGGAGGGTTACGTGACTTGCCCAAGGCCACAAGGAGTGCTAGTAGGAATCAAAGCCTGTTCTCTTGGTTCCCAAGCCAGTGCTCTAACCACTAGGCTACTCCTTTGCATCAAAAGAGGAGCCGCGATCTTGCAGAAGGAGAGGAAACCTGTGAAATAACAAAACTGGAAACAATAGACCATAGCGGGCCCCCAGACTCTGTAATCTGGAATGAAAAGCGAACAGTTGCTTCCTCCGTTAAACAGTGGCTTTGTGGAAGTCCGGGAAGAAGGCTACCTTTTGCCATCTACTTTAAGGGAGGGATTCGATCGCACAGCTGCCAAGATCTGCGTTACCTGTGAATGCCTAAGGGCACAAAAGATAATTGGCCGCAGTTGCCTTACATTGGGCCCCGAGTGCGTTGGGATCCTGTGCGCCTGCTCAATCTCAAACGGGACCTCAAACGTGATCTTCAATATTTTTGGCACCAGCGATATCAGGGAAGAAATTTTGTCCGTGCACTCCGCTCCTTCAGGAACACCAATGATCCTCACATTATTCCGTCTCGTTCTGTTATTTAAATCTTCTAAATTCTGTTCCAGTTGACGCATCTGTTTGGAATCAGCTATGACGCATTTCAACTTTTCCTCATGCGCAGAGACCTTACCCTCCAAGCAGTTGAGATTTTCAAATAGTGCGGCCACTTGAGCTTTCATTTCTTTCAACTCCATGATGTCAGCTTGAAGTTCACCAAGCGTTTCACCATTAGAGGCCACCATCTCGCGCACTGCACGGATCTCATCCAGAACTTCTTGTAGGCCTACTGGGGCCTCCCCGGCACTTGGCATCTTCTGCGGTGAGGGGCAATCAGATTTGGCTCGCTTAACTCCAGAGCCCGTGGAAGAGGGGTAATCCAGTCTTGTAGGTTTACCAGTAGGCATCTCAAGCACAGATTCCTCCGTAAAAGCCCGGGGAATCTAGCATTTGTAAGGCATAGGGGGTACATAAGAACATAAGAACATAAGATATGCCATACTGGGTCAGACCAAGGTCCATCAAGCCCAGTATTCTGTTTTCAACAGTGGCCAATCTAGGTCATATGTACCTAGCAGTTTCCCCAAGGGACACAGGTTCCACAATGCTTGTATTGGTTCAAGCATTGATATCCTGGGTCCCTTCTTAATAATGGCTTATGGACCTTTCCTCCAGGAACTTGTCCAAACCTTTTTTAAACCCAGCTACACTAACAGCCTTTACTACATCCTCCGGTAACAAATTCCAGAGTTTGATTACACGTTGAGTGAAAAAATATTTTCTTTTATTAGTCTTAAATAGTTTACCCGGTAGCTTCATTGCATGTCCCCTAGTCTTTCTATATTCTGATAAGGTAAACAATCGATCTACGTTTACCGTTCCACTCCGCTCATTAATTTATAGACTTCTATCATATCTCCCCTCAGCCGTCTCTTTTCCAGGTTAAAGAGTCCTAACCTTTTTAGCCTTTCTTCATAGGAGTATTCTTCCATCCCCTTTACCATTTTGGTGGCTCTTCTCTGAACCTTTTCTAATAACTCTATATCCTTTTTAAGATACGGCGACCAGAATTGCACACAATATTCAAGGTGCGGTCTCACCATGGAACGATATAGAGGCATTATAATATCCTTTGTTTTATTTTCCATTCCTTTCCTTATCATACCTAGCATTCTATTTGCTCTCTTGGCCGCCGCTGCACACTGGGCCGAGGGTTTTAACATGGTATTCACAATGACGCCTAAATCTTTTTCCCGAGTGGTGGTTCCTAATGTGGAACCTTGCATCGTGTAACCATAGTTTGGGTTGTTCTTCCCTAGGTGCATAACCTTGCACTTGTCCACATTAAATTTCATCTGCCATTTTGATGCCCAGTCTTCCAATTTATCAAGATCCTCTTGCAATTTTCCACAATCCTCTTGGGTTTTAACAACTTTAAATAGTTTTGTGTCATCTGCAAATTTGATAACTTCACTCGTTATTCCACTTTCCAGGTCATTTATGAATATGTCAAAAAGCAGCGGACCCAGCACAGATCCCTGGGGTACACCACTATTCACCTTTCTCCATTGGGAAAATTGGCCATTTAGCCCTACCCTCTGCTTTCTATCTTTTAACCAGTTCCTGATCCACAATAGTACACTGCCTCCTATCCCATGACTCTTTAGTTTTGCCAAAAGTCTCTCATGAGGGACCTTGTCAAAGGCTTTCTGAAAGTCCAGATACACAATATCAACCGACTCACCTTTGTCCACCTGATTATTCACTCCTTCAAAAAAACATAACAGGTTAGTAAGACAAGATCTTCCTTGTCTAAAGCCATGTTGGCTGTCTCTCATTAGTTCATACTTTAATTCGTGGTCCGTTTTTTTGAACGCAGATTAATCAATGTTCATAAGAATACGTCCAAGAAACATACTTATGTAAGAAATTATTTTATTTTATTTATTTATTTATTTATTTAACAATTCTTCTATACCGCGCTATTAAAATCAGCGCGATGGGGGGGCGGAGCCCGATGTCCAGCGGGATGGTCGCATAACGCTGAGGCTCCCGAGAGGCCTACTCAGAATCCTGAATTAACACCGGACATACTTGAATTTCTGCTCTGATCTTGCCGGGGCACATTGGTGAGATGGCGGGGACCAAACCCACGCGCCTGGAATTTGGATCTCCAGCGGCTTCTCACGGCAAACGCTCCAAAACTGAACCCCCGTCCCCGCAGAAGGGGCTGGCTTTGCGCGAGGGCCCCGAAATGCAGCAGGAAATCCTCGCAGAGATTAGAGGGGTTAAGGACCTCGTGCAGTCAAACGGTGAAGCACTCCGAGCGCTGCGGGAAGATCTTGGTGTACTGCAAGGCAGGCTAGAGGGGCTCTCTTCGCGTCAGGACAAAATGGAGAGCATATTAGACTCCCATGCGGTCCGGCTGTCCAAACTCGACAAAGTTGAACGTCAGGTGCGGGCCTTGCAGAAAGAAGTGGAAGATGGCAATAATAGAGCGCGCCGCAACAACATACGACTCGTGGGCATACCGGAGGGAGCGGAATCGGGAGACATGAAGGAGTTTTTATGTAAAATCCTCCCTTCCCTGCTCCAAATCACCTTTACCAAAGAATTGGAGATCGATCGCGCTCATCGTGTACCCACAAACATAACGCTCAACAGGAAGACCCCGCGGCCTATCATCTTTCGACTTTTGAGATATCAACATGTGGAGCAAATTCTCAGTGCCTCTCGGGCAAAGGGCCATATGGAGTTTGAGAGCCACAAGATCTCCTTCTATCCTGACTTGGCTAAACCCACGGTCGACCGCCGAAAGCGCTTTCTGGAATTCCGGCCGAGGCTTCAACAACTACAAGCACGCTATGGCCTGATGTACCCGGCCAAGCTCCGAGTCACGCTTCACAATCAGACAAGAACATTTGAGGACCCTGATCTACTAGCGGAGTTTTTGGATTCTAAAGAAGCCGACTTGATGCGCTGACTTCCAGAATATTCCTGCCAGTATTCTCATATTCGCTGTACCTGCCATATTGGATTTGCCGCGGCTCAGCAAAGAGTCTGTCGAGGGCGGTTTGTTGCCTTATTTTTGATGATATCTGTGACCCGACTCCATCTACCCATAGTAGCCTCGATGAGTATCAGAGACAGTGTTAATTATGGACTCTGGTGTTTCTTTTCTTTTTTTTATGTCTCTATCTTCCTCTCTAGGGCCTCCTCCCGCAGACATATGGTCGCCATATTCATTGGGGTTTTGCTTCTTCTCTAAGTTACTTTGGTACATACTTTTCAATATGGGGTGTATTAGCCAGCATACTCGGTGATCATGTCATTGTTGTACAGATTCTGATTATGTTGTATGTTTTCAAGCGCCCTTACCTAAAATGTCTATTACCGATTGATGGCACCATGTAAGATTTTCTCATTGAATGTAAAAGGAATCAATAATCCGATAAACCGGAAGAAAATCCTAAGCTATCTAAGTCATGAAGCTGCGGACCTGATTTTCCTCCAAGAAACGCATTTAAATTCGAAGGAAACTCTTAAACTCAATATTAAACCTTACATGGTGGCCGCCTATTCCCCAGCCGTTTCTAAGAAATGTGGGGTTGCCATACTGGTTAGGAAATCTCTGCATGCTACTATTATTGTGACTAGCTCAGATACAGCAGGTAGATGGTCCAGAGTTCACCTCAAGATAGGTAACCTTGAAGTTACATGTATATGCCTTTATGCTCCTAATGTGGATGACCCTGTCTTTTTTGCTACCGTTGCTCAGGTTGCGCAGGCCTCTGCTAATACTTCATTGATAATAGGGGGGGATTTCAATTTAGTTCTTGATCCCCTGATTGACAAACAGCCGCCTAGGACAAGTGGTCCCCCCAAGAGTCACACCACGCTTACCTCTGTGATCAAAGATCTTGCTTTAGTCGATCTATGGAGGTTACTACACCCCAATGAGCTTGACTTTACCTTCTTTCCCCCAATGATTGTCGATACTCTTGCGGCCTTTAACACTCTCATTCTATCACTGGGCCCAAACGGATGTCCTCAGGATGGACTCCCGCTGTGGAATAACCCCAGAATTCAAGTCCTAAATAGAACGATAGCATGGAAACCCTGGTACTCTAGGGGGATCTGGACACCCCAACAGCTCTTCTCTGCAGCTCGTTGGAAAACCTTTTCTGATTTACAAAAGGAATTTGCGTTACCAGCGAAACATTACTTTCAATTGATGCAGCTTCAACACTGCCTCAAAAGTGCTCAAATCATGCCGCCCTCTGTCCCTACTGAGGACGGGCTATTAGAAACTAATTCACTCTATTAGTAGTACACATGGGGTAGCCTCTAACTTTTATAAACTATTATGTCAGGGTACAGATACTGCCACTTGTAGAGCCCAACAAGCCTGGGAGCGCGAACTGCAAACCACTTTAAACCCCTGTGCAATGGAGCGTTTTCTGGAGCAAAGTAGTGCGGGTTTCCCGATCTGCTTCAGTTACCCAAACTCTCTTCTTTTTTGCACATAGATGCTTTTATACTCCAGAAAAAATAGCCAAATGGAACACAACTGCTAGGGACCAGTGTTGGTCTTGCCATACTGCTGTGGGAACCCTCGCTCATGTTATTTATGAATGTCCTCAACTACAGGTTTACTGGGGCGGGTCTGGGGTCGTATTCAATTTATCTTACACCTTCACGAGCCTCTTTCTTGGAAGATTGTGGGACTCCGCTCAGTGGCGGAGGTCCCCTCTCTTCCTAAGAAGGGTCGCTTTCTCCTTGATTTCATGCTGGGTATAGCCATATGTTTAATCACGAGGAATTGGAAGGATAGCTCTCGACTTACTGTCAATGAATGGTGGAACCTCGTCTGCTTATATAGTAAATATGAGCAGATATCTCGGAGAGCTATTCCCCATACTCAAACTCACTCTCGCTTGTCTAAATGGCAGATGCTCAATGATTATGTACAATCTGCTCATTGCTCCGACATGTCTGTTTAATGTACACTCATCATGTTTCAGATCACCGTTAGGTTTTGTAACACAATAATGCCAGTACACGCCCGCTTCGGGAATGATTAGTTTTCTAGAGAAGAAGCAGGGGGGAGGGGGGTGGCAGGGGTTTACTTTGGTGTATGTATCACATTCTATGTATGTATCTGTCTTTTAGCTGTATGTCTTCCTTTCCTTTGTTGTTATAAAAAAAAAAATCAGCGCGGTGTACATCGAACAAAGATACTACAATGTATACACTTAGAGGGGTTTAAAAGTAGGGTAAGGATTACCATCACGTATGCGCGGCGCTTCCCCGCAGTTAAGTGAAGGAGGGTAAGCGCGGGCAGCATAACCGAATGTAAGTAGCTTTAGTTTTTAGATCTAATAGAGAATTTTTAGTGTGTTTTTAAGTTTATAGTAGTTTAAGTTATTGTTATATAACCTGTTTGTAGGATAAAGGTCTCCTGATGAAAAAGTATTTGAAATGCCATTGAGGCGCCGGAGTTGAGCGTCGAGACCCTGGAGATTCAAGTTTTTTAAAACAAGTAATTTAGTACACAACGGTTCACCTGGGAACTGCTTTGAAGAATTGAATTTTGAATATTGAATATTGAATGATAAGTTTCTTTGAAGAAAAGCCTGGGATGTACATTGTGGTTTGCAACACACGCTGATAAAATTTCAGAATATAGAGAAAATAAATAAAAAAGTTAATTTCTTACATAAGTATGTTTCTTGGACGTATTCTTATGAACATCTCATTAGTTCATGACTATCTACATGCTGAGTAATTTTATTCTTTATGATGGTTTCTATCATTTTTCCCGGTATTGACGTCAGGCTCACCGGTCTGTAGTTTCCCGGATCACCCCTGGAACCCTTTTTAAAAATTGGTGTTACATTGGCGATCCTCCAATCTTCAGGTATTAGAGATGATTTTAATGATAGTTCACAGATTACTAATGGCAGGTCTGCAATCTCATATTTCAGTTCTTTCAATACCCTTGGATGTATACCATCCGGCCCAGGTGATTTGCTACTCTTCAGCTTATCTAATAGTTGTAATACATCTTCTCGATGTATCGATATTTCCTTCAATTCTTCTGCACCTTTAAATACCACTTCAGTCATGGGTAACATCCCTACATCTTCCTCAGTAAAGACTGAAGCAAAGAATTCGTTCAGTCTCTCCGCTATCGCCTTGTCGCCTCTTAGTGCTCCTTTAACCCCTTTATCATCTAATGGACCCACTGACTCTCTCACAGGTTTTTTGCTACGAATGTACTTGAAAAGGTCTTTACTTTGCGTTTTTGCTTCTGCAGCAAGCTTCTTCTCAAATTCTCCCTTTGCCTGCCTTATCAATGCCTTGCATTTGACTTGCCAGTGCTTGTGCTGTTTCCAGGTTTCGTCGTTTGGCTCTTTTTTCCATTTCCTGAAAGATGCTTTTTTGGCAACAACAGCCTCTCTGACCTCAACTTTAAACCATGCTGGCAGTTTTTTGGACTTCTTTCCACTTTTCTTAAAGCGTGGAATACAGCTGGTCTGGGCTTCCAAGATAGTATTTTTCAACAACAGCCAAGCCTGATGTACGTCTTTAACCTTTGCAACTGCTCCTTTTAGTTTTTTCTTGACTGTTTTCCTCATTTTATCATAGTCTCCCTTTCGAAAGTTAAAAGGTAGTACTGTGGATTTCCTTACTATCCCTCCTCCACTAATTAAATCAAAGGCGATCATGCTATGATCACTATTGCCAAGTGGCCCCAACAACCTTATCTCTTGCACTAGATCTGGTGTTCCACTAAGGATTAGGTCTAATATGGCTTCCCCTCTGGTCGGTTCATGAACCAGCTGCTCCAAGAAGCAGTCATTTATTTCATCTAGGAACTTTATCTCCCTAGCATGTTCTGCCGTGACACTGACCCAGTCGATACCGGGGTAGTTGAAATCACCCATTATTATTACTGTGCTGTAACTTTTGCTAGCTTCCTTGATTTCTTTGAGCATTTCATCATCCATTTGGTCATTCTGGCCAGGCGCTCGATAGTGCACCCCCACTGCCATTGCCTTCCCCCTTTTACATGGAATTTCAATCCATATAGATTCTACAGCAGATTTTGTTTCTTGCAAAACTTTAATCCTTTCTGACTCAATGCCCTCTCTAACATAGAGAGCAACCCCTCCACCAATTTGATCAGCTCTATCATTACGATATAGTTTGTACCCAGGTATCACAGTGTCCCACTGGTTGTCGTCCTTCCACCATATCTCTGATATTCCAATCATATCTAACCTTTCATTTAGTGCTATATATTCTAACTCTCCCTTCTTATTTTTTAGACTTCTAGCATTTGCATACAAGCATTTTAGAGAATGTATTTTATCCATATTAATTTGTCTGTTAGACATGAGTAATTTGGGGTCTTTAAGCTCTGTCTGCTCCATACTTGAGGGCATTTGGGCTACTTTACTCTTTTGTGGAACCTCTCTGCTTTTGGTAGTATCCTTCAAAGATACATTCTTCCGAACCATCTGCTCTTGGGCGACTGTCGGCTTTCCCCTAATATCTAGTTTAAAAGCTGCTCTATCTCCTTTTTAAAGGTTAATGCCAGCAGCCTGGTTCCATCCCGGTTAAGGTGAAGCCCTTCCCTTCGGAAGAGCCCCTCCTTTCCCCAGAATGTTCCCCCGTTCCTAACAAATCCAAACCCCTCATCTCTGCACCATTGTCTCATCCACGCATTGAGATTCCGGAGCTCTGTCTGCCTTTTGGGTCCTGCGCGTGGAACAGGAAGCATTTCGGAGAATGCTACCCTGGAAGTTCTGGATTTCAACTTCCTACCTAAAAGCCTAAATTTAACCTCCAGACCCTCCCTACCACATTTTCCTATGTCATTGGTACCAACATGTACCAAGACAGCAGACTCCTCCCCAGCACTATCTAAGACCTTATCTAGGTGGCGCGTGAGGTCCGCTACCTTTGCACCAGGCAGGCATGTTACCAGGCGATCCTCACGTCCACCAGCCACCCAGCTATCTACATGCCTAATGATCGAATCACCAACTATAACGGCTGTCCTAACCCTTCCCTCATGGGCACATGGCCCTGGAGAAACTTCCTCGGTGCGAGAGGGTTTTACATCACCTGGAGGACAGGTCCTAGTTACAGGATCACTTCCTGCCACACCAGGGTGATGCTCTCCTGTCACGTGACCTCTCTCCTCCATGGCAACAGGGATGCTGCCAGACTGGAGGTGGGACTTCAGGACTATATCCCTGTAGGTCTCGTCTATGTACCTCTCTGTCTGTCTTATGCTTTCCAAGTCTGCTACTTTAGCCTCTAGAGAACGGACTCGTTCCCTGAGAGCAAAGAGCTCCTTGCACCTAGTGCACACGTAAGACCTCTCACCAACTGGGAGAAAATCATACATGTGACACTCAATGCAAAAGACTGGAAAGCCCACATCCCGCTGTTCTTTACTTACTAAGGGTTGCTATGGATATTTATACTAATACAACTGAACCTAATACATGTAATATACCTTGTTCACCTGAAGCTTAACTAATCTCAGGTCCTTAGTGTATGACTGATTTGGGTAATGAGCTTCACCTGAGAGCACCTCCTCTCTTTTAAGATGTGTAAGTACCTATAAAGCTACGATTATCCCAGGGGTGGGAGGGAATTAACACTTATTAAAAGAGGGCTGCTACACAGTACCTTGTCTTGTGCTGCTGAGGTAAGCTATATTCTGATTTGATTTAAATTATAGCTCTTAGCTGCTGCTAGGCTCTAACTTCTTATGAAATTTAAAGTACAAGCTCTCTGCTGGGTTCTAAATTTAACCAGAAAGCTCTTTTCTGTGTTGTAAATTTAAGCTAAAAGAACTTTGCTGATGCTAGGCCCTGAGTGACTATTAAATGTAAACTACAAGCTCTCTGCTGGGTTCCAAATGTAACCAGAAAGCTCTCTTCTGTGTTTTAAATTTCAACTAAAAGTACTTTGCTGTTACTAGGCCCTGAGTGACTATTAAATTTAAAGTACAAGCTCTCTGCTGGGTATGAAATGTAACCAGAGAGTTCTCCTCTGTGTTTTAAATGTAAACTTAAACTGCTGCTACTAGGCCCTGACTGATTTAACAAAAATAGTGGATCACAGATTAATTAGCTTTAATACAAAGAATTCCTTTTAGAAAATTACCAGAAGTAAATACTCACAGTTGCAGATCTCCCTCCAGAAGCAACAGTCCCCCTTACCAGTCTTTCAAGACAGAGGGTAGGAATTCTTCACAGGATGAGGGCAGCTTACAATTTAGGCAGCCATCATGGACCCTGCTGGCTCCGCCTCCATGATCTTTGTCTTCTTGACATGAAGGTGTAGGTCCATTTTGAGACTATGTTCTTTGATCGTGAAAAGCAAATGTTTCAGATCATCTTCACTTTCAGCCAGTAATGTGGTATCATCAGCATAGTGAAGGTTGTTGATGAGTCTTCCAACAATCTTCACACCTCTAATGTTTTCATACGGGACTTATTCTACCTCGGAGGTGGAATACGTTCCCCTAGATGGAGAACATTGGATCTGGGACGTGCCGAAGAGGTGAGGGGGTGTAGAGGGTTTCCTGCAGCCAGACCCTGGCCACAGCAGGCTGATTGGGGGTCGGGCTGTGGGGAAAGATTTTCCTTTGCTGCCAAGGATGCCAGCTGGGCTAGCCAGGCATTTGCTTGGATGACTGGGTGGCCAGAATCAGGGCACGACCTGCACGTCCAGGCTGGTAGACCCAATTCTGATCTCACGGGCACATCTACTCCCTGCGTGATCAGAATCGGGTGCACTGGAGCATGTCAAGATTCCGACTGGCCGGACAGATGGGAGATGCACACAATGGAATTGGCCCCATAGCACTACAAGACAAACACAGCGCTGCACTGACACATGTAAAAGATTGTAGCTCTGATGAGCAGGGACTATCTAGTCAAGACAGACAACAGTGGCTGTAGACACGGGATACATCTAGGGGGAATGGTAAGGAAACACAAAGGAGATCAGGTGAGTTAAGATCCAAAGCGGCAGCTAAGAGGTGAGTTTTCAGTCTGGATTTGAAAAGGATCAGAGAAAGCACCTGATGTACAGACTCAGGTAGTTTGTTCCAGGCATAAGGAGCAGCAAGGTAAAAGTAGCAAAGTCTGGAGTTAATAATAGAAGAGCGATTACCCAGAAGAGCGGAGTTCCCAAGGAGGGGTGTAGGGAGGTATCAGAAAGGAAAGGTAGTGAGGTGCTGCAGAGTGAATGCACTTATAGGTCAGCAGGAGAAGTTTGAACTGGATGCGGACATGGATAAGAAGCCATTGAAGTGACTACAGAAGAGGGGTAATATGAACATGACAAGGCTGACGGAAGATTAGCCACGCAGCAGAGGGTTGAACGGATTGAAGGGGAGAGAGATGATTCAAAGGGAGACCTCTTTTTCTTATTCCCCCTGTCCCTGCTCTCCTCAAGAGTATGCATATTTAGATTTTTAAAGTCTTTTTTCATATCTCGTCTGGCACAGGCCCTGTGTCAGTTTGATTGACTTGCTCTTAACAGTTTCAATATCCTTTGTGAGGTAAGGTCTCCAAAACTGAACATATACTCCAAGTGAGGCCTCAGCAATGACTTGTAGTGACTCCTTCCTTCTGCTGCTTATGTCTCCCTGCATACAACCTTCCAACTTTGGCCACTACCTTGTCAAATTGTTTCATTGCCTTGAGATTCTCAGACACTATTATTTATTTAGCTAGGCTTATATACCACTTTTCTACTAGTATACATTCAGGTACTGCACATATATATTTTTCCTTTGTCCCTGAAAGGCTCACAATCTTTGTTTTTGTATCTGAAGCAACAGATGGTTAAGTGGCTTGCCCAAGGCCACAAGAAGCACCTGTGGGATTAGAAACCTGTCTTTCCAGCCCAAGGTTGCTGTCCTCTAGCAGGATTTGAACCCCCAGCCCTCCAGCCTGAGATAACTTGCTCAAGCCACTCTTCCAGTCTGCTATTGCTTCAAGGGTCTTTTCCTGTGCCATGCACACCAGCCTCTCGCCCCCTATTGCATACAACGCCTTTGGATTTCTGCATCCCAAGTGCATCACTCTGCACTTCTTCATATTAAAATAGAACTGCCAAGAATTAGATCATTCTTCTTATTCTGGAGATCTTTTCTCATACTGTCTACTCCCTCCTGAAATGTCCACTCTATTGCAGATCTTCGTTTCATCCTCAAAAAGAAAAATGTTTCCTTTTAACTCTTTGGTAATATCACTTACACAGACACCGAACAGGACCTGTCCCCAGAGATACCTCAGGCTGTACTTAAGCATTTTTTTCTGGGTGATGTTTTTAGGTTTCCAGTCATTTCTATTTTCCATGAAAATGGCAGTATAAATGCAGGACATTTATTGATATTAATTCCTAACACATTTCAGAAGTTAACTGTGTGTGTATCATGGTGATAATTGGAGATGTCAGGCTGCAGTTTTACTTAGGGCTCTAACACTCTTGCACCAGCCCTCTTCCAGCTTCCCCTTCAGCACTGTTAGAACTCTACAGTCTAACCTACGAGATGACTATAGAATATTATTTTGTTCTCATATCAGAGTTCTTTCTATATCTTTTCCATTGCTTTGTGTCCTTCACAGATCAGTTATGGTGCCATGGACCCTGTCTTCAGTGATCGGATTCGCTTCCCATCCTTTTACCGAATGGTCCCTAACGAACAGTCTCAGTATGACGCCATTATTCAGTTACTCAGGCACTTTGGCTGGACCTGGGTCGGGATCCTCATATCAGACAATTATCATGGGCAATCAGCAGGTGAAGAACTGAAGCAGGCAATTATTCAGAGTGGGGGCTGTGTTGAGTTTTTAGCGGTAATACCCATGATGGGGAGTAAACATGAACACATGATGCATGAGGTTATTCATCTGACTGTCACGTCCACCTGCAATGTGATCATTGTTTATGGGAGCATGACCTCTGTGCTCCAGCAGTTCATGTATAATGAGTGGGGCATGTACAGAGCACCACAGAAAGTGTGGATCTTATCGGCAACTCTGACAATTATTACAGATTATGGTTTAGCAGGTGCTTTCCAGTTTTTGAACTGTTCTTTAGCATTTTCAATTCCCAAAGGTGAAATTCCTGGATTCAAGGATTTTCTTCACAAAGTGAACCCTGCCATGTTTCCAGATGATGCTTTACTGAAAGAGCATTGGCAGGGGATATTGAGATGCAAGCTGCCAAATACAGAGAAGTATGGATGGAAACAGTTTGATAACTTGCCTAACTGCACTGGGTCGGAGTCTCTGAGCAGCCTGGATTCTTCTCTCTATGATGTCTATAATTTCAGGTTCTCTTACGGTGTTTATACAGCGGTCTATGCTCTGGCACATGCCTTACATCACATGCTGACAGCACGATCCTCACGGGGACAGGTTACCGACGGAGAGAGTCTGCGGCAGGGATTCCAGCCGTGGCAGGTAACCTGATGCAGGGTGCCAAAAAGCAAGAGGTTTGAACAGATTCATACAAAATTCAAGCACAAGAAACACAGATATCTGCACATCAAGGAAAACTAAGACACGGGCAGACACACACAGGCCATTTGTAAAGACATGACTATGCAAACAGACAAACCTGTGCACATTGACACTAAGCACATCCAGTAACACAGACAGACAATATAAAACACACAAACATAGGCACTGAAAGAGGTACTTTCAGAAACCCTGAAACAACACAACACATACAAACACACCCAACATAACTGGATCTACACAGATACACATTAGCAAAAGACCAGCACACGTTTGTGGCAGCCTCGGTATTTCCCCACCTCCCAGTCTGACCCTTCCCTTTCCCCCACCCTCACTCCCTCTCTTTCTCTTTCTCTTCCTTCTAGGCATTATCCGCCTCCTTCCTTCCTCCCTCGATTTCTCTGTCCCACCCCCTAAAATACTTTATCTCTCTCCCTCTATCTTTCTATTTCACTTCCATTTTCCCACAAAGTCTCTCTTTCTCTTTCTCATCGCCTCTTCCAGGCATTCCATCTGTCCGTCTCCCTATCCTTTCCAAGGCATTATCCCCCCCCCCCCCATAATAAAACTCTCTCTCTCCCTTCTCTCTAGGTATTCTCTTTCTTTCTTTCCCTTCTTGCTCCAAGGCACATTCTCTTTTTCTCTCTCTTTCCTTTCACCCTTTAACACACTTTTTTCCCTTCCTTCCCTGAAAAGAATACTCCCTTTCTCCTTTGACTTCCCTCCAAGGCACCCTCTCTCCCTCTCCTGTACTCATCCCTCAAAAAAACACGCTCCTTTCCCACCCCTAAAGCAACTTCTCTCTTACCCCCATGTCTTTCCATCTGTATACTCTCTCTCACCTCCACCCCCTTCTCCCAAAGGAATTTTCTCTCTTCCGTCACGCTCTCTTCCCAAAGTACTTTCTCTTCTGTCCTTTTATCTATGCCAAAAGCATTTTTTCCCTTCCTTTCCCCTTCCTCTCGTCTCCCATACTACTCTCTCTCTCTCTCTTCCTTCACCTCAAGGCTCTATCTCCCTGCCCCCCAAGGCAGACCTTCTTCCTTTCCCTTCCCTATGCCAGGAAAGGAAGGCAGAGAGAAACAGAGAGAGAGAGAGGGAGTCTTAAGGGAGAAGGAAGAGGAAAAGAAAAATAGTTCTTTGAGAAGAAAGATAAGCGAGAGAGAGAGAGAGAGAGAGAGCGCAAGAGAGAGACACACACACACAAAGCGAGATATTCCAGGGGAAAACAAGGACAAGATAGAAAGAAAGTGGAGGAACGGCATTATATGTAAAAATAATATCAAGGAATGAAAACTACAGGAGTTACGAAATAAAGAGGAGGAACTGTGGGGTAATTTAGAAAGAGGGAATGGAAGATCTATGTATATCAGTGTGATATACAATCCTTCCTCACAGGCAAATAGAAATTTAATTGAAAGTGTTAATGAAATTGCTGTAAAAGGGGAAGTGTTTTTGCTAGGTGACTTCACTTTTCCGGATGTCGATTGGAACATCCTGGCTTCAGAAGAAGTAGGGAGATCCTGGATTTTCTACAGGGAGAATAGTTCTGGCAACTTGTTATAGAACCAATGTGGGAAGGGGCAATACTGAACCGGGTGTTTGGAAAATAAGAACATAGGATGTGTCATGCTGGGTCAGACCAAGGTCCATCAAAGCCAGTATCCCGTTTCCAGTAGTGGAAAATCCAGGTCACAAGTACCTGTCAGATTTCCAAACAGGTGCACAGATTCCACAATGCTTATCCTGGGTCCTCTTTAGCAATGGTTTATGGACATTTCTTCCTGGAACTTGTCCAGACCTCGTTTAAACCCAGTGGGACCATGACATACAGGGCCTATCCAGGTCATGACCCTGTATATCTGGCATGGGTGAAAAGGCTGGGGAACTTATTCCACCTCAGTGGTGGACTAAGTCCCTGTGAAGCTGACGGCCTAGCCATGAAGGACAGGCTTGGAAGGACCTTTAGAGGGTGAGGCAACGTGGAAAAGCAGATCTAAATTTTTGCGGGGCAGTGGGGCTCCTGCATGGCATCCTGGTGCCATGGCCATGGGAAGTCACAGTACAGCAGAATTGGGGCCAAATGCAGGCCGTCCAGATTTTGGATATCCAGATCGCCCGTACGTGTCCTGTTCAGAATGGGCCTCTAAATGCATAACTTTTCACTTCTCCACATTAAATTTGTCAGACGGTTGCCTGGGTGAGAATCTTCACAGTCTTGGCAAGTGCATATATCTATATGATTTGCAAGGGATTGTGGGCAATGCAGTTCATTCACACCAGACACAGCTGCTGACAATAATTTAGTTGTGCTCAAGTGTTAAAGCCAATAAGAAATTTATTTATGGGGTTATTTCTCCCAACACAGATATGCTTGGTAGCACATAAATCAGGTTACTTGCTTCCAGTGTTTAACTTGGAAAAACAAAGTCAAAATCAAAATCAGGAAAACAACATTCAAACTTGTCAGGCATTAGCTAATGTTTTCTTAGCATATATCAAACAAACCAAAAGCCACAAAGAAAGAAAACAACTGTTCTTGTCAGGTTAACTTCTGATAACTTCCCACATAGATTCAGAAGTGATTCTCTCCTAGCTCACAAGCAATTAGGTAAGGCTCAATTGCTAGCAGTTACCAGCTGAAACCCCTTAGCTGGCTTGCTTTCTACTGTGTGGGTCAAATCCTGCTTCAGGAGCTTTTCTGAGTAGATTAAAGAACAAGTTTGTATTTCTTTGTGATGGTTGCTGTACTTTATAACAGAAAGTTACCAACGGAGTTTAGACAGAGAGCAGTCCATATAAACACATTCTTCATCTGCAATTATTCCCCCTTCTTCAACAAGCATAGGTTCAATATCATGGATTGGCACAGATGAATCTCTCAATGGAGCACTTTCAGGAGAATACTTGTTTCCCTGCTGTCTTTCAAGGTTATAGCTAGGGCATAGATCAGTGTTCATACCTGAGCTTCCATTGCTGCTAGAGTTCCTCTCTATATAGCCTGGCCAGTATGTAGTCCAGTTCTTATGTCCAGCCTTCCAATCCAGATCCCTGGACACTGGATCTCTCTTCACATACCTTCTGGCACGGGTCTTAGGGTCCTTCCACGTGCAGCCGTCTCCCTCACAGGTAGCGTCTGGAGATTCCTAGCTCTGCAGCACCATTCCTCTGGCTTTCCCCAGTCCAATGGTGTATGCTGGCCCTTGGAATACCTCCCAGTATACGTACTGCTCTGGACTCTTCTAGACCTCTCAAAGGCTTTTCTCTTCTTTCTTCCAGTGGGTTTCTTTCCCTCTCTGTCCATCCGGTTTGGCTTCTGCTTCTGATGATCCTTCAGATGAAACTGATGATCAAGCTCAAGCTGATTCTCAGGATAATGAGGACAATTCTCTGGATATCCAAGGTGATCATGAAGATGGTCATCTGTAGAATAAACTCTACTTTTATTCTGCTTAGATGAGTGCTCCTCCCTAATACAGCGCAGCTGTGCTGATTCAGGCCCTGCCCTTTGAGATGAGTGCTTAGGGATTACCTCATAGCCCTCCTGATTGAACACACGTTTCCCCACATCAGCTCCTCTAATGGCTGTTGGAAACCTGGTGCATTCTGGAACTGGTAGTCTTTTATGGGAAAATTCTGTTTTCTTATTTCTACCAGAACTGACAGGTTGCTTGTTCAGAGTCACTTCACCTTTTCTATAGCTCCTTCCTGAGCTATGATAAGCTTCCTTATCACAAATTTCATCTTCTATTTGAATGTCCAGTCTTCCATTTATCAAGGTCCTCTTGCAATTTCTAATAATCCTCTAGTGTTTTAACAACTTTGAATAATTTTGCGTCATCTGCAAATTTCGTTGCCTCACTGTTATAAAGCAGCAAGCCCAGCACAGATCTCTGGATTACTCCACTATTCACCTTTCTCCATTGAAAAAATTGGCCATTTAACTCTACTCTCTGCCTTCTATCTTTTAACCAGTTTCTGATCCACAATAGCACAATGCCTCCTAACCCATTACTTTTTTAATTTTGCCAAGAGTCTCTCAATAGGGACCTTATCAAAGGCTTTCTGAAAATCCAGATACACAATATCAACCGGCTCACCTTTATCTACTTGTTTATTCACACTTTCAAAAAAAATATAGCAGATTAGTAAGACAAGACTTTCTTTGGCTAAATCCATGTTGGCTTTCTCCCATTAAACCATGACTATTTACATGGTCAGTAATTGTTATTCTTTATGATGGTTTCTATCATTTTTCCCATTGCTGATGTCAGGCTCATCGGTCTGTAGTTTCCCGGATCACCCCTAAAACCATTTTTAAAAATTGGTGTTACATTGGTCATTCTCCAATCTACAGGTACTAATACTAGATCTGCAGTCTCATATTTCAATTCTTTCAGCGCCCTGGGATGTATACCACCTAGTCAAGATGATTTACTACTCTTTAGTTTATCAAATAGTTGTAATACTGTACATCTTCCCGGTTTATTGAGATTTGATCAATTCTTCCAATACATCACCTTTAAATACCAATTCAGGCATGGGTAATTTCCGTACATCTTCTCTAATAAAGACTGAAACAAAGAATTCATTCAATCTCTCCACTATGGCTTTTTACTCCTCTGTCATTTAATGCTCCAACTGACTCTCCCACAGATTTTCTTTGCTATGAATATGCTTGAAAAAGATTATATTATGCATTTTTGCTTCCAAGGCAAGCTTATTTTCAAATTCTCTTTGTCTGCCTTATCAGTGCCTTGCATTTAAGTTGCCAGTGCTTCTGTTGGTTTCTGAGCAAGCTGACTGATCCAGTTCTGCTCATCACAGCACCGAGGACTACACAAAGCTAAGCTAAAGATTTTTACAATTGCCTGTTTTTATTTTAATATAAATTTCAGCTTGGACTATAAGTTTAGGATTATTCAGACTGCCTACATTCCTTGCATAGCCTTTAAAATCAGATATCTGAGTGTGCCCTCAGTTCATATAAGGTCTACTAGCCAGAGACACCTATGTTCCCGCCCACCCTACCCCTCACCCCACCCCCCACCCACCCCAGGGTTGCATTGCCAATATAGTCATCATATACATTGACTTCTGTCCTTCAATTAGGTGTTGCACCCACCTTTATTTCCTTTTCTCTTTCTCCTAGGACCGCTTTATAACAGTCTTATTCAGCATGTCATGTATCCAGTGCAATAAATGTGGTGCTTTCATTCTAAGAAGAATCATTTGGAACCAAAGAGCTTGCCCTATATGCCTCAAGTTAGCTTCTATGCATAAAGAATTGACTCTACTAAGGGAAGAATTAGCTGCAATTAAACACTCTTCTTCAAGGGTACAAACTGAACAAAATCCACCTCAACTCCCACAAAGAATCAAACAGCCCAGGAACAAATGGATCACAGTGGGCTCCAGTAGGTTGTGACCTGTAACATGGAGACATCATATACATCAAGAGATATCCTTGCATAATGCCTTCTCTGCCTTGGCTAGTGAGTGCCCAATCCCTGAAAACTGAAGTGCCCTTTCATGAGAGAATCAATGCCCAACCTACTGATAATGCACCAAATATGAAGAAAAAAAATACAAAACAGAAAACTACTACGACTTTGAGATTCCATCATCAGAGGCACCAACTTGAGAAGACAGTTCAAAGGAGAGAAGATGGTCAGATGCCTCCCAGGCTCTTCAGCCAGCAGGAATACAAACCAAATTGTTGGTATAGTTAGTGCAGAAAGTGAGCACTCCAAAATTGACATTGTTATCCTCTTAGGTAGAAATGACCTGTCTAGAAACAGTACCTCGGCAGTTCAAAGGGACTTTCAGACTCTGGGAGAGAAACTCAAGCTCATTGTTAACACTATAGCATTCTCAGAAGTTCTACCTGTTCTTGGTAAAGGGGCAAAAAGGCTGCATTGCATAAACAACTTTAATACATGGCTATAAACCTGGTGCAAACAAGAAGGATTTGGATACAGTGGCGACTGGGGAAACAGATGGACCAACAAAAGAGACTATACTGTACTGATGGACTACATCTTTCTGTCGCAGGGAAAAGGATCCTAAGTGAAAAATTCAATCAGTATATGGACAGTCATTTAAACTAGGGAATGGGAGTGATGGATGGAGAACAACAAGTTCAGGACATCACTCCCAGCAAAAACATAACAACATTGGAAACAGCCAAGCTTTTAAACCATACATCAATGGCAAGTGGGAAGAGGCATGTAGAAGAAAATCAATGCAAAATACAGGCAAGCCAGTCAACAAATGCTGGAAAACAATGAACACAAATGCTAGAAGCCAAGCCAAAGTTCCTGATCTGGAAGCGGACTTGGACATTGTGACCATTACAGAAATATAATTTAACGAGTCGCATGAATGGGATATAGCCATAGCTGGCTATAATCTATTTAGAAGAGATAGAGAGGGTAGAAAAGGAGGCGGAGTAGCCCTATATGTCAAAGGCAATACTAAAGCTACTGAACTGCAGGGGACGTGGGGAAAAGAAGCATTGTGGATTATGTTGAAAAGAGGAGATGGCACTGTCATCCATACTGGTGTAGTCTACAGGCTTCCAACTCAAACTGAAGAAATGGATAGCAAATTGATTGCTGATATTGTAAATATATCCATGAATGGAGAAGTGATCATATTGGGCAACTTTAATTTATTAGTTTTATTATTAGTTAATTAGTTTATTCAGATTTGATATACCGTCCCCATGTGACATCAGGGCGGTTTACAATAAGCCAAAATAGTCGTAAAGAGGCACAAGGCTAGGATAAAACCTCTTACTACTTCTTGCGCCAAATTCATTCTATTCGTCCTTTTATTTCTGCTTCTGCCCTGACCACCATTACCATAGCTACCGTGCTTTCTCGTATTAGCTATTGTAACTCAGTTCTCACGGGTCTCACTCGTACTCAGCTACTTCGTTTACAATTACTACAAAACACTGCAGCCAGGATTATTACCTATTCCTCCCAAAGAGATCATGTCACACCACTTGACATCTTGTTCATCCAGGAGACCCATTTTAAGACCCATCAATATAGCTGGTTAAAATTAGCAGCTTATCCACATGTATATCTAGTGGACAATAAGCAAAATGCATGCAAAGGTTGAGTTTGTATTGTGATTTCAACTGGAGTGGTAGTAGAGGAACAGGAGGTGATCAGAGATGGGGTGTGGTGAGTTAAATAGAGGAGTCTTGCCCAGGAGGGGGAGCGGAATCAGGCAGACATCTTGTTCATCCAGGAGACCCATTTTAAAAGGAAAAGAACTACAATTGTAGACAGGAAAGTGGAAAATTATAAAGCGTAAAGAGAGAATACACAGGAGACGAACTCAGACAAACATCAATAAACCAGGTCAAGATTGAGAGACTGGGAGGTTGTATGCTGTGGTAAAAAGATGAGTTTTCAACTGAGACTTAAAAGCGGGAAAGTTGGTTTCTAGGCGGAGTGAAGTTGGCAAGGAATTCCACAGGGCTGGACCAAGGAAGAAAAAAGCGGAGTGCCGGGTTGATTGTAAGTGTGCACGTGAGGGTGAAGGGAGATGAAGACGGTTGATATGAATTGAACGAAGGGAGAGGGAGGGAGTGTGGAACTGAAGAAGGTCAGTGAGGTACTGAGGTGTTTGGGTATAAATGGCTCGGTGAACTAGAATAAGAATTTTAAAATGAATACAAAACTCGATAGGTAACCAGTGTAGGTGATGGAAAAGTGGTGTGACATGATCTCTTTGGGAGGAATAGGTAATAATCCTGGCTGCAGTGTTTTGTAGTAATTGTAAACGAAGTAGCTGAGTACGAGTGAGACCCGTGAGAACTGAGTTACAATAGCTAATACGAGAAAGCACGGTAGCTATGGTAATGGTGGTCAGGGCAGAAGCAGAAATAAAAGGACGAATGGAATGAATTTGGCGCAAGAAGAAGTAAGAGGTTTTTGAGAGGTGCGAAATATGGTCATTGAAGGAAAGATTAGAATCAAGCAGAATTTACCTGATGTGGACTGGAGGATTCCTTCTGCAAATCTGGAAAGAAGTAAAAAAAATCGTGGATGCCTTCCAAGATGCATTACTTAAATAAATGGTGATGGAACCGACCAGGGAAGGCTTGATGCTGGATTTAGTACTCACCAATGGAGATAGTGTGTCGAATATCTGGGTGGGTGTCCATGTGGGCAGCAGCAACATCACACTGTGTGGTTTGAGATTAAAGTCCAATCACAGCAAGCTCAAAGTCCTAGACTTCAAAAAAACAGATTTCAGTAAAATGGCTAAGTACCTGAAGGAGGAGTTGGCAGGGTGGGAGGGGATAAGGGAAGTGCAAATGCAATCGGCTAAACTAAAGGAGGCAATAAAAGGGGGGCAACAGATATGTATGTAAGGAAAGTAAACAAAAACAAGAGGAAAAGGAGACTTATTTGGTTCTTCAAAGAAGTGGCTGCACAAATAAAGGCAAAAAACACAGCTTTCCCAAAATTCAGAAGTTTGCAAACAGAGGAACAAAAACTATAAGAGACAAAAAGACAAATAAGGATATCAAAATCAAAGCAGAAGAAAAGAGCTAAAGATGTGAAGTGTGGTGACAAACTTTTTTTAGGTATATTTGGGAGAGGAGGAAATTTGGGAGAGGAGTTGCAGGACTCAAAAGTGATGGGAACGGATTTGTGGAAAGTGACATTGAAAAAGCGAACATGCTAAACAAATACTTCTGCTCTGTTTTTACTAAAGAAAATCCTGGAGAAGGACCACCTGTGATTGACAAATATACAAATGGAAATGGAATAGATACCAAACTATTCACAAAAGATGATGTGTTAGAACGGCTTGCAAAACTGCAGGTGGACAAGGCCAGGGGACCGGTTGGGATACATCCCAGGATACTGAAAAAGCTCAGAGAGGTTCTTGCAGGGCTGTTAAAGGATGTTTTTAATAGATCTTTGGAGACAGAAGTTCCACAGGACTGGAGAAGGGCTGATGTGGTGCCTCTTCACAAAAGTGGTAATAGGGAAGAGGTGACAAACTACAAGCCAGCAAGGCTTCCTCCGTGGCAGGAAAAGTAATGGAGGTGCTCCTAAAAGAGCAAATAATGGACTTTCTCGAAACCAACAGGTTGCATGATTCAAGACAACATGGTTTTACCAAAGGACGATCTTGCCAAACAAATCTGATTGAGTTCTTTGACTGGGTGACCAGAGAACTAGATCAAGGGCATTTGATGGATGTGATCTACCTAGACTTCAGCAAAGTCTTTGATACTGTTCCTCATAGGAGGCTTATCAGTAAACTCAACAGCTTGGGGAAGGGTCCCAAGGAGATGAAATGGATCAGAAATTGGTTGACTGACAGACGACAGAAGGTAATGGTAAACATAACTATTGGCCAGCTTGGTTATGGTTTTTTTTACATTTTCTTCTGGTCTTTTTCAGTGTTTATTTGCCCTTTTGTTCCGTGCACATGTATCACACTTATCACTTTTTGTGGGTTTCCCTGGTTTTGCTGTACATTGCTGACGGAAATGGTTTCTTTTCCCTTTAAATCAGCCCCAGATTTCATAGCGATAGTGTGCGGGGAGCCTCTCCCCTCCCACTCTCCGCCCATTGACCCTCTCTCTCCGCCCCTGGGGAGCCTTCCTCCGCCCTCCGGGAGCTTTTCTTCACCCTCAGCGCTCATTTGCGCCGCTGCGCGTGTTATTGCACGCTAAGGTACCTCTGCGCCCGATAATGCACCATTATTGCGCGATAAGGTACCTTATCGCATGATAACATCGTCTGGTGTACATTAAGATGGTTTAGTAAACATACCTCTTAATTTTTACAAATGAACACCAAAACCCCTTTGAGAGCTTTCCGGCATAGTATTACCTTGATTGCAATGGAGTCCATCACATGTATAATTTTCTCCCAGTTGGTGGGAGTTCTTACTGGTGCACTAGATATAAGGAACTCTCTGCTTTTCAGGGAATGAGTTTAACCTCTGGAGGCTAGAATACTAGATTTGGAGGAGATAAGACAAACAGAGGTATATAGACAAGACCACCAGGGGCATCATAGTGAAATCCCAGCTACAGTCTGGCAGCTTCTCTGTTGTCATGGAGGAGTGATGTCAGGTGAAAAGGGAGTATCAGTGTGGTGTGGCAGGAAGTGATCCTGTAGCTAGGACCTGTCCTCCCAGGTGATCTAAAACTCTCTACACAGAGGCGGTTTCTCCAGGACCATGTGCTCATGAGGGAAATGGCCCTGATATTTGGTGGTTTAATCATTAGGCATGTAGATAGCTGGGTGACTGGTGGACATGAGGATCACCTGGAAACATGCCTGTCTGATGCGAAGGTAGCATGTACCACCTGGATAAGGTTATAGATAGTGCAGGGGAGAAGCTTGCTCTCTCGGTACATATTGATACCAGTGGCATAGGAAAATGTAGGACAGAGGTTCCGGAAGCCAGATTTAGGCTTTTAGGTAGGAAGATAAAATCCAGAACTTCCATGGTAGCTTTCTCTGAAATGCTTCCCATTCCACACACTTTATCCATAAATCAGTGAGAGCTCCATAGTCTCAATATGTGGGTGACGTGATGGCACAAGGAAGAGGGTTTAAGATTTCTTAGGAACTGGGCAACATTCTGAGGAGGGAGGGAGGGGGCTTTTCCAAAAGGATTGGCTCCACCTTAACCAGGGTGGAACCAGACTGCTGGCATTTAACTTTTAAAAAGGAGATAGAGCAGCTTTAAAATAGATAACAGGGGAAAGCTGACAGTCATCAAAGAGCACATGGTTCAGATTGATATATCCTTGAAGTTAGGGCATCCTGATAGAGTGGTTCCAATAAAGGTAAAAGTAACCCAGATGCCTTCAAGTAAAGAGCAGACAGAGCTGAAAGATTCCAAATTATCCCTATCAACTGATAACCAGATTGTTTATATGAACAAAATGCAACCTTTGAAATGCCTGTATGCAAATGCTTGAAGCCTAAAAAATAAGATAGGACAGTTAGAATATATAGTACTAAATAAAAGGTTATATATATAATTGGCATCTCAGAGTCCTGGTAGAAGGAGGACAACCAATGAGACATCATGATATCTGGGTACAAACTATGGGGTATGTTTACTAAACTGCGGTAACGTTACATAACGCGCGTTAACGTAACTTAACGATCGTAGACGTTCCGCGGTGTGGTAAAACACCGCAGAAGGTGGAGAGAGGGCGGAGAAAAGGGGTCAATGGGCAGAGTGTGGGCGGGGAGAGGCTCCATTCACACTAATGCGCTGATCTGAAGAGCTGAATCCTAACGCGATTGAAAGCCTGCCGTTAGATGCACATTTGCAGGGGAGAGAAACCACCTTCATGTCAGCAATGTACAGCATAGGCAGGGAAACCTACAAAAAGTGATAAGTGTGATACATGTGCACAGAACAAAAGGGCACATAAACATTGAAAATGACCTCAACAAACTGGAAAAAAAACATAACCAAGCTAAAAAAAAGATATTAATCGTGGAAGGGTCTATACTCCGTCCCCATACAAGGTGAATGAGCCCACAGTGAAATAGCGCTGATCAGGGCTTTCCCTTGTTATTGGACAGGTGTCCTATGGCATGCACATGTCCCGCAACAGCAGGGTGGGCATGTCGGAACGGGCAACTGGACAGATGCCGGAAAAGGGAATACAGAGGGCCGCAGGCAGCACATGCTGTGGTGCAGCTGGGCCACAGTGCGGACTAGGGTGATGCCTAGGTGGCCCATACGAATGCTGAAACAGCAGAGCAGCCAAATAGCAACTGCTGAAGGCCCAACATGGGCATGACTGTGTTTCCCACAGTGTCACAGGGGATAGTACCCAGCAACTACCCCCAAGGGCATGGAACATTGGCAGGCAGTGCTGGGGGGAAGCGTGGACACCTATGCAGGCACCCCTACCCCAGAACCCGCACCATAGGCAGCCGCCTACCCACACACTGGATGGCCCGAGACTGCGCTCCACCAGCACCACCAGCAGAAGGGCATGTCAGCATGGTGGCAGAGGGATACTGGTGGTGGAAGGGGCAGTGGCAGCTGCCCAGAGCAGACCGTGGCCTAGCCCTGTGTAGGTGGGTGCCATGCACTGCAACAGACAAGCCCTGTCTGATGAACAGTCATGGTATCACCAGGGAATGCCCTGACTCTGCGACAACATGGTGGTGCAGTGCACAAAACCAGTGTATTCAGAAGCAGAAAGTCACAGGTTCAAGTCCCAGCTGTGGTTCCTGCCAACCCAGTCCCCATATTTTACCCACTACTAAAACGTGCTAATACAGACAGAACCTTTATTGCAGATGACATAAACATGCCCAAAACACATACATTTTACCCTACAGAGCACATAAACATGCGCATTACCTAGAGCAGAGTCTCCCAAATGCTGTACTGGAGGGCCAAACACCATCCAGGTTCCATGCTGCCTCTAATAAAGATGCCTGTGCTGCATTTCTATGCGCCGCCCCCATGGTATGCAGATGTATCTCATGCACATTCATTAGGGACAGCATGAAAACCCGAACAGTGTTTGGCCCTCCAGGACTAGAGTTGGGAACCTCTGCCGTAAAGCAGCAGCCAACAGGGGCAGACACACCCGCACCCACAGGCTCCATAATCCAATGCCTCCTGGAGAGGCAGGACATTGGGCCTTGCGTGCATCTCCCAATACTAGCACTTGCATACCTTAGCAATGCCACCCTAAACCTGGGAATACGGTACACAGCTATCAAAAGGTTGCTATGAATACTGGCAGATAGGAATTCCGAAGTTAAGTACAATTTTCTGATTGAGCTGCATCATGGCAACCTTTCTGATGTCTGTGGAGTGTGCTACATGTCTTGTGTCTGACAGTGTTTACCACCCTGGGGAGTGACCCCAACAGTATTGCGTACCATAACCATGCCTGCACTGTGCCCAGGACTGGTGCGGTGGCCAGGGCTGCCAAACACCTCTATAGTTGCACAGTGCTGGCATAGGTGTGGGGAGTGTGTGTCTGTCTATCCAGTGTGTGGTGGCTGCAAACACCCTCCACAGCCCACACTGCTAGCACTGTTGCCAGTATTGGCCTGCCAATGTGCATAATGAGGAGCAAGGTACTGTGGGAATAGCCAGGATAGGATGGCCTGGCCTGGATCCATCTGTACATAGCATAGGGCAATGGCTCGGACATTGTAGTGGCCAGCCACCACCTGCACGGACAGGGTGGCCACAGCATGTCCTGCTGGGAGGTCACTCTCACCCTGCCTGAGCAGTGACCACGGCATGGCTAGGTTCCCCCATAGTGCTATATACTATTTCTCTCATGTGATATTTATGGGTTCCTTTTGGGGCCCAATCACTCACTTATCTGCTTGGTGTGTATGCTGACATCCCAGTTCTGGGTACACACATCTTCTCCAGACTATGGACTAGCTAGCAGACTGTCTGCAACTAGTATGTGTTTTGCTGGAACACCTTGCAGGGTGCAGCGGATGGAGGCTTGCTGCTGGAGAATGTCAGATAGTGGTGGGGGGCAGCTGAGCATTTCCAGGCCTACTGTCTGTCTGCTATTGCTTTATGGATGTGTACAGCTCTGCAGTGCCTTCCCTTTAGGGTGTTTGTTCCCCAGCAGGACTGGGGTTGATGGTCTCCTCTACTGCTACCATTGCAGAGAGGTAGAATGTGGCTCTATTGGTGGGTGATCCTGTTTCCCACCCTGAGCCCCAGTGGGTGGGTTGTGTGGTGGTACATAATCCGCCTATGAGTCCAAATACCCCCCCCCCTTCACCTACATAATGTAACCATGGCACCAACACAGGATATGCACTATTCTGGGTGTATCATAGCCCATAAGGGCCATACCTGATTGACAACTTCAAATAGACACTAATGTATCCTAGGTATGTTTGAAGGAACTACCTATCACACACACTGGCACTGATGGGTACCTGCGACATGGCCTATTTCAGCTGTTGAAGGTGCTGCAGACCTGGTGCTGGCCGCCCCACCTCACCCTCAGGGTGAGCACAATACCCACACAATGTGACTGTCTGTAGCTACTCTGTGCCACTAATACACACCGTCGGCACCCCCTACCAGGCTGAGGTGCTGTGGGGTGCATACCCCATCTTGTGACCATCTGTGGACTGCTGATATGCATGTGCTGTGCATCATGGGTACGGGTGGGTTGCCTCTATCCTGGTAGCCACAGCAGACTGTGTGTGTGGTGACATGCAGTCCTTCTGTAGCCAGGGGTTTGCTAGCAGCTGTAGCCCACTGGTTACTTCACTGCCTGTGGAGCCAGAGGTCATGGGTTTTAGCCCACAGTGGGATTTTTGATAGGGATGTCCGAGGCATTGTCTATTTTTAATGTACATTAGTGCTGCCAGCAAAAACACCCTCAGAGTACTGTAACCTTAAGGTGCCTCATAAGGTGCCCCATAAGGCACCTTATAAAGTGCCTTATAAGGTCTCCTATAGGGGACATTGTAGGGTGCCTTGGCGGACAGTGCACTTTATAATGTGCCTTCTGGAGTGCCTTATAGGTTGCCTTATGCGGCACCTTAGGTTACGCCACTGTGAGGGTGTGTTTGCTGGCAGCACTAATTAAAATAAAACTACAATGCCTCAAAAAGCACTACTTAAACATAAAGGGAGATGCCTCAGCCAGCTTTACTCATTAGGCACACTGGGGGATTGAACTCATGTCCTCAGTACCATCAGTCAGTGTATGAACCATTGTGCTACACCTCTAGTTCTATGTTTAGATGTCAGCGCGCCTACTTAAGATTACCGCGCATTAATGTGCTTAGCGGCGTCTCGCCCGATAATGTGCGCAGCGCACGTTATCGCATGATAATTCCATTTTGCTTCATTAAGACTGAAACGCCCACTCCTTTTATGGCAGCCTGCACACTATCGCCGAGCGCACGTTAAGACTGCTTAGTAAACATACCCCTACGTTTTTTTCTATACTGCAAAAGGGAATTTTTTTTATTTGTGGTGTTGGGCAAAGCTCTGTCAGAGTTCATCGTCTTTGTTCCAGCTACCCATTCACAGCTAACTCTTTGAAGCCGCTGACCTCATCAAGTGTTATATCCTTCCCTACCCATCCCAGCACCCACCCACCCCATCTGAGAATTCTTGCTTTATAGGACAACTCCCCAATTAGCTACAATCAGGGACATAGAACAGCACTGTTACAACACACTTAAAAGAGGTTAACTGCTTTTTCTCTTAAAACAGGGGTGGGCAATTCCGGCCTTCGTGCACCACAATCCAGCCTGGTTTTCATGATGCCCCTAATGAATATTCATGGACCTATTTCCATACAATGGAAGGCAGTGGATGCAAATAGATCTCATGAATATTCCTTAGGGACATCATGAAAACCAGGCTGGATTGTGGTGCACAAGGGCCGGAATTGCCCACCCCTGTCTTAAAAGATAGCTGAGGAACAGGAAGGGACTTTAGAGGGTCTATCTCTTTTACCAAAGCTACATCAATTAAACAATGGCTGGGAAAAAATGTATTGCTGAAATTGTTGCCCCTGTACAGCTTCTGCTTTCTGCTTCTGTCCAGACAGATATTCCAATGCCAGTTGAAGGACTGGTTCCATGTGCAGAATGCCTGCATGCTGAGGGTCTCAGAAAACAAGTGGAAGAGCTCAGAGAAGGGGTGGCAAGGCTGAAAAGCATTTCAGACAGTGAGAAGTACATTAATAAGATGCTTCCTGAAACATCAAATCTCTCCAACAGAGGTGAAGATGGGAGGCTATAGAATGACAAACATTGGACCTGAGTCACCAGAGCCTGCAGCATCAACACTCTAACTTCTCCAACCCTTGAAGTGAAGAACCAGTATACAGCCCTGGAAGTGGAGGAGGTGGAAGCATCCCAGGAAAGGGAAGTACCACCACAGCTCACGCACCCAAAGGTTTCAGAATCAGTCACCACAGGGAAGTGAAGGGTCGTGGTGGGTGGTGGCTCTCTTCTGAGGGATACAGAGGCATCCATCTGCCAGCTAGACTTGTCCAGAGAGGTGTGCTGTCTGCCAGGTGCCAAAATATGAGATTATGGAGAGTTTGCCAAGATTCATCAGGCCTACTGATTATTATCTGATGTTGCTCATCCATGTCGGCACAAATGATACTGCTAGATATCCCTCCAAGCATATCAAAAGTAACTTCACAGCTCTGGGACAGAGGGTGAAGCATATAGGTGCACAGGTGGTGTTCATTTAAATCCTCCCTGTTGAGGGTAAAGGCTGAAGCAGAGAAGCTCGCATTCTGGAGATGAATGCATGGCTGCGTGGATGGCGTCATTGAGAATGTTTTGGCTTCCTGGACCATGGGATGATGTTCCAAGGGCTGCAGAGTGGTGATGGTGTTCATCTGTCCAAGAAGGGTCGAAGAGTCTTCAGCAGCAGATTCGCTAACCTACTGAAAAGAGCTTTAGTCTATATTAATTGGGGATGGGTGAAGAAAGCCACCAGGTAAGTGAAACATTAAGTACCTCTGTAGAAATAGATAAAAGATGCAACATCTGGAAAACAGTGTGCATAAAAGCCCGTAGCATGGGAAATAAGATCCAAAATGTTGAGGCTTTAATGGAAAAGGCCAACTTGGATTTAGTGGCAGTTACAGAGACATGGTTCATGGACAACCATGACTGGGATGTAATTATACTGGGCTATACTTTATCAGGAAGGATAGGGTAGGAAGAAGAGGTGGAGTGACATTATATGTAAAAATTAATATTAAAGTTACAGAATTGCAGGGCTTAAAAGGAAGAGAGGAAGCACTGTGGGTTAAACTAAAAAGAGGGAAAGGGAAATCCATTTGCATTAGAGTTATATACAGATCTCCTCACAGGAAGTAAAAGTGGACAAAGATTTGATAAAAGACTTACATAATATTACCATGAAAGGAGATAGGCTACTGATATGTGCAGTGTCATCTAGAAGTAAGGAGATCCTGAATTCTCTACAAGGACAACTATTCAGGCAACTGGTAACAGAACCAACACATGATGGGGCCATACCGGACTTAGTGCTTATCAATTGGGAAAGTGTTTCTGAAGTTACAGTGGGAGATCATCTTACATCCAGTGATCATCAAGTAGTATGGTTCAGTCTTAGGACTAGGGCTGATAAAATCCATTCAAAAGCTTAGGAAAACAAACTTTGCCAAGATGGTACAATACCTCATAAAGTAGTTAGCGGCATAGGAACAGCTGGAGGATGTAGAAAATCAGTGGGCAAAACTGAAAGGGGATTATTTAAGGGCAACAAAACATTTTGTTAGGTAAATAAATATATTTAAAAAATGAGGCTGCTATGGTTCTCAAAAGAAGTAGCCAAAAAGGTGAAAGAAAAGAGGGAGGCCTTCAGGAAATACAAGAGAGCACAGAGAGAATAAGATGGGCACCTATATTTGGAAAAACTTAGCGAAGCTAGGAAAGTAGTCAGGAAAGCAAAGATACACAAATAGGAAGAAATACAGAATGCAATAAAAGGTAAGGATAAGACATTTTTCAGATATGTTTGTGAGAGGAGGAAAGGCAAAAGTGGTATTGTCAGACTCAAAGATGAAGGGAGAAATATATAGAAACTGATAAGGATAAAGCCAAATTCCTTAACAAATATTTCTGTTCTATCTTCACAGATGAAGGGCCAGAAGCAGGATCTCAGAAAACATCCAAATAGGAACAGAAGGGATGGGAATCTTGAACGATTTTCAGAAGACTGTATTTGTGAGGAACTAGCTAAACTAAAAGTAAACAAAGCAATGGGTCCAGATGGGATGTGTTCAAGAATACTGAGGGAACTTGGGGATGCTCTAGTGGCTTCACTATCTGACATTTTCAATGCCTTTTTGGAGTTGGCAATGGTACCAGATGACTGGAGAAAGGCACATGTGGTCCCTTTGCACAAAAGTGGATGATGGATGACATTGAGAACTACAGGCCAGTTAATCTAACCTCTGTGGTTAGTAAATTATTGGAAAGTCTATTAAAAGAGAGAACAGTGAGGTTTCTGGAGTCCAATGGATTGCAGGATCCAAGGCAGATTGGATTCACCACAGATAGGTCTTGTCAGACAAATCTGATTGATTTCTTTGATTGGGTGACCAGGGAGTTGGACCAAGGGAGAACCCTAGATGTGGTGTTTTTAGATTTCAGTCCATTTTTAGACACCGTTCTGCACAGACGACTTATTTTTTTTTTTTTAAATTCTTTATTTTCGTTTTATAACAACAAAGGAAAAGGAAGACATACAGCTAAAAGACAGATACAAAAGTGTAATACATACACCAAAGTAAACCCCTACCACCCCCCTCCCCCCTGCTTCTTCTCTAGAAAACTAATCATTCCCGAAGCGGGCGTGTACTTACATTATTGTGTTACAAAACCTAACGGTGATCCGAAACATGATGAGTGCACATTATACAGGCATGTTGGAGCAATGAGCAGATTGTACATAATCATTAAGCATCTGCCATTTAGACAAGCGAGAGTGAGGTTGGGCATGGGGAATAGCTCTCCGAGGTATCTGCTCATATTTACTATATAAGCAGACGAGGTTCCACCATTCATTGACAGTAAGTCGAGAGCTATCCTTCCAATTCCTCGTGATTAAGCATATGGCTATACCCAGCATGAAATCAAGGAGAAAGTGACCCTTCTTAGGAAGAGAGGGGATCTCCGCCACAGAGCGGAGTCCCACGATCTTCCAAGAGAGAGGTTCGTGAAGGTGCAAGATAAAGTGAATACGACCCCAGACCCGCCCCCAATAAACCTGTAGTTGAGGACATTCATAAATAACATGAGCGAGGGTTCCCACAGCAGTATGGCAAGACCAACACTGGTCCCTAGCATTTGTGTTCCATTTGGCTATTTTTTCTGGGGTATAAAAGCATCTGTGTGCAAAGAAGAAGAGAGTTTGGATAACAGAGGCAGACCGGGAAACCCGCACTACTTTGCTCCAGAAAACGCTCCATTGCACAGGGGTTAAAGTGGTTTGCAGTTCGCGCTCCCAGGCTTGTTGGGCTCTAAAAGTGGCCGTGTCTGTACCCTGACATAATATTTTATAAAAGTTAGAGGCTACCCCATGTGTACTACTAATAGAGTGAACTATCTCTAATAGCCCGTCCTCAGTAGGGGCAGAGGGCGGCATGATTCGAGCACTTTTGAGGCAGTGTTGAAGCTGCATCAATTGAAAGTAGTGTTTCGCTGGTAACGCAAATTCCTTTTGTAAATCAGAAAAGGTTTTCCAACGAGCTGCAGAGAAAAGCTGTTGGGGTGTCCAGATCCCCCTTGAGTACCAGGGTTTCCATGCTATCGTTCTATTTAGGACTTGAATTCTGGGGTTATTCCATAGCGGGAGTCCATCCTGAGGACATACGTTCGGGCCCAGTGATAGAATGAGAGTGTTAAAGGCCGCAAGAGTATCGACAATCATTGGTGGATGGCGGGTGTCTACTTGATAGGACATACCGGGGAGATGGGTCAACGGAATTGGGCTACTAAGCTCCTCTTCTATGTCAAGCCAAACTGGTCTGCTGTCTGATGAGGTATCTAGCCATCGGGCACCTTGCTTAAGTAGGAAGGCTTGATGATATCTAAGAAAATCAGGAAATCTGGTACCCCCTCTTTCCTTTGCAGACTGTAATTTTTGTTTAGCTATCCTTGGTGGCTTGCCCTGCCAGAGATAACGGACGAGAAGGCCCTCAATATCTTTATAAGTATGTAGCGGGAGTAAGCATGGCAGCATTTCTAAAATGTAATTCACTTTGGGGACTATCATCATTTTCACAGTTTCTAAGCGGCCCCACCATGTAAGAGATAAGGGAGACCAACGATTCGTGAGCTCACGGACTTTGGAGACTACCTCTTTGACATTAAAACTGATAGTGTCTTCTAAAGGAGAACAGTAATGGACCCCGAGATACTTCACCATGCGGGATTGCCAAAGGAAGGGAAAGGCCTGCATGTCAGCCTCATGTACCCAGCGGTTCAGTGGGAATGCTACAGATTTGGTCCAGTTAATTTTATAGCCCGATAATTGTGAGTATCCGTCAATCAGATCCAAGACAGCTGGAACCGAATCGAGGGATACGAAAAGCATAAGGTCATCTGCATATGCAGAGAGTTTAACCTCCCTACGACTGAAGGGGACACCTCGAATACGTGCGGACTGTCTAATAAGGAGGGCTAGGGGTTCAAGATCTAGATCAAAGAGCATTGGTGATAGGGGGCAACCTTGACGCGTGCCTCTTTGGAGATTAAATGGCTGAGACTTGATGGCATTAACACAAATACTGGCGACGGGTTGAGTATACATGACTTGGAGATATCGGAGGAAGCCCTCCCCAAAGCCATACCATCGGAGAACTGCAAATAAGAAAGGCCATTCTAGGCGATCAAAGGCTTTTTCGGCATCCAGGGAAAGACCCACCCATGGAAGATATAGATTGGCAGCACTGGATAGCACATGGCACAAGGTCCGAGCATTGTCAGCAGTTGATCTGCCGGGTATAAAACCGCATTGGTCGGGGTGAATTAGGGTGGCCATCCTGTCAGATAGCCGGGTGGCCAAGATCGTTGCGAAGATCTTATAATCGGCATTAAGTAGGGAGATTGGACGGTAGTTGGCGGTTAGTAGCGGGTCTCTGCCTTCTTTCTCAAAGACTACCACATTAGCTGCAGAAAAGGATCCCAAAGAGGATGTATCTACCGCAAGGGCAGTAAAATAGAGTTTTAAATAGGGAACTAAATCTGCACTGAACGTTCTGTAGAATTCGGTCGGGAGACCATCGGGCCCTGCGGCACGGCCCGAGGCTGTTCGTTTTAGGGCAGATTGGATCTCTGAAGTAGAGAAGGGTTCATCCATCGCATCCCTATCATCTTCAGAGAGGGTCGGCCGCTGAATGCCAGAAAGCAATCGCTCGAATGTCTCTGACGAGAACTCACATTCAGATTGATATAGGCGGGTATAGAAATCCCGAAAGAGCTCTACAATGTCGGAGTCTGTGGTCACTATGCCCCCTCCCTGTGGAGCTCGAAGGGCCGCTACGCGTTTGGCTTCTTTTTGACCTTTCAAGGCGTTGGCTAAGAGTCGACCGGCTCGGTTATTTTCACGATAATATGTCCCTCGCTGAAGCTCAATACTCTTAGAAGCTGCAGTTGAGAGGATTGAATTATATTGAAAACGGAGACGCTGTAATCGAATTAATACACATGGATCAGTACGTGAAGTTAGAACTCGTTCGCCTGCTTTTATTTGTTGGTCTAGTGTGAGTAGCTGCTGTTTGCGTTGTGTCCGCAGGCGGATTTGATAGCTAGTGATCGTTGCTCGAATGGCCGCTTTGAAGCCCTCCCACCAAGCCCAATTCGCAGTATCCTGGGGTAGATTAAAATGGAAGTAATCCTGTATGGCTGCTCGAATTTCTACCTGGAACTCTGGCTGAGTTAACAGGGCTCTATCAAAGAACCAGGCCCCCGAATTCCCTTGGGGTGCAGTAGTGTGTAATTGAAAGGAAATGGCGGCATGATCTGAAATATGTTGGGAGTGAATCTTAGCAGTGTCCACCTGAGGAACTAACAGTTTTGATATTAGAAAGAAGTCTATGCGAGACTGGGATTTATGAGGGGAAGAGAAGAAGGTGAAGTCAAGCTCATTGGGGTGTAGTAACCTCCATAGATCAACTAAAGCAAGATCTTTGATCAGGGAGGTAAGCGTGGTGTGACTCTTGGGGGGACCGCTTGTCCTAGGCGGCTGTTTGTCAATCAGGGGATCAAGGACTAGATTGAAATCCCCCCCAATTATCAATGAAGTATTGGCAGAGGCCTGCGCAACCTGAGCAATGGTAGCAAAAAAGGCAGGGTCATCCACATTAGGAGCGTAAAGGCATATACATGTAACTTCAAGGCTACCTATCTTGAGGTGAACTCTGGACCATCTACCTTCTGTATCTGAGCTAGTCGCAATAATAGTGGCATGCAAAGATTTCCTAACCAGTATGGCGACCCCACATTTCTTAGAAACGGCTGGGGAATAGGCGGCCACCATGTAAGGTTTAATATTGAGTTTAAGAGTTTCCTTCGAATTTAAATGCGTTTCTTGGAGAAAAATCAGATCCGCAGCTTCCTGACTTAGGTAGCTTAGGATTTTCTTCCGTTTTATCGGATTATTGATTCCTTTTACGTTCAATGAGAAAATCTTACATGGTGCCATCAAACGGTAATAGACATTTGAGGTAAGGGCGCTTGAAAACATACAACATAATCAGAATCTGTGCAACAATGACATAATCACCGAGTATTCTGGCTAATACACCCCATATTGAAAAGTATGTACCAAAGTATCTTAGAGAAGAAGCAAAACCCCCAAAGAATATGGCGACCATATGTCTGCGGGAGGAGGCCCTAGAGAGGAAATAGAAAGACATGAAAAAAAGAAAAGAAACACCAGAGTCCATAATTAACACTGTCTCTGATACTCATCGAGGCTACTGTGGGTAGATGGAGTCGGGTCACAGATATCATCAAAAGTAAGGCAACAAACTGCCCTCGCCAGACTCTTTGCTGGGCTGCGGCAGATCCAATATGGCGGGTACAGCGGATATGAGAATACTAGCAGGAATATTCTGGAAGTCAGCGCATCAAGTCGGCTTCTTTGGAATCCAAAAACTCCGCTAGTAGATCAGGGTCCTCAAATGTTCTTGTCTGATTGTGAAGCGTGACTCGGAGCTTGGCCGGGTACATCAGGCCATAGCGTGCTTGTAGTTGTTGAAGCCTCGGCCGGAATTCCAGAAAGCGCTTTCGGCGGTCGACCGTGGGTTTAGCCAAGTCGGGATAGAAGGAGATCTTGTGGCTCTCAAACTCCATATGGCCCTTTTCCCGAGAGGCACTTAGAATTTGCTCAACGTGTTGATATCTCAAAAGTCGAAAAATGATAGGCCGCGGGGTCTTCCTGTTGAGCGTTATGCTTGTGGGTACACGATGAGCGCGATCGATCTCCAAATCTTTGGTAAAGGTGATTTGGAGCAGGGAAGGGAGGATTTTGCATAAAAACTCTTTCATGTCTCCCGATTCCGCTCCCTCCGGTATGCCCACGAGTCGTATGTTGTTGCGGCGCGCTCTATTATTGCCATCTTCCACTTCTTTCTGCAAGGCCCGCACCTGACGTTCAACTTTGTCGAGTTTGGACAACCGGGCCGCATGGGAGTCCAATATGCTCTCCATTTTGTCCTGACGCGAAGAAAGCCCTTCTAGCTTGCTTTGCAGCACACCAAAATCTTCCCGCAGCGCTCGGAGTGCTTCACCGTTTGACTGCACGAGGTTTTTGACCCCTCTAATATCTGCGAGGATTTCCTGCTGCATTTCGGGGCCCTCGCACAAGGCCAGCCCCTTCTGCGGGGACGGAGGTTCAGTTTTGATTTTAAACTTTTATTTTCATTTTATAACAATAACAATACACACAGTAATAAAACAAGGATGATTGCATCAAAATAAAATGGAATAAACCGGAAAATAACCCCCATCAACCCTCCCCCCCTATGCTTCTTCTCTAGATAATAAAAAAAAAAAAAGAAAAGAAAAGATATTAACCCAGGCATGGGGTCCATAGCAATTATGTTAGAACATAAACATAACAGTCATGATATACTATGGATCAAGAGAGAGATATAACTAGACAGTCAAGTGCGAGCATTTGGCCGACTGCACGAAATCAGTGAGTAATTTCCATTTAGACACCTGGTAGCGGGCCTGAAGGGAAGGGGTAGCCCTACGAGGAATTTGTTCAAACTTACTATATAGACAGACACAATTCCACCATTCTAGAGGACTCAGTGAAGAGCTACTTTTCCAATATTTCATGATTAACGATATGGCAATACCCATTAGAAAGTCAAGGAGGAAGTAAGCAGACTTCGGGAGAGAGGGGATGCCCGCTGCAGAACGGAGTCCCACTATTTTCCAGGAGAGTGGTTCAGTAAAGTGTAAGATAGATTGAATACGACCCCAGACCCGGCTCCAGTAGTGTTGTAGTGCGGGGCATTCGTACATGACATGAGTGAGGGTGCCTGTAGCTGCATGGCAAGTCCAACATTGATTACTCAGAGTGGAAGTCCATTTGGCCAGTCTATCAGGGGTATAGAAACAGCGATGGGCAAAGAAGAAAAGCGTCTGGGTTAAGGAAGCCGAGCGGGAAACACGAACCACTTTGCTCCAGAAGAGGTTCCAATGTTCAGGGGTTAGAGTTACACCCAATTCTCGCTCCCAAGTCTGCTGTGCAGAAGGGGGGACAGCATTCTGAGGAGCACAAAGAGTTTTATAAAAGGTGGAAGCAACACCGGACTGAGCCCCAATAAAGGAGACCACCTCAGTTATCCCTTGGTCATGAGGAGTTAGTGGGGGAAAAAACCCCAGCACTCTTGAGACAGTGCTGCAACTGAAGCAGTTGAAAATAGTATTTAGAAGGAAGGCCAAACTCACAATGGAGCTCATTAATGGACTTCCAGCGAGCATTGTGAAACAGTTGATTGGGAGTCCAGATGCCTCTGGAATACCAGGGACTCCAGGCCACCGGCTTATGTTGAATTTGGAATCGAGCATTATGCCAAATTGGAAGCCTATCTAGTGGGCAAGCTAGGGAATCTAGGGAGCTGATGAGAACATTGAAGGAGCGAAGTGTATCCAGGAGCATTGGTGGATAGTGGGCATCCAGTGGGAAAGTCATTCCAGGGAGATAGCTAAGTGGAATGGGCTTACAGAGGTCTTCTTCTATATCTAACCATATTGGTCTGGACGGGAAAGAAGCGTCCAACCAACGGGCACCCTGTTTGAGAAGAAAAGAGAGGTGATAATTGAAAAAATCAGGAAATCTTATCCCACCATGTTCCTTATCTGACTGAAGTTTATGTTTCGCTATTCTAGGCGGTTTGTTCTGCCACAAAAATCTGATCAACAGGCCCTCGATATCTTTGTAGGTATGTCGAGGGAGAAGGCACGGTAACATTTCTAAGACATAATTAACCTTGGGAACAATCATCATCTTTATAGTATCCATACGGCCCCACCACGTAAGAGTAAGTGGAGACCAACGTTGGGTGAGCTCACGGACCTTGGTGATTAAATTTTTGACATTAAAAGCGACGGTTTCTTCGAGAGGATAACAGTAATGTACCCCTAAATATTTTACCATACGGGGCTGCCATACAAAAGGAAAGGTTTGCAAGTCTGCTTGGTGAACCTGGTGGTTTAGGGGAAAGGCGACTGATTTGGTCCAATTAATTTTGTAACCTGAAAGTTGAGAATAGCGGTCAATTAGATCCAGAACAACAGATACGGAGTCTAAGGAAACAAAAAGCATAAGATCATCTGCATACGCTGAGACTTTTATATCCCGACGGGGAAAGGGAGCGCCGTGGATATGTGGAGACTGACGAATATTAACAGGATTAGGGGTTCTAACGCAAGATCAAAAAGTAAGGGGGAAAGTGGGCACCCCTGACGGGTGCCTCTTTGCAGTAAAAATGGCTGGGACTTCAATGTGTTGGCACAGACACTAGCAGTTGGTTGAGAGTATAGCACTTGAAGGCAACGGAGAAAATTATCGCCGAAACCAAACCAACGGAGGGTCGCAAATAGGAATGGCCATTCTAGCCGGTCAAAGGCTTTTTCGGCATCTAGGGAAAGGCCAACCAATGGACGATCGTGGGAGGCCATATTAGTTAGTACATGACAAAGAGTCCTGGCATTATCAGCAGTTGATCTGCCGGGAATAAATCCACATTGATCTGGATGTATTAAAGTGGTCATTTTGTGAGAGAGCCGAGTAGAAAGAATAGTGGCGAAGATTTTATAATCTGCGTTAAGCAGGGAGATGGGTCGGTAATTGGCTGTCAGGTGTGGGTCTCTCCCCTCCTTCTCAAAGACCACTATGTTGGCCTCTGAAAAGGAACCAAGGGAGGATCCGTCGGCTACTAGGGTAGTAAAGTATTGCTGCAAAAACGGGGCCAGATCAGAGCTGAAAGTTTTGAAGAACTCAGCCGGAAGGCTGTCTGGACCCGCGGCACGGCCGGAGGCACATCTTTTAATTGCATCCTGTATTTCCACAAGAGGTAAACGAATGATCAAGGGCCGTGCATTCCTCAGCCGAGAGAGTAGGACGCTGTACACCAGCTAACAAGCGGTCGAAATGTTCAGGAACAAACTCACATTCAGATTTATACAAGCTAGCATAAAAATCGCGAAAAAGCTCTAAAATCTCATGATCTTTTGTGACAAGGCCATTCCCAGATGGGCTTCGGAGAGCTGCTACCCGTTTGGCTTCTTTTTTCCCCTTCAAAGCATTAGCTAGTAGTTTACCAGCGCGATTATTTTCCCGGTAATACAATCCCTGCTGGGATGCTATATTTCTAACAGCGGCATTATGCAAAATCTTGTTGTACTGAAAACGGAGACGTTGCAAACGAAGCAGAACACATGGGTCTGTTCGGGACGTAAGAATACGTTCACCAGCCTGTATCTGTTGTTCAAGGATCACCAATTGTTGCCTTCTTTGTTTCCCAAGACGGATTTGATAACTAGTCACCGTGGCTCGAATAGACGCCTTAAAACCCTCCCACCAGGCCCAGTTCGTTGTGTCAAGGGGAGAGTTAAAATGAAAGTAATCTTGTATGGCAGCCCGTATTACAGTTTGAAAATCCTGTTGGTCTAGGAGAGACCTATCAAAAGACCATGCTCGGGGACTTGCATTTTGCGCAGCAGTGTGTATCGTAAAAGATATGGCAGCATGGTCTGAAATGTGCAAGGGGTGAATCTTAGCCATACCAATCTGCGATACCAATGTTTTAGATAAAAGAAAAAAATCTATTCGGGATTGTGATTGGTGAGGAGCGGAGAAAAAGGTAAAATCCAAATCAGAAGGATTCAATAACCTCCATATGTCCACCAAAGCCAAATCAGCGATCATAGCTGTAAGTATGGAGAGACTCTTGGGTGGACCACAGGTTCTGGGCGGCTGCCGATCCACCAAAGGGTCGAGGACCTGATTAAAGTCTCCTCCCAGTATTAGTGGGGTATGAGCGGAGGCTTGCGCAGCTTGTGCAATTTTAGCAAAAAAACCAGGATTGTCAACATTTGGAGCATAAATACAAATACACGTGAATTCTAGATCCCCCACTTTGAGATGAGCGCGAGCCCATCTACCCTCATTATCTGAGCTAATATCTAGCACGGTGGCCTGCAGGGATTTCTTAACAAGTATGGCAACACCACAGCGTTTAGCAACAGCGGGAGAATACGCCACAACAGCATAAGGCTTGACATTAAGCTTTAGTGTTTCTTTAGCATTTAAATGCGTTTCTTGAAGCAGTACTAAATCAGCATGCTCAGTATTCAAATAGCTAAGAATTTTCTTCCTTTTGATTGGACTATTGATACCTTTGACATTCAATGATAAGAGCTTACAGAAAGCCATCTAGTAATATACAAAATTCTGAGAGAACATGAAGTTGCACATTATTCCCTAAACTATGCATATTGGTAGCAAGTGACTGTACACACGACATGAAATAATAAACTTTTGGTAGAAAGCATAAATAACCCCAAAAAAAAAAGAGACAGGCACCGAAGTGCACTAGAGAAGAAGCAAAACCCCAACTATTACTGGCGACCATGAGTCTGCGGGGGGAAGCCCCAGAGAAGGCCCGATACTGGCCATACTCCCTGCAGCAGGAACAAGTCCCGGGAGCCACCGAAGGGTGCAGAGAAGCAGGATGGCGGTTCAAAGAAGTAGGTCAGGAGAGCAGTCCAACCGCGTCCGCAGCGAAATCACTGCGATAGGCCCCAATGAGGTAGAGATTTAAGAGAGCTTTGAACAGCAACACAGCTTGATGGTAACATCAACGCATCAGTTCAGCTTCTTTAGAGTCCAAAAATGCAGCGAGGAGGTCAGGATCCTCGAAGGTCCTGGTATGGTTATGCAGCGTAACGCGTAGCTTTGCCGGATACAGGAGACCAAATCGGGCCTGCAGTTGCTGAAGGCGAGGGCGATAAGCAAGAAGCTTCTTTCGGCGGTCCATCGTGGGCTTAGAGAGATCAGGGAAGAAAGACACTTTATGCCCATCTATCTCGAGGTGATGATTAGCCCGGGCAGCAGCCAGAATTTGCTCAGCTTGTTGATAGCGCAGTAGCCGAAAAATGATGGGCCTGGGAGTCGTCCGGTTGAGCGCCATATTAGTGGGGACACGATGTGCCCGATCTATCTCCAGGTCCTTAAGAAACGTCGTCTTCAATAGAGAGGGTAGAATATTGCCCAGATATTCCCGCAGATCTCCTGCTTCTACGCCCTCTGGAGCTCCAATGAGTCGAATGTTATTGCGACGAGCTCTATTATTGCTATCTTCAAGTTCCTTTTGAAGGAGCAAAATCTGGCGTTCAGCTTTATCGATCTTCCCCATTCGCACCGCGTGCGATTCAAGAGTCTCCGCCATTTTGTCTTGGCGCAACGAGAGGCCCTCGAGCCTTTCCTGCATCATGGTAAGGTCCTCACGCATGGCGCGGATCGCTTCTCCGTTGGATTGTACCAGTTCCTTTACACCACGAATCTCCTCGAGTATCACCCGCTGCATTTCAGGGCTCTCACAGAGCGGCGCCATCTTATGCGGGGAAGGCAGTTCCGTTTTGGAGCGTTTGCCGTGCGACGAAGTGGGGGAGCCGAAATCTAGGCGCTGTGGTTTAGGTCCCGCCATCCCTCCGATGCGCCCCGGCGATTTTAAAGCAAAATAGTGAAGTTTTGCAGGAGTTTAGTCAGGATTCTGTGTAGGCCTCTCGGGAGCTTCAGCACCAGGCGTCTACCCCGTTGGACATCAGGCTCCGCCCTCCGGAGGTTCAGTTTTGGATCGTTTGCCGTGAGAAGCCGCTGGAGATCCAAATTCCAGGCACGTGGGTTTGGTCCCCGCCATCTCACCAATGTGCCCCGGCAGGATCAGAGTAGAAGTTCCAAGTATGTACGGTGTTAATTCAGGATTCTGAGTAGGCCTCTCGGGAGCCTCAGCGTTATGCGACCATCCCGCTGGACATCAGGCTCCGCCCCCCCCTGCACAGACGACTTATAAACAAACTGAGCACCCTAGGGATGGCCCCTAAAGTTACTAATTGGATTAGAAATTGGTTGATTGGGCGGTGACAAAGATATAAGTAAATGAAACTCACTCTGAGGAAAAGGAAGTTACCAGTGGTGTGCAGCAAGGATCTGTCCTTGGTCTGATTCTTTTTAACATCTTTGTTAGTGATATTGCAGAAGGGCTATTGGGTAAGGTTTGTTTGTTTGCAGATGACACCAAAATCTGCAATGGAGTAGACATCCGGGAAGGAGTAGATAATATGAGGTGGGATCTAGCTATGCTTGAAGAATACTCTAGAATTTGGCAGCTGAAATTTAATGCTAAAAAAATGCAGGGTCATGCATTTGTCCTGCAAAAACCCAAGGGAGCAGTGAAGTACTTCAATGCATGGAAGAACAGGACCTGGGGATGATCGTATTGGATGATCTTACAGGGGTCCAACTGTTAGAAAAGGCAATGACAACAGCTAAAAGGATGCTTGGGTGCACATGGAGAGGAATGGTCAGTGATCTTTATCACAAAGCTCATGGGAATATGCCCACGGAATAAAAGTCCCATTGGTGAAAACTGCATAAAAAAATATTTAAAACCTTCATGAATCAGTTATGTGCCATTGGGACCTTGCAGTCCCATTATTAAAAGTAACAATTATGTTCGCTAGGTGTCAGTAGTGACAAAATATCTAGGTCAATCTTTATTTGGATGCTGTGCTAGTGTCACAAGAACAAATCGCCATTCTTGCTATTTCCTCAGGAAACACATCTCGACAAAAAAATCACATAAAATGTAAAATCTTTGTATAAATATGCGTTTAGATAGTGTTAGTGCAGTATTTAGTTAAAATCTGGTGAAATATATCACAATAAAACATTCTGCATTGGTGTGCCTGAGAAGTCCCGTTGGTAAACTAGCGTTACTAGGCAACAGTTATAACAGGCTTAGGTGATGTTCAAATGGCAATGTGCCCAAATGAAATATTTGTCCATAATAATTTCTGTTTAGTTGTTATTCACCTATAGTACATGAATAGTATTATAATCAGTCAGCAAGTTGTCCACAGCAATTTAGACATTACTGTTATTCAATATTTTGGAAGAATCGACCTATAGTAACAGAATACTGACACATAAAACCAACACATGGAAAAATACTTGGTGAATGTCATATTTCTTTTTAGAATCTAAGGATGGCTTTTTCAACATCTATGTTTTATCATCGAAAATATGAAGTAGCTGTTGCTCAAATACCAGACAACGGTGAAAACACGACTGATGACGATGCATCCATGTTATTATCTAAAAGTGAACATGAAATTGAAGCAACTCCAACTGTTACGGCAATTCGTAAGAAACCTGGTCATAGAGAAAGTGGTGAACAGGGTAGAGTCGCTCGTGGTAAGTGAAAGGACCCAAATGGCACAAATGATATACTGGAAGAAGAGGTAGTGGAGAAGCAGAGAAAGACTGTTCGATTAGCAGAACCCCAGGACAACATCAAGTGGCACAAAAAGAAGATGGCTGATAAGAAGATATTGTTTGTGGATGGGACTTGTGGTCCAGCTCAGGATATTTTTGCTGCCTGCAGCAGTCCTGTTGATTACTTTTAGACATTCTTGTCACCAGAAATTGTGGACAATATTGTATCCCAATCAAACCGTTATGCAGTCTGGCATCAGCTGAAATATGGAGAGACGTCTATATCTCCAATTGAAGCAAATGAGCTGCTTGTGTTTTTGGGAATCAACTTCCTCATGGGTTATCACAAGTTGCCGTCATACAAAAATTATTGGAGTACACAGATGGATTTGGATGTCGAAATGATACAGGAGGCAATGTCCAGAAACCGTTTTTCCGAACTTCTACATATTCTCCATGTGGCAGACAATAATGATTTGGAACAAAACATACTTGATCGTTTATTCAAACTAAGACCTTTGATTACACAGCTAAACATGCAATATTAACAACTGTATGTTCCATCACAGATGCAGACCTCAGAAAACACCCCAAAACAGGAACAGAAGCAAGGGACATCTTGAACAATTTTCAGAAGACTGTGTTTGTGAGAAACTAGCTCAACCTAAAGTAGACAAAGCAATGGGACCGGATGGGATACACCCTAGAATACTGAGGGAACTTGGGGACGTTCTAGCAGCTCCACTGACTGACCTTTTCAATGCCTCATTGGAGTCGGGAGTAGTGCCAAAGGAATGGAGAGAGGCTCATGTGGTGCCTTTACACAAAAGCGGAATTAAGGATGTGGTTGAAAACTACAGGCTGGTTAGTTTAACTTCGGTGGTGAGTAAATTATTGGAAACGCTGCTGAAAGAGAAAATAGTGAGGTTTCTGGAGTCCAGCGGATTACAGGATCCGAGGCAGCATGGATTCACCAGAGGCAGGTGATTCCTTTGACTGGGTGACCAGGGAGTTGGACCGAGGGAGAGCCCTAGATGTGGTGTATTTAGATTTCAGTAAAGCCTTTGACACTGTTCCTCACAGGAGACTTATAAACAAACCGAGCACCCTAGAGATGGACCCTAAAGTTACTGCTTGGGTTAGAAATTGGTTGTGTGGGAGGCGACAAAGAGTACAAGTAAATGGAGCTCACTCTGAGGAGGAGGATGTTACCAGTGGTGTGCCCTAGGGATCTGTCCTTGGTCCGATTCTTTTTAACATCTTTGTTAGTGATATAGTGGAAGGGCTGTCGGGTAAGGTTTGCTTCTTTACGGATGATACCAAAATCTGCAATAGAGTAGACACCCAGGAAGGTGTAGATAACATGAGGAGGGATCTAGCTAAGCTTGAATAATGGTCTAGAATTTGGCAGCTGGGATTTAATGTTAAAAAATGTAAGGTCATGCATTTGGGCTGCAGCAATCCAAGGGAGCAATATAGTATAGGGGGTGAAGTACTTCTGTCCACTAAAGAAGAGCAGGACCTAGGCGTGGTTGTTTCTGATGACCTTAAAGTAGCTGAACAGGGGGGGCGGAGCCTGATGTCCAGCGGGTAAGACGCTTCGCGCTGAAGCTCCCGAGAGGCCTACTTAGAATCCTGACTTAATACCTATACAAAATTACTATTTCGCTCCGAGCTGACCGGGGTACCTCGGGGGGGATGGCGACCCATAAACCAGCGCGCTTGGACTTCGGGTCTCCTTCTTCTTCTCACGGAAAACGCTCCAAAACAGAGGTGTCCTCCCCGCAGAAGATGGTTCCATTTCGGGACAACCCCGAAATGCACCTGGAGATTTTAGAGGAAATACGCGGCGTGAAGGAACTGGTGCAGTCCAATGGAGAAGCGCTTAGAGCCCTGCGAGAAGACTTTGGAGTGCTCCAGGACCGACTAGACAGTCTCTCATTACGGCAGGACAATATGGCGGGGGTCCTCGACTCGCACGCGGTGCGCTTGGGCACACTAGACAAGGCTGAGCGCCAGATACAAAATCTTCAAAAGGAGTTAGAAGATAGCAATAATCGAGCCCGTCGCAATAATGTGAGGCTCATTGGAATACCGGAGGGGGTGGAAGCGGGAGATATGAGAGAATTCCTGCTCAAAACTCTTCCCTCCCTGCTGAAGATTACCTTTCATAAAGAACTGGAAATCGATCGAGCACACCGTGTTCCTACCCACATGGCGCTCAACCGCACGACCCCCCGGCCTATTATCTTTCGCTTGCTACGATATCAACAAGTGGAACAAATTTTAAATGCTGCTCGGGCGAACCATCATTTGGAATTCGAAGGTCACAAAGTCTCCTTCTTCCCTGATTTGGCAAAGCCTACCGTTGACCGACGGAAGAAACTCCTTGCTTTTCGCCCTCGACTTCAACAGCTACAGGCTCGCTTTGGCCTGTTGTATCCCGCGAAGCTCCGAGTGACTCTCCACAATCAAACCAGGACATTCGAAGATCCTGATCTGCTATCAACATTTTTAGACTCCAAAGAAGCAGAGCTGATGCGCTAATCCAACGACTTGGACTTTTATTTACCGGCTCTGTCCGCCATTTTGGAGGGCCCGATGCGGCGGTCATAGTCAAACACAGAGACTACCTGGACTTTCTCTCTTTCTTTCTATGTCTTTTTGCCTTTGGTCTCCTATCCCTCCATGATGTGTGCCTCGGTCGGATTCGGAGCACGCACAGTTCTACAGGTTATGTGTTTTTTTTTTTTCTCTCCATATCGGCCTTCTCTGGGGCTTCTCCCCGCAGACACATGGTCGCCAGTAATTTTTGGGGTTCTGCTTCTTCTCTACCGCGCTGCGGTTTTTCTTTTTTAATGTGGGGCGCTTCATTGTATTATCTAAGCTTATTTTCTTTTATGCCATATGTACAGCCAGATACAGTCAATCTGAGGGACATTCTGAAATTATGTGCGCTATTATGCTCAGAATTTTTCACTTGTTCAAATGGCCTTATGTAAAATCTTATCACTCAACGTAAAGGGCATTAATAGTCCAATCAAAAGAAAGAAAATCCTTAGCTATCTTAGCCATGAGCATGCTGATTTAGCGTTTCTTCAGGAAACGCACTTAAACTCTGCTGAAACACTGAAACTCAATGTTAAGCCTTACATGGTGGCTGCCTATTCTCCCGCCGTTTCCAAACGGTGCGGGGTAGCCATTCTGGTTAAGAAATCGCTGCAAGCTACTGTAATTGATACTAGCGCTGACAAGGAGGGTAGATGGGCCCGAGTACATCTTAAGGTTGGAGATAGTGAATTTACATGTATTTGCATTTATGCCCCGAATGTGGACAACCCTGCTTACTATGCTAGTATTGCGCAGTTGGCACAGGCCTCTGCCACTACTCCATTAATACTTGGTGGTGATTTTAATCAAGTGTTAGACCCTCTGATAGATAGACAGCCGCCTAGAACGAGTGGTCCACCCAAGAGTCTTGCTACCCTTACAGCTCTGATGCAAGATCTTGCGCTGGTAGATATATGGAGGCTGCTTCACCCCTCCGACTTAGAGTTCACTTTCTTTTCTGCCCCACATCACTCCCAATCTAGAATAGATTTCTTTCTCCTTTCCAAAGCACTGATTTCTCAAGTAGACACGACTAGGATTCATCCTCTCCATGTTTCGGATCATGCTGCCATATCTTTATCATTACATGTCTCTGCGCGGGACGATTCTCCCCGAGCTTGGTTTTTTGATAGATCCTTACTGGGTCAAAAGGATTTTCAGGTTGATATAAAGGCCGCCATCCAAGATTATTTTCATTTTAATTCACCCCATGACACAGCGAGCTGGGCTTGGTGGGAGGGCTTTAAAGCATCTATCCGCGCAACTATAACTAGCTATCAAATTCGGCAGGGCAAACAACGAAAGCAGCAATTACTGATTCTCGAGCAGCAGATACAAGCTGGGGAGCGCCTTCTCACGTCCCGTACTGACCCATGTATTTTACTCCGTTTACAACGCTTGCGTTTTCAATACAATCAGCTTTTGTACACTGCTGCTGTTAAAAATATTGAATCACAACAAGGGCTATATTATCGGGAAAATAACCGTGCTGGCAAATTATTAGCAAATGCCCTAAAAGGTCAAAAAGAAGCCAAGCGTGTTACCGCCCTCCGCAATCCGTCGGGGGGGGGGCTTGGTCACTAAAGATACCGAAATTTTAGAACTCTTTCGTGATTTTTATACTCGGCTTTATCAATCTGAATGTGATTTTGAGCCAGATATATTTGAAAGCTTACTTTCAGGGGTACAAAGACCGACCCTATCTGACGAAGATAGAGTGGCCTTGGACACACCCTTTACTGTCTCAGAAATTCACTCTGCTATCAAGAAATGTGCCTCTGGTCGAGCCGCAGGCCCAGACGGTCTCCCTGCTGAATTCTACAAAACTTTTCACGCTGACTTAGCTCCAGTTTTGAAACTTTACTTTTCTGCTCTGGCCGAGGAGGGTTCTCCTTCTGGGTCCTTTTCAATGGCCAACGTAGTAGTTTTTGAGAAAGAGGGGAGAGACCCGCAACTCACAGCTAATTATCGTCCAATTTCCCTCCTAAACGCGGACTATAAAATATTTGCCACCATTCTCTCTACCCGACTCTCTGATAGGATGCCTACCTTAATACACCCGGATCAATGCGGTTTCATTCCGGGTAGATCAACTGCTGACAATGCTCGGACTCTATGCCATGTACTGACTACCGCAGTCAATCTTGATCGCCCATTTGTTGGTCTCTCACTTGATGCTGAGAAGGCCTTTGACCGCCTAGAGTGGCCCTTCCTGTTTGCCGTCCTCCGTTGGTACGGATTCGGGGAAGGTTTTCTCCGTTGTCTTCGCACCATGTACGCACAGCCTACAGCCAGTATATGTGCCAACGCTTTAAAGTCTCAGCCTTTTCCCCTTCAACGCGGCACTCGCCAGGGATGCCCACTGTCTCCACTTCTCTTCGATCTCGCACTCGAACCCTTGGCTTTACTAATCCGGCAATCGGAGGAGATTCATGGAGTCCCCTTCACCCATAGGGAAATCAAAATTTCAGCGTATGCTGATGACCTTATGCTTTTTGTCTCTATAGACTCCGTGCGGCTGTCCTAGAGCAAATTGGTAAATACTCACAACTGTCCGGTTATAAGATAAATTGGACCAAGTCGGTAGCCTTTCCCTTAAATCCTTTGCTTCATCAGGCAGATATGCAACCCTTCCCCTTTTTATGGCAACCTCGCATGGTCAAATACCTTGGGGTTCACTATTGTTGTCCTTTGGAAGACACTATCTCCTTCAATGCCAAAGACTTAACCTCTAAAGTCCGGGCGCTTACTCACCGCTGGACTCCTTTAACACTTACCTGGTGGGGCCGTTTAGACACCATAAAAATGATGATTGTTCCGAAAGTGAATTATATCTTAGAAATGTTGCCCTGTCTCTTACCTCGACGTATATATAAAGATATAGAGGGCCTTCTGACTAGATACTTGTGGCAAAACAAGACACCTAGGATAGCGAAACATAAGCTGCAAGCAGATAAGGAAAATGGGGGTGTCAGATTCCCTGATTTCCTGAAGTATCATCAATCTTTTCTTCTCAAACAAGGCGCTCGTTGGCTGGAAGACCCAGTGCCGAGTAGACCTGTGTGGCTAGACATAGAAGAGGACCTTTGCAAACCGATTCCTCTTACTTTTCTTCCCGGTATGACTCTCCCATCAGACTCCCACTTTCCACCAATGCTTTTAGACACCTTAGGTGCCTTTCATACTCTTATGCAATCTTTAGACTCCCGACTCTGTCCGCTAGACCAGCTCCCACTTTGGTACAATACTCGATTTCGAATACAACATAAGCCGATGGCGTGGAGCCCCTGGTACACTAGGGGCATTTGGACTCCTAGTCAGTTGTTTCATGAAGGTCGCTGGAAAACTTTTAGTGAATTGCAAATTGAATTTGGTCTTCCAGCGAAACACTACTTTCAGTTGGTGCAACTTCAGCATTGCCTTCGGAGTGCTAGGGTGCTCCCGCCCTCGGCTTCCCCTACACAGGTTTGGTTGGAGACTATCCGATCTATCGGTAATTCATCGGGCGTAGCCTCCAATTTTTACAAAACCTTATGTAAGGCTATAACTAGAGATACCCCTATAGCGCAGAAAGCATGGGAGAGAGAATTGCATGTGACTTTGACCCCGGAGCAATGGAGCCTTGTCTGGAGTAGAGTGACACGGGTCTCCCGATCCGCCTCACTCACTCAGACACTCTTCTTTCTAGCCCACCGGTGTTTTTACACTCCTGATAGACTAGCCAAATGGAACACTACTCAGGGCAATAGCTGTTGGACATGTCATGCGGCCATTGGTTCACTACCTCATGTTCTGTATGAATGTCCCGCACTACAGTATTACTGGCGTCGGGTCTGGGGTCGTATCCAGTCTATATTGCACTTTCAAGAGCCCCTTTCTTGGAGGATAGTGGGACTTCGCTCAGCTGCGGGGATCCCCTCTCTTCCAAAAACGGCTTACTTACTTTTGGACTTTATGCTTGGCATTGCTATTTCCCTAATCACGAAATACTGGAAAAATAGCTCTCATCTGAGCCCTAATGAATGGTGGAATCATGTCTGTCTTTACAGTAAATATGAACAAATACCTCGTATGTTTGCTTCCCCCATTCAGACTCCTCATCATCGGTCTAAATGGAAGATGCTCAATGACTATGTACACTCTGCTCAATGCTCTCATCTGACTGTCTAAATTTGTATATATCTTTGCCTATGATTATTCTGTATCGCAGATACTTTTTTGATTGTTTTGATGTATAATCATTGTTGTTAGGAAGCGTTCACATGCTGACATAATCAGCTAGAGAAGAAGCGGGGGGGTGGGGGGTGATTGGGTTTACTTTTCTTTTTTGTATACTTGTTTTGTCTCCTTTGGTGTGTTGTTTCTTTTGTTTGTTGCAAAATGAAAATAAAAGTTTAAAAAAAAAAAAGTAGCTGAACAGGTTGAAAAGGTGACGGCAAAAGCTAGAAGGATGCTTGGGTGCATACGGAGAGGAATGGCTAGCAGAAAAAAGGAAGTGATAATGCCTCTGTATAAGTCTTTGGTGCGACCTCATTTGGAGTATAGTGTGCAATTCTGGAGACTGCACCTTCAAAAGGATGTGAACAGGATGGAGTCGTGCAGAGGGTGGCTACTAAAATGATTAGTGGTCTTCATTATAAAGTATATGAGGACAGACTGAAGGATCTTAATATGTACACCTTAGAGGAAAGGCGGGATAGAGGTGATATGATTGAGATGTTTATATACCTCCGTGGCATAAATGTTCAGGGAGAGAGCCTCTTTCAATTGAAAGCAAGTTCTGCTACGAGGGGACATGGGATGAGGGTGAAGGGAGATAGATTCAGGAGTGATATGCGGAAATATTTCTTTACGGAAAGAGTAGTGGATCCATGGAATAGTCTCCCAGTGGATGTGGTAGAGATGAGAACAGTAACTGAATTCAAAAAAGCATGGGACAAACACAGAGGATTTCTAAAGGTAAAAAGGGGACTGTTGTAGTTGTTAATATGGAAGGCCAGACTAGATAGACCATGTGGTCTTTTTCTGTCATCATATTTCTATGTTTCTATTTTTCAGTCAATTGATGAAGCTATGATTTTATTCAAAGGTCGCAGCTCAATAAAGCAGTATAACCCAATGAAGCCAATCAAAAGAGGCTACAAGATTTGGTGTCAAGCTGAAACAAGTGGTTATATTCATCAGTTTGAGGTATACCAAGGAAAGTCTTCTCAAGTCACTGACACTGCTATGGAAAGCCTTGGTCTAGGAGGTCAAGTTGTAGCAAACCTCTCAGAGTCACTACAGCAGAAAAATCATGTGCTGTATTTTGATAATTACTTTTCATCTGTTGTTCTGCTGCAGTACCTGTTAAAGAAATGTATATATGCCTACTGCACTGTAAGACCAGACAGAAATCTTCTTCCAAATCGCAAAGTAGACAAGGAGTTGAAGTGTGGTGACTGTGACTGGCGTGTGTCCGATAGTGGAATAGTGTTCATGAAATGGAAGGACAACAGAACTGTGCACATGCTATCAACAGCACATGGAACAGATGTAGCAGAAGCTGCTCGAAGAATGAAAGATGGTAGTAACATTCAGGTCGATCGACCATTACTTATTGAACATTATAACAGGAACATAGGGGGAGTTGATCATGCAGACATGTTGAGCTCTTTGTATGGACATGACAGGAAGTCTAAGAAATGGTGGCACAGGCTATTCTTTGGAATGATGGATATAACCCTGGTAAACTCATTCAGAGTGTATTGTGAAATAGTGGAGAAAGTTTCACTGCTGGATTTTACTAGATCTGTAGTAGGTGGATTATTGGCACACAAGTCAGTCAGCGACAGCGTAGTTCGCAGGCGGCAGACAGTGGATTCAGAAGCTGCCTCAGCTAACAGAGGAAGTCACTGGCCTCAATTTTCAGATAGTAGAGGTCGCTGCCCAGAGTGTTCTAAACAGAAAAGAGAATCAAGGCCATATTCATATTGCAGCTTCTGCAAAGTTCATCTCTGCTGCAACTCGAAGTTCAAATGTTTTGCCAGTTACCCTGGAATAAGTCCAAACCAGAAGGCTAATTAGTCTAACATCATTGAAATGTGAAGGACTATTAAATATTCCATAAATAAACAATGTTTTATCAAATTTTCATTTAGTTTTCATAACATATTCCTGTGTTTATAAACTTTGTGTACCTTTTAGTGTCTTCCTTTGGTTCCATGCCAACGAGACTGAAAAATCTAATTTCTGCTATTTAATATATAATCTTGTTTTAATCAAAAATTTGTTTTACCTAATACATTTGAGGTATGCTTAACCTAGATTTGCTCTGAAATTGTTTGATTTAAAAAATGTTGGGGTTTTTTGGGACATAAAGGGTTAACAGTCTAAATGTGAATACTTTGGAGGAAAGGTTGGAGAGGGTTGATATAAAAAAGACCTTTAAATACCTCAGTGGAATAAATACACAGGGGTTGACCCTCTTCCAGATGAAAAGAAGCTCTGGAGAATGGGGAAAAGGGATAGAATTGGTAGAAATTTAAGGAAATACTTCTTCACAAAAAGCGTGGCGAATGCATGAAACATCCTCCCAGTAGGGGAGGTGGAGACAAGAACTGTATCTGACTTCAGGAAAGTAAGGGACAGATACAGAGGATCTCGGAGAGAAAGGAAGGTATTGTAAAACTCAACAGTTCTTATGGATGGGCAGGCTGTATGTTCTATATATGTATCATATTCTATGGGCCTGATATTCAAAGGCATTTACAAGGATCAACGGGATATTCAGCAGCACTAACATGATTAATACTGCTGAATATGGTTTATGAGTATGGTTTTATTCAGTTTTTGATATACTGCCTTTCTAAAACTAAGCAAAGCAGTTTACAATTTCATAATAAAATCAGATAGAATGGTACTGCAATATATAAATAGGAAAGTTGGAGAAAGGAGAGGATAGAGACTGAATATTCACAGGTGTCGCCGCTGCCTGGCGGTCCAGAGGCATCACCCAGTCCAGGGGCGGCCCAAGAGGGGTGCAGGGCCATGTGCGGAGACTCAGTGCGGGGCCTCATTTGCATAAATACTTGCATAATGTTACCATACACTAACTTTTAGTAAACATGCCTCTTAATGAGTGTATGGATAAAGAAAGACTAAAAGATTTATACATTACTATAATCCAGTGCCAACCCCCAGGCACATTAGGAACTACTACAAACACTGCCCATTTAGACCCCATAGTGTAGCAGCTGATAAGCATGCAATAAATAATACCAGGAGTCAGTTCAAAGATCCAAGCCAATTTATTGTGTACAAGGCTCAGATAGTCAAAGCTTCAAAAAGGACTGAGCAAAGCTCTTACATATTCATTTTATACATTCCTTTTCAGTTTGATACATGCAGACTTTCTATTGGTCTCAACGCCCCCTGCACTTGTCCAATCAGGGACCCTTTCTGGGCCTAGCTCCCTGCTCCCCCTTCCCAACTGTTCTAACAAAGGTACAGTTTCTAGGCATTGATACTATCCTGCTCCGAGGTCGTTTCTAGCTCTAGGAATGCATGTATTGAAACATTTCTATCATCAGAACACAAAAGAATAATGGAAGATTTATGCACTCATGAAAACTTCTTACTAAGCAATTTTAAAACAGTTTTCTCAAACTTTTACAGACTTTGGTTCTTTCTCTTAGACGGGGGTTGGGATCAGGGCCTAACTTACAGGCCTTTCATATTTGCAGGCTATTATAGGCCATAGCCTACCACATTCCCCCCTTTGATTATTCTCACCCGCAAGTGAGAAAGGGTGAGAATTAAATCACAGATTATACTTGCGTAAAAGCATCATTTTGGGGTATAGGGTAATATTGCCACATAGCTTAAACTTTTGTAGCTGCCTTCCGTTCTACAGTGCTATCAATGGCTGCTGACTTTACTCGACTGTGATGAATCCAGGGTTCGAGTTCTGCAACTTTAACTGCTGTTGGGGTTAATAAGATGACAACATAAGGTCCCTTCCAATGCGGTGCCAACGGTGTCTTTCTCCACTCTTTGGTCCACACCGAGACTCCAGGCTTGAGAGGATGCAGGGGTTCTGTTAGATGGATGGGCAGCTGATCTTGTACCCACGTATGAAGACTCTGCAAAACAGAACTTAAAACCAATAGTTCTTGTTTAGTAATTTCAGATCCAGTCTGTTTCATATCTCCCTTTATTCCTTGTACAATAGGCGGGGGTCGCCCATACAGAATCTCAAAAGGGGAAACTCCTTAAGACTTAGTAGGGGCTAAGCATATCCTAAGAAGGGCTATAGGAAGAACCTGGGGCTACTTCAGGTGAACTTCTTGACAAAGTTTAGACAACTGAGGTTTCGGGGTTCTATTCATACGTTATACTTTTCCTAAATTCTGAGGTCTGTAGGCAGTATGCATCTGATAATGTCAATATCTCGGGGCCATACTTAAACCCTCATTCTTTGTACAGGGCCCCATGTGCATGCAAGTTTGTAAGGGCATACTTGGAATCTGTGTACACATTTAGACAGAGCCCTTTTCCTATTGTCAGTGCTCTAGTAAGAGCTATCAGTTCAGCTTTCTGTGCTGATGTTTCTGGGGCCAGAGCTGAGGACTCAACTACCAGATCAAGGGTCACCACTGCATATCCTGCACAACGATGCCCATTGATGACGAGACTGCTTCCATCTACAAAGAAATTCCGTTCAGGGTTCTCCAAAGGAACACAGGCAAATCCGGGCGACTTGCAAATACAGTGTCCATAATTTCTAAACAGTCATGATCAGGGGGACCAGGACCAACTGGTAACAGTGTAGCAGGATTCAAAGCTTGACTGACCATCAATTGCAATTGAGGACTCTCACACAGCATACTCTGATACTTCAACATTCGTGAATTTGTAAGCCAGAAACTTCCTTTGTGTTCCATAAGGATCAGAACAGAGTGTGGTACAGTAACTTGAAGATTTTGTCTCAAAGTGAGCTTGTCTGTTTTGCTCACTAGGAGGGCTTTAGCTGCAACAGCTCTCAAACAAGGGGCCAGCCTTTTGCAACTACATCCAATTGTTTTGACAAATAGGCTACCGGCCGTTGCCAAGATCCAAGAGATTGAGTCAGCACTCCTAGAACATTTCCTTGTGACTCATGGACATAGAGACTGAAAGGTTTCTGGACATCTGGTAAGCCCAGAGCTGGTGATGACATCAGAGTGGCTTTTAAAGATCAAAATGCTGCATCTTGTTCAGGCCCCCACTCCAATGGAGACCTTTCCATTCCTTTGGTAGCTTGATACAAGGGTTTTGCCAGCAGAGCGAAATTGGGGATCCATATACGACAGTATCCTGCGGCACCCAAGAAGGCTCTCACTTGCCTCCTGGTGGTTGGAGTACGAATACTGCATACAGCTTCTTTGCGTTCTGATCCCAAGCGTCGTATTCCGCTGGACAACAGGAATCCTAGGTATTTAACTTGTTTGACATAATTGTGCCTTGGCTCTTGAGACTTTGTATCCAGCCTCATTTAAAAGGTGCAAGAGTTCACTGGTGGCTTGTAGACATTCACTTTCTGAATTTGTGGCTATGAGCAGGTCATCCACATACTGAAAAAGAACCCTTTGTCCTGGGTTCACAGAGTAACTTGAGAGATCCTGATTCAAAGCAGCACTGAAGAGAGTAGGTAAATTCTTGAATCCTTGAGATAATCGAGTCCAGGTAAGCTGACCCCGCCTTCCTGTTGTGTGGTCTTGCCATTCAAAAGCAAACAAAAGTTGACTGGTGGGGGCTAGGTTTATACAGAAGAAGGCCTCTTTCAGATCCAGGATGGTGAAAAGAGTAGCCTCAGTGGGGATCAGTCCCAAGAGAGTATAAGGATTTGGTACCACTGGGTGTATAGTTTCAGCTGCATCATTTACCCGCCTCAGATCTTGTACTGGGTGGTAATCCCCTGTCCCAGGTTTCTTGACTGGGAGGAGAGGGGTGTTCCAAGGTGACTGGCACTCCTTGAGAAGTCCATACTTCAACAGTTTCATCAGATGGCAGTGGATTTCTTCAATGCTTCAATGGCTGGTCGGGGAAGAGGATACTGCTTCACATGCACTGGTTCTGCTCCTGGTTTGAGGGTGACGATGACAGGGGCTATGTTCTTCACTAGGCCAGGTGGATTATCTTCTGCCCATACTTCAGGCGGGGCTATAAGGTTGGTGGGTATACAGGAACTAGCTAACTTGGTTAGAGATGTACTATAGAACTGCTACTCTTCTTCTCGGAGAACAGTCAGCACCATCAATCCAGCAGGCTTTGGGTTCACAGTCATTTGCATTTCTCCCCCTTCAGCAAAGGATATCTCGGCCCAAAAGTGGAATAGGGTATTCAGGCATATACAGGAACTGGTGCGCTATTTTCTGTCCCCCTAGTTCACACATGCGGTTCTGCAGGAATGGCTTAGTGGCCTTAGCCCCAGTAGCTCTGACAATGGTGATGCATCGAGAAGACAAAGGGGCTACTGGCTTTAGTATTCTGCTCCTGTATCCCCCATAAAGTCCATATATTGGTCCCCTATTTTCAAACTGACCATAGGCTCCTGGGGACCCAGGGTGAACTTGGAGTCCGGTCTGGCCTAGTCTTCATCCACGTCATAGCCTGTCACAACTGCCACTCACTCAATAGCTTCTTCCCTCTCTTGCTGGAACTGTGCTCAGTTTATTTTTCCACGACTCTGAAATCAAATTCCTGTTCTCCAAGTACTCCCTCCTCCCCTCCTGGGGGTAGAGTCAAGATGCGGGCATTCACTTCTCTAATGTCCTTCTTCTCTGCAATGGGCGCACTGATTCGCACCCAGTGGGGGTCCAATTATTTTCATGACCCCTTCCACTTCCTCTGCTCCTTTGATTAGGAAAACCTCCTCCATGTAATTCAACTAAAGCAGCAGCAAGAAGATCTGCTTTCTTCTTCATTTTACATTCACTTTCTCTGTCACATTCATTTTCACGATTCACAAACATTTTCTGAACAACTTCCATTAACTGTGCTGTATTCATGCCCGCAAATCCATTCATTTTCTGTAATTTTCATCTTATATCTCTCTGGGACTGACTGACAAAAACTGCATTTACCATACGCAAATTCTCCTGGGCTGCTGGATGGTATGGGGTATATAGTGAGGGCTGCCTGCACTATTTGGATCCCACTTGGGGCCATCAAGGCTGATGGGTCTGCATAATACTGTTCATTAGTTCAATCAAATCCTAAGGTTTCTCAGTGTAGGAGGCATAATGCGTCTTTCAGTTCAGTAAATCAGTGGTGGAAAAAGGCACATAAACAAGGCTGGTCGGCCCTACCACAACCTGGCCTTCGGTATTAAGGGTGGGTAGGCCCTGGACCTGGTGCAATGGTATAACGTGACCATCCCTTTTACTGGTAGTTGTACTTCTGAAGGCATACGGCAATCGGGACTGTCTGGGTTCCACTTCGTGTTCTTGGGCGCTGGCTGTGAGTGACCCTGAACTGGCAAATGAATCCCTGCTTGCAGTATCATCGGTGGACTGTGGCCCACTCGGAGTACTTTGAACTGAGCCGGGGCTTCCGGTCAAGAGGGGGTGCGCATCCTCCTGCTGCGGAGGTGGCTGGTGAACTACTTGGTGTACATCTGCAGGGAGGTGTCCTCCCCTGTCCTAGGCTCTGCCCAGGGTGGTGGCAGAGCTGAGAGGACTGGCCTATAAAGATACTGGAACGGACAGAGTGGAATGTCTAGAGATTCTGGGGCAGAATAAACAGGCAGCTTTTTTTTTTCCCCAGACTTCCGGCCCCCCCCTCCCTTTGTGGCTGCTACTAATCTCCTACACTGTTCCTCATAGCAACGCTTTATCCAGGAGGGCTTTTTTTTTTTTCCCTTCACAAACACTTGACCAGGAATCTATATAGGGGAATTGATCAGGAAACATTTTTTGCACAATCTGATGAACACAGGAAACTACATTAACATCAAAGGTGCCCTCACGGGCCATGAAGTAGCTAACACTGGCCACTCCCTTTCACAGAGCATTTCTAATCGGGACGGAGACATTCTATTCCATAGTCTCCAACAAATCCCTTGCTAAAATTCTTAGTCATACATTTCAACAAAATTTGCGTGGACTCCGACCCCCCCCCCCACCCCCATGGTACTTGACAACAGACAGAGGGGGCGGGCAGTCAGGCTGCATTTTCCTGAGGACTAAACATAATGGATGTGTGTGCTCATTCTAAATAGGAACAATTTAGATAAAGTCCTTAAAATATAAAACTATTATTTTGCAACATGTTATAACAACAATTCCAATAGAAAGAACTATGGCTCTTAACATGACGGCCACATATCTGTTACGTATGACTGGAATAAAAATACTTGGCATGGAAACTAACTGCCAGCCATAATCAGCACTTAAGCCGAACAATGTCTCTGCAAAAGAAATTACTTTAAATCTTACAGTTCAGAAAGCAGACATTCAAAGGACATGTACATTCCCTCAGGATTTAAATCATTTTCAAGTCGCGATCTGGTACTACGGGCTCGGGGTGCTTCATAGTCCTGTCAGGGTTCTTAACCTCTACTTCGAAGGTCAAAGGAAAAACAAAAGCAGTTTCCTTAATTTCTCTATCATTTCTATTTGGACCATTACAGACAAGTAGGGCTCAGATATAACAAGAACAGTTGAGGAGATCGAAAGGGGTTAATAAGAACTTAACCCTTTCCAGGCTGAGCCCAAAACTGTCGGGATCCAAAATTCTGACTAAACATTCCTATTAAATGATATACTGTATAATACATGACCATAGCAGAAGGAACATCACTATTAGAACATATTGAATAAAACAGGTACAATTTTCCTGAAATAAGCACCAATTAACCCAGCTGCAGAATGTTGAAAATAAGCCTTCACAGGGTTAAAAGATACTAAACATTCCTTTCTACAGACACGCCCCTTCTCTCTCTGCTTGCCAGAGATGCACTGCTGTGCTGAAAAAAACCCTGAAATTAGTGAGACAGCTGTCTTTGTACTTAAAAGTGACTCCTGGGTTGGTTTTTCCTTCTTCTTTCTTCTTCTCTTAATACTATTCCTTAATTGGTAAACTGTTTCACAAATTACCCAACAGAATAATCTTACATTATACCAGAAGGGAAACCTGTGGTTTCAACAGATAACAAAACCAAATATAAAGAACAGACAATAAGGACAGGCAGGATGGCTGCAGGAGTCCGTGCAGCCCACAGAACAATAGGGAGACAAACACCAAACGCTTCCTCCTTTTTGCGACCTGGGCGCAGTCTCCTGGCCAGGAACTGCGCTACTCAGGAGTCCGCTCTCACTTAGTCTTATGTCTCAAGACCTCTCAGTCACACAAACAGTCATACCAGCAACAAGAAATCATTTTTCAAATGCCCAAGGTTTTCTGACTAACTGACTATTCCCAACCAAAGGGTCGAAGGCTTCTGCTCCGCTAACCCTTATGCGGAGCGTACTAGGACCGCCCTTATGAGAGGTGATCAAGCTCTCTTGTCTCGCGCACTCATGCAAGACTACCCCAGTTAGTCTATACCAAATCAGTCTCGCGCACTCATGCAAGACTTCCCCCAGGCTTCACTGACTAATAAACAAGAAAATGTCTACTCACCGGATCGGGTTCCCGATACCAAACCAGTTCTTGGGTTTGATCCTGGACTCCCCTCGGGTTCAGAGATGTTGGCCAGCTGGACCCAGTGGCCCACCGAAGCAAGGCGGAACCCTCTCCGATGCAATAAGACCGGTGGCGCCAGAGAATTCCCCTGCAGTCGGACAGACACGGTTCCAACCGGACCAAACCTTTGAGGCGAGAAGTCTTGGTATATTCACTTGAATACCATCACACTACCCAAACATTCCCGGCCAACGCACCAAGAATATGTAGCAGCTGATAAGCATGCAATAAATAATACCTGGAGTCAGTTCAAAGATCCAAGCCAATTTATTGTGCACAAGGCTCAGATAGTCAAAGCTTCAAAAAGGACTGAGCAAAGCTCTTACAGAAACATATTCATTTTATACATTCCTTTTCAGTTTGATACATGCAGACTTTCTATTGGTCTCAACGCCCCCTGCACTTGTCCAATCAGGGACCCTTTCTGGGCCTAGCTCCCTGCTCCCCCTTCCCAAACTGTTCTAACAAAGGTACAGTTTCTAGGCATTGATACTATCCTGCTCCGAGGTCGTTTCTAGCTCTTGGAATGCATGTATTGAAACATTTCTATCATCAGAACACAAAAGAATAATGGAAGATTTATGCACTCATGAAAACTTCTTATTAAGCAATTTTAAAACAGTTTTCTCAAACTTTTACAGACTTTGGTTCTTTCTCTTAGATGGGGGTTGGGATCAGGGCCTAACTTACAGGCCTTTCATATTTTCAGGCTATTATAGGCCATAGCCTACCACAATAGCAAACCCGCCGTATCCTAACAGCACTACCAGGACTCACAAAGCACCATACTCTACCCAGGGGCGGCTCAAGGCAGTCTGCTGCCTGAGGCGAAGAATGAGATGTCGCCCCCCCCACCACCTTAGAGGGGGCGGGGCTTTTTCAGAAATCCAATCAGAAACTGAACCAAATCAAAAAGCCGATTAGATTATATGGAGGAAATGCAAGATGTTTGCACACAGGGCCGTATCGAAATGCAATCGCGCCTTGTGCGACTTGCAACTCGGGCGCATGCCCCCCTCTCCCCCCATATTTCCATCCATCGCTGCCTGCTCTTTCCCTGCTGCTGCCACCCTCTGTTTTTTTCACGGTGGCACCGGCAGCAGGGAAAGAGCAGGCAGCGCTGGACGGAGGTATGGGGAGGAGGGGTGGGGGCATGCACCCAATCTGAAAGGTGCCAGCACTCTAAGCAAATCTGTTCCTCCCTGCTCTGACAACGTGTCGGAGGACGGAGGGACCAGACCTGCTTAAAGTGCTGCGAAAAGGCTTTGGGCGCATTTTAACTGCCTGCTATTGTCCTGTCAGTGGAAGCAAGGCAACAGCAGAGAGCCGAAATGCGCCCCCCAAGCCTTTGCCCCCTGTGCGGCTGCACTGCTTGCACAGGGCTAGGTACGGTCCTGTTTGCACACCAAGGAACTAAAAGACAGCAAGAATCAATAGCACAGTTTATAAAACTAAATTATAACCCATTTTCATTTTGCTATAAACTGTGTTATGGTTCTCCCTTTTTCTTTTTGAACATGTATTTTGCATCCACAGTAGGTACAGAGCAGAACCAGGACATTCACCCACAGAACTCAATATTTAAAAAAAAAATCTGATTCTGATCATCACACTAACAACAACAACCACTATTCTCCAGTACCAGGCATATTGTGAACTAATAAAAAACCCTACAACAAAAAGCAAACCTACCATACACATACCTATCAGCACAAACTTCCAAAACTCACTTAAGGAGCCCATCCAAAAAAAGTGTCACTGTAAATACTACAGTGGGCCCTGGAACATCCATACACCTATTTGAAAAGCTGAACAAGACAAATTACTATAGTATAGTATAGATCTTTATATACAAACTGCATGTTAACAGAACACCTGACCTCAGTCACACACGCACAGCATCGACCCTCACCAAGTACAGAATAAGTAACCACAATCTAAAGTAAAAATAAAAATGTGTAGACAAAATTTAAACTGAAACCCCAAGAAGCCAGAGTCTACATGCAGTGCAACATCAGATAAATAAGAGATGCAGTTCCCCAATACTGTGTAAAATATAAAAATAGCACAAAGTCCAATCACTAAAATTAAATAAAATTATTTTTCTACCTTTGTTGTTTGACCATTTTATTCTCTGATCATGCTGGTCCCGATCTGAGGCTTCTGCTTTCCTGTCTTCTCTTAGCTCTCTTTCTGTGGTCTATGGTCCATGGTCCATCTGCCATTTCTTATCTCTTCTTTTGTTTTCTTCACTTCCTTCCATCAGTCCATTTCCAGTTCCAGTAACCCTCCCCAGTATCAGTCCCCTTTCCAGTCCTCCTCTCCCAGTACCTTCCAATGTCAACCACGTTGCATTCCCAAGACTGCCACTTGTGTCCATTCCCTTCCAGTGCCCCTCCTTTCCCACTGTCCAGCCCCTTCTAGTCCAAATACCATCCCAGGTATCAGCTCAGGTTCACTCTCAGTGCCACCCCCCAGTCAGCTCCCTTCCAGCCACCCTACCCTCTGTCCATCTCTCTTCTAGTGCCATTCACATGTCATCTCTCTTCCAGCCTCCTTCCTATTATCCAGCTACCTACCACTCCCATCCCCAAGTGTCAACTCCCTTCCAGTCCCCTTCGGTACATTCCAGGTATCAGCTCCTTTCCAGCCCCCTCCTTCCCTTCCTGCCCCATCCTTCCCCTGGCAGACCCTCTCAGTATCCGCTCCCTTCCAGTCCTATTCTACCATCCCCCCGCATCAGCCCATTTGTAGCCCTAGCCCCTAGTTTCCTTCCAGGGCCAGTAGCACTCTCCTCCCCTCCCCTATTAGCCCATTTCCTGTCCCAGCCCATTTCTAGTCCTATCCCCTTTATCATCCCACTCCAGTCGTAGCCCCCCAATCAGCCCATTACCAGTCGTAACCTTCCAACAAGTCCATTTTCAGTCCTAGCACCCCAATCAGACCATTTCCTGTCCTAGTCTCCCCCCATAGCCCATTACAAGTCCTAACCCCCCCATCAGCCCATTTCCAGGATTTCCTGTTTCCCATTAGTGCCATGGGCTCAGCTTTAACAGAGCCGCGGTTAAGGGAAACGCTGTCCCTTTGCCACGGCTCTGCAAAGCGGAGCCGGCAAAACCAGGGGAAACCAGCAGGCTCTCCGGGGGGGGCGAGCGGGCAGCCGCGGGGCTCCTCATTCTACCGCTGCCGCTGCTGGAGCAGCAGCAGCAGCTGCTTCTTACGCCAAAGATTTTTTTTTTATTTTGAAGGCTGAGTGAGGCGGTGACGGTGGTCTTTTGGGGGGCAATTTTGCCGCCCCCAAAAAGCTGCCGCCTGAGGCCACCGCCTCAGTTGGCCTCATTATAGAGCCGCCTAAAACTCTACCTATCAAAAGGCAACACTGCAAATATTAAACCAATACATTTCAGAGAATAACAATACATGACCTATTGGGGAAAGAGACCAAGTGGCAATGTCAGATAGGAATTACATAAACAGACTACCTCAGCTCAGTTACACATGCAGAACATAGACCATCACCAAACAAGGAATCACAATTTAGAAACAGGAAGACAATTAAACTGGGAACACCAAAAGCCAAACTTGGAATGTACAACAACACTGTAGAAATAAAACTATAACTTAATTTCCTCTTGTACTAAACAAAGCACAGACGTTAATGATGCACATTTCCCAGAGCTGACATATTCCAGTTAATAAATTCAAAATAAAGAGATATTTTTCTACCTTTTGTGCTTTTTTTTCAGTTGCAATTGCTCCAGCCAATTTCTTCTGATTTCTCCGTGTCTTCTGCTAACTCTCCATCGTCTGCTGTCCATTTGTCCTTTTTCTCTCTTCAAGTTTATTTTCCATTCTCTCTCTACATCTGCTTTAACATACTAATCTTTCTCCTTTTGTTCTTTCCTCATTCCTATTTCATCCACTCAAATTTTACTGCTCCATCCTCAATCCCCACTTACTCTCCCAATACCTGGCCAATTGTAGATTTGTCTTCCCTCTCATACAAAATATTTTTCCCCTCTCCATTTCACTCTCCCAGCTCCATCCCATTCTAATCCTCCCCCAACATCAGCTCCCTTCTAGTTCCAGCCCCACCCAGCATCCGCTCCTTTCTAGTCCCCGCATCAGACCATTTCCAGTCCTAGCCCCACTTCAGCCCATTTTCTATCCTAGCCACACCATCAGCCCATTTCCAGTCCTAGCTCCTCCATCCATTTCCAGTCCTATCCGAATCCCTCCATCAGCTCATTTCCAGTCCCGGCCCCCCCATCAGCCCACTTCTAGTCCTTTCCTAGCCCCACCATCAGCCCATGTCAAATCCTAGCTCCCCTCCACTCGGCCCATTCCAAGCCCCCATCCCCATCAGCTATTTGCAGTTCAAGCCCCCCCTTCCACTCAGCCCATTCCCAGTCCTAGCAACCCCCCCAGCCCATTACCAGTCCTAGCAACCCCCAGCCCATTACCAGTCCTAGCTCCCCATAGCCCATTACCAGTCCTAACCTCCCATCAGCCCACTTCCTGTCCTAACCCCCCCATCAGTCCATTTCCAGTCTTAGCCCCCCCATAGCCTATTACCAGTCCTAACCCCCCATCAGCCCACCTCCAGTCCTAACCCCCCATCAGCACATTTCCAGTCCTAGCCCCCCCATAGCCCATTACCAGTCCTAACCCCCTCCCATAGCCCATTACCAGTCCTAACCCTCCTCTCCCCCATCAGCCCAGGTAGATAAAAAAACAAACAAACCGGCTGCTGCTGCCGCTGCCACCTTGGCAGCAGCTCCCCTGCCCGGCAGAGCCCACCCTGAAGCATCAGCTCCCTCAGCATGGGCTTTTCAGATCCGCGAAGGGAGAGTTTCCCTTTCTCGCGGCTCTGTTAAGCCCGCTGGAGCTGATGGGATTTCACATCATCCCTGGCGGGCTTAACAGAGCCGTGAGAGAGAAATTCTCCCTTCGTGACTCTGAAAACCGATGCTGAGGGAGCTGATGCTGCAGGGAGGACTCTGCCGGGCAGGGGGGCCCCGCGGGATGCTTGATTCTGCCGCTGCCACAGCGGCAGTGGCAGCAGCAGCCAGTTTGTTTGTTTTTTAATCTATCTGGGCTGATGCAGAATGTTGTTTGCGCGGGGCCCCCTGAAATGCGGGGCCCTGTGCAAACAACATTCTTGCTTAATGGACGTGCCGGCCCTGACCCAGTCATAACTGGGTAGCAATGATATTGAGCCATTGGCCAGTAATGGCTATGTTCACACAAAAAACCCTTACGTCACAAAATCATCAACGGACGCATGAAGCAACAGTATCCTAACACCACCCCAAGTAACTTCAAATTAAGTCCTGAAATATTGCCACCTCTTATAGATGGGTCACAATCTCCTGTCGAGGTAGGACATAGAAGTTGTGTAACATGTGATATTTGTGTGATTACACTTACCGCTACGGTTTTTCGCCATCAGGGTGTAACAGTACGTTTGAAATGCCAGAATACTTGTGATTCGACTAACGTAGTGTATGCAATATTATGTCCATGTGGATTTTGTTATATAGGCAAGACCATACGTTCTTTTCGTGCATGCATGAGGGAACATTGGAGCCGCCTGAATCGTAAGATCCTCGAGGCTCCTATTGTTTCACATTGTGTGCAGAAGGGCCATGTATTTGAGCAGTTACGATGTTTATGTCTCGAACAAGTGGTGGGTGGTAGTCAAGGTAGGACCCTGGATCAGATATTAATTAAGAGAGAGCAGAGATTTATCTATCAATTGAACACCCTCACCCCAATGGGTTTAAACAGTAGCATCAAATGGTCGGCATGTTTCTAATCCAGCTTTATTTACTGTGGTCTTTCGGAATGATGCTGTTATTACTGTTTGTTTTATTAGTGAGGTTTTGACTGTATTAATAGCATTGATACTGCCATTTCCATAGGTGGTGATATGTATGATGGACAAGTATGTTAATGTGTGAGGGCTTTTTTCCCCCTTAATTTGAAGTTATTTGGGGTGGTGTTAGGTTACTGTTGTTTCATGCGTCCGTTGATGATTTTGTGACGTAAGGGTTTTTGATAGGTCAGTGCGGTCACTCACATTTCATCTCAGGGGCTTTAAAGATGGAGTATTTATGTGTCTTCCACATGCGCGGCGTTTTTTGTTTTGTGTGGCAGTTTGTAGCTGTCATTGAAGAGAGTGTAGCTGAGCCGCTTTGTGAGAGAACGTGGGCAGCATTGACGGTAGGTGTTTGTTGTTGGTATTTTTATTTCTCTGTATTATTTTTTCACTAATTATGATGGTGAATAGTTTAGTTGGAGTGAATGTGATGGTTTTGTTTTGTTTGTTTTTGCAGTTTTCTAACGATCCCCTGAAGAAACCATTTTGTGTGAAACGTCTTGATGGTACCGGGGATGTACTTTGGGATCAAAGAACAACGCAGAGATTCTAGTCTTGAAAGTTGAGTTCATTGGGCTATCCATTATATTTCTTTTCCAATGAGAAAGAATAACGCAGACTAATAATCCTGTTTTGGTGTGATTTTTTGGCCCCAGCATTGAATATATGGGTCTAAGGTTCAGCACTGGTGGCTAGCCACTGTAGGAGCGCTAGCCACCAACAATGAATGTCAGGTCGTATGTTTCTAATACAATAGAATGGGGAAAAAAAACTTTTTTTTATTTTTTTAGATATGTTAGTGTGAGGACCTAACTAAAAAATAAAGACTCCAGCCCTTGGGTATATTTAAATTTGACTTATAAAGACTTATCCCTTTCCAGTGGTTACTGCTTAAAAGACAAAAATGCTGGCATGGATGCTTGTTATCAATTTTTGGAATTTCAAACCTGAGCATTGAGATTGCTAACAGCAAACTCCAAAGTGGATTACAATTAGCAGCCCTTTGAAACTGCCAGGAAGTTCTAGACTGACTATTAATCAGCAATAGTGGGGTTGGATTTGAATCAGATTTCAGCCTTCTATGATAGGTTAAAATCTCCTGAGGTGTTTTGAATTGAGGCAGTCAGTCAATTGCTGGCCAGCTTCTGCCTAAGAAACATCAAGAGACTGTTCCTAGCTTTTGGGAAAGAAAAAGGCCCGAGAGTTGTACTTCAACTCTCAACCTTGGACTCAGGTTTAAGAACAGCAAGGATTTATTTTGCCCAGCTCTGGATTAGAGTTTAGAAAGGAGAAGATTCTGAATTTCTTCACAACCCTGAAACTTCAAGGTTTCCTCGGGAAAAGGTTGAATTTTGCAAATGTCAGAGATCAAATGGAGCTGCCATCCAAATGGTAAGATCTAATCATAAATAAACTAAGGAAAGTGGGATTTTTCCTTGCAAGAAAAAAGGCATCAAGGATTTAGAGGGGACTGGGCCTGCTTTGGTTCACGTATTTTTGTCTGTTTTTATTCTGAACACAGTACATTACACCATAGGGCTCATATCCGCTATTTTCATTTAGATTTAGGCAAGTCCTTTGAATCCTGTTTTGTTTTGCTTTTTTTCCCCCAGAAGGCAGGAACACATATCAATGTACAAAAAATAATCCCTCCTCCCTCTTGAAGGTATTTCAGGGCTTGTCTCCTTTAGGTTTTAAGCAATCGCAGAGCAGAAAAGGTAGCCCCAGGCTACATATAGATGAATATACACAGAAAAACACATAACAAAGGTATGCAAACATGAGCCAATGTACAAACATTCAAATGAGCACACTGAAGAGCAAACACACAAGCACAGATTCACACACCTGCTAATACACAAATTGATTGCCATTCACATAAAGCTGTTTATACATAAATATATTTAAAAAGCAAACTTTGCAAACTTCTCAGGTCCACTTGTCACCACACAGATAAGAATATAAGATATGCCATACTGGATCAGACCAAGATACATGAAGCCCAGTATCCTGTTTCCAACAGTAGCCAATCCAGGTCACAAGTACCTAGGGTTTCCCAAAAAGATACACCGGATTCACAATGCTTGTATTGGGACAAGCAGTGGATTTCCTGGGTCTTTTTTAATAATGGTTCATGGACCTTTCCTCCAGGAATTTGTCCAAACCTTTTATAAACCCAGCTACACTAACAGCTTTTACTATATTATTCAGTAATGAATTCCAGAGTTTCATTATGTGTTGAGTGAAAAAATATTTTCTCTTAGTAGTCTTACGGTTTACATTGTAGCTTCATTGCATATCCAATAGTTTTTCTACTTTTTGATGGCATTAACAACTCGATCTATCTTTATCCGTTCCACTTTGTTCATTAATTTATAGACCTCTATCATTCGAGGGTTGCTCAGAAAGTAATGCCCCCACATTTTTTTTCTCAGTCCAGAATGAAGATAGAGGTGTGAAATTGAAAGGGTAGTAACTTGGAACTTCAAAGGACACATGTGTGTAATTTTACAGTCGTCCGACAAATAGCGAGGCGGTAGTGATCCTTCAAATGGCGTCTGTGAGTGACACACGGTACAAACAATGAGCTGTAATTGAATTCTTGGTGGAGGAGAAAGAAAGTGCGAGAAACATTCACAAACGGTTGTGTGCTGTGTATGGAATGGACTGCCTTTTAGTCTCTGGTTCATAGTGGTGAGCCCAGGTTTCGTCACCTGTGACGATCCGGGACAAAAAGGTCTCCCCCTCAGCTTCAAAAATGCTCCAACAAATCAGAGCAGATGTTGTTCCCTTGGCGTTTGTGTTCGGTTGTGAGACTTTGCGGAACCCATCTTGCACACACCTTTGAATCAAAGAGTCAATAATTTATTTTTTTTTCCGTGCTCTTTAGAATCAGTGCGGTTTACATATATACTAACAGGTACTTTTTATTCCCTTGTCCCTGAAGGGCTCACAATCTAAGTGTACCTGAGGCAATGGAGGGTTAAGTGGCTTGCCCAAGGCCACAAGGAGTGGCCATGGGACTAGAGACCCCAGTCCCTCCGGCCTGAAGTTGCTTGTCCCCATGCAGGAATTGAACCCCCAGCCTTCTGGCCTGAGGTAACCTGTCCCAACCACTGAGTCACTCCTCCCTAATAATTGCCATTGCACTACCTCTACTGATGGAAAGCTGTACAGACAATTCCAGACTCGTGATGTGCTGATCCGCACGAATAATGTCATCAGCGCGCTGCAACTTGTCTAGACTGTTGGCTGAGGCAGGACGTCCAGACCGTGGCCGATCTTCAAGTTCCATTTTACCACTTCCTGAAGCCTTTACTCTCTTCACCCATCATCCAACGGTGTTCCTATCTACTGAAGGATCACTACCGCCTCGCTATTTGTCGGACTGTAAAATTACACATGTGTCCTTTGAAGTTCCAAGTTACTACCCTTTCAATTTCACACCTCTATCTTCATTGTGGACTGAGAAAAAACATGTGGGGCATTACTTTCTGAGCAACCCTCGTATCTCCCCTCAGCAGTCTCTTTTTCAGATTGAAAAGCCCTAATCTTTTAAGCCTCTCCACATAGAAGTATCCTTCCATCCCCTTTAGTATTTTGGTGGCTTTTCTCTGTACCTTTTCTAATTCCGCTATATCCTTTTTAAGACACGGTGACCAGAACTGTTTACAATATTCAAGGTGTGGTCACACCATGGAACGATACAGAGGTATTATACAGTAATATCCTTTGTTTTATTCTCCACTCCTTTCCTTATGATTTCTAGCATTCTATTTTCCTTCTTGGCCACCACTGGGTGGAGGGTTTCAACTTAATATCCACGATGACATCTAAATCGTTTTTCCTAGGTGGTAGTTTCTAATGTGGAATCTTGCTTTGTGTAACCATAGTTTGAGTTATTCTTTTTAGGTGCATAACTTTGCACTTGTCCACATTACATTTCATCTGCCATTTGAGCATCCAGTCTTCCAATTTATCAAGGTCCTCTTGCAATTTTTCACAATCCTCTTGGGTTTTAACAACTTTGAATAATTTGATTACTTCACTCATTATTCCCATTTCCAGATCATTTACGAATATGTTAAAAAGCAGCGGACCTAGCACAGTTCCTTGGGGTACTCTACTATTCACTTCTCTCCATTGGGAAAATTGACCATTTAGCCCTACCCTCTGCTTTCTCTTTTAACTTGTTCCTGATCCACAATAGTACACTGCCTCCTATCCCATGACTTTTTAATTTTGCCACAAATCTCTCATGAGGGAACTCAAAGGCTTTCTGAAACAGTGGTTACTCACCTGGAACAGGTGTTCTCCAGGGACAGCAGGAATAAGTCCTCACATATGGGTGTCGGCACAGATGGAACCCAAATAGAGAATTTTCCCAGATTTCAAAGAAAGCCTTTTGGAATGCTACCATGCATGTGTGATCCCCTTCCCACCCAAGGGTGCCATCTTGCTTAGTCAGATGACATAGCTTAGGCAAAGACAAAAAGGAAAAGAGGCAACTCCAAGGGGAGGAGGGAGGGAGGGTTGTGAGGACTGATTCCTGCTGTTTCTAGAAAACACCTGTTACAGGTGAGTAATGACGCTTTCTCCAGGAACAAGCAGGAAGTCAGTCCTCACATATGGGAATCCCTAGCTCTAGGCTGCTAGGGCTCGAACCCCAATAGCAGTAGCGGTGACCCAAGGGAGGTTGTGAGTTGCAGAAGGTGAGTCCCTACCAAGAGACTCTGCAGACCCATGCACCAGCATCACCATAACTCCGATAACCTGAACACTGAAGGGTTGGAGGGCAGGAGTTGCCTATACACAGAGAATGCTTCTTATCATTGCCTGGCCAAAGCACTGTCCCTGCGGGACTCACTGTCAAGGCAGTAGAGGGCTGTGAATGTATGGACTGAAGACCACTTGGCAGCCTTACAGATTTCTTGCACCGGCACTGCGCGTAGGTTGACCACCGATGTGGCCATAGCCCTCATGCGATGAGCAGTGACCTGGCGCTCCAGAGAGAGGCTAGCTTGCCTATAAGCAAGGGAAATGCAGTCCGACACCCAGGTGGACAGCGTTCTCTTGGTCACAGTTAGCCTCAGTCTGCTGGGGTCATAGGAGATAAAAAGCTGAGGAGCTTTCGATGGGCCTTGGTCCTCTGTAAATAAAAGGACAGGGCCCTCTTGCAATCCAGGGTATGCAAGATGATTTCCTCCCTGCTGGCATGCGGCCGTGGGAAGAAGGTGGGGATAACTACCTCCTGATTGAGGTGAAAAGTGGACACCACCTTTGGGAGGAATTTGGGGTGTGGGCGAAGCACCACCCTGTTTGTATAGAACCTGGTATAGGGCAGGTCCGCCACCAGGACCTGCAACTCGCTTACTCTGCAAGCGGACATCAACACCACCAGGAAGGCCACCTTCCAGGAGAGGTGGCTCAGGTGGCAAGTGGCCAAAGGCTGGAACGGCTGCCTAGTGAGTTGGGAGAGAACCACATTGAGGTCCCATTACACTGCTGGAGGACAAAGAGGGGGCTTGGCTAGTAGAAGGCCCCTGAGGAATCTGGAGACCAAAGGCTGGCCTGAGAGGGCTTTCCCTCTATAGGGTGATGGTTAGCTGAGATGCACTCTCATTGAATTAGATTTCAAGTCCAAGCGAGAGAGGTTCAGTAAGTACTGCAGCACAAGCTCTACCTGACAGGAGAATGGGTTCTCATTCCTTTCTGCACACCAGACAGAGAACTTACTCCACTTGAAGGCATAAACCCTTCTGGTGGATGGCTTCCAGGAGGCCAGGAAGGTTTCCTTGATCTCACCTGGGAAGTTGAAAGGGGCCAGTGCTACCCTTTCAGCAGACACGCCATCAGCGTTAGGGACTCCAGGTTGGGGTGTAGCAGGGAACTCCTGTCCTGGGACAGGAGATCCGGGTCCCTGCCCAATGGTACTGTGGTTGACACCGACAGGAAGAGCAGCAGGGGGAACCAGGGCTGCTCGGGCTACCTGGGCGCAATCAGAATTACTGAGGCATGCTCGCTCTGGATCTTGAAAGGGCACTTGGCTATCAGGAGCGTCGATGGGAATGCATAAAGCAGGCCTTGTGATCAGGCGATCAGGAAGGAGTCTGCCGCCACCCTCCTGTGGTGTGGCTAAGGAGAGCAGAATTTGGGCAGCTGTGAGTTGTCTGGGGAAGTGAACAGGTCCAGCCATGGTCTTTCCCAGAGGTGGAAAAGCCTCTGGGTCACTTTTGGGTCCAGGCGCCATTCGTGAGGCCAAAGGACCCATCCGAGGCTGTCCACCAGGCAGTTGTCCTGGCTTGGTTAGTACACCACCCTCAGAAGGAAATGATTGCGCCCTGAAAAGGAGTGGAGGGCCATTGCCTCCTGGCAGAGGAAGTAAGAGCCTGTACCCCCCTCCTTGTTCATATAGAACATGGCAATCTGATTATCTGTCTGAATGAGCACCAGGAGGTCATTCAGGATGTGGTGAAAGACCTGAAGAGCCAGGAAGATGGCACCGAGCACGAGGAGATTGATTTGCAGGAGGGATTCCTCTGGGGACCAGGTGCACCTGAGTCTACAAGGGAGGCATCGGGCGCACCTTCGCATATACACGCAAGTCAGAGGTATAACATGAACTGTCGAGGTCATGTGGCCAGGTGGGAGGAGTGGCCTAGTGGTTAGGACAAGGTACTTCAGGCCAGAGGGCCGGGGGTTCAAGTCCCACCTGGGGACAGCAATCTCAGGCCGGAGGGACTGGGATTTCTAGTCCTATAGGTACTCCTTGTGGTCTTGGGCAAGCCACTTAACCCTCCATTGCCCATGTTCCCTGTAAGTATTAGCGTATGTGTGTCATATCCCCTCGTGTTAAATGTATCTCCCAATTGACCGCTTTGACCCGGTGAAAAGCGGGATATAAATACAGCTAAATAAATAAATAAAATGTGGCCTAACAGGTGGAGGAGTAGGCGAGCTGGCACCAAACTGGAGCTCTGCACATCCCTTGCCAGCTGTATCAGGTGGTCAGCTCTCTCCACACGGAAGAAGGCCCTGACCTGCAGAGTGTCCAGCTGGGTCCCTATGAATTCCAAGTCTTGGGCCAGGGAAAGGCTGGACATGGGGTAGCTGATAATGAACCCCAAATGCTGCAGTGTGTGGATAGTGAGTCTTGTAGCCCACCTGGCCTCGCGAGGTGTGCTGCCTCTGATGAGCCAGTCATCCAGATAAGGGAAAACATAGACCCCTTGGAGGCACACATGGGCAGCTATGACCACCAGGCACTTTGTAAAGACCCTTGGAGAGGAGGCAAGGCCGAATGGCAGCACCCTGCACTGATAGTGCTGCCCCCCAGCAAGAATCTCAGGTAATGCCTGAGGATGTGGGTGTAAACATCCTTGAGATACAAGGAGCAGAGTCAGTATCCCCGGCGGAGATAGGGCAGCAGTGTCCCAAGGGAGAGCATCTTGAACTTTTCCCTCATCAGGAACTTGTTCAAGTTGCACAAGTCCAGGATGGGCTGGAGACCTCTTGTTCTTTTTAGGACAAGGAAATACCTTGAGTAGAACCCCTTTCCCCAAAGCTGATGGGGTACCAGTTCCACTGCCCTGTCCCTGAGCAAGCCTGCGAATTCTGCGGCGAGCAAGGCCTGGTGGGAGGAGAGGCTGTGGTGGCTCTCCTAGGAAGAAATCTGGAGATGAAGGAAATACCCCTTTTGCACCACCCACAGAACCCACTGGTCTGTGGTGATGCTGGCCCATCTGTGGGTGAACGAGGCCATTTGACCCCCTGTGGGCTGAGGTAGTCTTCCCAGGGGAGGGGAGGTACAGTCCAGGGAGTCAAAAGCTAACCCCAGGTTGTGTGGGAGCTGGTGTCTGGAGCTTGGGAGCCTTGGACTTCCTAGGCCTGTATCCATGGTCTTTTGGCTGCGAGGCCTAGTGAGGCTGCCCTGAGTAAGGTTGGTAGTGACCAGCCTGGGAGTAGCCCTTTTTCCTCGGGAAAAGGGGCTTTTTCCCTGAGGATTTTTTCCTTGGGAGAGCCAAGGTATTTTTGGACAGCCTCTTCTGGGTCACTACCTCGACCTCCATCTCAGCAGCCTTATTAGACATCGGTTTCCCGAATAGGTTCTCACCATTGCAGGGGACATCCAGGAACTTTTCCTGTACTGACTTCTCCAGGTCAGAGGTCTGTAGCCATGCTGGGTGCCGATGCCGGTGACTGCAGCCCTAGCCGCAGACTCTAACCCATCATAGGCGGCCCAGGAGAGGAATTTGGAAGTGTCCCGGATGCCTGCTGCTAGGGACAGGAGCCTTTGCAGACGTTTCCCGGCGAGACCCACTGAGAACCCCGAGAGTTCTTGTATCAGGTACTTAAAGTACATTCCAATGTACAATTAGTATGCCTGTATTCGGCACCCAAGCATGGTGCCTGGAAGCAATTGTGCCCCATGGTGTCGAGGGTCCGGACTTCCCTGCCCGGAGGAACTGAAGAGTAGGACTTCTGACTTTTCAGTTTTTGCATGGAGGACACAACCACCATTGAGTTGTGGGGGGAGGTGTGGCTAGTGGAACCCGAGGCCATTCCAGACGCGATAGATGGTGCCCAGGCACCGACTGACCACAGGCACCGAGGCCGGGGACTCCCACATCCAGAGGAGCAATCTCTCAAGGATGGGTGGAACTGGCACCGTGAGAGTCTCCTTGGGAGGGGACTCATATTGTAGGATCTTGAGATCCTCGGTGCGTGTGTCCTCCTCAGACTCCGTCTGGATTAAAAGAGCCCAGGCAATGTCATGAACAAAGTCGTGAAAGGTCACGTCCTCAGGTGGGGAGTGGCACTGAGGCTCCTGGGGAAACAACTCGGGGGAGACATCTCAGTGTCGAGAGGTCTCCATGGAGGCCTCGTCCTCAGTCTCCCAGTTGGAGCCAGAGGGCACTGAGGAGTCAGCCCTGGGGCCACCCAGAGGACCCGAGGGTCAGACTCCTGGAAAATCTCACTGGAGAGGACCAGAACCCCGAGGAGTATGATCGAGAACTTGATCAATGCCAAGGACTTACCCAAGGCCGGTGGTGCTCAGTGCCAAGTTTAATGCCCAGAAGATCCCCTGAGGCCGGGGGGATCCTGGTGTCAGGGCCGAAGATGCTGGGGGGCCTGACATCAATGCCCACTGCAAGGCCAAGCTGGAGAAGAGGCTCTGCTCCATGGCTGCCATGCGTGACTCGAGGCTCAATGGCTGTGCAGCACTCGGCATGGACACTGAAGGCCTCAGGTCTGATGCCAGGACTCCGGAGAGTGCATCCTCGAGGACGACTATAGGTTCACGGGTCCAGGCATGGTCTCCGCCGGCCAAAGACTCTTGTCTCGAGACTTTCTGGGACCTTGCCAGGATTGATCAGAGGTACCTCCTTCAAGACCTTCTTATTTTTGTGAGGGTCTGGGTCAGTGGAGGAGCCACCACCACGGGACTCCGAGGACTCCCTGATCTCTTGCAAAGGGCTGGCTTTAGGGCTCTGCAATGGGGAAAATGGGGCAGAGTCAGACCTTGGGAAAAGATTCCCTTGCAACTCAAACCACCTCCTGTTGGTTTTAGAGGTCATGGCCTGGAACTGGTTGCAGGTGGAACTATCGTGGTCTGGGACCAGGCAACAGATGCAGCAATCATGAGCATCAGTGACTGAGATATTCTGACTGCAGCAGTCGTATTTCTTGAACCCACCAGGAGTCATGGTAGGAGCACACCCGAATGGGATTGAGAACCCCTGGGTGAAAAATGCCACAAAGGTCGGTCGAGGTGGAACCTCGAGGAAACACGGGGAAAAAAGGTAGCCGAGACTGAGGCGGGAAGGGAACCGGTATGCAAACTGGACAAAGGGAAAGAATTAAAGAACTTTTTCCGGGAGAATAGAGGACCATGTCCGTTGGGCTCTGTGGAAAAAAGGAGACTGAGCAGGATGGCACCCTTGGGCAGGAAGGGGACCACGCATGCATAGTAGCATTCCCAAAGGCTTTCTTTGAAAGCAGGGCAAATGCTTTTTGCGGGCTCTGTGGGTGCCGACGTCACCCGTATGTGAGGACTGACTTCCTGCTTGTTCCTGGAGAAAATCCAGATACACTATAATGACCGGCTCACCTTTGTCTACCTGTTTATTCACACATTCAAAAAAATATAACAGATTAGTAAAACAAGACCTTACTTGGCTAAAGCCATGTTGGCTTTCTCCCATTCAACCATGACTTTCTACATGTTCAGTAATTTTGTTTTTTATAATGTCACAAGCACAACGCCCAAAGCCACTTGTCTCTAGTGGTCGAGGGGCGTGCTGGTTGAGGGTTCCTTCTTCTATCAGCTCTTAGCAGCCTATTTCTTTGTGTTGGCTTCTGGGAAGTGTAGTACTGCTAAAATATGTTGGTGCTTTAAGTAGAAGGTTTGTAGTTGAGGTAACCAAGGGTAAGGCTTGTAACAGAAAGTTTATTTCCATAACACAAAACACAGCAGGTTCAAGGTATCATTTACAGGATTATAACTGTAGGATTTGCTTAAGGTACAGCAAATAATGGCAAACAAACCAAAAGAACTCAGAAATGGCTTTTAAAGTCCTCTTACTTGCAGAAGTATTGCCTTTAGAAACTAGGCTGCCACTTTCCTTTTTAGTCCTTGTTAATCAGAGCATAAAGAAAAATTCAAGCTTAATTCTTCTACAGCAGTTTGGTTTCTGCCAGCCTCAAAAACCTTTCTAGACTGCATTTCTACGTGAAACCAAACTTAGTACAAAACAAACATTCCAAGCTGTTATCAAAACTCTTAGCAGGCTTTTCATATAGGAGAGGAGCAAGCAAAAACTCTTATAGCAGCTAACTTGGCTTTTCTTGCCGTTGCACAGTTCAAACACAGGTGACAAACAAGCATGAATCAGAGCTTCCTGATCAGGTTCACGTTGCAGTAAATTTCCATTTTAAAACATACAGGAATTTACCTCCACACTGCTTGTGCCATATGGTTAACTTCCAAGGAGAATTACTTCTTTCAGGGCTAGCTTTCCTCAAGACCTCCTGTCTAGAGCTTGGCATAGAGAACAATCCATAAAGCAATCTTCTTCCCCCAACTCTGACACTGGTTCTCCCAACTGCATGGGTTCTGACTCACCGACCTGGTCAGACTGCTCAGCTGACAACCTTTCTGGTGGTCTGAAAGCTTCTCCACTTCCTGGTCCCCCACCTCTGTTGCCAACCTGTTGCAGGGAATTCAGCTCTCCCAGCTCTTGGTAGCTCAGCTGTTCTCCAAGAATCAGCTCCTTCTCTCAGCCTCTGTCTCAGCTGCTCTCCTGGCTGCTCTCCTTCTCGTCTCCCTCTCTCTGCATAATCTAACCCAGGCTTATACCTCCAGGGTTCTAACCCCACCTCTTTCTTTCCCAGGTGTTGGTAATCCCCCTGCCTTCTGGTATTAGAATAATCAGTGCACTTGTTAAAGTAAGGGCTTTGGTCCTCGTGCTTGCAATCCCTCTTTCTTACTTTATCAGTCATTGTGTGAAACCTGTTCCAGCTGGGGGTTTTCTGTCTTTGAAACCTGGCTTTGGCTTTCTCTCCCTGCACTCCTAGAAGGGGACCCTTAACTAGGGTGAATTTGTTGTGAGGGGTTTTCTGTCTTTGAAACCTGGCTTTGGCTTTCTCTCCCTGCACTCCTAGAAGGGGACCCTTAACTAGGGTGAATTTGTTATGCTTCTCACCTCCCCCACTTTCAGGATAGATGACCTTGCCACAATAAATGGTTTCTATCATTTTGCCCCATACTGACGTCAGGCTCAACAGTCTGTAGTTTCCCAGATCAACCCTGGAACCCTTTTTAAAAATTAGCATCATATTGGCCATTTGCCAATCTTCAGGTACTACAGATGATTTTAATGATAGTTCACAGATTGCACTCATATTTCAGTTCTTTCAATACCCTTGGGTGTATACCATCTGGTCCAGATGATTGCTACTATGTAGTTTATCTAATAGTTGTAATACATCTTCCCGGTGTACAGTCCTCCCTCGCCACTTCGCGCTTCGACTTTCGCGGCTTCACTCTATGCGTTTTTTCAAATGCGAGTGTAATGGTGACTAAAGGGGTGTTATAGGTCGTAAACAGGTTTTCTATGCTCTAACTATGAAAATATTCCATTTATAAATAAAGAATCCTACTTCTCGGAAATTCACTTATCGCGGTAGAATCTTGAACTGATTAACTGCGATAAACGAGGGACGACTGTATCAATATTTCTTTCAATTCATCCAATGCAACACCTTTAAATACCATTTCAGTCATAGGTAACCTCCCTACATCTTCTTCAGTAGATTGAAGCAAGGAATTCATTCAGTCTCTGCACTATGGCCTTGTCCCCTTTTAGTGCCCCTTTTACCCCTCTATCATCTTATGGTCCAACTGACTTTCTCATAGGGACACCCAATGCTGTAGTTCACTATCTGTTTTCATATTTTCAGGTGAAGGATTTCAACAGCTTCTCACACATAAATTTCCTGATATTTTCCTTTCTCTCAGCTGAATAATTTCTTCAAGAATATTCATTATAAAACTTCTACTGGAAATGAGATTTTCTTTGATGATAAAGGGGAAACTCCAACTCGATATGACATTCTGAACTGGATTTACTACAACAATGGGACCCTCACCAATACTCTTGTGGGCAGTTTTAATCCTTCTGCCCCTTCAGGTCAACAACTCCTCATCAATGAAAGCACCATCTGGTGGCAAGCCAGCTTTACGCAGGTGAGGATGCTTTTTACCATCCTTCTAATTCTCAGGGTCTGTTATCTTATTGGTAAAAAGAGTGAATCACAGGGCATCTTGACATTAAGAAGCTGAGAATGTGATTAGACCACATACTGGTAGTGTGAATATTGCCATACAATAGATCAGAGTTTAATCAAAAGCATTAAACATTGACTTCTGTGCCAGGCATTTGTTTCTGGGTTGACCAAAACTGAGGATGATGGGTAATGGCAGCATCAGGACCGGCCCATCCACTGTGCAATAATGTTGTTCACACAGGGCCCCACGCTTCAGGGGGCCCCGTGCGAACACCATTATGGCACACCGGACGGCTTCAAAGGGAGCCAGAGAAGCCCGCGCGAGGCCCCGGCTCCCTCTGTACAGCCACCAGGGTGAAGATCCTTTTCCCTCATGCTGGTGGCTGTTTCTGTGAAGCCGCGATTGCTGGGAAAGGTTAAAAGCAATGCCCTTTAACCTTTCCCAGAATTCACAGAGGGCTGTGATGGTGGGGGGCAGGGGGGCTAGGCCTGGAAATAGGCTGTGATTAGGGGGGCTAGGACTGCAAATGAGCTGTGATGGTTGGGGGGGGGGGGAACTTGGACTGGAAATGGGCTGTGATGGTGGGGGAGGGGGTGCCTAGGACTGGAAATGGGCTGTGAAATGGGAGTATGTACAGTATGTATGTGGTAAGGTAGTGTGAAAGCTGGGAGGTGTGGAATATGGGGATGTGAATAAATGCACTAGGAATGTGAGTGTAGGGGTATTAGTGCAGGGGTTGAGGATAAAGCATGTGAGGTTTGTGATGTGTGAGTGTAGGGCAGAGTGATACAGGGTGGAAGACCTAAGGGGTGCGAGTATGAGGCGTATGGGTGTACAGGAGGTGAGTGGTAGGGGATGGGAGTAAGGGTGTGTATGAATACAGGAGATGTATGTTAGTGTTAGTACAGGGGGTAGAGTAAGCATGGGGATGTCTGAGAGTAAGGGATAAGTGCCGGGGAATGTAAGTCAGCACCTTCCCTTTCTTTCTTTCTCGTCCCTCTCCATCTGATCCTGTTCTCCTTTCCTTATTTTCCTTCCTCCTTTATCTCACTGATATTTCTCTTCCATCTCTTCTCATCCTCTCTTCCCCCTTTCCTTCTCTTTCTTCCTCGCTCACCTTCCCAGACTTCCTCAGGTCTGTCTCTTCTGCCTCTTCTGAAAGTGGGTAGTGGGACCTCTGTCAGCACTTTAGACTAAGCCATGCTGTTGGGCCATCATTCATGCTCACCAAAATAGATGCATGCATACTGATGAGTGACTAACAGACAAACAGATAGACCGACATAGCATTAAGGATTGATTGTATTGCTTGGATGTGGAATATGCCTAAGAAGTGAGGAGGGGGGATGCCAAAAGGGTTTAGCTGATTAACAGGAGTTGCTAACTGGCGAAACCACGGCAGTCCCAATATTCAGCAGCGCTATCCGGATAACACCATTGAATATCCCCTCAGACTGCAGGAAAGACACCTGCTTAAAACCAATGCGGTTCCGACAGCTATCTAATTAGCGGCAATATTCAGCACAAACTGGATAGCTAAATCACCTAAAAGGACAGGTCAATGCCGCTATTCAATTCCACTTTTTTGGTTGTTGTGTCCATATCCTCTAGCAACAGATCCCCAATTAACTCTAGGTTGTCCCATGCTCATACAAAGATAAATAAAAAGCAGAATTTATAAGGAGTTGCTGAAGGGAGAAGGGGGACAGTGGATAAACCATTTGTCTTATTTCATATAGACATAGGGAGTACAGCCCGTCTCCTGGGAACACTCACAGATTACCTTTGTTGTTGTTCCTCAGATTCCCACCTCTGTGTGCAGTAAGAGCTGTTCACCAGGATACAGGAAAGCTCCCCATGAAGGAAGATCAAGATGCTGCTATGACTGTGTCCTTTGTGCAGAGGGCGAGTTCTCCAATGCAACAGGTGAATAAACCAGCGATTCCTTAATTCAGCCTGTTAGCCTTGTCTTCACATACATACCTTGGTCAGACCATGTCCTTATTCTCTTCAAGCTATCCATTCCCATCTCTGTACCTTCTACCAGGCCTACCACCAACATCGTAGAATTATATCCAGTATGTTACTACAGTTCCCTGTTGCTAATGACTTTTACGATCTTCCATTAAACACCAAGGCTGATCTCTGGCATTCTAAACTGTCCAGTGTGCTATACCTTCTTGCCAGCAACCAAGTAAGAATCATCTTTGGTTCCATTTAGACTTATGCATGCTTAAATATCAAACCAGATGAGCTGAGAGACAATGGCACAAATTTAAGATTCCCCCCCCCCCCCCACTCCTTGCAGCCTTCAAAAAAGCCCATGCTTTCTACCATAAGTGGGTGACCTCTGTGAAGAAGAATTATTTTTCTGGTCAATTGAATAAAGTTTTGACCTGCCCAAAAACTGTGTTTTCTATCATCTCTAAGATGTCTTCAATCCATCCCACCCTTCCTGGTCATTGGAAAGGACCTTCTGCCAATACTCTTGCAATCTATTTTCACTCCACAGTAACTGTTTTGCAATCCTATTTCCCAAAGACACCACTTTTCTCTCCGGTCTCAGATTCTGTTCCATCTTCTGCTGTTCCATTACATTCCTGGTCCAATTTCACTCCAGCCACAGACATTTCCCTAATTAAACCCATCAATGCCATCCATAGGACCAGGACTTTTTTGAGGTGGTCTAGTCCACCAACAAAAGCACTAAGCCACGTCAAATGAAGAACCCAGTCTAGAAATGTGGTAAGGAAAGAACAAAGCTTTTTATTATACCAATGACCTGAGAACTTCGCCGAAAACACCCGACACAGGCAGTGTTTCATTTAACCTTCAGGGGTAGTATGGCGCACTAGGGTCATAAATATATAAACAAACATAAGGGGGTCCGTCTGTGAAGGTGGGATCCAGGCGGAGTTTTTGCTAATGATGGATCCATCTTCAGGACTGGATTCATGGCTATTAAAAAACTGTCTGATGCGAACTTTGCGAAAAAACTTGAATAGATCTACAATTCTACAAGTCAGGTTTTTTCATGGGCACAAATGATAAACCTTTATTAAAAACAGATTTTTCATCCAGTGTTAACATGTGTTTGGAAATGTTAATAACATTATTATACGTTTCAATTCTTAATATCTCCTCTCGTGGGATCTTTCCATCCTCCAACTGCCCCTTCCTCGTCCTTGACCCCGACCTCTGGGTTGATGGTATTGATTGTATGCTTTGTCCTGATCTAAGTTGTGATATCTGTCCTGATCTATAGGCAGAGGGCGGGTACGAGACTCATCTCGACCGCCCCTTTCCAAAATTTGTCCATATTGAAAAAATGATCATTATGATTGTTAACATACTCTTTCTCCTTCTGAGGTCTATGCCTCTCTCTTTGGGTAGAAAATAAAGATGCAGAGTTTTGCTTGGAATATATTTATTAGATTCTATTCAAGAGAGGAACCAGGCATTACAGAGATATATCAAAGGCCAGTGGAATTAGACAATTAAACTTAACACAGGTCTGTGACTAAAAAGCTGTTTGATTATTTTCATCTAATTTCCATGTATTTTGGGGTGCTAAAAACAAATAAAAATATTGAAAAAAACTCCTAGACGTCCTGATTTGCCACAACATGCAAAATTGTCTTCAAATTTATCAGATTTTTTCAAATTACTATTAATTAATTCAAATTACTATTAATTAATTCACATAAGTGCATTTAAGATATAAAATGCCAAAAAAACTTTAAAGGTGTTGTCCGAGTTATGTAAAAAAAAATATAGCACTCTAAATCTGATGGTCAGCAATATATACATAAGCTAAGCAAGTTTTAAGTCCGTGCTTCTTATGGTAGAAGGGGTTAATCTTTCCTGAAGAATCCAGTGGGAGGGAGACACAGGGCAGAAAGCAGCAGCTACGGTCAGTGCAGGGGGGCGTGGCCAGCACTGTGACGTCTCGTTTACAGACACAGAGCTGCTCTCTCCTGTATGCCACACTTGTGCACGAATCATCATCAGGTTCTTGGTTCTAGGCTGTTCACACTTTTTCATCGCAATTCGTGTTAGCTCGTCATTCTTCAACCATTATGTTATGGCTCTGCAAAAGTGTATTAATTCGCCAGACAGTTTCTGTTTCATTTGTGGTGAATATACAGTGTTGAAGCAACAGCAGAATATTACAGACTTTGTGAAAAAAGTATACTTTGCATACTTTGGACTAAAAATTTGAGATCAAGATAAAGTCTGGGCGCCTCATAAAGTGTGCAAACGGTGTGTTGAGGACCTCCAAAACTGGTTCAAGGGTAAGAAAAAATCTTTCCGTTATGGGATTCCTATGGTATGGCGAGAGCAAAAGAACCATAGTGACGACTGTTACTTTTGTTCATGCGATGTGAAAGGGTTTAATTCCAAATGGAAGCATTCCATTTCATACCCCAATCTTCACTCGGCAATTCGTCCCATCCCCCATAGCACAGATATACCAGTACCCAAGCCCCCTGCTACCTTGGAAGAGATACCTAGCTCCGATGAAGGTGAAGTCATACCTGAACCAGATGATGAATCAAGTTCTGACTTTGAAGATGATTCAAGACTAAAACTGTTTTCTCAGGAGGAGATGAATGATTTGGTAAGAGACTTGAATCTTCCCAAAGATGCCGCTGAGTTACTCGGATCAAGGCTGAAAAGCAGGAATTTATTGTTGCCAGGAGTGTCGTCTTCATGGTTCAGACATCGTGAAAAGGAGTCCGTTCCTTACTTCGCCTAGGAAGACAAGTTGGTTTATTGCATCGATGTCGAAGGTCTGATGTGTCAATTTAAAATCCAATATGATTCAGAGCAATGGCGTCTTTTTATAGATTCTTCAAAAAGAAGACTCAAAGCAGTTTTACTCCACAACGGTTTTTATGCTTCCATACCTGTAGGTCATTCTGAGACCGACAAAATCACTGGACCAAGAAGAGTTGGCAGCCGAGGGTGCTAATGGTCAGTGAAAAAAATGTCCTCCGAGAAACTTTGGTACCTTCTAGTTGATCAAGAGTTTGTCAATACCATGACGGATCCTCAAAAAGAAGGGTGGATTGTATTTAAAGAAGTCGTACAGAAACTTTTAGGCAATAACAAAGATCCTCACTACAAAAAGATCGTCGGACGAATGCTGAAAGCATTTCAAGCTTTAGGTTGCCTGATGAGTTTGAAAGTGCATTTCCTCCAGTCCCACCTTGACTACTTTCCTGAAAATTTGGGAGCTGTGAGTGAGGAACAAGGTGAACAATTTCACCAAGACATTAAAGAGATGGAAAGGAGATACCAGGGAAAATGGAGCATTACAATGATGGCAGACTACTGTTGGATGCTTCAGAGAGACATTCCAGATGCTACTCACAAGCGTAAATACACCAAGAGAAGCCTCCCAAGGAAGAAGAATTGAGTTTAGTGTATGTAGGTGAGCTCATTTCAGTTCAAAAAAGGATTTTCATGAAAATATTTTAATAAAACTTTAATTTTATAAGTCTATTTCCATTTATTTTGAGATATTGCCTTATTTAACATAGTTACCTAAATTGTCAGGAAACGTGATGTCCTATGACAAAATGGAGGTCATTTTCGGATTCAGCGCACCAAAAACATAAAGATTACGTGGAATAACCAAAACAGCTCTCGAAAACAAATTTTTTGCGGACCTGTGTAATGAGCCCAATACTCCAAGGCATTTACGCAGTTTGCAGACCTGCAGTTGTGTAAATGTCACTGCGTGATATCCATGGATGCTGCTGCTATAGGCAGCACCCATGGATAACGGGTTAGTGTCGGTGGTTTTCTGGGATGCTACTCATTGCTAACCAGGCAGCGGTGATACTGAGTCACTACACAGTTAGCGATGCGCAGAGGAAGTCAGGCGCAGAAAACCCCGGCTTAACCTTCACCACAGAAGCTAACCAGGCCGTGTCTGAATATCACCGGTTCCCAGTTAGCTTTGCCGCAATCCAGGCAGCCCAGATATTCAATGTCGGAGCCCAGATATGACCCCGAGCATTGAATGTCTGGGTTTTAAGGTAAGTTCTGGTGATTAGCTGCTTTAGCAGTGCTATTCGCCAGCACTGAATATCGAGCACAACAGATACAAATTCTAAAAGTTGACATATTCCAATCACTAAATTTAAAATAAAATGTTGTTTTGTACCCTCTTGGCTCCCATGGCTGAAATCAGGGACAAGGAGGCTGCCAAACAGGTGGGAGTCGGGGACACAACTTTGAAATCAAAGAGAGGATGTCTGGTAATCTTACTGAAATTTCTCCTTAGTCTACCCGATCCCCAGAGTCTCATATCATCGTCCTTTGTTCTAGAATATCTTTTCCCTTCAAACAGGTTTGAAGGTCACTATCATATCTCCCGTATTTCTTTAGCATCTTCCCTGTCTCTCTTCACCTCCATGGTATACATGTTTCAGTTTCTAAAATGCAACTCTTAGGGCTTCTGATGCACACACCAATCCTTTCTGTAGCTCTTCTCTGAACCGCCTCAATTCTATTTACAGTTCTGTTCAACATGATTGGACATTAGTTGAACTGCAAGGGTACCAATATCTCCAAACAAAAGTGACCAGATGAATTTAAAAAGGAAACATCAGGAATTAATATAAAAACTTGAGTGTTGCCAGGATATGATTATTCAAACAAAACCCCTTTAAAAAATCCCTTTAATCATTAACAAAATATTTTTTGTAATCTGAAGACATCTATAAATTTAATTATTTGTTGGACCATTTGCTATGAGGGAAAACCCTCTTGAAGCAAACTTTCCTTTTTTATTCTTTTTTGTGAACCAAACCAACAGCTCAAAACCATTCAATCTTAACTATTCAAATCCAAGGGGAATTGCACCATGTAACCCCCCTCATGTATATCTTATGTCACAACGGAACGTAGTTTTGGAACGTAGCTATTTTGCTTATGAGTCCCAATACTATCTACAGATATTTGGGGTTACCATGTGAGCTACTGTAGCACCATCAATAGCTACTTTATGCATGGCCCTTATCTCTCTCTGTGGATGCGTTTTTTGGTTGATATATTTTTCCTGTGGTCAGGGACTGTTCCACAGCTGCATAAGTTTTTTGAATGGATCAATTCATTGAAACCTAACATTCAGTTTGTCCCAGTGTTTCATCATACTCATATTAATTTTCTGAATCTAACAGTGTATAAACAGAGTAATACCCTGCACACCACTTTATACAGGAAACCAGTCCAAAGGAATACATTACTTCAATATCGTAGTTATCATCCTGGTCCTTTACGTCGTGGGCTCCCAATGGGGCAATTTTTATGGATTCGTTGGCTATGTACCACAATGGTTGAATTTCACAAACATGCTCAGGAGCTTTCCCAGCGATTATTGACACGTGGTTATCCTGCATATATAGTACATAATGCCTACAGGAGGGCTCAATTTAACCATCTGGAATGGTGGCAACAACTACGAGATGATAATTTGAATGATAATTCTGCTCCTATTGTGGGGATTTTACCTTACATGCGTTATACTGATCAGGTTGTCCGAATACTAAAAAAAGACTGGCATGTTTTGTGTGTCCATACTTGTTTCCAACGACCTATTATGGTAGCCCATCAACATGGACGGAATATAGCAGATTATGTAGTATGCAATATGGGGTTTGATGGCTCTGGAGATTCGTTTTCTGCTCACACTACTATTGGACATTACACATTTGGAGGTTGTGATTTTTGTCCCAGCTATGGGTACCAGTCTGTCAACAATGAGCCACCTGACTGAAGACCGAACACAATTTAGGATAGCTATCCAGAGGGTCGCCATGAGTCGACTCCGACTCAATGGCACTTAACAACAACAACAACATTCTTGGTCAGGAGTGGACTGATTCAGTGTCTAACATAACATACAGGGCTTATCATAAAACCATGTTTGTCTTCTTTTGTGGTATATATGATCGTTTGCCCATGTCCATTAAAGAATATAGGAAGGACTTCTCGATCAATGAAACTACGCTTACAGGAACATCGATCTCGATTAAACATAAAGGTGCTATCAGCTCCAATGGTTGCTTATTGCATTGCTCAGGATCATTCTTTTCAGGATTTGACTTGGAGAATTATAGATCAGGTTCCTTTAAATTTGCATGGGGGAGACAGGTTGGCACGACTGTAGTATTTGGAACAGCGATTGATTTTCAAATTACAAACGGTCACACCCCTAGGACTCAGCCTTGAGCTTGATTGGTGGAGTTTACTATGATAGGTTCTGGTTATCTCCGATTGGCTAGTTTTTGATCTCAAGACGTCATCAATTAGTTCCCTAGATAAACGACTGAGTATCAGGTTATTGTTTTCAGTCTTGCCTGATGAAGGTCCAGGAGAATAATGATGAAACATGGCACTGTGTAGCGGTATGATTTCCTGATTTACCATAAGAGCAGTGAAATGAATGGGGTCGTTTCCTGCTGCCCGTCATATGGAAACGACGGAGAAGAAAGGCCTACTCTGTTTGTATACCCTACAGAGTGGTAACAATGATCATTTGAATGCTTTGAATGAAAGCTAAGTTGACTTTTATCATCTTTATCAGCTTGTACTTTTAATATTTGAGCCGATATCTTTTTCCGTTGTGACATAAGATATACCTGAGGGGGTTGTGTGATGCAATTCTCTTTGGATTTGAATATTTAAGATTGAATGGTTTTCAGCTGTTGGTTTGGCTTACAAAAAAGAATAAAAAGGAAGGTTTGCTTCAAGAGGGTTTCCCTCATGGCAATTGGTCTGACAAATAAAATACCGTCGTCATTTTTGACATATTGAAGGAGAAGTCCATTGTATCAAATCATAGGGGCTTCATAAGACCGCACAGTCCCAAGATCTTAGTCCAACAATTTCAAACAAAGAAGAGAGGAACAAATTTAAAGTAACAAACCTTGTAGTGAAAGCAGATTCAATTTCTCCCGGCAAAGCAAGCTCCAGACAATATGTAGCATGATACACACACACAAACTTGGCTGTATGTGTAGCTTAGTGGGTCACGCGCTTGAGAGCCAGGTTAAAGGTAAAGGGGTGGAGAAAGATGTCAATCAAATTCACAGACCTACCTAGAGGAGGGGGAGGGGGGAGAGGGAAAACGGAGTGCACAACTGCTCTCCAGAGCATTCATGTTAAAAAACCTTAAGGCAAACAGACTCAGGTGAAATATAAAAGTGGGATAAACAAACAAAACAGGATCAGAGGAGGAACTTTATAAGCAGTTAAAAGGATATGAACCATATAAAAACAATAAAATAGTAAATAGTCAAAACTCAATGAGTGTATAAAAAGGAGAATAATTAAAAACAGCTAAGATCACACAGAAAAATAAATAAATAAAACCAACTAAAGGAAAACTGATAAATTAATCTCTTGATTCAAACCATTGGGTTCCATGCTGTTAAACTCATAAATATAATGCTGTTCCAGTTTTAATAAAATTTTATCCACATCACCAAAGTGGTAGTGCAGTTCTGAGTACCAAATACTTCAGATCACTAACAGTATGGCCTTTATCTATCCAATGCGCCACAAGAGGTTTGTCTGGAAAAGATTCTGTGGACAGATGAAACCAAACTTGAACTTTTTAGCAATACAGACTAGTGATACATTTACAAGCAAAGACATGAAACTTATAAGGGAAAAAAACCTCCTTTCCTTCAGTTACATAGGGTGGAGGTTCCATAATGTTGTGGGACTGTTTTGCTGCCTCAGGAACTTGAGGCTTGGAACATATTAAAGGACTCATGAAGTTGGAGTACTAACAAGGTTATTTTGGAGCGAAATGTGCTACCTAGTGTCAGAAACCTAGGTCTGGGTCAAAGGTCATGGGTCCTCTAGCAGAACAATGACCCAAAACATACATCTAAAAGTACAAAAGAATGGCAAAAAAGAAAGAAAAAATTGACTATTTCAAACTGGCCAGCAAAGAGTCCTGATATCAGTCCAGTGAAAAAAGAACTGAAATATGTCATTGGCAAAAGGAATCCTGGAAACATTCATAAGCTGAAACAAATCACAGTTGAAGAGTGGGAGAAACTACCAGCAGGCAGATGTACAAAACTTACTGATGGCTCTAAGAAATGTTTGGAGGCTGTCATCACTGCCAAGGGTTGTGCAACCAAATATTAGTGAAGGGTGCCATTAATCCTGTCCAGATCATATTGGGGGTTTTTTCTCAGAAATTAGAACTAAATTGTACAGGCATCTTTTTTTTGCTCTTGTAAACCTTTCAACATACTATTAAAATATTATGATGACCTACACAACATACCTAAAATGCAAAGGTGCCAATTATGTTGACCCAACTATAGAATGTAACAATAGCAATTATACAAATTATAATAATGTTGTTCCTCTTTACTGAAGTATCAAAATATGAATGTTTGATTTAAATGTTACATTAAAAATGTCAGCATACTGCAAGTTCATGTTCTTATTCAAATACTGACAAAAATATCATCATTTTTTAGATATGGAAACCTGCCTAAGATGTCCAGATGATCAATGGCCTAACGATAGGCAAGATGGCTGCATCCCAAGACCCATTGAATTCCTTTCTTATGAGGATCCCTTGGGCATGGTTTTAGCTTCCATGGCCATTGGTTTGTGTGTAATCACTGCTGGAGTACTGGGAATATTTCTTAAATACCATGAGACAGCTGTAGTGAAAGCCAACAACCGGGATCTCAGTTACGTCCTCCTCCTCTCCCTCATGCTCTCCTTCCTCTGCTCCTTGATATTCGTTGGGCGTCCAGAGAAGCTGACCTGTCTGCTCCGGCAAGCTGCTTTTGGGATCATTTTCTCAGTCGCTGTTTCTGCCATACTGGCTAAAACCTTTACAGTTGTCATTGCCTTCAAAGCCACAAAGCCTGGGAGCATGTTAAGGAAGTGGGTTGGGTCAAGAGTACTCAGCTTCCTGGTCCTTCTCTGCTCCCTGGGTGAAGTTGTGATCTCTACTGCATGGCTACTCATCTCTCCCCCATTCCCAGACTATGACATACAGACTAAGCCTGGAAAAATGATACTAGTATGCAATGAAGGCTCCACTGTTGCGTTTTATAGTGTGATTGGATATATGGGCTTGCTGGCTGTTCTAAGCTTCATCATTGCTTTCCTGGCAAGGTGTTTACCAGACCGTTTTAATGAGGCCCAGTTGATCACTTTCAGCATGCTGGTGTTCTGCAGTGTTTGGGTCTCCTTCATCCCAGCCTACCTGAGCACAAAAGGCAGACAGATGGTAGCGGTAGAGATATTTGCTATCTTGGCTTCCAGTGCAGGACTGTTGGGTTGTATCTTTATTCCCAAGTGTTACACTATTCTGCTCAAGCCTGATATGAATGTGAGGGAACATTTAACTGGAAAGCAATCTACCCATAAAACATAACCACAGTCATAAGAATCATATACAAGAACACACACACAGACACACACACACACTCACATACACATCTTAGAAAGATTGAAAAGTTGGGCAAATGTTAGCCAGAACCATGGGCACAGGGAAAGCAAAGGCAACGAGATTATATAATGTGGTACATTCTAGGCAGAAAGATGGAGAACATAAGGAAAAGGGCAGAGGATTGGCATTAAAAAGAACGCAGAAAGACAGAGGTTCATCAGACATGACTCAGCTTATAGCAACCTAAGATCCTGTGACACTTCCAGACACACAGAGTAATTTTCTAATGAGACACCTATGTAAAGACAGACAATCAAAATGTCCATATTTTATAAAGACAAGTAGCATAAGTAGCAGAGATCTTGCCTTAAGTTAAAGCATGGACAGTTGCACCTGCTCTATAGCAGCTGTAAATGAAGGTATTTTATGACAATGTACATTCTCCACTCAAGATGGTTACACCTACAGGCAAAGTACGCACCATGTCAAAGTGCTATATCTACTGGCAGAGTATATACCATGGCAAAGTGTGGACTTCCTAAAGTGCCTGGGAGTTTATAAGACGCCATTAATGCTTGCAGTCTGTTACCTCTGCATGTTAACGCCTTTATAAAATTACCTCCTGTATGTAGAGTCTACAGTCCTGAGTTTCCCTACATCTCCATGCATGCAAAGGGACAGAATCAAGAGCGGATCAGTTTCTTTGTATTGAAACATAGGACGAATGACAAATATTTTCCCAAGAGGGAAGTTAATATGTATAGGGAAATACAGAACTGTACCAGGCTAGAAATACGTCCTATGTGACTAACGAATCTAATGCCCCCTACACCCAGCTGTATTCACTAATTCACTCTTTTTGAGCTTCCTGGAAGCCCAGTGATGATGCCAGTGCCGTCTTCTGTGCTGGCGCCCTGTGTAGCTGCAACACTCACACAGCCCTTCGAACAGCCCTGAGGGAATATTCATTAGCTTCCATTTAGAGCCTGCACTGCAACATGATGTCGAACAAAACAGAATTAAGGACTAGGCTGTCTTAAGTTGCAGAGAAGTTTAATTGTGGGAAATTACACACTTATTCAAGAATTACAGCAGTCAATGATATAACATCTTAGAACATCTTCATTGGCTCCCTATAGCTTGCTGTCTAAAATACAAAGCTCTTCTGATAACATTTAAAATCCTGCACAACCTCTCTGAAATCTCCCTGGAAGAAATCCTGCAATGGACTCCGGATAATAGAATGAGAAGAGCTATCATGGCCAAATCGCTCTCCATCCCACCAGTAATAAGAAAAAGCTCCCAAGCTGCTAGGAACAGAGTGTTCTTACTCTATGCACCATCCCTCTGGGACTCCTTCCCTACCCCGATCTGTGCCATCACCGACCTATCAACATTCAGAAAAGCAATAAAGACCCACCTCTTCCAAGTACACTATGACCATATAACATAGCTTTGCTTTGATCCTACCTTCTAGCCAGACTGCATAGTTCTCTAACCATCCTGTAGATACTTTACCTTATTACCCAAGTTGACAATCCGGTTTATTAGTTTATTATCTAATGTTATTACTCTGTTTTACAACTGTTACATGTAAGGCCTGCTCTATGCAAAACCATTAATGTTATATGTAAAGCGTTGTTGCCTGTTCTTTGTAAACCACGCTAATTTTTGAAATAGTGCGATATATAAAACCAAATTAATAAATATAAATATATATTTTCTTCTGGGATCTTTTGCAAGGAAAATATGCAGTGATCAGAGAAAATGTGAAATTGTAAATGATTAATTGTGCTGAATCAGCGTTACCTCACTGTAAATAGAAACACAGCACTCTGACCTGCACTTTCTCTGGGCGTTTTGAGATGGATTTCTGTTTCCTTGTTGAGATCTTGTGTCTGCATAGGTGGGGAGCAGAATTTGAAGATGATGAGCAACTCCCATTAATAGATATACTGGAATGAATATTTATATTTTCTTATAAGCTCACAGTAGAAGAGCTGAAACATTTTTATGGATAGTGCCTCTGCCTTCCCGTCGACACCAGCACAGTTGAAGACATTGCTGGTTCCCCCTTTTCTTTCTTTTTTTTTTAAAGAAATTAAGAAGAACACGTGGGCGTCAACACCCGTGTTAGACCTTAAAGCCTACCATAGCCTTCGCATCCTGAAGGCATGGAGAAACCAAACTAGTGGTTTCAAGAAATGTTCTAATTGTGCCAGTACCTTTTTGGTGACTGACACACAACTGGTGCTTAAAATGCCTTGGCCCAGACCACCACAAAATGACATGGAGAGGCCTACAGAACAGAGCTTCTAAATTTGGACCACTCTTCTCATTGGATGGGGTATCGATGGTGTCCACTTCATCGAGGGCCTCATCATCCTCCCATGGATCTCAGGTATCTTTGAAGTCCAAACAGAATGCTGCATCAAAGTCTGATGTCACCTCCAGAGGAAGGATTTAACAATTTTTCTATACCACCTTATCTTAAAATCATTAAGATCTCGCTCAAAGCATCAAGACTCCTCAGGTGTTGCCTGCTAAACCACTCCAGAGGGAGACCCTGTCCTCCAAAGCTATTGAGGGGGCCCAGGATGCACCCAAGAACTTGACCTCTGGAGAGCTCCTGGTGCCATGCTCTGGAATGGTAGCACAAATACCCATTACTGATTTCCAAGCATTGGCAACCTCGATTGGCCAGAACATACTGGCCATTGAGCATTGCTTGGCAGCTCTCCTGGAAGCCTAGGTACCTATAAAAACCTTAGCTAGAGATCCAAGATGGCACTTTGGAGGAGCACGACTCACGACGCCTGAACTCACCACTAGTACTGGCATTGTTTGTGGACGTCTTGGCTGTTGTTGCAATGGGCAAGAGGAAAGGGAAGGTGTGATTTGCTCCTGGAGGCTCCGCTTCTGCTCCCCTCCATCAGTCTACTCTGGAGTATTTCGGCGTTTCCTCTGCTTCAACTGACCACCTCCCATTGATCCGCCCGACAGGCAACCAGCGGGCAGCAGTGATGGGGCATCACTAAGTCCCATAGTGCGTATGCCACCTCCCAAATCTGGAAGCATGTAGCAGCCGGAGGTTTGGAGTTGCCATGCTCCAGTGGGGGCTAGGGCATTTTCCTTCCAGGAGGATCCCGGGCAGTGGAGTTGACTCCCCATGCAGATGGGGCAGTGGGGTTGTTCCTAAAATCTTCAAGAATAGTGCATGAAGTTGTGTACAACTTGGGTGAGCTTGCTTCCAGGAAGAAAGTTGGGGAGGTTGTTAGACCTATGGCTGTGATATTAGAGTCTTTTTGGGATGTATCCAGGGGCTTTCCTCTTCATTGCAGACTTTTTCAGAAAACGTTGCGGGTGATTTAGGTACTGTAGCTCTGACAGTTGTGGATCATACTCAAGCATTAGACTGTTAATATGACGATGGAAGCTGTCAACTATAGAATAAGTGCAGTCCAGTTATAGGGGATGCCCTGGTGAAGGGCAGTGGTGTCTTCTTTTGACAACTGGAACACCTTGAGAATCAAGTGCGCTGGAATAACCTTACGTTTCTTAGCTTTCCCAGGTCTCTCCTTATAACACCAATAGACATGATGAAGAAATACTTAGTTGAGGTATTAAGGATGGACTCTCTGAACTTGCCTCCTATAGTTAGGACTCATTACATCGCCCCTGGGCAGGCTTTTGGAAAGCTGGGGGACCCTTTGGGAATTGATCTTATAGGTTTCCTAGAGTCCTCTTTGGAGGTGGTTACGCAGAAGTCCATCCTGGTTGCTATTTTTTGCTTTTGACTATGACCATAATGCTGGTTTAAAGCTTTATTTCCGCTCTATGGATAAAATGTTTTTTGGTACTAAGATAAGGGTGTTTCCAGATCTTTCCAGGTTCACTCAGAGGCATCAGCAGAAAGTTCTGTCATTGCACCCCAGAGTGTTAGCTCTGCAATGTTCATTTGTTAAGATTTTCTTGTGCATGTTTGGTCCAATGTAATGGTAAAACTTTGGTTTACTTTGAACCAAAACAGCTATTGGGTTATATTGTGGCAAAAGAAGAGGAAAGCCTGCAGGTGGTTTGCATCACCGTGATTGCTTGGGTGGGGGGCAGATTAATGTGCCTCTTTAGGTTCTAATATGTTATTTCCTTGTTTTCTTTGCTTTTTCTTGTGTTTGGATATTTTGCTTTGTATAGTAGACTGTAGAGTTGATGTATTTTGAATATGATAATGGTTTTCCTTTATTAATTTGATTATATTTCTGTTTTCACTATTGTGGATGTAAAGTGAAAATTGCAATAAATAAAAAATTAAACACCTTGGCTATAGGCACCACCCCATTGATACCGGTCATGGTACCAACATTGACACCGGTTCCGGGCACAACATCAAGTCTGCTGCAAATGGCATTGACATCGCTCCTTCTCTTGAAACCTTAACTGATACTGTTGCAAAGCCCAAATGGCTCATCAAGTCTGATACCTCAGCACATCGGTACCAGCATCTAGCTATAAGCGAATGCCATACCCAACGATACTTCAAGTCCTCCGATTCCAATTCTCCTGCTTCGGATCTGGAGTCACTCAATTCCAGGGGGGCCTGGGACCTTTCTTCAGACCCTTCCCCCCACCCCCCACAACACCAACAGATGTCACCTCCAGAGGTCATGTCCTTCCAGGAATTCATTCGAGACCTGGCCAAAGGTCTATCTATTATGGTAACATTGGAGAAGGAGCCAAGGGCGGAAGAATTAGAGATCCTCCAATACCCAACAGCACCCAAGGAGGCACCCACCTTGCCAGTGCACTGCATCATTCAGGACCTTATGCTCTGTATGTGGAAGACGCCTCTCACAGTCTCACCTCAAAGTTGACATCTCAATACCTTGTATCGTGCACCGGAATGTCCTGGCTTCCAAAAGCCACAACTTCCCCACCATTCTATGGTGGCTGAATCAGTGATGCACCAAATCAAAAGCTCAAAGTCTCACTCCTCTAATCCTCCAGGAAGGGAATCAAGAACTCTCAATGCCTTTGGGCATCGATGCTTTTCATGCATCCATGCTCTCGGCTAGGATCAACTCCTATATCCTTTACATGTGAACGTTCCTCAAAGAAGTCTCAAGGGATCTCAAGGCTTTTGCCCCTCTCCTCCATGATGACAAGAGGGCAGATTATCTTGCTCTAGTTAAGCATAGCCAAAATGTTTAGAAGTTTGTCAATAGGTCTACCTTCGATGCTTTTGAATGCACATGCAGGGCCTCAGCAATATGCATCGGTGCACGTAGAAATGCATGGCTTAAAGTCTCAGATCTTGAACAGAGGGTTCAAGATAAGCTGGGGAACATACCTTGCACAGGAGAAAATCTTTTTGGTAAAGACTGGCAAGATAAGGCATCTCAGTCAGAAAACACTACTCTAAAGAGACTGTCTAGCATGATAACTGACTCTGCTAGGAAAAAGACTTCTTTGCAGGAGCCTTCCTACAATAATAATAATAAATTCTATTCTTCTTATCCTTCTACTTCTCAATACCAAGACAAGGCCCCACAAAAGAGACAGCAATCTCCTAAGCAACAGAAGAAGCCACAAGTGGCTAAACCTCAACCAGCTCTGCAGACACAATCTGTGCCTGGTTTTTGACTCTTTCCTAGAGAACATTGCCTGCTATGTGGAGGAGTTGGGGGCCCTCCAGAGGCATGGTGGCAGACTGTGTTACTATGCCCACTGATGGCACCTCCTCACTTCAGAGCAATGGATACTCACCATAGTCCAGGAGGGGTAATATACAAATTGTACCTCCCTTCACTTTAATGGTAGATTATCAAACGCAACCCCCACTCACTGTTCTTCTACACAATGAGGTGTTCTCTTCTGTCTCAGGGCACCATAGAAGATATTCCCATATCCCAACAGGGAATGGCTTCTACTCTCCTTACTTTCTCATTCCAAAGAAAACTGGGGGGGTACAGGCCCATTCTGGACCTCAGAAATCTCAACAAGTTTCTAGTCCACGAAAAGTTCAAGATGATCTCCCTTGGGACTCTTCTTCCCTATCTCCAGAGTCAGGACTGGCTCTGTTTTCTAGATCTAAAAGAAGCGTACACACATATTTCCTGTGTTCTGAATGGATGAGGATATCTATGCTTCACATTTCAAGGAAGACATTATCAATACAGAGTCCTTCCCCTTTGGACTCGCTTCTGCCCCAAGAGTCCTCACAAAGTGTATGGCGGTCATGGCCACATATCTAAGATCTCTGGGAATATTCATCTTCCCTTACTTAAAATGACTGGCTAATAAAAGCAGACGCCTCTCAAGCGGTATTGCTTTCCTTGCATCATACCATCACAGTACTATAACACTTGGGTTTAGTGATAAACGTCTCAAAATCCCAGCTTGCTCCAACTCAAAAACTAGAGTTCATCAGAGCCCTATTAGACACCCAACAATCCAGAATGTTTCTGCCCCAGCTCCAATGTGCCTGTCTAGTCGAGCTAGCATCTCCGATATTCCTACAAGATCTTCTCAGTGCCTGAGAGATGCTACAGCTCCTGGGGAACATGGCCTCTACATTACATGTCATTCCATATGCCCAACTACATATGCAGATAGTCCAGTGGACTCTTTCCTCCCAGTGAGTCATCTCAGAGACAGGATCCAGGTCACTCCCCGTCTTGCCACATCCCTTCAGTGGTGGTGTACTCCAGAAAATCTGCTGGTAGGGTCAGCTTTTCAGGTGCCTCCACTTCAATGCACTCTAATGACAGATGCCTCCAAACTCGGCAACCTGACCACACAAGGACTCTGAACAACTCCAGATCAATCTCCTGGAACCTCATGCTATCTCCAATGCCCTCCAGGTGTTTCAATGCCACCTCAAAGCACAACAAATCCTAGTCAGGATGGGAAATCAGGTGGCTATGTTTTATGTGAACATACAGGGAGGAATAGGCTCTTGAGGCCTCTTCAAGGAGGCCTTAAACCTGGGCCCTTTACCATTACTCATCAAATACACCTCCAAGTGGTGTACCTCCTGGGGGAGTTCAATGTCTTAGCAGACAGACTAAGCTGCATCCTTCTTCCCCACGAATGGTCACAACATCCTACATCTTCCAGATCTGGGGAACTCCAGACATAGATCTTTTTGTGACTCCCCAAAATGCTAAACTTCCTCGCTTCTGCACAAGAACTCCAACATCCACCAACCAGCCAGTGGATGCCTTCCACTTACACTGGGATCAGGGTCTGCTTTATACTTTCCCTCCCATATCCATCATTCCCAAGACATTTTTCAAGCTTCAGTCTAACAGGGGCTCCATGATACTCAAAGCCCCTCGCTGGCTGCAGCAACCGTGATTTCCACTGCTACTATGGTTGACTCAGACTCATTCTCTATGATTGCACCAAATGTCCTCTCCCAGGTTGACGGCTCACTGCTCCATCCCAATCCACAGTCTCTCCATTTCACAGCTTGGCTGCTGAGAGCATAGTTTTACAGGGCTTTGACCTTACCCAAGATGCTAATGAGATCTTTTTGGCTTTTAGGAAGCCATCCACCAGACGTTCATATGCTTTTAAGTGGCATAGATTCTCTGTCTGGTGTTCCCAGAAAGATCTCAATCCCTTTTCTGCTCCAGTAGAGTCACTCCTCCAGAATCTCCTCTACCTGTCCTCAACAGGTCTAAGACCAACTCTGTGAATGTCCACCTCAGCACCATTGTGACCTCTCACCATCTACTGGATGGACAGCCTATCTCCATGCAACCATTAGTAGCATGTTTCATGAGAGGTCTCCTGCTGTCCAAACCACCCATTAAGCCTCTCCGGTGGCTTGGGACCTCAATGTTATTCTAGTGCAGCTTCTCAAGCCGCCCTTTGAACCATTAACCATGACCTTACTTAAATTCCTCTCTTTGAAGGTAATCTTCAGAAATGCACTCACTTCAGCTAGACTCATTAGTGAACTTCAGGCTTTGGTGTTGGATCCTCCTATAGCCACTTACACTTTGACAAAGTAGTCCTTCGGACTCACCCACAATTTATGCCAAAGGTGATGTCTCCTTTCCATTTAAACCTGTCAATCAATCTACCTACCAGTTTTCTTTCCTAAAACACATGCTTCTAGAGTGGAAGCAAATCGGCACACTCTTGACTGCAAACATGCCTTGGCTTTCTGTCTCCAAAGGACATATTGATTTTGCCAGTTGTCAGGATCTTTGTATTCTTTACATTCAGGTACAAGCCCATTTTAAGACTATGTTCCTTGATCTTGAGAAGCAAATCATTCAGATCGCCTTCACTTTCTGCCAGTATTTTATTTATTTATTCTTATATACTGCATTTCCAAGGATCAGTGCGATTTATAAGGAACAAAGTTCAGCATTACATGAAACGGGTGTACAAGGAACGGTTAACTCTTATAAATGGAACAGGTATATAACACTATTTATAGCACAGAACTGTAATTATATACCATTAGAGAGTCACATCTTTGAGTGACTATGTACAGATAGAAGGTTGCTTACATCTGAGGGTATATTAGGGGTAGATAGGTAAGAGGGGATTATGTTATCCCATCAAAATGTTCCTTGAATAGGTGGGTTTTAAGCAGTTTGTGGAAGGTTGCGAGGTCATGAGTGTCTCTGATTTGTGTTGGTAAAGCATTCCATGCACCCAAACCCCCCTCCGCTTTTCTGGCAAATTGCTTCTATTGTTAACTTCAGACTTCACTCCTTTCACCTTATACCTGGAACAAACTACTTGAGTCTGTATGTCCAGCGCCTTCTCTGACTCTCTTCAAATCCAGGCTGAAAACTCACCTCTTTGCTGCCGCTTTCAGATCTTGACTCACCTGATCGCCTCATGTTTCTCTTGTGTTGTCTGTCTTGACTAGATTGTAAGCTCTGATGAGCAGGGACTGTCTCTTACATTTCTGTGCAGCACTGCATATGTCTTGTAGCGCTATACAAATGCTCAGTAGTAGTAGTAGTAGTAGGGAGAATGCCCTGGAGCAGGTTGACTTGTATTGTATTGTGGTGTCATCAGCATAGTGAGGATTGTTGATGAGTCTTTACCAATCTTCACACCTTGGTTGTCTTTAAACCTCGGTCATCTGATGATTTGTTCTATATATAAATTAAACAGGTAAGGGGAAAGTATGCAGCCTTGTCATACAACTTTGCTGATTTTAAACCATGCAATTTCTCCTTGTTCCATTTGAACTGCTTCTTGATCAATGCAAAGATTTTACAAGTGAACTATCAGATATTCTGGTATAGCCATGCTTCTTAATGTGGTCCAATTTCTCATGATTTATGGTCAAAAGCCTTGTTGCTGTCAGTAAAACACATATAGATACCCCTTTGGTATTCTTTTGTCTTTTCAAGGATCCATCTCACATCTACGATGATGTATCTCATTCTTCACCCTTTCCTGAACCCTGCTTGCACTTCAGGCAGTTCTCATTCTAGGTATGGTTGTAGTCTCTGCTGAATGATCTTGAGTAGAATCTTGCTGGCATGTGGGTCAAAGCGATTGTAATTCCACAGTCAGCCGGATCACCTTTCTTCAGTATTAGTATAACCACAGATCTTTTCCAGTCAGATGACCATGATGTTGTTTTCCAAATTTCCTGGCAGAGCCTTGTAAATATGACAACAGCCAAATCTGATTGTGTTAATACTTCAGTGGGAATGCCATCAATGCACAGTGATTTGTTCTTTGATAATGCTTTCAATGCTGCTTTGAACAAAAAATAAGAGCTGATCTCTATAAAAAGAAAAAGAAAAGGCACTAAACAATATTATTCATGTGATGGAAAATTCACTTTGTAGGGGAAAAGGGAAATGCCCCTTCAAAAAGTGAAAGCTGCTTTGACATCTTCTTTCATCACCAGTGGTTCCTGATCATAAGGTACAGGTTTAAACAGCTGTTGGTCCACTTGATGTTTATGGTATAATGACTTTGTATATTATTTTGGTTTACCTCAGAGATTATCAGTACTTGACTTGTAATCAACATGCCAGACCTGGTTCTGCCTGATCCTTGAGGAGTCATGCATGTCACACTAGAGCAAGTCAAATGTCCAGACCTTTCTGTTTGTTGTCTTTTTGTCTTGGTCAAGCTTTAAGTGGTTTTCTTTGATATCTCCAATAGTCTAAAGTAGAGTTTAATCATTTTATGCAAACTGAGTTCCTGTTCTTACTTCTGTTTCTTTTGTCCTAGTTTCATTCATTGTATTTCCAGACCACCTTTTGTCATAGCAAATCTTCTATCAAAAAGCCTTTGTTCAAGTAGGCTTTCATCATTAGGTGGAGGGAGGGTGTCAGCACCTGCTCCTTAACGGGCAGTTAGCTGATAAATTTGTTAAATCCAGCTGCTATATTTCAGCAAAAGTAATATTTGAATTTGGAAAATCAATAAATTGCATATCATGGTATAGTACTAACTTAGGTGAGATGGCAACTTTATTTTCAATGTTTTCTGTCTTGATTACAGGTTATAATTAATATATTGCTAATAGATATACTGGCCTCAAAGGAAACATGGGCTATGTTGCTATAACATTATGGGGTATGTTTACCAAAGTGCATTAGTGCGATTCGCGTTAGGAGCCGCGGTAGAGACACAAACACCCAAATAAGGACATGGGCGGTACATCGTTACACGCAACGCGCGTTCCAAAAACTAACGAGCGTAACAGTGCGCGGTGGCGCACACCCACGCGTCACCGCGCGTCAACCACAAGAAAGCGTACAGATACAAATCACAGGAACAGAGCTGTAGCACAATGGTGAGCTCAGTGTCCGCTGTCACAGGCAGCATGGGTTCGAATCCCCTGGGTTCCCCAGTGTGCACAATGCAGAAGGCTGGCCCAGCCAGCACCCAGTACCCAATGTAGGGAATGAGGAAGCAGGGGTTTATATTTTACCACCAGTAGTGCTGCCAGCAAACACACCATCACAGTGGTGCAACCAAAGGTGCTGCAGATGGCATCCCATAATGCACCACACAGGCCACAGTAGAAAGTGCACTGTCCACAGAGGCACACCAAAATGTCACCCTCAGAACACCATAGCAGGCAACGTAAAGGGTGCCAGATAAGGTGCCACATGGGGCGCCCCATGAGGCACTGTAAGGTGACATTATGCTGATGGTGTCTTGCTGGCAGGACCAATGTGCGTCCAAAATAGACAATGCTGCAGTCAGGGCTATAAAAAAAGACCACTGTGTTATGAGTCCATGACCACTGGCCCCACAGGCTGTGACGGAAACACCGGGCAGCAGCCCCATAGCTGCGAACAACCCCCTGGCTGTCACCTGAAGGGCAGCAGGGCACCACCCAAATGGCCCGCTGTGATGTCTAGGATCTGTCCCAAAGAAAACATAACTATGGTGCAAGGCACAGGAAGATCAGGGGCCCAGAGATGAACACAACAAGGGGCAGGTACCTACACAGCTCCCTGGGACGGCAGGCTGAAATGAGTGTGTGTCACTGTCACACAGTAGCAACAGACAGTAGCCCAACAGGAGGTCCCCTAAGAATCTAGAAAAGGTGTGTCCTAAGGTAGCGTGACCTGTCACACAATGGTGAAGACACAGGCAGATGGTGCAAGGTCTGTGAGTTGAAACCACCCATGGTCCCAAGGACAAGCGCTGCCTGCATCAGTACCCTCAGCAAACCATGGTTAGTGACATGGATAAGCAGGCAGAACTCTCCTGAAGCCATACATATCCCCCTGTCTTGGTCGCGGGCAAACAACCTGAGAGGTGGAAGAAAGTTCCCACCCCACTCATATGTAGGGCCCCTATAATCCAGAGAGCCGTAGCCCTCATAAGAAGAAAATAGTGTGAATGTGTAACCAGAACCGTTTTTGAGATATGTACATAGTCAAATATATCCACAAACCATGGAATGAAGGAAAGCAAACCCCAAACATTGCTGGAAATAAGGCAGGTAAGACCCGAATGGTCATGTCACCGTACACCTGTAGGGAAACCCACCACGCCATGCATATGTCTTGCCAACTCTGGGCTCTGTATCATGTGAATGTGTACCTGACAGGAGGGTGGATCTGTGGAGGCATCAGCGACATCACCCACACACCAATATAGCGATGGCAGAAGCAGCTTGTGCTGTACGTCTAAAAGTCTCAGGTGGCAGGCACACAGTCACAGAGCTATATCCCTGCGGGTGCTGTATAGGGCACCCTACAAGTCACACCAGTGGGTAAAGGTAAATGTGCACTGTCTGCTCGTGCACCCTATAGGGCAGGGCTGGGGAATCCTGGTCCTGGGGAGCAGCAGACCAGTCATATTTCCAGGATATCCCTAATGAATATGCATGAGATATATATGCATTACAGACATCCCGCCAACCTGACTGGTCTGGGGCCCTCCCTGGCTGGACTCGGAGACCACTGCCTTATTCCTCTGACATTTAAGATTGTGAGTGGGCAAGGTGCAGATGTCCAAGACATCAAATGGTGTAGAGAGAATGTGTCACATTCCTCCTCACCGTCCCACCACCACCAAAATATTGTCAATAAGACAACCTTTGTGGTGGTGGTGAGAATCAAGGATGAATGTGACACATTCCATATACCCTTTTGATGTCTAGAATATCTGCACCGTGCCCACTCACAATCATACATGACAGAGGTGTATGGCAGGGGTCGCCCAATCCAACCCTGGAGGGCGACAAAACAGCCAGGGTGGCAGGATATCCATAATGCATCTACATCTCATGCATACGCATTAGGGATATTCCGTCAAGCAGACTGGCGTGCGGCTCTCCAGGACCATGGTTCCCCACCCCTGCTATAGGGTGTGTCACATAGAGCCCCACAGGTCATGCCATAGGGGTTCCGAGGAGGCACCCTGAGGAGTCTGCACTGTGAGGGTGGTGGTGCTGTCAGCATCAATGTCATGTAAAACTACAAGATGACCCCCAAAGGGTAACCTAATCCCTCATATGTGGTCTGAGATCCATGACATAGGGGCCCCCACATGTAATGAAACAGCTATACGCCCATAATGTCTGTGAACAATACAACGTCACAAGAATGAGGTGGCCAACTCATGGAGCAGAACTGTGAAATGCAACATCTCACCACAGCAGACCCCCAGTAATTGCCCGATGCACATACAAAGAAAGCCTGTCAATGGAACAAAACAAGGTCTCAGCAAACAAGGGCATATGGCAAACACAACCCAGACCAAGGTCAAGATCATTACCAAATATGAAGGGCCCATTAACATCACAGACCTGTTTCATTACCTGAAAGCCATGGGCGAAATGAAAAGCAAACACGAAAATACTATGAATATGTGCATAGATAATATGCAGATGGCTGTACCACCGAAACCCCCAACCTCTAGACTGTGCAAAGAAAGTGCACCATGTCACCACCCAAAGTGACAGCTGGAGGGTAATGATATGGTTGTAAGCAAAAACATTTATGGTGCACAGCACATGGACATCAGCAGTCTCCAGAGGAACATATGAGGGGGTAGGCACCCACACAGCACCGCCCCATGAATGGGCAAATGAATGTGTGCGTCACTGCAATAGAACAGGAAAAGACAGTAGCCCAACAGCGTTCCCAAGAAGAAGTATGAGAAAGATGACCAGCATAGTCCTGAGAAGGGTACCCCATGCAAAGTGACATATGAGGTACACACGGATAGGAGAGGTCAGATGGAACCCTGGCTCACAGAACCATGTGGCATGGTGCCCCAAAAATGGTATGTGGGACAATGTCAGTGTGCCCTAGGGACTACCAGTGGTGTCTGCAGGTCCTGCGGAAACAGCGTGCAACAGAGACAGATTTAGTACCAACACCACACAGAACCCACGTTGAAGACAATGGATAGGTGACTGACCGAGGGACAGTAGGGAGTTACTGGACCCACATTCCTGTGGACATTTCATGTGTCAGGAAGCAGCGCAGACAAACATGTTACTGCCAAAAGCAATACAACAAAGGGTTTGGGCAACCTAGAGTACAAGAACAAACGTGTGGCAGCTGAGGGGAAAATGTGTCAACCTGTGGAGGCGGAGGTGGCAAGAGGAGTGGCCCTGCCACGCAGAACAGGCACAGGTCCGCCAAGAACACAGAGATGCAATGCAGACAAGGGTAGCAGCGTAGGATAGGGGGTGACAGTGCACAGCAACACACAGGACATGTCACATCACACTGATGCAGACAGATGTACCAAAGGATGATACCCAACGGTGATGAGGATGATAAGAGCGGGCAGGACCTAAAAGCAAAGAGATGACTGTTACAGTGACTACAGGTACCAGTGAGGGAAAGACATAAAACAGGGGAACAGAGAGTGCGAAAAGCCATGAACACTAGGATGGAGGGCGCTTCAGGAAAGGACCAACTACCGTAACACCAGTAGGCATACAGAAATGGTTGCAGACAGGACCACAGCATGTCCCCATACATAACCACAGCTGTGTGCAAGGTGAGGGCACCCCAAAGACCAAACAAGATGCACCAAACATTCAGAGCAGGGGTCCATAGCCAACATCACAGTCCACAGGTGGGATGAGAGGTACATATGAATCGGTCCAAACACGACCCACGAAATATCATGCAGTGCAAAACGAATACAACATATCATGGGAGCGATAAGTAAGGGACAGAGGGGGTCATGGCAATCGAGAGCCATGTGGATGGGCTGTGGTCAGGGACAAGCAACCGTAAGAGAAGCATGTGCGTGACCAAACAGTTGAGTGATGGCGGCCGGACCAAACGGCAGCAGCGGCCCCAGTAAACAGGCAGCCCTGTCACATGCCCCGCCACATGTGTGACACAATGAAGCCAAGGGTAATGGGGTAGTGGGCCAGAGAGCAGTGCACCACCATAGGAGCAGTGGAGAGTAAGCAACATATATGGGTCCGATCATGGTGACAGCAATGCCAACCGTACCATATTGCAACTCACCAGAGTCATCTGCCTGTTGTAGTTGTATACACACCAACACCACATGTAGCGCAGCATTGGCCAGTATGATCTGCAAAGTCCTGGGGGCCCAGAAAGCAGAAGCACATCCTGGGGAGGCAAAAACACATCAAACATGTTGACACATGAGACGGTATTGCTGCACAATCCATACACCAGCCCACACATGGGCAACCCAGATAAACGTCACCAGCAGAAGCAGAACTTACAGGAGAAGAGCTCCCCGATCAGATGTTGCCTGGCCGCCATCCCAGCACGTGTGTCAACATGGCCAGGTGCAGGAGGGCACACAGGATCCACCCCAGATCCTCATTAATATCGACTGGAAGATTGTGCCTGAGAGCAATGTTGTGCAGGATACAACAGGCTAATATGATCTTTGCCACAGTCAAGGGCCCGTACTGTAAGGCGCCGCCAGTTCTATCCAGACACCTGAAGCAACTTTTGAGAACGCCAAAGGTTTGCTCAATGACTGAGCGGTTGGAGGCATGGGCCTCATTGTACCGCATATCTGCACCTGTCAGAGGGAGACGCACAGGGGTCTGCAGCCAGGCACGACGCCCATATCCCGCATCACCTGCAAACAGAAATGGAAGTAAGGCACATGTGCGAAGAGGAACTTATGGAAACCATGATGTAGCAATGCACAAATGGACAGCAGGGAAACATGGTCACACACATATGACGGCACAGCATTGAACACATTTGTGATACACCAGACTCTGCATCCGGGAGATTAAAATAACACTGGCAGGTAAAAAGATGGTCAGGTGGGCAGGTCGCTGGGACATGGTGTGATATGGCACACAGGGGATATGTCAGTGTACCACAACCCGGGTGGGCAAGGCGGGGGTGGCAGCGCAGACAGGCAAAGGCAAACTGTCATGCAGCAGGCATGTGTGATAGCATGTCCGAACATACACCCTGACACGTGCCAACACCCACATGGCGGATGAGTAGGACACATACACACTGTACAGCTGGGCTATGTTCATGTTCCCAGAGTGTCCCACAGCCCCCCCCCCCCTGCTGGCACATGCACAATCCCGTGGCACATTGGGCATGTGAGGGACATAACACACAGGCCGACATATGTGACACCATTGCACCATGCATGCCCCGAATGACCGTGAAACATGGATGATAGCCAAGTAAGCAGCTAAGGCAGGTTAGAGATGACATAAAATGCGTGCGGCGTGCCACAGATGAGCAAGAATAGGCACATGGTAGGCAAGGGCATAAGTGTTGCCACACAGAGGTACGTGAGCACAGTCCAGGTAACAGGGCATGCTGTGGGCACAATCCCAGAATAGTCAGCACAAGTACACAACAGCACCATGTCATGGATGCAGAGGACACAGTTGACAATGGTACCCCCGTGAAACACATATGTGCGGGTGTCGCCCCCGCCTGGCCAGGTAGATAACTGATACCAGGTGAGGTCGCCTTTTCAGCTTTAAAATGTTTCCCTCAAAATGGCTGCCAGGAGGGCTGCTGGGAATTGTAGTCCTATCTTAAAGCAAAGGAGTTGTGATCCGGTGGTTAGGCATAAGACAGAGAAAATTTATTTAATGTAATCAGGGGTTCCTTCATACACAGGACACAAGTGGAAAAATCAAATATAGGATTTTTAATCCCACGCTACAGCTTCAAAAGAAATAGGAACAACTTTGCTTGTATTCCAAAAATGCAAAGAAACAGGCACAACTTTGCTTGTAAATCAAAATGCCACTTATTCCAAAACTTTTAAATTCTTGAATGCTTCTCTTCTTTACAGGAACAAAACTCTTGCAGCAAAACAACTCTTTAAATGTCCCTTGAACATTAGTATCAGCTTTCAACCTTATCAGTTGAACTTAGCACTCAGCTGTTTTCTTCGGTTGTGACGTCTTCACAATTCAGGTTGCTTCCTAAGCAGGCGTACATTCAATGGCTTTCTGGCTCAGCTCTCTTCTACATCAGAGGCTTGACATACAGCACATTGCATTTCAAAGGAACTGTCTTCCATATCTGTTATCTCCATATCTTCAACGCTATCATTCTCACACACATCCAAAGACATCTGAGGGGAGAGCTTGCTATTCTCTTTCTTAATCAATTCACTCAATTTCTTAAGCAGGGCTTGTTTCTGTACTAGCTCGTCTGCTATATGAGCTACTTGATACTTAGATAAACAGTCTCTCTTTATCCTGGGGTTTGGCTTATTGCTGGAATCAGCTTTTAACTCTAAAGCTAATTCTCCTAAACCTTTACTGGTTAAGAACTGAGAAGGACACACTTGCCTGGTTTCAGAGGTATTCAGAATCTCTCTCTGCCCTGCAAGCCAGTCATGCTGTCTTCCGTTTGCAGCAGCTTCGTTTGCTTGCACCAGCCTCTCTTTCCTTGCTCTCTCAGCTGTGCTTGGCAATCTCTCATCAGTTCTCTCTCTTCGGCTTCCAGTGTTTCCTTCACACTGTCTTTCATGCTCAGCAAGCACTCTCTCACTTGCTCTCGCTTCCCTCTTTGCGTTCCTTGTTCTTGCTGCTTCACTTCCAGCTCCACTCTCACCTCTACTATCTGTGTTTCTGAAAGTCAGCTTTTTAAACTTTCCTTCTTCCTGAGCCACACCTTGCTCCCAGCACATGTGATTAGGGTCAAGCTTCTCCCTGACGTGCTGCTGTGGGCGGGGCTTAGGGATGACTAGGTTCTGAGTCAGAGACTCTTGGTTACTAGGGAAACCCTTGATACTTTCTGAATTAAAGTGATAGGACTCATTTCCCTGTGTATCTCTATGTTCAGCAGTGCTTTCCTCACCACAGCGGGACACACATGATGCGGTGAATACCTACCCAGCAGGATATAGTCCTCATATTGCCTGGCCTCAAACAGGCCAAACAGTGCTGAGTTCTGCAGGATATAGGAGTCATGGACTGACCCTGGGAACCGCGGGACCACATTCAGGAAACGCATACCTGCATCACAGACAACCTGCACATTGAGGGAATGGAAGTGTTTGCGGTTGCGATACACAACCTCCCTGTCGCGTGGCGGGATGAGGGCAACATGTGTGCAATCTATTGCACCCAGCACATGTGGTATCCCTGCAATCTGCTGGAATGCATGTCCCAGGGCCACCCAATGTTGCCTCCTGTTGGGAATGGCAATGTAATTCCCAACCCGGCTGACCATGGCCCGCAGTACCTGGTGGAGGCAGCGAGAGAACGTTGGCCGACTCATCCCACCCACTGCGGCCACCGAGGTTTGGAAACAGCCAGAGGCAAAGAAATGTAGGGCAGCAAGGAGCTTGGCCATTCCCGGTATAGCATGTGACCGGGCAGTCAGGGGCTCGAGGTCAGGTCGTAGATCCTCATAGAGCTCCCTAATAGCCCCTGTGTCCAGCCAGTACAGGGAGATCACCTGGTCCTCCCTGATGTTCTGCAGCATGGCCCTGGGCCTGTAGAGGTGTTGCAGGCGTGGCCGCCCCTCAGGACGCCTACGGCGCCGTTGTTCCACCACACTCGCCTGTGGACCCTCCACAGCTGCAGGCCTGTGTTGCAGCGGGTGAGGACCCATGCCCAGGGCCTCAGCCCCAGGACCGTCATCTCCCTCAAGCGCAAACCGCAGACCAGCTTGCTCCAGCAATGCAATGACTGCACCACCTGCATTCACAGTCTGAGCCATGATAGACACAGGATGTGGGACAGGTGGCTGTGAAATAGGGTACAGGGTGGGAACACAAATCACACAACCAATACACACCTGGTGAACCACGAACATCAACCACACCCAAAACCATGGAACCAGCACAATGCTGTAGTCGGCGACGTAGCACATGAAAGAGCGCGCGTAGGAGGGCGCGTACCCCCGCAGTGAGCCCGAGAGGAGCCATTGCGATAATAACCAACTCCGTGTGACGCACCATAGTGTAACGGTAATGCGAGCTATACACCCTGCCAAATAAGGAGGACGCTAAGATGAGACAGACACGCCTACCGCATTCACACCTGCGTACCTCATAATGCACTATATGTGATCACCAGCCAACGCGCGTGGTTACGCGCAGAACAAATATACACGGGTAAACCAAGTAAAAACATAGGCCGTACCTACCATCACCACATGAATTGTAGGGAGAGACCACCTGTAATGAGTACATAGAGGGACGAATAGCTGTAGAACAGGCGAGAACCATGCACAGTGCGTCACATAGGGCACATATCCGCCTTACGTCCGTGTGCACGGAAGGGGAGAGCGCGTTATGACGCGCGTACGCAACGCGCCCACGTAACGCGCACAGAGCCACACCCACACGGGACCTATATAAAGCTGGGGGGGAGTAAATGGCGCCCACCTCAGCACGCATTCTCGAAGACTATGGAAAGCCAGATGTCTAGTGGTGCAGGGGCAGGACAGGCACCATCAATGGCACCCCCTAATGACAATGGAGAGAGGCCAGGCCCATCAGGTACACAGGAAACAGCATCTGCACAGGGCACTGAAAAAATGGGCCAGAAGAGGCGCAGGCCCACCCTCCCTGACGAGCTCCGCAAGAGAGCAACAAGGTTCAACCAGGAGGAGAATGAGCTACTCATCTCTGCCATCCTGGAACGCTATGACCTCCTGTTTTGTCACCTTAGCTCCACCACTACTGGTGCAACACGTGCTCGTGCATGGGCGGAGGTACAAGCAGAGTTCACAACCGCCAACGGCCCCCACAGGGATGTGGAGAGCCTTCGCAAACGTTATTGCAATATCAAGCGAAACATCAGGACAGAGTCTGTACGAGAGCAGAGAGGGGCACAAGGCACAGGAGGGGGCCCAGCACATGTTGCCAACCTGACTCCCCTAGAGCGGCGCTTGGCGGAGCGCCTCGGCCCAATGTATATCCATGGCCTCCCCCCAGAGCTGGATATAGCACACCAAGATGCAGGTAGGTCTATGAGTGATCGGTACCAGTGTGAGCCTGCAAGCACACATGTGTGTGGGTGACCAAGGGTGGACAGGGGTGTGGGTGGCATGATTGTGCAATATGAAGACACAGGGGGCAGCACAGGCATACAACCAGCCCCTGAGACGTGGCCCATTCGGGGACTGATGTCCATGATGGTCAGGGAGTGGAATGGAACAGTGGATGTGTGCTGTGACAAGGGGAAAGGTACAATAGTAGCAGCAGGGGCTGTCAACGTGTAGCAGTGGGTAGGGTGTAGGGCAGGTGGGGACAACACGGACACACAGGTGTTGACAGGTACAATAGGACAGCACTATGCACCTGGGTTGAACACGGACTGTGTATGCAGGGCTGGCAGTGGTGCCGGCGCTTCATGAGGGGCGTGGTAGCATGCCCGGGGGGGGGGGGGGCAGTCACCTGACATCGCAGGGCAATGGACCCTCTCGCCAATGGGGAATAGGTGAGGGGGGTGGGGGGGGCGAGGGGCCCACACCACGACACATGTGGCTCACCCACGCACATGTGCTGTCAGGGGAGTGGGATGGGTGCAGACAGGCAGCCCTGTCGAATCTGACCTATATGATCTTGTGTCCCACAGGCAACATAGCTGCCATAGATGCAGCTGAGGAACCACATGGCAACAGCCACCCCTCGCCGTGGACCCCCAGGGACACACCACCGGAGGTGTCGAGCGTGCAGGCAGGAACTCCACCAAACCCCCCCCCCCCCAGTGAGGACGTTGGGACCATCCATCAGGCAGCCTGTGCCGGGGACCCGCACACGGATGGTGCCACTGGGAATGTGTTCGCTGAGGCTGGGCAGCACAACAGTGCTGCAGCGCTGTCTGCAGTGGATAGTGTCATCGAGCAGATGCAGGTGCACACCGCTAAGGCACACAGGGATGCGGAGGGTGAGTACCACACTGTGTGATGTTAATCAAGCGTGAGCAAAGGTGGACGATTAGTTTCTGGACACAAATGCACTACCTGCTGTCTCCACAGGTCTACGGCATTTACTGCATGCATGTCTGCATGACCTGTGGCGGCAGAGGCATGCGCAATGCAGGCACTACCGAATGATGTCAAGGGTAATGCTGGGGGTCCCTAGGCTCGTGGTAGCCACCGAGAGCATTGCGGAGAGCATGCGGATCATTGCTGCGAACATGGGGGTGACGCCAACACCACCGCCACCACCTCCACCTCCTCCTCCACCACCAGCAGTGGATGCAGCGGCAGCAATGGCGGCAGCAGGGCCACCAACATCACAGGGTGGGAGGGGCCGCGCAAGGCATGGTAGTGGCAGGGGGCATGCACAATAAAATGCATAATATGCGGATGCAGCGGCTGGTGGCAGGATCAGGCAAGGGAGAGTCAAGTGATCGGAGGCAGCTTCTAGCAGGCCGCGTGACAGTGAGCGACTCCGAGATGCCCCAGCCTCCGGAGGACCCGCTAAGCCGCAAAATCAGGCACTGAGAGGGGTCGCTGACTAGCGCCGATCCGGGAGAGGTACGGGGGGGAGCAGAATGCGGCTGATAGCTGATGATAGCAGAAATTCAGGGGTTGTGGGGTCGGAGCTTTAACAAAGTGTGGCCATCTTGCAGTGGGCTCACGAGCGCCCCCCTCCCTGGGAGTGTTTTTTAATGTTGCCCATTGATATCACTATTGGCCAGCTGGATTATGGTTTTTTCCCCTTTTTTCGAGGTCATTCTTGAGGTTTATTTGCCCTTTTGTCTCCATACAAGGTGAATGAGCTCACAGTAAAATTGTGCAGAGCAGGGTTTCTGACTCGTTCGGCCAGGTTTCCTATCTCCAGGGACTGCACTGTCTCTGTGGCCACAGTGTGGTGCAGCAGACACAGCCAGTACCTGAACGACCAGAGGATCACAGATTCAAATCCCAGCTGGGGCTCCTGACAACCCAGTCCCCATATTTTACCCACCACTAAACAGAGATAGTAAAGACACTCCTTTATTGCAGAGAACATAAGCATGGTTCAAATACCTATATTTTACCCTACACCGCATACACACCATAACGATGGGCATTACCTACAGCCGAGTCCCCCAAATGCAGTTCTGGAGTGCCACAACTCAATCAGGTCATATGTTGTTTCCAAGATAAGGACATGTCAGCATGTTGTCGGAAGGGTACAGGTGGTGGAGGGGGCAGTGGCTGCTAGCCACAGCAGACAGTGGCCTAGCCCTGTGCAGGCTGGCACGTCCACTGCAACAGACAGGCTCTGTCGGATGTACAGTCATGGACTCCCCAGGGAATGCAGCTTGTCTGTGGCAACACAGTGGTGCAGTGCACACAGACAGTGTGTGCAAGAACAAAAGGTCACAGGTTCAAAGCCCAGCTGGGGCTACTGCTAATCCAGTCCACATATTTTTCGCACAACTAAACCGTGATAGTAAGGACACTCCTTTATTGCTGAGAACATACGCATGGTTAATACACCTATATTTTACCCCAGAGAGCACAGACACCATAAACAGGCACATTACCTAGAGCAGAGTCTCCCAAATGCAGTCCTGGAGGGCCACACACCATTCAGGTTCCATGCTGCCTCTAATAAAGATGCCTGTGCTGCATATCTATGCACCACCCCCATGGTATGCAGATGTAGCTCATGCATATTCATGAGGGACAGCATGAAAACCCGAACAGTGTTTGGCACACCAGGACTGGAGTTGGGAACCTCTGCCGTAAAGCAGCAGCCAACAGGGGCAGACACACCCACACTCACACCCACAGGCCCCATTGGCCAATGCCTCCTGGAGAGGCAGGACATTGGGCCCTGCGTGCATCTCCCAATACTAGCTCTTGCATACCTTAGCAATGCAACCCTAAACCTGGGTATACGGTACACAGCTCTCAAACGTTTGCTATGAGTACTGGCAGATAGAAATTCCTACATTAAGCACAGTTTGCTGATTGAGCTCCATCATAACAATCATTCTGATGTCTGCGGTGTGTGCTTCAGGTCTGATCTCTGACAGTGTTTACCACCCTGGGGAGTGACCCCCAACAGTATTGCGTACTATATCCATGCCTGTACTGTGCCCAGGACTGGTGTGGTGGGCATGGCTGCTGAACTCCTCTATAGTAGCACAATGCTGGCATAGGTGTCGGAGTATGTGTCTGTCTATACCAGGGGTAGGGAACCCTGGTCCTGGAGAGCCGCAGACCAGTCAGGTTTTTGGGATATCCCTAATGAATATGCATGAGATATATATGCATTAGAGATATCCTGCCAACCTGACTAGTTTGTGACCCTCCAGGGCTGGATTTGGAGATCCCTGCCTTACACCTCTGTCATTTAGGATTGTGAGTGGGCAAGGTGCAGATGTCCAAGACATCAAAAAGGTTAGATAGAATGTGTCACATTCCTCCTCACTTCACACCACCACCAAAATATTGTCTATTAGACAACTTTTTGGTGGTGGTGAGAATCGAGGAGGAATGTGACACATTCTATATACCCTTTCGATGTCTAGGACATCTACACCTTGCCCACTCACAATCTTAAATGACAGAGGTGTAAGGCAGGGGTCTCCAAATCCAGCCCTGGAGGGCCACAAACCAGTCAGGTTGGCAGGATATCTCTAATGCATATATATCTCATGCATATTCATTAGGGATATCCCGAAAACCTGACTGGTCTGCGGCTCTCCAGGACCAGGGTTCCCTACCCCTGGTCTATACAGTGTGTGGTGGCTGCATACACCTTCCACAGCCCACACTGCCAGCACTGTTGCCAGTATTGGCCTGCCAATGTGCATAATGAGGAGCAAGGTACCATGGGTATAGCCCAGACAGGGTGGCCTGGCCAGGGTGCATCTGCACAGGGCATAGGGCACTGACTGGGACATTTTATTGCCCGGCCACCACCTACACAGACAGGGTGACCTCAGTCTGTCCTGCTGGGAGATCACTCTCACCCTAACTGTGCAGTGATGACAGCATGGCTAGGCATCCCCATAGTGCTATACAGCATTTTTTTTCTCTTGTAATATCTATGGGTTTCCTTTTGGGGCCCAGTCACTCACTTATCTGCTTGTGTGTGCTGCCATCCCAGTTCTGGGTGCATGCATTTCCACCAGGAATATGCACTATGGACTAACTAGCAGACTGTTTGCAGCTGGTATGTTTCTTGATGGAGTGCCTTGCAGGGTGCAGTGGCTGAAGGCTTGCTGCAGGAGAATATCAGATAGTGGTGGGGTACAGCTTAGCATATCCAGGCCTAATGTTTGTCTGCTATTGTGTTATGGTTATGTACAGAGCTGCATTGACTGCTCTGAAGGGTGTTTTTTACCCAGCAGGACTGTGGTTGATGGTCCCTTCTACTGCCACCATTGCAGGGAGGTGGGATCTGTTGATGGGAGACCCTGTTTGCCACCCTCAGCCCTGGAGGAGAGTGGTAATCCTCCTAGGGTTCCATAGGGGCAACACCTGACTGAGACAGACAGACATATCCAAGGTGTTACTGCAGAAACTACCTATCTCACACATTAACATTGCTTTGTACCTGCATCATGGCCTCTTTTCAGCCATGGAAGGTGCTGCAGACCTGGTGCTGGGAGCCTCACCACACCCTCAGGATGAGCACAGTACCCGCACAATGTGACGGTGTGTAGCTACTCTGTGCCAGTAAAACACACGGTCTGTACCCCCTACCAGGCCGAAGTGCTGTGGGGGTGCACATGGTCACTTCCCCCTACCAGGCCGAGGTGCTGTGGGGGTGCATACCCCATCTTGTGTTTATCTGTGGACAGATGATTTGCATGTGCAGTGCATCATGGGTACGGGTGGCCTAACCCTATCCTGGTGACCACAGCAGACTGTCTGTGTGGTGACGTGCAGGCTCTCTGCAGCCATCCAGGGGCTTGCTAGCAGCTATAGAGCTATAGCCCAATGGTTACTTCATTGCCTGTGAAGCCAAAGGTCATGTGTTTAAACCCACAGTGGGGTTATTTGGTAGGGCTGCCCAAAGCATTATCTCTTTTTAATGTACATTTTTGCTACCAGCAAAAACACCCTCAGCGTACTGTACCCATAAGGTGCCTCTGAGGGCGCTTTATAGGGCGCCCTATAGGGCACCTTATGGTTCCCATCCATATAAGGTGCACTATACATTATCCTGTGACGCAACTTCTAGGGTGCCCTATAGGGGACATTTTAGGGTGCCGTGGTGGACAGTGCACTTTATAATGTGCCCTATGGAGTGCCTTATAGGATGCCTTATACGGCATTTGCAATTACGGCACGTGAGGGCGTGTTTGCTGGTAGCAATTAGTAAAATAAAAATAAAGTGTTGCAGGAAACAAAACATACATTGCACAGCTGATGCCTCAGCCAGCCTTACCTATTAGGCACCCTGGGGAGCAAACTCATGACCCCTGTATCAGCAGTCAATGCCTTAACCATTGTGCTCCACTGCTGCTCCTCCTTGCATGTCAGCGCACCTACTTATGCTTTTCATTCCTTACACTGCACAGTGCTGCCATCAAAAACAGTACTCTGACCTTGCGGTACCTCATACGGCACCCTATAAAGCGCCCTATAAGCAACATTCTAGGGTGCCTTGGCAGACAGTGCACTTTAAAATGTGCCTTATGGGGCGCCTTATGTTAACACGCTTTGAGAGTGCGTTTGCTAGTAGTGATAATTAAAATAAAAATAAATTGCCTCCTAAAGCAATCTTCCCCATAATACACAATGCCTCAGCCAGTTTTCTTCATTGGGCACTGTGGGGATTGAACTCCTGATCCCTGCACCATTGGTCAGTGTCTTAATCATTGTGCTGTGGTTCTGTTCCTGTGCTGGCACATCAGCGCGCCGCCTTATGCCTCCCAATATTAAAATGCCTCCTAAAGCAATAGCATGCCACCTTATGCCCATCAGCTGCCTTATGCCTCCCAATATTAAACTGGCTCCTAAAGCAGTGATGGCTAACCTTTTTGAGCCCGAGTGCCCAAACTGCCGCACAAAACCAAAGAATTTCCTCAAAGTGCCAGCACGTCAATTAAAGCCCCATTTGCATAAGGTGCTTCATTTGCATAAATATTTGCATAATGTTACCATACACTAACTTTTAGTAAACATGCCTCTTAATGAGTATATGGATAAAGAAAGACTAAAAGGTTTCTACATTACTATAATCCAGTACCAACCGCCAGGCACATTAGGAACTACTACAAACGCTGCCCATTTAGAACCCATAGCAAACCCGCCGTATCCTAACAGCACTACCAGGACTCACAAAGCACCATACTCTACCTATCAAAAGGCAACACTGCAAATATTAAACCAATACATCTCAGAGAACAACAATACATGACCTACTGGGGAAAGAACAAGTGGCAATGTCAAATAGGAATTATATAAACAGAATACCTCAGCTCAGTTACACATGCAGAACAGACCATCACCAAACAAGGAATCACAATTTAGAAACAGGAAGACAATAATTAAACTGGGAACCCCAAAAGCCAAACTTGGAATATACAACAACACTGTAGAAATAAAACTATATATTAATTTCCTCTTGTACTAAACAAAGCGCAAAAATTAATGATGCACATTTCCCAGAGCTGACATATTCCAGTTAATAAATTCAAAATAAAGAGATATTTTTCTACCTTTTGTGCATTTTTTTTCAGTTGCAATTGTTCCAGCCACTTTCTTCTGGTTTCTTCTTCGTGTCTTCTGCTAACTCTCCATCTGCTGTCCATTTGTCCTTTCTTCTGTCTTCTTGTTTTTTTTTTCCATTCTCTCTCTACATCTGCTTTAACATACTAATCTTTCTCCTTTGGCTCTTTCCTCATTCCTATTTCATCTACTCAAAATTTACCCCTCCATCCTCAATCCCCACTTACTCTCCCAATACCCGGCCAATTGTAGATTTTTTATCCCTCCCACACAAAATATTTTTCCCCTCTCCATTTTACTCTCCCAGCCCCATCCCATTCTAATCCTCCCCCAACACCAGCTCCCTTCTAGTTCCAGCCTCACCCAGCATCCATTCCCTTCTAGTCCCTGCATCAGCCCATTTCCAGTCCTAGCAGCCCCCCAACCCAATACCAGTCCTATCCCCCCCTCATCAACCCACTTCCAGTCCTAACCCCCCATCACCCCATTTTCAGTTTAAGCCCACCCCCTATAACCCATTACCAGTCCTAACCCCCCACTTCCAGTCAGCCCCCCATAGCCCATTGCCAGTCCTAACCCCCCCATCAGCCCACAGTCCATTACCAGTCCTAACCCCATCAGCCCACCTCAAGTCCTAACCCCTCCCCATCAGCCCAATTCATGTCCCAGCCCCCCCATAGCCCATTATCAGTCCTAAACCCCCCCATAGCCCATTACCAGTCCTATCCCTCTCAGACCACCTCCAGTGTTAACCCCCCATCAGCCCATTTCCAGTCCTAACCCCACCCAACAGCCCACCTCAAGTCCTAACCCCTCCCCATCAGCCCATTAGCAGTCCTAACCCCCCCCCCCTAGCCCATTAGCAGTCCTAACCCCCCCTCTCTAGCCCATTAGCAGTCCTAACCCCCCCATAGCCCATTACCAGTCCTAACCCCCATCACCCCATTTCCAGACAGCCCCCATCAGCCCACCGCCCAATAGCAGTCCAAACCCCCCCTAGCCCATTAGCAGTCCTAACCCCCCCTCCTAGCCCATTAGCAGTCCTAACCCCCCCTAGCCCATTAGCAGTCCTAACCCCCCCTCCTAGCCCATTAGCAGTCCTAACCCCCCCCAGCCCATTAGCAGTCCTAACCCCCCCCCTAGCCCATTAGCAGTCCTAACCCCCCCTAGCCCATTAGCAGTCCTAACCCCCCCTCCTAGCCCATTAGCAGTCCTAACCCCACCCCAGCCCAATAGCAGGCCTAACCCCCCCCTAGCCCTTTTGCATTCCTAACCCCCCCAGCCCATTAGCAGTCCTAACCCCCCCCTAGCCCATTAGCAGTCCTAACCCCCCCCCCTCTCTAGCCCATTAGCAGTCCTAACCCCCCCCATAGCCCATTACCAGTCCTAACCCCCATCACCCCATTTCCAGACAGCCCCCATCAGCCCACAGCCCATTAGCAGTCCTAACACCCCCCAGCCCATTAGCAGTACTAACCCCCCCTCCTTGCCCATTAGCAGTCCTAACCCCCCCCAGCCCATTAGCAGTCCAAACCCCCCCAGCCCATTAGCAGTCCTAACCCCCAATCACCCCATTTCCAGACAGCCCCCATCAGCCCACAGCCCATTAGCAGTCCTAACCCCCCCCCCCTCCTAGCCCATTAGCAGTCCTAACCCCCCCCAGCCCATTAGCAGTCCAACCCCCCCCCCCCCCCCATTCGCAGTCCTCCCCCCCCCCCCCCCTAGCCCATTAGCAGTCCTAACCCCCCCCCCCCCGGCAAATTTAAAAACAGAAAAAGCGGGCTCTGGCTGCTGCCGCGGACGCGGCAGCATGCAGTGTCCCGCGGGGCCCCCTCCGCCCGCTAAGCCCCTCTGCAAGGGCTTTCAGATTCGCGAGGGAGACAGCGTCTCCCTCGCGTCTCTGTTAAGCCCGCAGGGGTTAATGGGAAATTTCCCATCAGCCCCTTTAGACGCGAGGGACTGATGGGAAATTTCCCATTAGCCCCTGCGGGCTTAACAGAGACGCGAGGGAGACGCTGTCTCCCTCGCGAATCTGAAAGCCCTTGCAGAGGGGCTTAGCGGGCGGAGGGGGCCCCGCGGGACACTGCATGCTGCCGCGTCCGCGGCAGCAGCCAGAGCCCGCTTTTTCTTTTTTTGCGGACCTTCACGCGTGCCAGCTGCAAGGCCTTCGCGTGCCACAGCTGGCACGCGTGCCATAGGTTCGCCATCGCTGTCCTAAAGTAATGCCTCAGCCAGCTGTCTTCATTGGGCACTGTGGGGGATTGAACCCCTGATCCCTGCATTATTAGTCAGTGTCTTAACCATTGTGCTGTGGCTCTGCTCTGCTGTTTGCACATCAGCGTGCCACTTATGCCTCCTGCGCAGCTTTCACATGCGCTAATGTGCTGGGCGCACATGGGCGCCGCCCACCTTAGCGCATATTTAAATCTCGGTTTTTCTTTTTCAGATAGAAACGCCCACTCCTTATATGGCACCCGCACACTAGCGCGGCCCGCACATTAGCGGGGTTTTAGTAAACATGCCCCTTAGCTTTATTATCCATACATATTTTTAGATTGATAGGTTGAATATGAGTTAGGTCAATCTAAAGAAAATGGAACAGTTTATCAAAGTCTTATTTAAGTAAAATGAATGTTACCATAATTTAGTTAACTATAGAAGTTTGTGTGGAGTTAGAGCTAGACACACTTTGCTCTCTGTAGCTGGAGGTTTAGCTTCTCTGCCCTCCTTCCTGTTGGAGAAAAAGGGGCAGCAATAGGGAGCTTTCTGCTGAAGCAAAGAACCAGGAGTAAGGTGGGCTCAGCCTCAACACAGTGGCGGTGGCCTGGTCAGTCCCCACACCATGCTGACACTCCTGTGCCGACAAAGAGAGAAGAAAAGGCCTAAGAGGACCAGGAAAGCTGCTGCCACTGTCATCTTCTTAGCTGAGCTTTTCTACAGCGTCTGCTTCTGTTACCTTTTCCTTGTGGTAGCCCCAGGGCCTCTCATTTATAGGACAATGTCAACTCTTTGTCCACCCCGTCTTAACCTCCCTCACTGCCTCGGATGGGTTTCAAGCCCCAATACAGGACAGTGAAGGCCAGACGTCACTCTGAGAGGGAAAATGAGGGTGAATGAGAACTGAGTCACATCCCACCCATTCACCACAAATCCGCCTGCTGACAGAGTCAAGCAAGAGCAGTCAATGAAGAGCAGTCACATCCCGACACAAGCAGCAGGCACTGGAGCACAAAGCTGGCAGCGATGCCCACCCTAGCATCAGAGCAGCTTCCCCATAGGACCATTACAAACAGCTTTCTCTAAATAGGACTGAATAATCTTACTAATAATATTATTATATGAATAATATTAGCAGCTCCTACCACCACCGAGCTCCCCGATCGCGGGTAGAGCAGGGTAGCGGGAAAGAAGGCCCCTCCCCCACTAAGCCCAATCGGAGGCGAATGCAGGACTTTAAACTTCTTATGCTTTAAGGGCCCAATTTTTAAAGGCATTTACATGGATAACTGCCCTATTTACCCATGTAAATGATTTATCCAGGATTTTTAAAAGGCCTCCATAAAGTACCTCGGTGTGATACTCGATCAACAACTCAATCTTAAAGAGCACATAAAGAACACAGTAAGGTCAATTTACTACAAACTAAAAACACTGCGCCACCTGAAACCAATGATGGAGACCAAGGACTTCCGTACAGTTTTCCAAGCAATAGTCACACCGCATTTCGACTATGCGAATATCATCCTTCATGGCCTCCCCAAGAATACACTAAATCCACTTCAACTAGCGATGAACGCGGCAGCCCGCATCTTATCTGGAGCTTCTATAAGAGACCATATAACACCAATACTGATCGATCTGCACTGGCTCCCGATAAACTGCAGAATAATATACAAAACCCTCCTCATCACATTCAAGGCTATTAATAAATTATCTCCTGCATCAATCTCAAATCTCATCACTCACACACCAAACAACAGACCCAGGAGACTAGTAGCAGAAAAACACACTAGTTACTCCTAGTATCTCCACAAAATGGACACAACAAACTACTAACAGAGCTTTTGTGTCCTATGCTCCCAAGTGCTGGAACAAACTACCTCCAAACATCAGATCAATCAGGGATATCACCCAATTTAGAAAGTCCATCAAGCACTATTTATTCACTTTGCACTTCAGGCTACCATACACACAATAGAACCGGCTCCCGCCTCACTCAGATAACTCCTACACATAACAACATTCCAGAACAAAGGATCAAAATGTGAAAACACCGTATCCTTGTTAAATATCAAATCTTGATGTAACCTATCCAATGTATATATAACTTGTATAATTATGTAGATAGTTATCCCCAGTTCACACCCAGTTTATCTTCCCTGTTATCTGTAAACCTAGATCAGTCATGTATTGACAGGTATATTGTTGTTCAATGTAAACCGCACTGATGATGAATAGTGCGGTATATAAAAAATGTTAAATAAATAAATAAAAACCCCACATAAGTCCCTAACGCGCCCAGATGATCCGCGGTTAGCATTGGGGCGTGTTAGGAGTGTTCTGGGGCAAAGTGGGGGGTGGAGGAAAGGGCTAGCTGGGTAACAGTGATTTTCAATGCTACCCACTTAGCCCTCTGTGCCTTAAAGATAGATGTGGTTTTTCCTCGCCTGTCTTTCAGGCACAAGGGCTAAGCGGGTAGCATTGAAAACTGGTGCTACCCAGTTAGCTCCTGCGGCTTCTGGGTTGTGCAGCAAGACCCAGATTGTCAATGCCGGGGCCACATATGACCCCGGCATTGAAAATCTGGCTTAGACAGATGATGGGCGGGCTATGCACCGACAGAGCGCATAGCACCATCCAGATGAAAATCAGGCTCTAAGTTACTACAGAGGGACAATGGGATTTGTACGTGCCCCTGTGACAAAAAAGCTATTCATTGCTCAGTGATGTAAGTCTGCTCTGTGCAGTTTTTCCCTGCAAGTTTCTAAAGAGAAGAGAGTGGTCTTAACTTTATGATGTTTGTCAGCAAGACACAAAGAACAGCTAGTGGCAATGATGGTAGAGATTTGGATAAAATACAAAACCTGAGGGAGTTGAAAATGCCATAACATTTTCCAGTCAAAATGCAACAATCAAAGGGGTAGGAGTGATCTCTCTTCAAGGCTTTAGCCTGAGCTTCCTTTGCTGAAGCCTCAGGCTTCCTCAGTAGTATAAAATGTGCTCCACTGGTTCTTCCAGGCCTCTCTTAGGGATATGTGATGGGGTGTATATCCCATCAGACCGAGAGTCCCAAAAGGACCCCGGATAGTCTGAATGAGATAAAGGATAGACCCTAGTATAGAACCCCAGGTCCTCTCATGAAACCTCTGTTAGAAAAGCTGAACAGGAAAACCAAGACCAATGGGAAGCCCCAGAGTAGAACCCAAGTTCTGGTCCCTAACAATTTGAGGGAGACCCAGACCCCTTCCCTTGGTCATCCTGGGTCTATGAGGATTGATTGGGGAGAGGAGGAGTGGCCTAGTGGTTGGGGCAAGGTACTTCAGGCCGTAAGGTCAGGGGTTCAAATCCCACTAGAGGACAGCAACCTCGGGCCAGAAGGACTGGGGTTTCTAGTCCCACAGGTGCTCCTTGTGGTCTTGGGCAAGCCACTTAACCCTCCATAGCCCATGTTCCCTGTAAAATAGTTATCTCCAAGTTATAATGCCCTGTTCAATGTAATTTCAGTTTGTTCAATGTAAACCGCACTGATGCAGAATAGCACGGTATATAAGAGAATGTAAATAAATAAATAAATAGAACTTGAGGGCCTAAACTCAAAGGCAGGAGAGGATATGGAGATTGAACTCCTTGGAATGAAGAAAGAGTACTCCCAAGAGGGGCTGGAACTGGAAACAGACTTACAAGATGAGACATCCATGGAAATTATGTCTAATCAGTTAATGGCCCACTGATGGGGTGGATGTAGCAGAAGAAAGCTACATGAGAGGTCACAAATCATCCAGACCTCTGGGCACCTGAGACTTTTCCTAATTGGACTAGAGAGAGTTAGGCTTTTGCTGACTTCTATCTTGTTTTGAACTGAAAGAGCAAATAACTCAATATTGCCATTCAATGGAGAACCATCTGTAGACTGAATAAAGAACTGCATGCAAAGGACCTAAATTGCATTCTGTTTTGGAATTTTGCCTTGAAGGACCCTTGTGAAGGCCTAAGCACTGGCCAGAGGGAGGGGGGCAACTGCCCAACCAAGGAAAGGCAGACCCCAGGAATACTAGGAAAAGTACAGAGTATGAATAATGGGACGTTGATTGTTTCACCTTAACAGAACAAGTTCTGTGGATATAGATCTCCCAACCAGAGAGGCCCCTAAAAAGGGTCCTTGGTCTTTTGTTGGTGTTGGCTATGGTTGGAGGAGTACAGAAGTGGTGTGAAAAGACAGCTGAATGACCTACAACTTGGACTTATCAAGCAGACTGCATAAGATCTTCCAGACGAGCAGTTTAACACTTTCCTCCTGCTGTTTTGTCTTATTCTCTTGTTTTGCTTTTTAGTTAGAGCCATGACAACAGAAAAAAAACCCAAAAGCAAAACATATGGCTTATCTAATCTGCCCTTCCATAGGGTTGGTAAAAATGAATAAAAATTCCAGGTAATCAGCTCTGTTCTAAATGAACAACCATCTAGACCCAAAGAAGGAGGAATCCTATCAGCCTATCTCTAGTATTCCACTACCAGTTAAAATACTCGAGAAAGAGACTCAAAGACAGATCCAACAACACATAGACACATCATCCCCTCTGGATTCATGCCAGCATGGATTTAGGGAAGCTCATGGGGTTGAAACACTCCTTACCTCCCTATCCAACACGCTCATCAGAGGGACAGACAGCATCAAGATGGGTTTTGCATTGATCTTTCTTGATATTGCAGCTGCGTTTGACTCAGTAGATCACCAGCGACTCCTAGCTCGACTCCATGAGAAGGGTATCCAAGGTCTCGCATGGAACTGGTGTAAATCATACCTTGAAGACCGTTGGCAACAAGTCCGCATTAGCACCAATACATCTGAGCCCTTCCAGCAAAAGCAAGGAGTACCCCAAGGCTCCTCCCTATCTGCGCTTCTCTTTAATATATATATGCAGCCAATATGTGAAATCACCCGTGCCTTTGGTCTATCCTGCCTCATCTATGCAGATGACGTGACCAAATCCAACCTAGATGAGCACGTCCAACCAAATCCAACCTAATCTGCACACAACCACCCAACAGAAGCAGAAGAACCACCAACTTAAACACCCTCCGCGTACCGGAAGATATAAGATCTGTCAAAACCGGTACAAGTAACAGAGCATACTCATACACAGCGCTGACACTGTGGAACCAACTGCCGCCTGAGCTACGAGCTAGCAAAGACCTGATGGACTTTCGGAAAAAACTCAAGACTCACCTATTTCAGATTCAGTACAACTTGATTTAGTCGACGTGGCCTAAGCTGTGCCACCCAGAGAGCCAAAAGATGTATATATGTAAAACTGTACATATGTAAATAACCCCTCCCTCCTTACGAAAAGAAACCCAGTTACATAATTACTGTGTGTTGTGCTCACCCTACGAATCACCTTGTATATACCACAAATTTTTCTGTCCTGATTAGACAGTTTCCAATATGTAATCTAATCCGCTACTGATCGCTGGAAGTAGCGGTATACAAATGTATGCTAAATAAATAAATAAATAAAATTTTTACCCCGATCAATATCATAAATCCCAACTACACAGCTTTAATCAACTGCTTCAATACGATAACGGATTGGCTCCTTAACCAGAACCTGCGAATAAACTTCAAAAAGACTGAAGTCCTAATCATCACAAGAAACAAACGCTTCTCACCTCCTCCAACCCTCAAAGTAAGTCATCCATACACTACCTTGGTGTTACAATTGATCAACAACTAAACTTCAAGGAACACATAAAAAACACAGTAAAGGCCATTTACCACAAGATCAAAACCCTTCAACTCCTGAAACCCATGCTAATACCTGAGGACTTCCGCACAACATTCCAAGCGTTAGTCACACCCCATTTCGACTATGCGAATATCACACTACATGGTCTACCAAAGAATACCCTATATCCTCTTCAATTAGCCATGAATACCGCAGCACGCATTCTGTCTGGAGCAACAAGAAGAGACCACATAACACCGATATTAATGGAGTTTCACTGGCTTCCGATAAGCTGCAGGATCACATATAAAGCCCTTCTCACCACTTTCAAAGCCATAAATAAATTATCGCCATCCTCAATCTCAGATCTACTCACGCAAACCCCGAACAATAGACTCAGGAGGTCAACAGCTGAAAATACACTAGTTATCCCTAGTGAATCAATAAAATGGACCCAAATAACTAATAACAGAGCATTTTCATCATATGCCCCAAGATGTTGGAACCAACTCCCTCCCAACATCAGATCAATTAGAGACCTTTTGCAATTCAGAAAAGCCATAAAACACCATCTGTTCACTATGTACTTCACTAAACTCATCAACGACTCCCCGCCTACCCTCAAGATCTCAAGCCCTCATGATGAAAAACCAAATACACCTCCTACAGAATATGTAACACAGACCAAATAGATCTGAATCTATGCATGATGTACTGCAATGTAAATAGAATTACCTTCACGATATCTGTTAAAATGTAAATAGTTTTCCCCTAGTTTAAGCCCATGCTACGCTCCCTGTTATTTGTAAACTTAAGACAGGTCTTATCTGTCTGACTAAATTTTGTTGTATGGAAACCACACTGATAACAAAGAGTGCGGTATATAAGAACTGTTAAATAAATTAAAAAAAAAATAAAATAAAATAAAGCTGTTTATTTTAAAAGGTAGCATTACACGGCACTGTTCCAGTTGACAGAAACATAAGATATGCCATACTGGGTCAGACCAAGGTCCATCAAGCCCAGTATTCTGTTTCCAACAGTGGCCAATCTACGTCATACGTACCTAGCAGTATCCCCAAAAGACACAGGTTCCACAATGCTTGTACTGGGTCAAGCATTGATATCCTGGGTCCCTTTTTAATAATGGTTTATGGACATTTCCTCCAGGAACTTGTCCAAACCTTTTTTAAACCCAGCTACACCAACAGCTCTTACTACATCCTCGGGTAACAAATTCCAGAGTTTGATTACACGTCGAGTGAAAAAATATTTTCTCTAATTTGTCTTAAATAGTTTACCCTGTAGCTTCATTACATGTCCCCTAGTCTTTCTATATTCTGATAGCGTAAACAATCGATCTACGTTTACCCGTTCCACTCCATTCATTAATTTATAGACTTCTATCATATCTCCCCTCAGCCGTCTCTTTTCCAGGTTGAAGAGCCCTAACCTTTGTAGCCTCTCTTCATAGGAGCAGCCTTCCGTCCCCTTTACCATTTTGGTGGCTCTTCTCTATACCTTTTCTAATAACGCTATATCCTTTTTAAGATACAGTAACCAGAATTGCACACAATATTCAAGGTGCAGTCGTACCATGGAACAATACAGAGGCATTATAATATCCTTTGTTTTATTTTCCATTCCTTTCCTTGTGATACCTAGCATTCTATTTGTTTTCTTGGCCGCTGCTGCACAATGGGCGGAGGGTTTTAACATGTTATCCATGATTCCTCTTAAATCTTTTTCCTGGGTGGTGATTCCCAATGTGGAACCTTGCATCGTGTAACCATAGTGTGGGTTGTTCTTTCCTAGGTGCATAACTTTGAACTTGTCCACATTAAATTTCATCTGCCATTTGTATGCCCAGTCTTCCAATTTATCCAGATCCTCCTGCAGTTTTCCACAGTCCTCTTGGGTTTTAGCATCTTTAAACAGTTTTGTGTCATCTACAAATTTGATAACCTCACTAGTTATTCCCTTTTCCAGGTCATTTATGAATATGTCAAAAAGTAGTGGGGTACTCCACTATTCACCTTTTTCCATTGTGAAAATTGGCCATTTAGCCCTACCCTTCTATCTTTTAACCAGTTCCTGATCCACAATAGTACACTGCCTCCTATCCCATGACTTTTTAGTTTTGCCAAAAGTCTCTGATGAGGGACCTTGTCAAAGGCTTTCTGAAAGTCCAGATACACTATATCAACCGACTCACCTTTGTCTACCTGTTTATTCACACCTTCAAAATAACATATCAGATTAGCAAGACAAGATTTTCCTTGTCTAAAGCCATGTTGACTGTCTCCCATTAGGCCATGACTATCTACATGCTGTGTAATTTTGTTCTTTATGATGGTTTCTACCATTTTCCCTGGTACTGACAATGGGCTCACCGGTCTGTAATTTCCCAGAACCCTTTTTAAAAATTGGCGTTACATTGGCGATCCTCCAATCTTCAGGTATTACAGATGACTTTAATGAAAGTTCACAGATTACTAATAGCAGGTCTGCAATCTCATATTTCAGTTCTTTCAACACTCTTGGATGTATACCATCCGGTCCAGGTGATTTGCTACTATTCAGTTTATCAAATAGTTGTAATACATCTTCCTGGTGTAGCGATATTTCAATTCCTCTGCAGTATCACCTTTAAATACCACTTCAGTCTTGGGTAACATCCTTACATCTTCCTCAGTAAAGACCGACGCAAAGAATTCATTCAGTCTTTCCGCTATAGCCTTGTCTCCTCTTACTGCCCCTTTTACCCCTCTATCATCCAATGGTCCAATTGACTCTCTCACAGGCCTTTTGCTACAAATGTACTTGTAAAAGTCTTTATTTCGTGTTTTTGCTTCCATAGCAAGTTCCTTCTGAAATTCTCGCTTTGCCTGCCTTATCAATGCTTTGCATTTAACTTGCCAGTGCTTGTGCTGTTTCCAGTTTTCGTCATTTGGCTATTTTTTCCATTTCCTGAAAGATGCATTTTTGGCAGCAACAGCCTCTCTGACCTCACCTTTAAACCATGCTGGCAGTTTTTTGGACTTTCTTCCACTTTTCTTAATGCGTGGAATACAGCTGGTCTGGGCTTCCAGGATAGTATTTTTCAACACCACCCAAGCTTGATGTAAGTCTTTAACCCGTGCAACCGCTCCTTTTAGTTTTTTCTTAACTATATTCCTCATTTTATCATAGTCTCCCTTTCGAAAGTTAAAAGGTAGTACTGTGGATTTCTTTACTATCCCTCCTCCACTAATTAAATCAAACACGATCATGCTATGATCCCTATTGCCAAGTGGTCCCAACACCCTTATTTCTTGCACCAGATCTGATGTTCCACTAAGGACTAGATCCAGTATGGCTTCCCCTCTGGTCGGTCCAAGAAGCAGTCATTCATTTCATGTAGAAACATTATCTCCCTAGCATGTCCTGCCATGACACTGACCCAGTCGATACCGGGGTAATTGATATCACCATTACTACTCTGCTGTGACTTTTGTTAGCTTCCTTGATTTCTTTGAGCATTTCATCATCCATTTGTTCATTCTGGCCAGGCGGTCGATCGTACACCCCCACTGTTATCACCTTCCCCTTCATACAGGAAATTAGACCTTAACATCTTAAAGCCACAGCCAATGCTACTAGTGCTAGAAGGTTCCAAAGCTGCAGTGATCAAATGCCCTTTAAAATAACATTATTTTCTTCAGCTCACCAAACATATATGCCGGGCCTCTTCCTTTCCTCCCATGACACGCTGTGCTACGGCAGTTTTCACCTTTAATTCCCACTGTGTCCCAGCCAGCCAGCCACAAAGAATAGAGGGAGGCAGCAAGTTTGTTAGCTGTAAGCACCCACAGGGCTTGAATCTTGGGGTTAGCACCACGATGTAGTTGCATACCCAGACAGGAAGGTGAGTAGCGGAGCATGAGAGGGGGGAAAGATTGTGAGGGGCAGAGGTCAGAGCAAGCAGGTCCCCGAGGAGTAGCAGCATGAGGGGAGCTATGCTGCTTCAAATTGTGCTTGTTCTAGCTCAGATCACTTTAAATAAGATATTTTACTAAACTGGACTGAATCCGGGGTGGGGGGGAGGGGGGAGAGTCCAGGGAGATGGGAAAAAAAAAGAAAACATTTTACTAAATGAGACTGAATCAAAGGTTGAGGGGATGTAAGGTTTTTAATTTTTAATAAAGGTTAATAAAAATAGGATGCCTGGTCTGAGGGGTATTCAGGAGGCCTCCAAATCTCCCCACTGTCTGTGATATGGAACCAGTTTCTGCCTTCCCAAGTTACTGCCCACAATCAGTAGAGCCAAGATGGCACTGCTGACTTTAAGGAGGCTGAGAAACGAGATGGAGGGCAAGGCTGGTGGAAGGACATTCTAGGTGACCGCCCAGTTTGCCTAATTGTTAGCACTGGTCATGATGGGAGGGACCAGGACAGAAAAGGCAGGAAGAAAAAAGAAGTATATAATATATTTCCTATCAGTACTTTGAAAAACAGTAGCCCTGCCAAGCTCTGGCAGCATGGGCTTTCAAGGCCTGTACTAGAAGGCCACAGTGGGAATGACCATGTGTAAGTGTGGGTTACTCCTTTTCCAGCACTATATACCACTTACCCTCGGGACGTCTGCTAATCCCCTGGGCCGAGAAACCACCTTACCTTCTCTGTCTGGAATTCCAGGGGAACAAACACACACACTCGCATATAAGTAGTAGTAGGTTTATTCCACAGGTTAGAGTGTGGTAGGCTATGGCCTAGCATGGCCTACTAATATGAAAGGCCTGTAAGTTAGGCCTGGATCCTAACTCCCATTATAGCTAGAAAAGAACAAAAAATCTGTGGAAAATGAGAAAACTGTTTTAAACTGCTTAATAAGAAGTTTTTATGAATTCGTAAGTCTTCTATTATTCTCTTGTGTGTGAAAGAACAGAAATGTTTCAATATATGCATTCCTGGAGCTAGGGATAACCTTGCAGTAGAGAAGTAACAAAATCAAGAACTGTGCCATTGTTCAAGCAATCCTAAGGGAGGGGACCGGTTGCTAGGCTCCGGAGGGATTTCTAATTGGACAAATGAAGGGAAAGTAAAACCAATGAGAAGTTTGCATGTATTGAGTTGGAACCAATAGAAAGTTCTCATGTATCAAACTGAAAAAGAGGTATAAATGGTTATGTCTCTGTATAAACCTTTGCTCGGTTCCTTTTGAAGCTTTGACTGACTGGGCCTGTGCACAATAAACTGGCTTGGACCCTGTCAATTGACTCCTGGGCTTATTCATTGATTGCACTTTGCTACAGCATATTCTTGGTGCGTTGGCCGGGAAGTGCGAGTGGTAAATGGCATTCAAGTGAATAATCCACGCAATTCACCATGAGGTTTGGCCCAGTTGGAACCGTGTCTGTCCGACTGCGGGGGAAACCTCAGGCGCCGCCGGCCCCTTTGTGCCGGAGAGGGTTCCGCCTGCCTCGGCGGGCCATCGGGTCCAGCTGGCCAACACCTCCGACCCGGGGGAGTCCAGGTTCCAACTCAGAAGCTGGTGTGGTATCGGGGACCAGATCCGGTGAGTAGACATTTTTGTGATTCGATAGTCAGAAAGAACAGCCTGGGACAACGTCTTGCATGTGCAGGACTGATTTGGTATATTTGGTATAGACTAACTGGGAAATCTCGCATGAATATGGGCGAGACAAGGGAGCCTGATCACCTCCCATAAGGGCGGTCCTAGTAAGCTCTGTGTAAGGAAAGCGGAAGCCAAAGCCATCGACCCTTCTTGTTTGGAATAGTCAGTTAGTCAGAAAACCTGGGCACTTGAAATATTGAAATATGATATCTTGTTGAAATATGCTTGCTTGTGTGAGTGAGAGGTCTTGAAATACAGACCGAGAGAGAGCGGACTCCTAAGTAGCGCAGTTCCTGGCCGGGCGACCGTGCCCAGGTCACGAACAGGAGGAAGCGAGTGGTGTTTGTCCCCCCAGTGTTTTGTGGGCTGTACGGACCCCTTACCTACAGCCATACTACCTATCCCTATTGTTCGTTGTCTTGTACGTCATTACGTGTACGTAGGGACGTAGGGTACGTAACGTATGCAGGTACGTTGAGTAGGTAGGTAGTGTACATCGGTACATTTAGATTATGGGAGGGACGGAGTCCACGCAAACTCCATTGGCATGTATGATCAAGAATTTCCGTAAAGGATTTTCGGGCGATTATGGTACAAAAATGACTCCATCCAGATTAAAAATGTTATGTGAAAGGGAGTAGCCCGCGCTAGCTGCTTCATGGCCCCGAGGGGGCACCTTTGATTTTGAGACAGTTTTACGAATTCATCAGCTCATACTAAGAGTGTATCCTAACCAGTTCCCCTATATAGATTCCTGGTTAAGTGTGTGTGAGCAGCAGCCCTCATGGATGAAACGCTGCTATGAGGAGCACTGTAAAATATTTGTAGCTACTACTAGGGGAACCAAAAAAGCTAAGGAAGAGAAGCCGCCTGTATATTCTGACCCAGAGTCCCCAGATATTCTGGATAGGTTACCCCAGCACCCACAGAAGTTAGTCCCTACAGCATCGCGACCTGAAGTAGAGCCAGAAGAGGAGCCCCAGAGAATACCGATACAGCAGCCTAAGAAGTGCCCTACCCCGAGTGAAAGTCCTGAGTCAGGCCCAAGCACAGCAGGGGGACTCGAGTCCTCTGATGAGATAGAAAGCGGAGGCTCTCCTGCCAGTTCAGGGTCACCCACCAAGGAGATTTGTGTCCGGGAGCCTTATGATTTAAGAAGCGTAACTCCCAAGAAGAAGGAGAAAGCAGGGCATCTAATGCCATTACACCAAGTGCCTGGAATGCCTGTTTTAAATGATCAGGGCCAGATGGCGCCAGGACCAACCAGCTTAGTTTATGTACCCTTTTCCACCACAGATTTATTAAACTGGAAAACACATTATGCATCCTACACAGCCAAGCCTCAGGAATTAACAGAATTAATGTCTAGCATTATGCAAACCCATCAGCCTACCTGGGCCGATTGTCGCAGCTCCTGTCTACACTCTTCACTACTGAGGAGCGAGGGCGAATCGGGCAAGTAGCCCTCCGTTGGTTAGAAGAGAACCCTGTAGAAAGGGGAGGAATAAATCCCCCGCAAGCAGCTGTTGCAGAATATCCCAATGAAGATCCCAGGTGGGACCCGAATGAGGAAAGGGGGGCGGCAGCCCTAACCAGATTTCGCCAGGCCTTATTGCAGGGCCTGAAGAAGGGAGGCCAGAGGGCCATGAATATCGGGAAAGTATCGGAAGTTCTCCAGGGTCCAGATGAGAGCCCAGTGGCCTTTTATGAGCGGTTGTCTGAAGCTTATAGATTGTATACCCCATATGATCCCGCCGCTCAGGAAAATTGCAGAAATTGGATGGATTTGCGGGCATGAATACAGCTCAGTTAATGGAAGTCACTCAGAAAGTATTTGTGAATCGTGAAAATGAACGAGACAGAGAAAGTGAACGAAAGATGAAAAAGAAGACAGATCTTCTTGCTGCTGCTATAACCGAACGACATGGAGGAGGTTTTCCTAATCAAAGGACCAGAGGACGTGGAAGAGGCCGCGGAAGCGAAAGGACTCAATTGGGTGCAAATCAGTGCGCCTACTGCAAGGAAGAAGGACATTGAAGAAATGAATGCCCGCATCTGGACTCCGCCCCTGCAAGGGGAGGAGGGAGTCCCTGGAGGCCCGGAGGATGATTTCGAAGGAGGGGAGGAATGAACCAAACACAGTTCCAGCAAGAAAGGGAGGAAGCCATTGAGGGAGTGGCAGTAGCAACGGGCTATGACCTGGACGACATAGATGAAGACTAGGCCAGACCGGGCTCCAAGTTCACCCTGGGTCCCCAGGAGCCTATGGTCAGTTTAAAGATAGGGGACCAATACATGGAATTCATGGTAGATACAGGAGCAGAACATTCAGTAGAAGCCAAGCCAGTAGCTCCTCTGTCCTCACGATCTGTCACCATTGTGGGAGCCACTGGAAATAAAGCCACAAAGTCATTCTTGCAGAACTGCATGTGTGAACTAGGGGGACAGAAGATAACGCACCAGTTCTTGTATATGCCTGAGTGCCCTATTCCACTACTGGGCCGAGACATGCTTGCCAAGCTCCAGGCCCAAATATCCTTTGCTGAAGGGGGAGAAATGAAAATGACTGTGAACCCAAAGCCTGCTGGATTGATGGTGCTTACTGTTCCCCGAGAAGAAGAGTGGCGGTTCTATAGTGCACCTCCAATAAAGTCAACTAGTCCCTGTATACCTACCAACCTCATAGCCCCACCTGAAGTATGGGCAGAAGATAATCCACCTGGCCTAGCGAAGAACATAGCCCCTGTCATTGTCACCCTCAAGCCAGGAGTGAACCAGTGCATGTGAAGCAGTATCCTCTCCCTCGACCAGCCATAGAAGGAATCTACTGCCATTTGATGAAACTGCTGAACTACGGACTTCTCAAGGAATGCCAGTCACCTTGGAACACCCCCCTTCTCCCAGTAAAGAAGCCTGGGAGAGGGGATTACGCCCAGTACAAGACCTAAGGCGAGTAAATGATGCAGTTGAAACTATACACCCAGTAGTACCAAACCCTTATACTCTCTTGGGACTGATCCCCGCTGAGGCTACTCACTTCACCGTCCTGGACCTGAAAGATGCCTTTTTCTGTGTGCGCCTAGCACCCACCAGTCAACTTTTATTCGCTTTTGAAGAGGCAAGACCCCACAACAGTAAGGCGGGGTCAGCTCACCTGGACCAGATTACCCCAAGGATTCAAGAATTCACCTTCTCTCTTCAGTGCAGCCCTGAACCAATATCTTTCAAGTTACCCAATGGACCCAGGAAAAAGGGTTCTTCTTCAGTATGTAGATGACTTGCTCATAGCCACCAACTCAGAAAGTGAATGCCTACAAGCTACTAGTGAACTTTTGTACCTTCTCAAAGATGCTGGATACAAAGTCTCAAGAGCCAAAGCACAGCTATGCCAAACTGAAGTCAAGTATTTAGGATTCCAGTTGTCCAGTGGGATCCGACGTTTAGGACCAGAACGCAAAGAAGCTGTATGTAATATTCCCACTCCAACCACTAGGAGGCAAGTGAGAGCCTTCCTGGGGGCCGCAGGATACTGTCGCATATGGATCCCCAACTTTGCCCTGATTGCAAAACCACTATACCAAGTCACCAAAGGAATGGAAAAATCCCCATTAGACTGGGGACCCGAACAAGATGTAGCATTCCGGACTTTGAAAAAGGCCCTGATGTCATCCCCAGCTTTAGGTCTTCCAGATGTTCAGAAGCCTTTCCATCTGTTTGTTCACGAGTCACAAGGAAACGCATTGGTAGTATTGACTCAATCCCTTGGATCCTGGCAGCGACCGGTAGCCTATCTGTCAAAACAATTGGATGTAGTTGCAAAAGGATGGCCCCCCTGTTTGAGAGCTGTTGCAGCAACAGCCCTCCTAGTGGGTGAAGCAGACAAACTCACACTAGGACAAACTATTCAAGTCACCGTGCCACACTCTGTTCTGACTCTCATGGAACACAAAGGAAACTTCTGGCTAACCTATGCACGAATGTTGAAGTATCAGAGCATGTTGTGTGAAAACCCCCGGATATAGTTGAAAGTCAGTCAAGCTCTGAACCCTGCTACATTGTTTCCAATTGGTCCTGGGCCACCTGACCATAATTGCTTAGAAACCATGGACACTGTATTTTCAAGTTGCCCTGATTTGATCGATGTCCCTCTAGAGGACCTTGAACGGACTTTCTTTGTGGATGGAAGCAGTTTGGTCATCAATGGACATCATTGTGCTGGATATGCAATGGTGACCCTTGATCTGGTTGTTGAGTCCTCAGCCCTGACCCCAGGAACATCTGCCCAGAAAGCTGAATTGATAGCCCTCACCAGAGCCTTGACATTAGGAGAAGGACTCCGCATAAATGTGTACACAGACTCCAAATATGCTTTCACTACTTTGCATGCACATGGAGCCTTGTATAAAGAGCGAGGGTTGATCACCTCAGGGGGTAAGGCCATTAGGTATGGGCCCGAGATATTGATGTTATTAGATGCTGTATGGGCCCCCAAATAAGTGGCAGTCATGCACTGCCGAGGTCATCAGGCAGGAGCAGGAGAAGTTACCCGAGGGAATAGATTTGCAGATGCCACAGCCCGAAAGGCAGCCACCACAGGACAAGTTAGGACCCAAGATACTGTAATGCAAGCAGCCCTATTCCCTGTGCCCCTCAGTTCCTGGGCACCCCGATATACTACAAGAGAGTTGGACTATTATTGTGAAAAGGAGGGAGGAGTCTTGACAGAACAAGGTTGGATAGTGTTGCCACCCCCAGAAGGTAGTCCACCTCTAGGTCCTACAGTCATCCCTGAAGCATTAGGGCCAGCCTTTGTTCAAGCTTTTCACCAAGCCACACACTATGGAAAAACAGCTATGGAGAAAGCTCTGAGACCCCATTTCTGTATTTCACTGCTAGGATCCCTGAGCACCTCGGTGGCACAGCAATGTCTGATATGTGCCAAACATAATGCCAAACAAGGTCCCGTTCCACCCCCAAGAGTTCAGTCAGTAGGGGTGACCCCAATGAGTGATATACAGATAGATTTTGCTGAAATGCCCCGTGCAAATGGATATCATTATATGTTAGTGTTAGTCTGCACATTTTCAGGGTGGGTAGAAGCCTACCCCACCCGAACTGAGAAAGCCCGAGAAGTCACTAGGGTATTGCTCCATGAGATCATTCCCCGATTTGGAATACCATCAACTATAGGGTCAGATAATGGTTCATCATTTGTATCCCAAGTGACCCAACAGTTAGCTCAAGCTTTGCAAATAAAATGGAAGTTACACACTGCTTACAGACCCCAGAGCTCAGGGAAAGTAGAACGTATGAATAGAACCTTGAAAACTCAGTTATCCAAGCTTTGCCAAGAAACAAACCTGAAGTGGCTCCAAGTTCTCCCCATAGCCCTTCTTAGGATATGTTCAGCTCCCACCAGATCCTTAGGAGTCTCCCCTTTTGAGATTTGGTATGGGCGACCTCCACCCATTGTGCAGGGAATAAAGGGAGACATGAGACAGATAGGATCTGAAATAACTAGACAAGAACTATGAGCTTTAGGTTCTGTTTTGCAGAAACTCCAAACGTGGGTGCAAGATCGACTACACATCAACCTGACTGAGCCTCTACAGCCCTTCAAGCCAGGAACGTCTGTGTGGATGAAAGAGTGGAGAAAGACCCCGCTGGCGCCGTATTGGAAGGGACCATATGTCATCATCCTGTCAACCCCCATGGCAGTGAAAGTTGCAGAATTTGAACCCTGGATCCACCACAGTCGAGTGAAGCCGGCAGCTGCTCCTGATCCTGGCCAATGGACGTCGGTGAATGATCCTGAGACTCCATTGCAACTCACCTTGAGGAGACAGCCAGCTTTATAGAGAATCTTCAGAATCTACCTACGTCACGCAAGAGCGACCATCACAGCAGAAACAGAAGAAAACTCAGCAAGTTCATCATACTCAACTTTCCAGTTAACCTACAGAGACTGTAATCACAATGTTCTTCCACTATTGCCTTGTGGGAGTGGTGATCCTGGGAATCCTGGAAAAGACTTTGCCCTACCCCCTTGTGCAGCCTGCATAACCACCACCCGAACAGGACAAAAGATTACTCAGACTTTGCTCTATCACTCCTACTATACTTGCACTGGTACAGTCAGCCGGTGTATTTTGTGGGCCGGCAGTCCTACTAGGCGGCTGCCTAGTAGGGGCGGCGGGCCGTATTACTTGTATCTTGCTTCAGCCTGGTAGCTGAGGCCCTTAATTGTGTAGTTGTGGGGCAGTTAAAGCAGTCCAAGTGGAAATAGGCCAACACAGGAAAATTTATTTCTAAATTTTATTTTAATCATCAAGTTTGCAAATTGGACCTTGGCAGAAGGTTCCAAACCATTAACAGAAAGTGAGGATATTTTCTCCAACAGAAAGCTTCTTTATAAAGGTACTTCAGCAGTGCTATAACAATCAGTTTCCTTCAGTCTTTGGAACAAAACAGGTTTCCTTTTCCATCCAAACAAAACACAGTTGAAAAATCCTGTTGCAAGTAAAGTCCAGCTAACCTTGTTAGCTTCTCCCAGCTGTTTCAGGTAAGCTTGAAAACAGGCTCTACTTTTCAGCATAGGAACTAAACTGCTGTTGAAACGGTTTCATAGCACAAGTACTATTTCAGCTTTAAAATGAGACTTCTCTCTTTTCCAGCACTTCACAGTATCAATTTGCTCAGCATAAGTACTTCTTGGCTTTCTTTATAATAGCTAATAAATGCTTTCTAAGCACTTCTTATGCATAATGAACATTCCATTGAGACTTCTGTGGAATCTGAATCCCCTTTATAGAATTCCACCTCCATTTCTTCCTCAGTGCTACAAGGCTCAGGGACTGGGATACGTTCAGGGATTTCTAGTTTCACTTTCCTTAAAAGCTTAAAATGTTTTCCCCAATGAACATTCCTTCTTCCCCCTGGAATAATGTCAGTGCTCCTAGACTTCCTTCCCTTTAGTGAGTCACTTAAAGGTACTGTCTGGTTTACCTTGCTTGTAGAAACCTTCCTTTTGTCAGGCTTTCTAAAAGGCTCCGTTTCTTGCTCAGAGTCTGAGCTGCTTGCTTCTGAGTTAGAACTATCGTCCTGGAACTCTCTCAAGCTTCTTCCTGCTCTTCTCTGACCCTGCCACTCGCTTTGGCAGTTCTGTCTGCTTCTCCTGGTTTCCCCAGTTCTCTCAGCTCTGCAGTGCTCTCTCCCTTCACTTGCTGACTGACCACGTTTAAATGTTTGCCAGCGTGCTTCCCTTTCTGGCCCCACCCTCTCTCTCCCTGCTGTTGCCCTGGAGTCTGGGTGTGGCTTCAGGCTACCCTTGCAAGTGTGTGTTTCAGTATTACTTTCATTTCGGGACCTGTGCTTAGGTGAGCCCAACCCCCTCTTAGGAGAAAAACCTTCTTTTTTTTCTCTTTCCCAGGTCTGTGCTGCACCTGCCTCACCACAATTTATAATGGCACCGAACTGAATATTTGCACAAAGGGGAAAAGTAAGACTTGTTATAACCCTCGACAAAACCCCTCATATTATACCTTTGAGATACGTTGGAATGATGAAGATGGAGCCATCCTGAATGCGACAAAACCCCTCACCAACCCCACAAAACCTATCCTCTTGAACTTTGATGCTTGTGATGCAATCAACAGAAATGCTTACCACAGATGTGGGTCATGGGAGCAAGCATACTATCATGATGATAAATACATGTGTCCAGAAGGAGCCTACGGATGGGGATGATGTACAGGAAAGAGTTCTGCAGCCACCATCTACACCACCACATCTAGACATGATTACTTTTGCCCAAAATGGGACTGTGTCTATTTTGCTACTTGGAAGAATGCACCTACGGGACGAGATGGTGATCATCGCAAAGGCAGCTTAACAAAGATCATACTACAAGAGCCCAAGAAATGCCAGAAAGGTGCCTGTAATCCCCTGCAACTCCTCATAGTCAACCCCAGCCACTGGAAGCAAGGATACAAGTTTGAGTTGCATATAGCAGGAGGAGGTATAGATCCTGGGACTATCTTATATCTGCAATTAAACACCAAAACCCATGTATCTTCACCCTATCGTATACATCACTCCTTTTATGAAGCCATGAAATCAGAGTTTGAAATTCCTCCTGCCTCCCAGAACTTATTTCTTGAATTAGCGGGAGCAGTTGCCTCTAGTCTCCATGTTTCAGACTGTTTGTTTTGTGGAGGAACAACGATGGGAGACCAATGGCCTTGGGAGGCACAAGAATTGAACTATTCTATTCCGTATAATCAGACTAATATACACAATACTACAAGTGAATGGGTATTGGCCCACTCCATTGTGGGTAATTTTTCTCACTATGGACCAATGTTTAACATGGAAGTGGGGCAGCTGATCTGTCTCAATCAGAAGTTCTACAACAGTACCACTAAGAAGACGTCTTGGTGGTCAGGAGTCAACACTACTGAACCTTCCAATCCTCTAGTTCAGTTCCCCAAACTTTCCAGTATCTGGACTAACTTAGCAGCATATAATTCCTGGCAAGCACCACCTGGACTGTACTGGATTTGCGGAACCCGAGCATATGCAAGACTTCCTCATCACTGGGGAGGCGCATGTGTATTGGGAACCATACGACCTTCCTTTTTCCTTCTGCCTACATCCCAAGGAGACTCACAAAAATCGTAATGGCCCACTCTTTTTGAACGATATAAAGTAAATTTTGAAAAAAGTCGTTCACTGTAATATCAAAAAATAGACTAGAGAAATGAATCAACAATCAATCTAACATTGAATTTTCTTCGAGGTCTCAGTAAAAAACTATAGCAAGGCCTTGTGGACTACCGTCAACAGAGGGCTTCTTGCTCGTTCACATCAATGACCTCTTTTAGAAGAAAGAAAGAAACTGTGTCATATTTTCACTTCGGGAATTGTTTCTCTCCTACTTAGGCACTCTAATCATAACTTGATGGTATCTCCAACATGAAAATTGTTTTTATAGCTTCTTCCCGGAGTGCTAAGGGTCTGCACTATTCTTCCTTCTGTTTTGCTGAAGCAGGGATCAGAAGCAGCAAAACAGAAGGAAGAATAGTTGCCATGTAATAGGGATAACAAGGGTTGCGGGGCTACTAGATGGGGGAGGGAATGGTGCCAATGGCGTCACGGGAGGAGGCAAAGCCCACCCCCCTTGAGTCGGCCCGGGGCTGCTACCTGCCACGTAAGGGCACTCATTTTTCCAATGTCCTGGTTGCTTACAATGAAAACAAATCTGATTCCTAGATATTCTCTGCCCTACTCCTCGTCCACCACCCCGTCTGCCTCAAAACCAGCCCTGCTGTCCCCTCCACCCCCGAGATTGCGACCACTGAGGCCCCGAGGGTTGATATCCCCCGGGGTAGGATTGCTGGCAACCAATATCCTGCTGCCAAGCATGAGAAATTTTACCTTTCTTAACATCCATATCTGCAAAGCATCCTACCGCTTCCTTCATTAGTATTACCTTCTCCAATTCTGCTGGAGTCATGCTAAACCAAGCATCTATCATTCGCTTACATGCTACAGTCACTTCGGGGCACATAGCCCCAAACAGCGTCTGAATATACATCGAAGCCATCAGGCCTTCCTGTGATAAACCTGCCTCCTCCTTCCAACACTTACGAAGCCTTCACACAAACTGTGAAACTCCTTCCCCTGGTTCCTACATGCATGCAATAGATGCAGCAAGATTCTGTTTCACCCCAAATAAATGCTCAAACTCTCCTAACACTTCGCCCCACATCTTTTTTATCACCTCAGGATATCCTTATCAAGGGGCTTGAAGCATCCAGAGTTTGCAGATGTCACTACATTTGATCGGCTAAACTGGTCGTGTTCTTGCTGCGATGGAATCTGGAACGTGATTAAGCTGTGGTCTGACCACGGGACGGGGGTGATGGATAGGTTGAGGTGATGCTCCTGGATTGTGGCCATGGGTGGGGCAAAGACGAGGTCAAGAGAGTTCCCTCCTTGGTGGGTGGGAGCATTTACAATCTGTTTGTAGCTGAGGTCAGTCATTGCCTCGAGGAAGGTGTTAGCATGGGCGGATTGTAAGGATGCAAGATTAAAGTCGCCCACCAGCCAGTTTGGTTTGCGTGGGTTTTCAGGGTTACAGGCTAGGTCAATTATGTTGGAGAGCTCTTCCGGAGGAGAGGTTGGTGCTCTGTAAATGAGAGTGTTGTATTTGCTAGCTATAGTGACTATGTCTAGATGCGGTGTACTTCTGGAGAGGCTCGTCTGATACTGGAGCTCGGTTCTTGCTAGGATGAAGACCCCTCCACCTCTTCTGCCAGCCCTGTGGCAGGTGTAGATTGAGAAGTTAGTTGGGATGAGTTGGTTTAGAACTGTGTCAGTGTCTGAAAGCCAGGATTCTGTGACCATTAGTATGTCCAGGTTAAAGTGTGCTAAGAGATCTGTGATGGCTGGCCATTTCTTATGAGCCGAGCGAGAATTTATGAGAGCACATTTCAAGTCACGATGTACATGTGGTTTCTCTGGTTTTGTGTTGGCGGGCTGCTTTAATGATACGTAGAGCAAGTATGGTTGTCTGGTGTGGTAAGTGTTTGGTAATGGGTGGTGGCAACTGCGATAGTTTTTCTTGCCTATACTATGAAGTAGGGGGATGGGGTTATGGTTATGGTAGAGAACGCTAGTATCATAGATGGAATTGGTAAGGAGATAAATGCTAGTGAGTGTTAGTATGGAGATGGCCATGTTTAGCTGCTTAGTGAGGACTCAGCTTAATGTGTCTGGACAGTTGTACACTCAGAGTAGCAGGATTTTGGCAAAATGCGTATGAACTAAGCACACAGGCAGGCACAATTGTACACCCAGAATAGCAGGATCCTAGCAAAAGGCATATGAAGTAAACAAACAGGCAGGTACAGTGTATGTTACAGTGTGTCAGAAGATAACAAGCTTAGTGGTTCTACTTTGTAACATCAGGTTACCTTGCCGATACTGTAGCACTGCTCACACTGTAGATAGATACAGATGGATGTGTGTGGAGAAGGAGAGAGAGGAGTCAAAGACAACCCCAAGGTTGTGAACCGAGGAAACAGGGAGGAGTAGAGGCAGGCAGAGATCTCGGTCTGGATTGCTGGAGAGATTTCAGGTGTAGAGAGGTAGATCTGGGAGTCATCAGCATACTGAAAGTCATGGGAAGAGATGAGCACACCAAGGAACTAGGTATAGAGAGAGAAAAGGAGTGGACCCAAGACAAATCCTTGGGGTACATCAACTGAGAGTGGGATAGCTGCAGAGGAGAAGCCACCAGAACTAACACTGAAAGAGAGATGGGAGAGATAGGAGGAGAACCAGGATAGTACCTTAAAACCAAGTGAGGACAGGGTATCAAGGAGAAGATTGTGGTCAACAGTGTCAAAAGCAGCAGAGAGGTCAAGAAGGATGAGGACAGAGTAAAGGCCCTTGGATTTTGCCAGGATCAAGTCTCTGGAGACTTTAGCAAGAGCCGTTTCAGTAGAGTGTAAAGGACGAAAGCCAGATTATAAAGCATTCAGGGGAGCATGAGAGGAGAGGAATTCAAGGCAGTGGCGGTGAATCACACGTTCAAGTAGTTCAGAAATGAAGGGGAGGAGGGAGATGGGTTGATAATTAGAAGGACAGGTAGGATCAAGTGAGGGTTTCTTGAAGAGAGGTGTAACTACAATATGCTTGAAGGCTGCAGGGTCAGTTGCAGTAGAGAGCGATATGTTGAGAATATGAGAGATGGAAAGGACAACAGTGGAGGAGATGGGGCTCAGGAGATGAGTGGGGATAGGATCAGAGGAGCAGGTGGTGAGTTTGGAGGAAGAAAGAAGATGTGTAGTTTCCTCTTCAGAGATCACAGAAAAGGAAGAGAGAGTAGTAGTAAAAAGTGGACTGTTGTAGTTGTTGTTATGGAAGGACAGACTAGATGGGCCTTGTGGTCTTTTTCTGTCATCATGTTTCTATGTTTCTAGCAGAGGTAGAGGGGGAAAGTTGGGAGTGAAGAGGGGAAGGAGGGGAAATAGCTGACTTTGTGGGGAACTGGAGGGTGATCTTGTAGATTCTGTCATGGAAATAGTCAGAGTTTGCGCAGAAAAGGAGGGAGGGAGGGGTTGGAGGCAGAGGCACTTTGAGGAGAGAGATGAGAGTAGTAAAGAGATGGTGCAGGTCAGAGGCAAGAGAATTAGTCAGATGGACATAATAGTCTTGTTTTGCAAGAGCTATGGCTGAGTGGAAAGAGACAAGCATAAATTTGTAGTGTAGAAAGTAGGAACTGCTGTCACATCGCCAGGTCCTCCCTCCTGGTCGTATTGACCCTAATGAACTGTTATCCCCTGCAAATCCCCTTTGTAGAGTCTGCCAGCCACTGAATAAATGCTCTGCCCATGAGCATCACCCTGCAGGCGAAGTTCATGTGTCCCACCAGAATCTGCATCTGTCACAAAGTGACCTTCTTGGCCTCTGCCGTCGCCTGTACGGTGGCTTTTAAGGCCAATACCTTGGCCACTGGTAGGTGAGACACCATTTCCCTCCTGTTGATTTTGATTCTGAGGAAGAAGAGCCATTGAGCCACACCTTCCATTTTCTTCTCCACAAGTGGGACCCCTAGCTCAGTTGCCTTCAGCTGAAAACTTTCCAGGATGTGTCAATGACCCCACTCATCCCTTGCCATGAGCAAAAAATCATTCAGGTAATATATGATTTTAACCTGGGCTATCTCCTTCTCTACTATTCATTGGAGGGCAGAACTGAATTCCTCAAAATATACACAGGATACCGAGCACCCCATTAGGAGGTATTTATCAATATACTAACGACTCTTGAAGTGGAAGCCCAGCAGGTAGAAGTTATCTGGATGTATGGGCAGCATACATCTGTCTTTGCCAACCATACCCCCAGGCCCATCACCTGAAGCAACTCCAGCGCCTGGTTCAAGGAGGCATACTGTACCGAGCAGACCACTGGGTCCAAATGGTCATTCACCAATTCCCCGTTGGGGTACGACAAATGGTGTATTAGCTGGTATTTCCCTGGTTCTTCTTTGGGACCAGTCCTAGGGGTGAAATGATAAGATCCAGGGTGGACCGGGTCACAAATGGCCTCCCCAACCCCCATTCTTTGTGAATTTTGTCCTGCACTCCCTTATATTCATGCACCGATTTTAAGTTCCCCACCACCTGTGGACCAGGTGAGACATCATATGGAATCCAGAAACCCTGTGTAAAACTGTTCATTAACCACTGTGCTATTTTCCTGTTGTACCCTGCCAAGTTGTTCTGCAATGCATCTGTACAAATAGGCTTGGTGGCTAGCTGCAGATTGCCTACTTCACTGCGGGTGCTGGAGTGCGCCCACTGGGTTCTTACCGCATCTAAACTGTGGGTACCCCTTGACGCACACTGAACAGGCATGTTTATATTTTCATGCATTGTTAAACCAACAGGAGGCACTGCTGCTGTCTGCCTTGGCAGGCTTTCCAACCCATTGAAATGGCTGCAGTGGTGCCCCTGCGCACCTCCTGAAATGGCCGCAGGTGGGGACCAAATGGTTCTGGTTTCAGGTTGCCTCTGCATCATAAATTGGATCCACTGGTCAATATCCTTCTTATTGCATCTGAGATCAGTCTTACCTGCCATATTCCTGTGGAATTGCTTGTCATATTCTAACCACACAGTGCCACCGTAAAACCTATAGGCCACGCAAATACTGTTCTAGTATTTGAAGAGTCCCTAGCATTGTTCCGGGTGCCACTTGCCCACTATGCTGGCCAGAATATGAAACTCAGTGCACCAGTTCACGATCATCCTTGAGACGCTGTCCACCTTTTTAGAAACCAGCTTGCATTTGTTGTGGCAACCTGTAGAGCTGCAGCTCTCATTGTTCTGCCTGATTAGCAGTGAAAAAATGGCCACGTACTTGCTCTTCCAGATCTTCTCTATCTGGGCTAAGGGGATGTGTCTATCCAATGCACTGATAATGCAGATGTATCACACTGGCTTCCAGTTAGCTAGAAACTCCCCATCGGCCCTCAGCGAATTTTCCAGCTCTCCCCCAATGTTCGGGGGGTTGCTCCAGCGGGGCACTCACTATCATCTGCACCAGGCTCTGCAGCAGCCCTGCATCTCTGCCTGATCATCTCCTCTGCTCCCCCCCCCCCCTCAGCCCTCCTTTCTCCCTAGACCTAGGTTACTGCCATAATTGCCGCCCTCCCCACCTCCCTTGGCTTTTCGCTTGGCCCCTGACCCACCCTCCCCTTCCTCTCTGCCCTCTCCCACCTTTCACTGAGGACCCCATTCTCACTTCCCTGCTGCGTCCCTACCATGTGGCCCCCAATTCCTCCCACCTCCTTCTGCCCTACTACATTATCTGGCCCAGAAGTAATCAATTCATGATACTCATGCATCCATGCCTGCTCGACTGGTGCAACTGCCCAGCTGACGCCCAGATCCATCTTGGGCATCCCTCCTGTGCCTTGCGCTCCATTGAGTGAACTCAGCAAAGCCTGCATGTGTCCTGCTCCGTGGACTGCGGCCATAGCCCTCACAAACACTGTGTGTTTCCAGCCCATCACCACCACATGGCGGGTGCAGCTCTCCTGTGTCCTGTGCAGATCTGTGACTTTCAGGCCATGGGGCAGGCCCTATGTTCTGTTGCATGCTCTGACACCCTGCTCCAATCACCCCCTTTCCGGTCTTGCTTTGCTCTTCTTCTTGCTTGTCATATTCAGTCCACTGGTTATTTCTGCCTTCTTTATTGTTCGCCTGCTGCCCTTGCTGCTCACCGTCCAACGCTTGCCTCATTTCATAAGAACATAAGATATGCCATACTGTTTCCAACAGTGGCCAATCTAGGTCATACGTACCTACCAGTATCCCCAAAAGACACAGGTTACACAATGCTTGTATTGGGTCAAGCATTGATATTTTGGGTCCCTTCTTAATAATGGTTTATGGACCTTTCCTCCAGGAACTTGTCCAAGCCTTTCTTAAACACAGCTACACTAACAGCCTTTACTACATCCTCCGGTAACAAATTCCAGAGTTTGATTACACGTTGAGTGAAAAATATTTTATTTTATTAGTCTTAAATAGTTTATCCTGTAGCTTCATTGCATGTCCCCCTGTCTTTCTATATTCTGATAACATAAACAATCGATCTACGTTTACGCGTTCCATGCCGTTCATTAATTTTGTAGACTTCTATCATATCTCCCCTCAGCCGTCTCTTTTCCAGATTAAAGAGCCCTAACCTTTTTAGCCTTTCTTCATAGGGGTATCCTTCCAAAGGCAATGCCCTTTAACCTTTCCCAGCATTCGCGGCTTCACAGAAACAACCGCCAGCGTGAAGGAAAAGGATCTTCACGCTGGCAGTTGTACAGAGGGAGCCGGGGCCTCGCGTGGGCTTCTCCGGCTCCCTCTGAAGCCCCTCAGACAGCCGCGGTGCTGGTCAGGGGGGGGGGGAGAGGCCAAGGACTGCAAGGGCTGTGATGGGGGGGGGCTAGGACTACAAATGGGCTGGGGGGGAGACCTGGACTGGAAAAGGGCTAGGGGGGGGGAACGTGGACTGGAAAAGGGCTATGGGGGGGGACTTGGACTGGAAATGTTGTGGTGATGGGGGGGGGGGGACCTGGACTGGAAATGGGCTATGAGGTGGGGAAGTTGGACTGGAAAAGGGCTATGGGGGGGGGGCATGGACTTGAAATGTTGCTGTGATTGGGGGGGGACCTGGACTGGAAATGGGCTGTGAGGAGGGGAACTTGGACTGGAAAAGGGCTATGGGGGGGGGGACTTGGACTGGAAATGTTGTTGTGATGGGGGGGGGGGGACCTGGACTGGAAATGGGCTATGGTGGAGGGAGGGGGAACTTGGACTGGAAATAGGCTGTGATTAGGGGGGCTAGGACTGCAAATGGGCTGTTATGGTGCGGGGGGGGGACTAGGACTGCAAATGGGCTGTGATGGTGGGGGGGGCCTAGGACTGGAAATAAGCTGTGATGGGGGGGGGCTAGGGCTAGAAAGAGGCTGTGATGGGGGGCTTGGACTGGAAATGGGCTGTGATGAGGGGGGGGGGCTAGAACTGGAAATGGCCTGTGATGTGAGGGCTAGCACTGGAGATGGGCTGATGAAGAGCTGGAATAGGACTGGAAATGGGCTGATGGGGGCTACAATAGGACTGGAAATGGGCTGATGTGGGGCATGGGAGAATGGGAGAATGGGACTAGAAGGGAGTGGATGCTGGGTGGGTCTAGAACTATAAGGGAACTGATTTTGGGGGAGGACTAGAATGGATGGGGAATGAGAATGGAAGGGGAAAAGATATTTTGTGTGGAAGAAAAGTCTATGATGGGTCGGGTATTGGGAGAGTAAGAGGGGCTTGAAAATGGAAGGGTGAAATTTAAATGGATGATAAAGGAATAAGGAAAGAATTGGGGGAAAGAGCAAAAAGGAAACAATCAGTATGTTAAAGCAGAAATAGAGAGAGAATGGAAAACATCTAAAAGAGAAGAAAGGACAAATGGATAGCTCGCAGAAGACACAAAGAAACCAGAAGAAAGTGACTGGAGCAATTGCAACTGAAAAATAAAATGCCCAAACAGAAGGTAGAAAATTACTTTTTTTTTTGAATTTATTAACTGGAATATGTCTGGTCTGGGAAGTGTGTATTGCTAACATCTTTGCGTTTTTGTTTAGTGCAAGAGGAAATTACTTTATAGTTTTATTTCTCCAGTGTTGTACATTTCATGTTTGGCTTTTGGGGTTCCCAGTTTAATTATTATCTGACCAAGGAAGTTAGCCTACACGTATCCTCGGTAATTTTTGTGGGTGGGGCTGGGGGCGGGGTGGGGCGGGGCAGGGATGGGACTAGGGGCGGAAAATGGGTGGAGCATGGTGAGCCACAGGTGTCGGGTTTTTCTCGGTGAAAAGTTGGCAACCCTAATGATACCATGACTGTTTGTCCAGCAGGGCCTGTCTGTTGCAGTGCATTGCACCCACCTACACAGGGCTAGGCCATGGTCTGCTCTGGGCAGCTGCCACTGCCCCCTTCACCTCCAGTACCCCTGTGCCACCCTACTGACATGCCCTTCTGCTGGTGGTGCTGGTGGTATGCAGTCTCAGGCCATCCTGTGTGCGGGTAGGTGGCTGCCTATGGTGCGGGTTCTGGGGTAGGGGTGCCTGAAAATTTGTCCGCACGTCCCCCAATCACCGCCTGCCAATGTTCTGTGCCCTTGGGGGTACCTGCTGGGTACTATCCCCTGTGACACTGTGATAAACACTCTCGTGCCCATGTTGGGCCCTCATCAGTTGCTGTCTGGCTGCTGTTCAGTTTCAGCATTCCTAGGTGCCATCTAGGCATCTGCCTAGTCCGCACTGTGCCCCAGCTGCACCACAGCATGTGCCGCCTGCAGCCCTCTGTATCCCCTTTCCCAGCATCTGTCCAATTGCCCATTCCGACCTGCCCACCCTGCTGTTGTGGAAATGTGCATGCCATAGGTAACCTGTCCAATGGAGAGGGAAACCCTGATCATTGCTATTTCACTGTGTGATCATTCACCTTGTATGGGGATGGAGCGTAGACCCTTCTAAAATTCATATTTATTTTTTGCGGCTTTCTTGGGAGTGTTTTTTGATGTTTTCCATTACTATCACTGTTGCCCAGCTTGATTATAATTTTTTTAGATATTGTTCGGGTCATTTTCAATGTTTATTTGCACTTTTGTTATGTGCACATGTAACACACTGCTCACTTTTTGTAGGTTTCCCTGGTTTTGCTGTACATTGCTGACAGAAATGGTTTCTCTTTCCTTTAAATCGGCTCTACTGCGAGGTTTTCACTCGCGGTATTTTTTTCCTTGTATTTCAGCCCCGCTTGTGTGCGGGGAGCCTCTCCCCTCCCACTCTCCACCCATTGACCCCCGTCTCTCCGCCCCTGGAGAGCCTTCCTCCGCCCTCCGAGAGCCTTTCCACACCTCTATTGCACATCAGCGCGCCGCACACATGTGCGGGCCCATTAGTGTGGCGCGCACGTGTGCGGGGCACAAAAATGCATCATTAGCATGCGCTAAGGTACCTTAGCACACGCTATTGTGCGCCGCGCACTTGAGCGCAGTTTAGTAAACATACCCCACAGAGGTACATACATACATTTGAAGAAAGTCTGACTCATTGGCTGCATGCACAGGCCATCACACATACAGACACCTAAACACACAAACATAAATATACACATACAGATATGACAAATACTGCAACGCTCCTACCTGGGCCCAAGAGCTTACAGGCAGGAGTGGCCTTTTAAATGTCCTTTTTGGAATAAAGCTGTGTCAATTGTCACCAGGAATTCTGGGACCTGTAGTTTGCTTGTCTCCCTTAAGGACTGAGCTGTAGTTATGACTCGAGTGGTAAAGGCTTGCAAGAATATTTATTTGTAGGGATTTTTATCCAGTGCATCAAAGTTCAGTACAACAAACTCAAAAAGGATGCAACTCCAACATAAAGGTTGAAATATAAACACAGGAAATGCAACAGAAATTAGCTCCTAACGATGCAAAAAGTCATTGATTATAGAACGTTGAGTTCTATGCTCATAGACGCAGCAAATGCTGAAGCAATATTGTGTGTCAAATAACCATGCATAAATAAACCAAAACATTTTTTTACTTATTTTTTATGTCGGGCCCCCCTGGCAAGAGAGAAAAGGGGAGAAACCTTCTCTCTCTGCTCCGGGAAGTCCCTTTTTTTAATACTTAATAAAATAGTGAGCAATCACTTATCTCAATGACGGCGAGACATGATTTCTCCCCTTTTCTCTCTTGCCGTAGACCCTTCCAAAAATCATTTCTTTTTTTGGAGCTTTTCTGGGAGTGTTTGTTAATGTTGCCCATTGATATCACTGTTGCCCAGCTTGGTTATGTTTTTTTCCCCTTTTTTCGAGGTCATTTTTGAGGTTTATTTGCCCTTTTGTCTCCATACAAGGTGAATGAGCCCACAGTAAAATTGTGCAGAGCAGGGTTTCTGACCCGTTCGGCCAGGTTTTCTATCTCCAGGGACTGCACTGTCTCTGTGGCCACAGTGTGGTGCAGCAGACACAGCCAGGACCTGAAAGACCAGAGAGTCACAGGTTCAAATCCCAGCTGGTGCTCCTGACAACCCTGTCCCCATATTTTACCCACCACTAAACAGAGATAGCAAGGACACTCATTTATTGCAGAGAACATAAGCATGGTTCAAACACCTATATTTTACCCTACACCGCATACACACCATAACAATGGGCATTACCTACAGCCGAGTCCCCCAAATGCAGTCCTGGAGTGCCACAACTCAATCAGGTCATATGTTTTTTCCACGATAAGGACATCTTAGCATGTTGGTTAGATAGAATTTGTCACAGTCCTCCTCACTTCTCACCACCACCAAAAAATTGTCTATTAGACAACTTTTTGGTGGTGGTGAGAATCGAGGAGGAATGTGACACATTCTATATACCCTTTCGATGTCTAGGACATCTGTACCTTGCCCACTCACGATCTTAAATGACAGAGGTGTAAGACAGGGGTCTCCAAATCCAGCCCTGGAGGGCCACAAACCAGTCAGGTTGGCAGGATATCTCTAATGCATATATATATCATGCATGTTCATTAGGGATATCCCGAAAACCTGACTGGTCTGCGGCCCTCCAGGACCGGAGGTGCCCACCCCTGGTCTATACAGTGTGTGGTGGCTGCAAACACCTTCCACAGCCCACACTGCCAGCACCGTTGCCAGTATTGGCCTGCCAATGTGCATAATGAGGAGCAAGGTACCATGGGTATAGCCCAGACAGGGTGGCCTGGCCAGGGTGCATCTGCACAGGGCATAGGGCACTGACTGGGACATTTTAGTGCCCTGCCACCACCTACACAGACAGGGTGACCTCAGTATGTCCTGCTGGGAGATCACTCTCACTCTGACTGTGCAGTGATGACAGCATGGCTAGGCACCCCCATAGTGCTATATAGCAATTTTCTCATGTGATATTTATGGGTTTTCTTTTGTGGCCCAGTCACTGACATCTTGTGTGTGCTGCTCTCCCAGTTCTGGGTGCATGTATTTGCTCCAGGAACATGCACTATGGACTAACTAGCAGACTGTTTGCAGCTGGTATGTGTCTTGATGGAGTGCCTTGCAGGGTGCAGCGGCTGATGGCTTGCTGCAGGAGAATATCAGATAGTGGTGGGGTGCAGCTTAGCATAAACAGTCCTAATGTCTGTTTGCTATTGTGTTATGGTATGTGCAGAGCTGCATTGACTGCTATGAAGAGTGTCTTCCCCCAGCAGGACTGTGTTTGATGGTCCCCTCTACTGCCACCATTGCAGGGAGGTAGAATGTGGATCTGTTGATGGGAGACCCTGTTTGCCACCCTCGGCCCTGGAGTAGGAAGGTGGTGATCCTCCTAGGGTTCCATGGGAGCAACACCTGACTGAGACAGACAGATGTATCCAAAGGGTTTCTGCAGAAGCTACCTATCTCACACATTAACACTGCTTTGTACCTGCATCATGGCCTCTTTCAGCCATGGAAGGTGCTGTGGACCTGGTGCTGGGCGCCTCACCACACCCTCAGGGTGAGCACAGTACCCGCACAATGTGACGGTGTGTAGCTACTCTGTGCCAGTAAAACACACGGTCTGTACCCCCTACCAGGCCGAGGTGCTGTGGGGTGCACATGGTCACTTCCCCCTACCAGGCCGAGGTGCTGTGGGGGTGCATACCCCATCTTGTATTTATCTGTGGACAGCTGATTTGCATGTGCAGTGCATCATGGGTACGGGTGGGCTAACCCTATCCTGGGGACCACAGCAGACTGTCTGTGTGGTGACATGCAGGCTCTCTGCAGCCTGCCAAGTGCTTGCTAGCAGCTGTAGCCCAATGGTTACTTCACTGCCTATGAAGCCTGAGGTTATGGGTTCAAACCCACAGTGGGGTTATTTGATAGGGCTGCCCCAAGCATTATCTCTTTTTAATGAACATTTTTGCTGCCAGCAAAAACACCCTCAGCGTACTATACTCATAAGGTGCCTCTGAGGGCGCTTTATAGGGCACCCTATAGGGCACCTTATGGTTCCCGTCCATATAAGGTGCACTATACATTATCCTGTGACGCAACTTATAGGGTGCCCTATAGGGGACATTTTAGGGTGCCGTGGCGGACAGTGCACTTTATAATGTGCCCTATTGAGTGCCTTATAGGGTGCCTTATACGGCATTTTCAATTACGGCACGTGAGGGCGTGTTTGCTGGCAGCAATTAATAAAATAAAAATAAAGTGCTGCAGGAAACAAAATGTACATTGCAAAGCTGATGTCTCAGCCAGCCTTACATATTAGGCACCCTGGAGAGCAAACTCATGACCCCTGTATCAGCAGTCAGTGCCTTAACCATTGTGCTCCACTGCTGCTCCTCCTTGCATGTCAGCGCACCTACTTATGCTTTTCATTCCTTAAACTGCACAGTGCTGCCATCAAAAACAGTACTCTGACCTTGCGGTACCTCATACGGCACCCTATAAAGCGCCCTATAAGCAACATTCTAGGGTGCCTTGGCGGACAGTGCACTTTAAAATGTGCCTTATGGGGCGCCTTATGTTAACAGGCTCTGAGAGTGCATTTGCTAGTAGTGATAATTAAAATAAAAATAAAATGCCTCCTAAAGCAATCTTCCCCATAATACGTAATGCCTCAGCCAGCTGTCTTCATTGGGCACTGTGGGGGATTGAACCTCTGATCCTGCACCATTGTTCACTGTCTTAACCATTGTGCTGTGGTTCTGTTCCTAATCTTGCACATCAGCGCGCCACCTTATGCCTCCTAAAGCAATAGCGCTCCGCCTTATGCCGCCCAATATTAAACAGGCTCCTAAAGTAATGCCTCAGCCAGCTGCCTTCATTAGGCACTGAGGGAATTGAACCCCTGATCCCTGCACCTTTGGTCAGTGTCTTAACCATTGTGCTGTGGCTCTGCTCGTCTGCTTGCACATCAGCACGCCACTTATGCCTCCCGCGCAGCTTTCTCATGCGCTAATGTGCGGGGCGCACATGGGCACCGCGCACCTTAGCGCATATGTAAATCACGGTTTTTCTTTTTCAGAAAGAAACGCCCACTCCTTATATGGCACCCACACACTAGCGCGGCCCACACATTAGCGGGGTTTTAGTAAACATACCCCTAAGTTTTTCCAAATACAGATGCCTGTCTTCCTCTCTCTGTGATCTCTTGTATTTCATGAAGGCCTCCCTCTTTTTCTTCACTTTTTCAGCTACTTCTTTCGAAAACCATAGCGGTCTCCTTTTCCTTTTACCTTTATTTACTATTTTAACAAAAAGGTTGGTTGCCCTTAAAATATCCCCTTTCAGTTTTGCCCACTCTTTTTCTACATCCCTCAGCTGTTCCCATCCCACTAACGACTCCCTGAGGTATTGGCCTATCTTCGCAAAGCTAGTCTTCCTAAAGTCTAAGATACCATGTGGATACCATGGTAAAACCCTCGGCCCAGTGTGCAGTGGCGGCCAAGAGAGCAAATAGAATGCTAGGTATGATAAGGAAAGGAATGGAAAATAAAACAAAAGATATTATAATGCCTCTATATCGTTCCATGGTGAGACAGCACCTTGAATATTGTGTGCAATTCTGGTCACCGTATCTTAAAAAGGATATAGCGATTTTAGAAAAGGTTCAGAGAAGAGCCACCAAAATGCTAAAGGGGATGGAAGGATACTCCTATGAAGAAAGACTAAAAAGGTTGGGGCTCTTTAACCTGGAAAAGAGACGGCTGATGGGAGATATGATAGAAGTCTATAAATTAATGAACGGAGTGGAACGGGTAAACATAGATCGATTGTTTACGTTATCAGAATATAGAAAAACTAGGGGACATGCAATGAAGCTACAGGGTAACCTATTTAAGACTAATAAAAGAAAATATTTTTTTACTCAACGTGTAATCAAACTCTGGAATTTGTTACCGGAGGATGTAGTAAAGGCTGTTAGTGTAGCTGGGTTTAAAAAAGGTTTGGACAAGTTCCTGGAGGAAAGGTCCATAAACCATTATTAAGAAGTGACCCAAGATATCAATGCTTGACCCAGTACAAGCATTGTGGAACTTGTGTCTCTTGGGGAAACTGCTAGGTACATATGACCTAGATTTGCCACTGTTGGAAACAGAATACTGGGCTTGATGGACCTTGGTCTGACCCAGTATGGCATATCTTATGTTCTTATGTTCTTATCGTCGCCTTTGAATGGATTCTAACAGCCCTAGTCCTAATACTGAACCACACCATCTGGTGATCACTGAATGCAAAATTATCTCCCACTACAACATCAGAAACACTTTCACCATTGGTAAGCACCAAGTCCAGTATGGCCCCTTCACGTATGGGTCTGTTACCAATTGCCTGAATAGTTCTCCCTGTAGAGAATCCAGGATCTCCTTACTTCTAGATGATACTGCAGCAGGAATGTGCCAATCAACATCTGGCATATTGAAATCTCCTATCAGTAGCACTTCCCCTTTCCTAGCAATGCTGCGTATGTCTTCAATTAACTCTCTGTCCACCTCTTCCTCTTGTGAGGGAAGTCTGTATATCACACCAATGTAAATAGATTTCTCTTTCCCTCTTTCTAGTTTAACCCACAATGCCTCCTCTCTCCCTTTTAAGCTCTGTAATTCCAAAGCTTTAATAGTAGTTTTTACATATAGTGCCACTCCTCCTCCACTACTTCCTACCCTGTCCTTTCTGAATAAAGTATAGCCAGGTATAGTTACATCCCAATCATGGTTTTCTGTGAACCATGTTTCTGTAACTGCCACTAAATCCAAGTCAGCCACTCCCACCAAAGCTTCAACATCAGGGATCTTATTTCCCATGCTACGGGCACTTATACACACTGCTTTCCATATGTTACCACTGTTACCCATTTCCATAAAGTTATTTAATGTATCACCTACCTGGGGGCTTTCACTTACCTGGGGGCTTTCTTCACCCATCCCCAACGAATGGGGAATGTACCAGTCAATTTGAAATGAAATTCCCTGACTAATGACAATTGTAATTTTAATGATTTCATTGATCACAGACTACAACTGGGGAAATAAAGTTCTCCTGCCCCCCATGCCAGATCTTCAGGTCATTTCACATCTCCATGCAATCTTTCATTAGTACAACAGAAGGCTCTAGTATAGAGTCCTTTTTCCTATGCTTGGAGGATCCAGATGACCTGAGGGGTTTGCAGCATCTCTGCAGAACACTTCAGCATCTGGGGGAAGACTCGGTTAGAGGAAGGAGAGATATCTGCCAGAAGGGATAAGAAACTAATTGGTATGTTTTACGCTTAGCCAGTGTGGTGGAAACATGGTAGTGATGGGAAAGGGAACATAACTGTATATGCTGGGCAGAGGGACTTTGCATATATGACCGAGGCAGGGCACAACTGCTCGTGAAAATCCTGAGGACTCAGGAAAAGTGGAACTAAATGGGGCTCTGAGCACCTGAAGACCCACACTGAATGAGCACATCAGACTGGCTGGGAAGGCAACTCTTCTCCCATAGGGAAGGTTGGAGTGTTACCCAGTGGTCTGATCTTTTAAGGTTCGGAGGCCTTAGGGTGTGCACAGTACAAAGAAATTGTGGAGCCCTATAAGATGGAAGGCACAGTATCACACTGATGAAATTTTGGATGATGGTTCTCAACAGCATTGCAGCTCTCCATCATGGAGATTACTGCAAGGCTGTTGACCTGTATTGCTCTTCTCTAAGATGGGAATTACCAATGTGACTAAGATTGTAAAGCTAGACCTGTATGTACATGCATGTGAAGTAATGTGATGACACTATGTTTTGAAGCTGAATATAGTATAGAATTTAAGCCCTGAAAATGAGGAGAGTTAATTCCCGATGCTCAATATCTGTCTATTGATACATCAGACTGGAAGAATGGCCCTGTTCACCACCCCTGGCAACTGGGGGAATACTCACTGTTTAGAAGATGGAACCCCTGGAACCTCGCCGGTAGCCCAATCCTGCTTGCCACCTGTCTGAGTACTGTGGCAATGCCAAGGGAAGTTGTATTGAAGGGTGTCCTCTTTTTCTTTTTTTGGAAAAGGAAATCAAATGCTGGGCTCTCGCTTTTGAACACAAAACTGCTTCCATCCAGAAATAATGTAGAGAGTTCTCTCTTTCCCAGAAGAGAAGAACGTGGTACACTCCTGAAGCATCTGTGGTAGTGGTGAGAGGGGGCAGAATGGCGCTGGTACCATAAACTGTCAAAATTATTCTGGTGCCACCGCACCTGCCATGGCTGGGCCTAGCCAACTATCTGAGAATAGGCACTCACAAAGGCCAGGGCATTAGAAGCTAAACAATAGAATGTGACAGCCATGAGGGGTGTAAAGCCTATGATTTACCTATGGCACTAACATCTTGAACCAACCCTGGTGTAGCCCTGGCCCTGGGGACTTCTGTGCTTCTTATGAAAGAGCCCAGTCTGGTGACAAGGATGAAGTCTGCTTAGTGGGTCAGATATCCCACCAATGCTGGAAGAATCAGCTGCAGATAGCTGGGAATGAAGAAATGTTAGAAATAGAATGGAACCCCCTGGTATCACTGCCTGAGTGATAATGCAAATTGACGGGGCACTATGGGGGCAGATACCCACTGGTCATCTCTTATGAGGTGAAGAAAGTGCTGTGATTGATTCACACAAATTGAGATCCTGGACACAGATGGTAGGCATCTTTGACCTGCTTGGGATCCAGGGTGAAAAAGGAGGGAATCGGATTTAATTATTAGAAGTACAAGGCAAGTTATATTCAGGGACAGTGGATTATTATTTTTTTCCTCTGTCCCCAGAGGGCTTACAATCAAAGCTCATATCTGAAGCAATGGAAGGTTAAGTGACTTGATGAGAAAGAGCAGTAGATGGATTCAAACCTTGGCTTCCCTGGTTCCAATGGTTTGCTCTGATCCTTAGCTTATTGCTACTAGATCTCTTGAGGGGGGGGGGGGGAGCCAAACACTGCTGGGATACATGGTATCATGGCAGGAGTCCTGCAACCAGTGGAAATGCCTCATGGGAACTGAGTGATGGAGGAGTAGAGCTGCTGACGGGGATCCTCCAAAATCCTGCCTGAACATCCTAAGCACTGGGGAAGGAGTCCAGTGGACCTAAGGCAAGAGGCAGGCAGCCCTATGTTGGAGAGTGTTGATCCAGACCTGTGATACATGTCCAGCTTCAGCATTGTGTGTTCAGAGGTCCGGTGCACCAGCCCCACAGAGATGGACCGTGAAGCAGTAAGGCACAGAATGTGTTGGTGCATGATATATTCTCTTGTATGTAGAACATGCCTTATAGTCTTTCTCCTTTTGTTTTGTTTTTTAAAGATTAAATTTGATCAAAATTTAAAGAATGTACCTTTAGGTATATTTTAAGACTAGATTATTCTAATTTTCAATAGAGCAGGTGTTCTCAACCCAGTCCCTGGGATACACCTAGCCAGGGACAGCTGAAGGGTTTCTGCTACACAAGGCAGAACCCCTGGCCACATCATCCCTGCCAAACCATATCACTGCCCTCCCCCCCCAAGCTGCTGCCGCCGATTCCGTCTCAGTGGGGGGCATTTCAAAAGTCGATGACTTTTTTAAAGTTTTTTTTTATATTTTTATTTTTATAATCAGATTTTACAGTATCTCCAACATACATCTTAACTTGTCCTCAATCTTGAGGAGTTCCAACCTAGTAGCATTAACAAACTGTCCCTTCCTATCCCCCCTCCAAACTCCCCCTCTCGCCTTCCCATCCCCCTCCCAATTCCCTCCCTCCCAAAAGGTTCAATGAGTCCATAAATAGTCCAGTAGGGTTTTCAAGCTTTTATAAAAGGTGTCTTCTTTGCCTTTGCTGAGTGCTGTTAGCCGCCCAATGGTGATCACCTTCCAGAGTTTGCATACGCAGGCCTCCAGTCCTGGGGATTGTGGTTGTTTCAAGTTCCAAGCTATTTCAATGGGCTGCTATGATACATGCTCGTATCGGCCTGCACCACCTCATCCGCAGTTCCTCCGGCCAGACACCTAAAAGATAAAGGGTGGGACTCATGTCCACTGCAACGTTGAAAATAATTTGTATCTACCCTTGGATCTGTGTCCAATAATTCTTTATCACAGGGCATTCCCACCATACATGGAAGAGGGTACCCTGCTCCCCAGTAATGGTCGTAGGCTGCTGGGAACATCTTTTTGATCCGCACCGGGGGTATCATACCAGCGCATCAACAACTTATATGCTTTTTCCTGGATATAGCTGATCTTGCCGCTCCCATGCATAAGGATCTCCACTCCCTCTCCTCCTAATTAACCCCCAAGTCAGTCTTCCACTCTCGCATTTATGGGAATTGTCTTCCCTCCCCTTTCTGGATGTGCAGGCTAGCATACAGGAGGCATATTAGCCCACTAGATTGATGGTAACCCAACCATAAGGCCTCCAAATCATTGAACCCATCTTCATAAACTAATCTACATTTCCCTTGTTTGAGAAAGCGGGCAACTTGCATATATGCAAATTAATCTCTGTTTCCCAAGGCATATTGCTCCTTGAGCTTTTCAAAAGGTTTTACCTCCCAAGTCTCCAGAAGCTTATCAAAGGTTTCTAAGCCCTGTGCCGCCCATCGTTTGAAGATTCCCTCTTTCCCCGGAGAGAAATGTGGGGTCGCTCTTATTGGGAACAACATAGAAAATGTTTGGTTGGGAGCCACTCTCCGTCGCCCTCATTGCCACTCCATCCATAAATGGTGAATGTAGGGGTTCTCTGTCCAGTCCTCTCGTGGCACCCCTCTTTCCATCCACGGGAGATGATAGAGCTTGGGACCCAATACCCAGTGCTGCTCCAGAGCCCAGAATCGTTTAGTCTTCCCCTGTTCCCGCTATACCATACCTTATCGCAGTTGGGCACCTAGATAATAGTCAGAAATTTTGGGCATCCCTAGCTCCCCCTTTCGTCTTGCGGCATATAGTACTCTACATGCCATTAGCAGTGGTCGATTTATCCAGACAAACAGAAATAACTTCCATTGGAGACAATGCAACTCCAACTGGGGGATCCGGACTGGGAGAACCTGAAAAAAATAGAGTAGCCGATGGAGGATCATCATTTTTATAACTGCTATTCGGCTTAACCATGAGATATCTTCTTGGGTCAATCCCTTTAAGTCCCTCCCAATTTGTGCTAAAAAGGTGGAATAGTTTGCCCCATATGTTCCCGTGTTTTTTTTTTTAGCAATTTGAACCCCTAAATACTTAATAGATCTTGTAGCCCACCAGAACGAATAACTTTCCTGCAGTTGCCAGACAAAATGTTTTGGCAGATTGATACGCATTGCCTCCGTTTTTGACAAAGTGATTTTGAAGCCTAAGTTTAGTTTAGTTTCTTTAGTTTATTCGCATTTGATATACCGCCCTATGTTACATCAGGGCGTTACACAATTTGTTAACAGTCAGAAGAGGCGCAAGGCCAGGAAAGGGAAAAAGAACTACAATCTTCGACAGAAAAGAAGAAATAGTAACGTGTAAAGCGACAAGACATAGGAAGAAATTTTAGACAAACATAGGGGCATGTTTACTAAACTGCGGTAAACGTGACTAACGCGCGTTATACGACATTAACGACCGTAAGTGTCGTATAACGCGCGTACCGACGCGCTAACGACCGTTAACGTCATACTACGCGCGTTAACCATACGTAACGATCGTAAAGCTCCGCGGCGCATTAAAACAGCGCAGAAGGTGGAGAGTGGGCGGAGAGAAGGGGTCAATGGGCGGAGAGTGGGCGTGGAGAGGCTCCCCTCACACTAACGCGCTGAAAAGCACAGCCCAATTCCTACGCGAATGAAAACCTGCCGTTAAAGGGGAGAGAAACCATTTAGCTGTCAGCAATGTACAGCAAAACCTGGGAAACCAACAAAACGTGAGCAGTGTGATACATGTGCACAGAACAAACTCTCAAATAAAACCACAAAATGACCACAAGAAATAGTGTAAAACGTATAATTAAGCTGGGAAACTGTGATAGCAATGGGCAACAATACAAACACTCCCAGGAAAGCTCCAAAAAGAAGGAATGATGTTTGGAAGGGTCCACGCTCCGTACACCCTCACAAAAAGCATATCATATCATCGGAGCTTTCCTGGGAGTGGTTTCTAATGTTGCCCAATGATACCATTGCTGCCCAGCTCGGGTATGGGTGTGTGCCCCCTTTCTCTGAGGCCCTTTCTGAGGGTTACGTGCACCTTTGTCCCCATACAAGGTAAATGAGGCCATAGGAAAATTGTGCAGAGCAGGGTTTCTGACTCGTCAGGCCAGGTTTTCTATCTCCAGGGACTACACTATCTCTGTGGCCACAGTGTGGTGCAACAGACACAGCCAGTGCCTGTAAGACAGAGGGTCACAGGTTCAAATCCCAGCTGGGGCCCCTACCCATAGTCCCCATAGATTTACCCACCACTAAACAGTGATAGTAAAGACACCCCAATATTGCAGAGAGCATACAAATGGTCACAATGCCTATATTTTACCACCCCAAACACAGACACCAGAAGCAGAGTCTCGCAAATGCAGTCCTGGAGGGCCTCACACCATTCAGGTTCCATGCTGCTGCTACCAAAGATGCCAGTGCTACATATCCATGCAACACCCCCATGGTATGCAGATGTAGCTCATGCATATTTATGAGGGACAGCATGAAAACCCGGACAGTGTTTGGAACACCAGGAGTGGAGTTGGGGAGCTCGGCCGTAAAGCAGCAGCCAACAGGGCCCGACACATCCACACGCCCACCCACAGGCCCCATTGGCCAATGCCTCCTGGAGAGGCAGGACATTGGGCCCTGCCTGTACCCCCCAATACTAGCACCTGCATACCTTAGCAATGCTACCCTACACCTGGGTATATGGTACACAGCTATCAAATGTTTCCTATGATAACTGGCAGATATCAATTCCTACGTTAAGCACACATTTCTCAATGAGCACCACCATAACAATCAGTCTGTTGTCTGCGGTGTGCGCTGCAGTTCTGGTCCCTGACAGTGTTTACCACCCTGGGGAGTGACCCCCAAGAGTATTGCGTACCATATCCATGCATGTACCGTGCCCATGACTGGTGCGGTGGGTATGGCTGCAGAACCCCTCTATAGTATCACAATACTGGCATAGGTGTGGGGGTGGCTGTCTGTCTATCCATTTTGTGGTGGCTGCAAACACCTTCCACAGCCAACACTGCCAGCACTGTTGCCAGTATTGGGCTGAGAGGGGGCAGGGAGAGGATCCCCCTCACCAATGCGCTGTAATTCTGAGCCCAATTCCAACGCGAATGAACACCTGTCGCTAAAGGCATATTAAAGGGAAGAGAAACCATTTCCGTCAGCAATGTACAGCAAAACTGGGGAAACCTACAAAACGTGAGCAGTGTGATACATGTGCACAGGACAAAACCTCAAATACAACCATAAAATGACCACAAGAAAAATTGTACAAATCATAATTCAGTTGGGCAACAGTGATAGCACTGGGCAACAATAAAAAAAACACTGCCAGCAAAGCACCAAAACAAAACATATGATATTTGTAAGGGCCTACTCTCCGTAGACCCCTTCAAAACTCATATCGTTTTAATGGAGCTGACCTGGGAGTGTTTGGTATTGTGTCCCGATGATATCATTGTTGCCCAGCTTGGTTATGGGTGTTTGCCCCTTTCTGCAAGGTCAGTTGTGAGGTTACGTGCACCTTTGTCTCCATACAAGGTATATGGGCACACAGTAAAATGTTGCAAAGCAGGGTTTCCGACTCGTCAGGCCAGGTGTCCTATCTCCAGGGACTGCACTGTCTCTGTGTCCACAGTGTGGTGCAACGGACACAGCCAGTGCCTCTAAGACCAGAAGGTCACAGGTTCAAATCCCAGCTGGGGCTACTGCCAATCCAGTCCACATATATTTCCCACAACTAAACCGTGCTACTATGGACAAACCTGTATTGCTGTGAAAATACGTATGGTTAAGACGCCTATATTTTACCACACCAAACACACACACCATAAACAGGCGCATTACCTAGAGCTGAGTCTCCCAAATGCAGTCCTGGAGGGCCCCACACCATTCAGGTTCCATGCTGCCTCTAATAAAAATGTCTGTGCTGCATATCTATGCACCGCCCCCATGGTATGCAGATGTAGCTCATGCATATGTATGAGGGACAGCATGAAAACCCGAACAGTGTTAGGAACACCAGGACTGTATTTTGGAAACTCTGCTGTAAAGCAGCAGCCAACAGGGCCAGACACACACCCACAGGCCCCATTGGCCAGAGCCTCCTGGAGAGGCAGGACAATGGGCCCTGCCTGTATCCCCCAATACTAGCACTTGCATACCTTCGCAATGCCACCCTACACCTGGGTATATGGTACACAGCTATCAAACGTATCCTATGATAACTGGCAGATAACAATTCCTACGTTAAGCACGTGTTGCTCATTGACCTCCACCATAACAATCATTCCGATGTCTGCGGTGTGTGCTGTAGGTCTGGTCTCTGATAGTGTTTACCACCCTGGGGAGTGACCCCAAACAGTATTGCGTACCATATCCATGCCTGTGCTGTGCCCAGGACGGGTGTGGTGGGCATGGCTGCTGAACACCTCTATAGTAGCACAATACTGGCATAGGTGGGGGGGGGGGGGCTGTCAGTCTATCCCAGGGGTGGGCAAACCTGGTCCTGGAGGGCCGCAGACCTGTCAGGTTTTCGGGATCTCTCTAATGAATATGCATGAGATATATATGCATTAGAGATATCCTGCCAACCTGACTGGTTTGTGGCCCTCCAGGGCTGGATCTGGAGACCCCTGCCTTACACCTCTGTCATTTAAGATTGTGAGTGGACAAGGTGCAGATGTCCAAGACATCAAAAAGGTTAGATAGAATTTGTCACAGTCCTCCTCACTTCTCACCACCACCAAAAAATTGTCTATTAGACAACTTTTTGGTGGTGGTGAGAATCGAGGAGGAATGTGACACATTCTATATACCCTTTTGATGTCTAGGACATCTGTACCTTGCCCACTCACGATCTTAAATGACAGAGGTGTAAGGCAGGGGTCTCCAAATCCAGCCCTGGAGGGCCACAAACCAGTCAGGTTGGCAGGATATCTCAAATGCATATATATCTCATGCATGTTCATTAGGGATATCCCGAAAACCTGACTGGTCTGCGGCCCTCCAGGACCGGAGGTGCCCACCCCTGGTCTATCCAGTGTGTGCTGGCTGCAAACCCCTTCCACAGCCCACACTGCCAGCAATGTTGCCAGTATTGGGCTGCCAATGTGCATAATGAGGAGCAAGGTACCATGGGTATAGGCTGGACAGGGTGGCCTGGTCAGGGTGCATCTGCACAGAGCATAGGGCACTGACTGGGAAATATTGGTGGCCGGCCACCACCTACACTGACAGGGCGACTGCTGTATGTCCTGCAGGGACATCAATCTCACCCTGACTGTGCGGTGACCACAGCATGGCTAGGCACCCCCATAGTGCTATATGGTATTTCCCTCATGTGATAGATATGGGTTTCCTGTTGGGGCCCAGCCACTGATGTATCTGCTGGCTGTGTATGCTGGCATCCCAGTTAGGGGTGCATGCATCTCCCCTGGGCACATGCACCATGGCCTAACTAGCAGACTGTCTGCAGCTGGTATGTGCCCTGATAGAGTGCCTTGCAGGGTGCAGCAGCTGAAGGCCTGCTGCAGGAGAATGTCAGATGGTGGTGGGGTGTGGCTCACCCTGTCCATACCTAAGGTCTGTCTGCTATTGTGGTATGGATGTGTAAAGAGCTGCAGTGACAGCCCGGGGGGGGTGGGGGTGTGTGTGTCTGCATCTGCTCCTCAGCAGGACTGGGTGATGTTTTTTCCCCCCCCCCTACTGCCACCTTTGCAGGGGGGGTAGAATGTGGATCCATTGATGGCAGGCCCTGTTTGCCACACCGGGGGGGGGGGGTGCCCATGCGCGTGCCATGGGGGCCACACCAGACTGACGCAGACAGAGATATCCTGCTTTGGACCTGCGCCATGGCCTCTCTCAGCCATGGACGTTGCTGTGGACCTGGTGCTGGGCGCCTCACTGCACCCTCAGGGTGAGAACAGTACCTGCACAATGTGACAGCCACTCTGTGCCTGTGCAACACACGGTCAGTCCCCCCTACCAGGCCGAGGTGCTGTGGGGGTGCACACAGTCAGTCCCCCTACCAGGCTGTGGTTCTGTGGGGGTGCATCCCCCATGGTGTATATCTGTGGACAGCTAATTTGCATGTGCAGTGCATCATGGGTGTGCCAGGCACAATTCAACCCTGGGAATCACCTGCAGCTACACACAGGCTCAGATGCGCAGGTTCAGGAGTGGAGGAGTGGCCAAGTGGTTGTGGCAAGGTACGTCAGGCCGGAAGGTGGGGGGGTTCATATCCCACTAGAGGACAGCAACCTTGGGCCGGAAGGACTGGGTTTCTAGTCCCACAGGTGCTCCTTGTGGTCTTGGGCAAGCCACTTAACCCTCCATAGCCCATGTTCCCTGTAAAATGGTTGTCTCCAAGTTATAATGCCCTGTGCAATGTAATTTGGATTTGTTCGATGTAAACCGCAGTGATGCTGAATAGCGCGGTATATAAGAGAATATAATAAATAAAAAAAGATGCACCATAGGCCAACACATGTACATCTGTTAGCATACTGCATAGGTGCAGGACACCCTGAACAGTCTGTAATATTAGGTGGCCACGCTGGTAAAGCACGCACGCACGTTGGTACGCACGTGACACCGCGTGCAGCTCACTCACGCGCACCAACCACTGCTCAACGAAAAGAAAAGCATGCCTCCTTGATCCCTATGTACTGTACAGGGTGATGCCTAGGAACTCGAACCCATGCTGCCCGTAACAGCAGTCAGTACACTAACCATTCTGCTACGGCTCTGTTTCTGTACTGTGTCTGTATGACCTCATACGATTAACGCCATTCAGTCCCAGAAAGTAAACCTCACATTACCCCCACAGGTCCCCCAAAGTGATCCCTACAGCTGCTGAAACTGTAAACAGGTCTGTGGCCCTGTCACCACACATCACCCTCAACACATTCAAAGAGATGGAACAGCACAAATATCTGCACAATGCAACGCCCCTTAGCAACGCCCGTAGCAACGCACGTGGCAACGCACGTGGCAACGCACGGGGCAAGGCATATCTCATTCCACAGAGATGGCAGCAAGGTCAAGGAAGCCATCCTTTACCCACAGGGAGCTGTATCTCCTGACGGAGCTCATCTGCCTCAAGCAGAGGCGCCTATTCCCCGGATCCTCGAGGAGGCAGGACCTGGGAAGGGTGAGGAGAGCCTGGGAGCGCCTCACCTTTCGCTATAACCGCAGCGCAGACTACCCACGTGAGGTAAGTCCATGGGAGCAGGCACCACAGCAAAGCAGGTGCATAGGAACACCATGCAACCAGGGCAGCAAACACATATGGACCAAGTGGGACTGCAAGGTGTGTCCATATCCAGCTCTTTGTGTGGCCTGCCCCCCCCCCCCCCCCCGATACAACCACCAGCCCCACCTCAGGGGCACAAACCCATCCTGCTGCTCTGGTAGCTGTCCCTGTCTGTGCATACAGGGATGGACAATAGCCCAGGTTGGAGGAGGGCCCAAATGAGGCCTATTCACAGTCCCTGTGCTCTGTTATCTGTCCCTGTCTGTGCATACAGGGATGGACTATAGCCCAGGTTGGAGGAGGGCCCAAATGAGGCCAATTCACAGTCCCTGTGCTCTGTTATCTGTCCCTGTCTGTGCATACAGGGATGGACTATAGCCCAGGTTGGAGGAGGGCCCAAATGAGGCCAATTCACAGTCCCTGTGCTCTGTTATCTGTCTCTGTCTGTGCATACAGGGATGGACTATAGCCCAGGTTGGAGGAGGGCCCAAATGAGGCCACTTCACAGTCCCTGTGCTCTGTTATCTGTCCCTGTCTGTGCATACTGGGATGGACTATAGCCCAGGTTGGAGGAGGGTCCAAATGAGGCCACTTCACAGTCCCTGTGCTCTGTTATCTGTCCCTGTCTGTGCATACAGGGATGGACTATAGCCCAGGTTGGAGGAGGGCCCAAATGAGGCCACTTCACAGTCCCTGTGCTCTGTTATCTGTCTCTGTCTGTGCATACAGGGATGGACTATAGCCCAGGTTGGAGGAGGGCCCAAATGAGGCCACTTCACAGTCCCTGTGCTCTGTTATCTGTCCCTGTCTGTGCATACTAGGATGGACTATAGCCCAGGTTGGAGGAGGGTCCAAATGAGGCCACTTCACAGTCCCTGTGCTCTGTTATCTGTCCCTGTCTGTGCATACAGGGATGGACTATAGCCCAGGTTGGAGGAGGGCCCAAATGAGGCCACTTCACAGTCCCTGTGCTCTGTTATCTGTCCCTGTCTGTGCATACTGGGATGGACTATAGCCCAGGTTGGAGGAGGGTCCAAATGAGGCCACTTCACAGTCCCTGTGCTCTGTTATCTGTCCCTGTCTGTGCATACAGGGATGGACTATAGCCCAGGTTGGAGGAGGGCCCAAATGAGGCCAATTCACAGTCCCTGTGCTCTGTTATCTGTCCCTGTCTGTGCATACAGGGATGGACTATAGCCCAGGTTGGAGGAGGGCCCAAATGAGGCCTATTCACAGTCCCTGTGCTCTGTCATCTGTCCCTGTTGATGGGCAGGGGAAGCAGCCCACAGTCCCAGGATGCAGTAGGACGTCACCCAGAGCCCCACCCAGCATCCGGGTGCTGTGCTGAATGCCCCAGTCTGTCATCAGAGGGCCTAGCTATGTTGCACACCGTGAAACAGATATGTGCCCCGTTAGTGCCCACAAAAGGGTGTCTGTCCCCTAATGTCAATATGTGTTTTTCAAACAATAGGTCGAGGATCTCCGTAAGAAGGCGCGGGAGCTGAGAGCGAGGTACCCCCGTTTTGTCGAACGGGTCCGGAGTGAGCGGTTGGCCGAACGGGACGGTGCGTGAGGTGACATGGCCCTCTGGGGCACCTGCTGTCCTGAACACAGGATGTATGTGCATACTGTGGCTGCTGTGTGACAATGGCTATAACACCTCCTCCCCTTTCCCACAGCGGATGAACGTGCTGAACAGGAGCCCATGGAGCAGGATGCGGGCCAGGGTGAGCCCGAGGAAACAGAGGGGCTGGAGCAGGCGGCGAGCCCAGGGGAGATGCCGAGTGTCAGCCCGCAACACCCTGATGAGCCTGCTGAAGACGACGCTGGGGGGGGGGGGATGCCGAGGGTCTGGGGGGGCGGGAGGAGGGGGAAGGTGAGCAGATACGGGTGGCTGTGGAGGGGGAGGTGGGGGGGGAGGCGGAGAGGGCAGAGCGTGCAGGGGGGCAGGGGGCGGTGGGGATGGCACAGGTGGGGGGGGAGGGACCCTGCTGTGGGGGGAGTGGACCTGGAGGGCGTAGTCCATGGGTTGGCGGAGCAGGAGGGGGATGGGGCGTGTGCGGGGAGGGGCCAGCAGGGTGGTCCATGTGCCCATCCACAAGGGTTGTCACAGGGCAACGGGGGCGCCAGCCACCTGGACCAGGGTGAGGGTGATGCGCTGTGCCTGGACCTGGACATGGCACACATAGCCGCTGAGATGCGTGCTGTGGATGCAGCCACACAGACACGGGGAGACCTGTGTCTGTGTGGCTGCATGTGCGGCCTGCGTGTGGCAGCGGCTATGCGTGCGCATGCACGCGCCCAGAGCCAGCACGCGCTCATCATGGGGCAGGTACTGGCAACCCTGACCATGGTGGCTGACCGGCTGCACTCGCTGGAGGAGCGCGTGGGAGGGGGTGCGCCGGAACAGCCACCATGTGACAGGGGTCCCCGGGGTGTGTAGCGCGTGGATACGCAATGCACACCTGCTCTGTGACAGCCCATGTACAGGCCAAACCCACCCTGTGCTCTGTAGGGTGGTATAAAGGCAGGTCAGTCCCTGGGGATAACCCCACTGTTCAGTTGACTGTTAAAATAAATATTATATATGTTTTTCATAACACCCTGCTGTCCATATCTCATTCTTTGTGAGGAATCTGTGTTGTGTGTGCAACACACGTGGGAACACACATGTCTGTAGGTGTACGATAGGAAGGGTGTGCGCCAGGGCCGGATCCACCCTGCGTGAGGCCTTACGCCAACAAACATTGTGGGCCCCCAGCAGGGGCGGGCCAAGAGGGGGGCGTGGCCTCATATGCATAAGGGGCCTCATTTGCAGATATATTCGCATAATGGTACCATATACAAACGTTCAGTAAACGTGCCTCTTAATGGGTGCATGGATAAGGAAAGACTAAAAGATATCTACATTACCATAATCCTGCGCCAACTGCCAGACACATTAGGAAGTACTACGAACACTGCCCATTTAGAACCCATAGTAAACCCGCCGTATCCTAACGGCACTACCCGGACTCACAAAGAACCATACACCACCAATCAAAAGGCAACAATACAAATAGTACACCACTACATTTCAGAGAACAACAATACATGACCTACTGGGGAACGTGAACAAGTGGCAATGTCACATAGGGATTATATAAACAGAACACCACAGCTCAGTTACACATGCCGAACATGGACCATCACCAAACAAGTAATCACAATCTACAAACAGGACGACAATAATCAAACTGGTAATCCCAAAAGGTAAACATGGAATGTCCAACACTGTGGAAATGATACCATACATTAATTTGCTCATGTCCTACACAAAGCGCAGACGTTAATGATGCACATTTACCAGAGCTGACATATTCCAATTATTACATCCATAATAAAGATAGCTGTTCTACCTTTTGTGCAGTTGTCTCAGCTGCAATTGCACCAGTCACTGTCCGCTGGATTTGCCGTGTCGACTGCTAACTCTCCATCGTCTGCTGTCCATTTGTCCTGTCTTCTCTCTTCTAGATCTTACCCCATTCTCTCTCTACATCTGCTCTAACATACTGATCGTTCTCCTTTCTCCTTTTGCTCGCTCATCATTCCTATTTCATCCACTCATATTTTACCCCTCCATCCTCATTCCCCACGTACCCTCCCAATACCCGGCCTATTGTAGATTTTGTTTCCCTACCACACAAACTATTCATCCCCCCTCCATGTCACTCGTCCAGCCCCATCCCATTCTAATCCACCCCCAACGTCAGCTCCCTTCTAGTTCCAGCCTCAACCAACATCCATTCCCGTACAGTCCATGCATCAGCCCATATCCAGTCCTATCCACCCATCAACCCATTTCCAGTCAGCCCCCCCTAGCCCACTGCCAGCCCTGACCCCCCCAACAGCCCACAGTCCATTACCAGTCCTCACCCCATCAGCCCACCTCTAGCCTCATCCCCCCCAGCCCCAGCTCCAGCCCCAGCCCCCCCATAGCCCATTACCAGTCCTACTCCACCCCCATAGCCCATCACCGGTCCTCCCCCCCCCCTGGGCCTCAGGTAACATCTAATTTGAAAAACAAACCTGCTGGCTGCCGCAGCGGGGCCCCCTCTGCTGCCGCGGCAGCACAGACTGACCTGCGGGGGGCCCCCTCTGCAAGCTGCCTCCGTCGGCCCGTAGATCCCTTCCTCCCTCCGTGCACGCTGTGAGAGGCGCGGAGGGAGAGGGTCACCCTCGTGTCTCTGTTAAGCCCGCAGGGGCTGATGGGAAATATCCCATCAGCCCCTGCGGGCTAACAGCGACGCAAGGAGACACTCTCCATTCCCGTCTCTCACAGCCTGCAGCCTGCACCCTGCACGGAGGGAGGGAGGGAGGGGGGGGAGGGAGGAAGGGACGAACCGACGGCCTCAGCTTGCCGAGGGGGCCCCCGCGGGTCAGTCGGTGCTGCTGCGGCAGTAGAGGGGGCCCCGCGGCGGCAGACAGAAGGTTGTATGTCTCTACCTATATTCAACCAATTAAATGCCCTGTTCCTCTTGTGTGGGCCCCTGCCAGCTGTGTGCCCTACGCCATGGCATACTGGTATATCCGGCCCTGGTGTGCGCAGGTTACTGCATACGTGTCAGGCAGCTAGCATAACTATGGACAGTACATGTGGCCATGCCACACATGTCCCAGGGAACACACATGTGACAGTGCCCAGGGACCAGCAGTGGTGGGATATGCAGGCTATGTGCAACATCTGTGCTTGGTGCAAGCCAGGGTGGGGTATGGCATGGGGAACACAGGTGGCCTAATGGTCACTGAGCGTTGATGTGCACAGAGCTATGGGTGGATAGAGTGGGCATGGCCCTAGGGTGGCATGGGCTGTGCCACATGTTGTGCTCCGTGATCGTGTGTGTCATGGCGTGGGGGGACATATTGCAAGTGCTGCACATGGGGGCTCCCCCACAGAAGCTGTGACACGTGACATTAGTCGATATATGGTAGGTGGTATGGCACACGACACAGGTATGCAGCACGGACAGTGCCCTTGCAACCACATGGCCTGTCCCTCCACACATGTGCCTGTGGGGCATCCCAGGTGGGTCTGGGAAGTATGCTATGTGCACGATGGTAGTGGCCCGGGGGGTGGTGGGGTGGGGATGTGACTGTCATGCCAAAAAGTAGACAGGAAGCAGATGTCACCATCATTGTTCAGCTGTGTGTGTCTTTATTTAGACCTCCCCCTGCAACCTTTCGTGCGTCCCCGCCCACCCCGTGGCGCTTGCCGCCCCCTTGCTGCTGTTGCTGCTGCAGGTGGTGATGTCCCCTGTGGCTGCTGGACAAGAGCGCATCCTGCCCCCATCCCTGCTGCCATGCGCGCATGTGCGGCAGCCATCTCTTCACATGCCGCGGCAATGCGGCCTTCATGTCCCACGAGGGCCGTCATGGTACGCTGTAGGCGCCGCAGCACTCGCAGTTGGCGCCATTGTGTCCGTGACACCGTGCGCAAGGCATGCCGTAGACCTGGGGGGAGAGGACATAGCACAATATGAGATGTGTTACACAGCGACACCTGCTCGGGTCCATATATACCATGGCAGCATAGGGCACTCACCCTCAGCATCTCTGTGGGCTGCGTCAGTGTTGGCCTGCATCTGTGCGATAACCTCCACCACAGCAGCGAGTGCCTCATTCCGGTGTTGCCCACACACATCCGCAGGCAAATCCCCAGTGCCCTCTGTGTTGATTGGTGCGTCCACATCCGGGATGTCTGGAACCTCCAGCTCCCTATCACCAAGGGGTGCATCCTGGCCCTCCGCACACACATTGCCTGCCTCCGCACCAGTGTCAATGGGGCTTGGAGGTGCCACGTCTGCCACCGCCTGTGGCTCCTCCTCCTGGTCGATGGCGCGTGGATCACCTGGGTGCCACAGGGATACATACGTTAGAGGGTGCTATTTGCTGTTTGACATCCCCATCACATACCCCCTCAGGCACACGTGGGTTACTGATCCACGTGTGTCTGAGCCATGGCTGTAGTAGCACCCTACTATGTTTGTGCACTCCCCATGCAGGTGCCACCTGTGGTCCGCCCCCTGAGGCCCCCCACAGCAACTCTGTGTGCAGACGCACACCCCAGCCAGGGCCATCATCACCCACAACCTGCCCGCACCCAGCATGTCCCCCGAGGATGCAGTGTATCGTCGCGTAGGACACCCCCTTACACGTGTGGCCCTAGTGGTCCCGCCAGCTGTGCGCCCGTTTTTCACCGACTAGACCGCAACCTAATAATACGACTATGTACCTGCAATGATCAGAACCAAAATATCAGTACAGGTGCAATGACAGTCTCTGTTTATTAGATAACTGATGATCAGATACAGGTGGGAAATTGGGGGAACGAGTTCTATCGGGCACTGGGCACCTCATGGCAGCATAACCCCCCCAAAATATGAGCTGCATACTATATAAAGATATGTCACCTGCTTCCGTTTCTTTCTACATGCAGTCCTCAGAACTAGTCCTGTGTGTCCTCTCCCCCCTCCCTCTTATTTCCTATTATTTCCTATTTTGTACCCCTTCTTTCATGTTGTACAATCCCTCGTGGCCCCCCTCCCATACTCACCAACTATGGTGCAGCTATCTACGTTTCTGCAGAGCCCAGGCCTAGCATACATGTTGGTAACTTGTGGATTCCTGTGTATGTTTTCCTGTGCACATAGACCTTACAGGCCCTTATCTGATATCCCCTTGTCGGCCCATGTCTAGACTCTCCAGGCCACACTGGCACCTTACAAGGCCCATGATATCCCCTTACATGGGTATATCTGGTGCTGGATCTCCTCTTGCTAAGGCCTGTATTCTGGCCCACATGTTTTGGCCGCGTGGCTGTTACCAAACTATTCTGTGAGATTCAGGGCAACCACTAAGTGATTATGGACCTGGAACATTAGTAACCCTTAGCACCTACAACTCTGAGGCAAATCTATACTACATAACCCCAACGCAGTCATACGAAACCTCTACCAGTACGTCAACCCTACACAGCCCATCCATGTGTGGCATGCAACATGTGGTAAGCATCTGCTGTCGTTGTGTGGCGGTCACCCATGCACAGTATCACATTCACTGCATGTTGCCACCAACTGCCACCCATACACAGGCCCCCCACCACCCATCATTGCTCCTGAATGGGTGGTCACACCGTGTCTCATTTGTCCCGCTCGCCCTGGACATCCACTTACTGGCCCCCCTCTTTCTAGTCTCGCACCATGTGACCATGCTACATCCCCACCTTGGTCTGCGTTCCCCCCTTACCTGCTTGTGGGTGGGCCGTGTCCAATGCTGCAGGCAGTCCGTGGACATACATTGTCCCGAGCCTATCAGCCAGGCGTCTCTCCAGCTCGCTGAGGTTGGCCACATATGCTGGTCCCCCTCCAGTGCCTTGGGCCCCACGTCGCTCACGTACGAGCTCAGCCCTCACCTGCCTCTTGATGTCACAGTATCTTTTCCTTAGATTTTCTATATCGCGGTGTGGTCCCCCAGCTGCTGCAACCACTGACTGTACCTCTGACCACGCCCGTGCCCACATGGCAATGGTGAGTGTGGCACTCTGGCGCCCAAAAAGGAGGTCGTAGTGCTCAAGTACGTTGGACAGCAGGTGCTCATTCTCCTGCTGGCTGAAACGTATGGCTCTGCGCCTTGTTTCATCAGGGACAGGGATCCTTGCCTGGCGTGGCCTGCCACCCGTATGCACACCTGCAGCCTGCTGAATCCCAGATGGTCGAGCAACGGCCTCCTGTGGAGATGTGGCTGGTGCTGCTGGATGTGGGGGCTGGTCCTGGGGTTGGTCCTGGTCCTGGGTCTGTCGATGATCCATAATGTCCATTATGTATCTGCACGGGGGTTCGGCACACAGTGGCAAGCCTATATATAGGCTGTCATGGGGTGTGGCTCGTGGGGCATGGGGTACACGGCCACGTGTGCCGTGACGCGTTCTGTTGCGCCTCGCTGCGCGCCTCGATCCTCGATACGCGTTCCGCTGCGCGCCTCGATACGCGTTCCGCTGCGTGCCGGATGTGACATCATACATGTGAGTGTCGGTAGTACCGGCCGTATCACCGATCCCCCCTACCCATCCCTTCTGGGGCAGTTTGTTTTGTATAGTGGTGGTGCACATGTACGCTCCTTTCTTAGGGCTATGTTTATCTGTGCCGTAGTGGAAGCATAGGCTAATGCACCACTACGTGATACGTACGCAAACCGCACTCTGACGTTGCACGCGTTGTAAGGCGCGTCGCAACGCGACTTCCGTCGCCTGCACATGTGCACATGCATTTTACGTCATCCCTGCATTGGTATCTGGGTGTGTGATTTTTTTGTGCTACTCAGTTTATACATACCCTACAGCATCGCTCGGACTCACCTACAGCAGTGTGATACATGGATGAATCCCCTCAGCTGCATTATGTGGACGCGCGTAACATCGCGCGCTGCACTTTTCCTACCGGTAAAGAGTTTGATTACTGGAATCTGGAACATTCTGTCTCCCCAGGTGAGTGGCAATCATGTGGTGTCCATCCCCACCCACACCACTATTTCTAGCCCTGCTACCCTCCTAACTGTGTCTATCATGGCTCACACATCACATGCAGGTGGTGCAGTGTTTGCATTGGTTGGGCTGGCAGACCTGCTTGGCCAGGAGGAGGGGGATGTTGTTCCTGGGGCCGCTGCCCTGGGCATCGGTGCACTGCACTGCAACTCAGGCCTGCAGCTGTGGGGCCTGCACAGGAGGGTGTTGTTGACCAACGGCGCCATAGGCGTGCTGAGGTACAACAACGCCTGCGGCGTCTCTACAGGCCCAGGGTCTTGCTCCAGGACCTGCGAGAGGGCCAGGTACTCTCCCTCTACCGGCTGGACACAGGAGCCATTAGGGAGCTCTATCAGGACCTCAGACCTGACCTTGAGCCCCTGAATGCCCGGTCACATGCTTATACCGGGTATGACCAAGCTCCTGGCTGCCCTACATTTCTTTGCCTCTGGCTGTTTCCAATCCTCGGTGGCAGCAGTGGGTGGCATGAGTAGGCCCACCTTCTCCCGCTGTCTCCATCAGGTACTGCGTGCCATGGTCAGCCGGGTTGGGAATTACATAGCAATTCCCAATGGTAGGCAACAGTGGGCGGCCCTGGCACTGGCATTCCATAGGTTTTGCTGGAATCCCACACGTGATGGGCGCTATAGATTGCACACATGTTGCCCTTGTCCCGCCACGCGACAGGGAGGTTGTGTACCGGAACCGGAAACACTTCCATTCCCTCAATGTGCAGGTTGTCTGTGATGCAGGTATGCGTATCCTGAATGTGGTTCCGCGGTTCCCAGGGTCGGCCCATGACTCCTATATCTTGCAGAACTCGGCAGTGTTTGACCAGTTTGAGACTGGTCAGTTTGGTGACTACGTCCTGCTGGGTGGGTATTCCGCGTATCTGACATGCGCCCACTGTAGGGGGGTGTAATCTGCTGCATTGTCAGCATTCTCCACAGTTTGACTGACATTGCAGCGTTAGTTCTGGGAGTGCACTGTTGGGTGTGGCTCACAGCCTCATGCCGTGTCACTGGTGTCCTGGTCTTAGACATATGTTTTGCCACAGCCATCTCTCTGTCTCGGATGTGTGTTGGTTTGCTCGCACATGTGTGTCCCAGAGGGCCAGTGTGGTGTCTGTTTCTCCGTGCCCATGCCCTCGTTTTCCAGATGAACTGTGTCCATGTGCGACAGGGCAGAATATGCTGTGTCCCCCCCATGCCTGTGGGCTACACATCTATCCAGGCCATCGCCTCCACACCCGCACCACGGGCATACAGCGCTGGCAGTTGTACCCATGTCTCCCAGTGGTGTCAGTCACTTGGCTAGCCCATCCTTTGCATGGATTTCGGTGAGGCCGCCTGGTGGGGGGGGGGCCTGGGCCCACCCTCATGGGGCTCATTCTGTGTGCGCGGACCAATCTTTCTGGCCCTGTTTTTTGCTCGACAGGAGATGTGCTGGTGACCATGTGACTATCACACGTGTCTGCTGCATGTCTGGGCACCATGTTCGGGGTCCACCTCACCACCGCCGTTTGCTTCACCCCCAACACCCATGATATGTATCCCAGTGGCTGGTGCTGTGTATGCAGAGGATCGTGCCAGCCACCCACTTGCACAACTGTGCCACCCTGCACCCCCGGTTGCTATTTGACAATGTCCAGCACCTTGTCTCACAGCTCACGCAGATGTATTTGCTGAACCAGTTCTTGCACATGTCACGTGTCACAGTTACATGGGTGTGCACTGCCACTCTCAGCATGTCATGGTCGTTTCCCACTGGCCTCAACAGCCTCTGCTGTGCTACCACTGTGTGCACATCATTTGCCTCATATGTGTGTGCATGGCCTCTCGGCTGTCCAGTTCTGAATTGGTATGTCTGTCGTTCCATTATTGTCTCAGCACGCATGTGAATTTGCACCATTTCTCCCTGCAGGTGATGCAGGATATGGGTGTCGCACCTGGCTGCTCACCCCTGTGCGTCTCCCCCGGACAGGTGCAGAGCTTCGGTACAACTTGGCCCATGCCTCATTTCGCTCAGTTATTGAGCGCACCTTTGGCGTCCTCAAAAGTCGCTTCAGGTGTCTGGATAGGACTGGCGGGGCCTTACAGTACAAACCACTGACTGTGGCAAAGATCATCATAGCCTGTTGCATCCTCCACAACATTGCTCTCAGGCACAATGTTCCAGTCGACATTAATGAGGATCTGGGCCCGGATCCTATGTGCCCTCCTGCACCTGGCCATGGTGACACACGTGCAGGCATGGCAGCCAGGCAGCATCTAATCGAGAGGATCTTCACCTGTAAGTTATGGGTGTGCTGGGGACGTGTCTCTGGGTTTGCCATGTGTTAGGTGGTGTGAGGATTGTGCAGCACTGCCATCTGATGCCTCCATATCTCTGTCCTGTTCTTGGCTCCACAGGATGAGCATCTGTGTTCCAGGCCCACCCGGACTGCCTTGTAATGCTGCATGTGGCCGTGCTGCATGGGGGGGGGGGGAGGGTGTTCATATATGCAGCCTTCATGTTGGCTTGGGTGAGTTGCAGGGTAGTGGGGATTGCATGTCATTCGTCACGTCTGGTCACATATATGTTGTTTTCTCTCCACTGCTCCTATGGTGCTGCACATTTATTTGGACCACTGCTCCTTCCCCCTTCGCCTCCATGGGTCACAGAGGTGGCCCTTACTTGTTCACATATTGGGATTCTGCATGTTCTATCTTGCACACATCTTGAGCGGCTGTGTGTGTACTCTTGCACAGGTCAGTGTATACTGGTTTGCTAGGTTGATCAGCCACTGGCAATGGGTCATTTGGCAGATATGTGCCACTCATGCATGTGCTGTGCTGTGTGTCTCCATTTGACGTTCATTTTTGGGGGGCAGGACATCTTGGCTTTCTGCATGTGTACTTTATCACACTGTGTATGTTCATGATTGTTAGTGACCTTTCCACCTGGCCATTCCTCATGCGCCACCCTGCCTATGTGTGTTGTAGGGATGTATTTTGCGCCCTCTCCGATTATGTTCCCTCATCCATTTGTTACCTTCCACTGGTGGGCAACTGTACATTGTGCACAGGTGTCAAATATGTTCCTCAGATGGGTCACAGTTCCGATGGTGATGCACTGTACATCACCATTGTGTTTCTGCAGGACACACTGCACCGTGGACATGTTGCTCTCTCAGCTACCCATGCAGACGTCGTGCTGTCCGCCATCCATCGGGCTCTGGATCCGCTATTGTGTCTCTGTGTGCTTTTGGCTGACAATCACTGTTCCCTCTGAGCTGTGCGCATGTGTCTGCGCACACACCTCGCCAGGGGAGCGCACATACTTTGGCAGCTCTGATTCCACTAGGGAGCGACACAGACATCTTACACCTTTACAGTCAGGGTTGTAATACTAGACATTTCCTGCTTCATTTATTAATCGTCTGTGTTCAGTTAATTTGATTTAACTCAATGTGGTGTACATACTATATTCTGACGTGTAGTCAACATAAAAAATTGTTATAACTCTGCCTGTCATTATGTTGCGCACAGACATGTCACCTTCCTTCCAAAGCTGCACTGAGCTGATATTTTACGCGCACACAGCCTACAGACGATTGGGGGGAACATTGCTGACAGTAACATTCACATCCAGGACACTGGTGTACCTTTCAGGTGGCCCTCACCTTCCATACTCTGTGACATACACCGCCTGCTTATTCTGCTTTTTGCCTATTGCTCTCAGCCTGTCGTTATTTGTTCTCTGGGTATGCCACCGCTGCTGCACATGCTCTTGTCCTGCGGTGTATGCGTCTCATGTGCAGGTTCTTGATGATATTGGGATGGTGCCGTAGTCTTCACTGTCATCTACGTCTGTGGTGCATGTGCAGTGTGCTCAGTGTTGTGGACACATCATGTGTTGCTATCTATTCATTCTGTGTGTGGCTGGTTTTATGTGTGTGTCTCCTTTCTGTCCTGCAGGTGTCATGGGGGTGTGTGTCCGTCCCTTACCTGATATCTGCTTCTTTTCACACAGGACACAGGCAACACTGTTGGTCTGGTTGGTGATTGGCATGTCCCTCTTTTGGTCCGGTGGCCCTTTCCACAGCCGATCCAAATGGGCCTCCATTGGGCTATCCAATTACACCCTCATGTGTCACTTCCCTGATCACTTGCATGTTGTTTACAGTACATTATATCTCCTGCTGTGGGTGTGGGTGTGGGTGTGTGCCTCTTAATTTGTGTGTTCCATCCCACCCTGTCGACTGTGTTGTGGGCTGTGGACCCCTCCTCCACATGTGTACTGCATTTTGCCTACGCTCTGTGCTTCTATCACCTGGCACGCAGCTGTGGTCTTTGCTGTTGGCATGATGTGGTCCTGTCTGCATCCATTTCTGTGTGCCGCTGTGTTTATTTTAGGTCATCTATGTTCTGCAGTGCTTTCCATCAGAGTGGTCAGAGCTTTGCGCTCTTTCTGTTCCTCTTTTCCTCGGCCTTTCCCACACTGATGCTTATTGTCGCTGTAACAGTGGTCTCCGGGCGTCTGCTACCTGTCTGGTCATATTAGCGTTGTCACATTAGCTGTCCGTCCTTTGGTCCATGTATTTGCATCATGGTGTGGTGAGGTGTCATGTATGCTGCTGTGGACTCTTGCCCCGTACCCTACCCTGCTGCCATTGTCTACTGAGCATCTCCTTTTGCTTGTTTGTCCTGTGCCTGCTTGGCGTGTCCTGCTCACCTCTCGGGCGACCTCACCCTCCACTGGGGGGCAACTATTCCCCTCAGCTGCCACACACCTTCTTTCCAGTACACCAGGGTGCCAGGAACCTTTGCTGTGATTGCTGTTGCTCCCAGCATGTTTGTCTGTGCTGCTGCCATACACGTGTGCTGCTGTCATGTGTGAGGGTCCGTGGAACTCCATGCTTGCCCTCCAACAGTCACCTGTTCATTGCCGTTACTGTGGGCTCTAGGTGGTGTTTGTGCTACATCTATTTCTGTTCCACACAGGTCCTGCCGACCCTCCAGGCACACCTTGTGGCCTCTAGGGCACACTGACCTTTGCAAACATACCATTAGTGATGCACCATTCCATATTGTCAATGGGCCACAGGTCTGTCAGCACTTCCTATACGCTTAGCCGCATATTTGGGTTCAGTTTGCACACCTGTCTTCACACGTGATGGTACACCTTTTCCTGCTTTCGTTCTTGGCCCACACTGTTGGCCTACTTGGTCGTTGTTCCTGGTGCTCTATGGCAGGGGCGCACCACCTATTCTTATCCTCCCTTCCGGCCCAGGCGCTGTGGGGGCGCCTGACCCCCTCCTAAGGGTCAATCTCTGGACTGCTGCTGGGCATCTGCAGTGCAACCAAGGGTACTGTTGCATACTCCCATATCCTTAGCAGCCCAGAAGGCACCTTGGGTGACGATCATGGCGCCCCTCGCGTTCCACAAGTCAGGCGGATTTCGGTTTCAGGTGTTTACGGACATCTTCATTTTTCCTGCAGCACAATCAACCATAGTGTGTTTCTCCCCTGCTTTTGCTCTCTGCCAGTGACTTTTCCATGTTGCAAAGCGGTCTGTGATGTTATTGGGCCTTTCTATATTTGTGGTATACTGATCTGACCTTGGTCTTGATTGGTTTGCCATATGCCCTTGTTTTTGCTGAGAACCTTGCTTTGTTTCTTAGTCAGGCATCCCTTGCAGGTACATGGGCCGTCTTCCTGTGGGGTTTGTTTCGGGGGCTTGGGTGCATCTGGCAGTTCTTCTCCAAGGGCTTGCCCACCTCATTAAATTGTGACTTTGTTATGTGCACTGGCAAT